>JAKEPQ010001005.1:38167500-39367500 GCA_024500445.1 Entomyzon cyanotis | reverse complement strand
GGGGCACTTTTGCTTTTACTCTGTTTAATCTCTGATTTTTCTGCTTAAATTTGATAGTTCAGACACCCAGTCTGTCAACAATCCTCCATTATTTGAATGATTTTCCTTTTCTTGCTACAAAGTGCCAGAAAGCACATCCATAAATCAAGACTCCCTTTGAGCACAAGAAATCAAATAATTTAAAAGTTTCTCTAGAAAGCAAAGATATTGCTGATGTTAACACACAGAAATGGGGAGTCAGGATGTGGCTACGGGTGCTATTTATAGCTTAGCTCACAATCCATGAGTAATGTAGTATACAGTCCCTCAGGAGCTCAGTTTTCATCTAAGCATCACAAGGATAAAAATAACAGAAGGTTTTATTGAGGCTTGGGGAGATCAAATCCATGAATGTTGATAGCACCTATGGGCTATAGTGGTAAAGGAAATAGGGAAATAGGAAGAGGTGAATAAAAATGGAGGAACAATTTATTTGCTGCAGAGAACACCTCTGCAAAGGCTCCTGTTCCATATTCTTAACATACCATTCAGGCCTCCAGAATGGAGTTTTGCAACAGAGCTTTTAAAAAGACAACTTCTTAAAATGGGAGAAATCCACTTTTCACTGAATATCAGTACACCATCAGGGCCTAATTTTAGACTTCTTGGAAAATGTCATCTCAAATGCTTCACTTTTTAAAGAGTGAACGGCTTGTCATTGTGGGTCTCCCCTGGCTGCTTGAAAGAAAAGCTATAGGTGATTTCTTACTGTGAGTAAATTCCATGCAGATAGTACGTTACAGCTGATCTATGCTTGCATTTTTTCACTTTCATGAGATGGAGTTTTACGGACTATAGGTCTTAATTCTGAACCATTTCTCCACCTTGAGCATTCAGCTTGATTTGACATGTCTTTTTTCTTATTTTTCCCCTGAGGTTCATGACTGACATACAGACAAAAAAGGGCAGTGTTAGCTTCATCAAATATGCATCCATAGGATAAAGAATTTGGATATCCACAGGATAAATAATTACTGCCTGTTTTTTTGAGTTCTGCCATTATTATTCCTTGTATAAATGAGTGGTGTAAAGAACTACAACAGTAGTGTTTCAGCAGTTTTCAGCAGGATATTACCCAAAGTATTCTGTTAATTCCATCTCCTTAGTCCAAAACTAAAGAACACAGCCTAGATATGAAGTTAAAAGAAAGACTTGTGGATTTAAGGAACTATTTTTTCACTGAAAAACTCCTTGAGAAACGACCTTGAGCAAGTCATTTAATCTCTTTGTTGCAGATCCTCAAAGGTGCTTAGGTGTAAAATTTCCATTAATTTCTGTCAGACCAGTGAGGATCTATGTGCCCCAGTCCTCTCCGTGAAACAAAGAGACTCTACTTCTGTACATCACAGAGGCCTTCTGTGTATCTCATCAAAACGTGTTCATTAATGTACTTAGTAACTCTGGTGATGATGGTTCTGCCTAAGATGAAGTGATTTAATTCACTAATTGCCACATAATACCACTGAGACCAAGAGCTGGAAATTATTCAAAAGGTGGGAATATACATAGACAAAAAAAAAAAAAAAAAAAAAAAGAAGACAACTGGACAACTGACAACCTAAGAATTTTATCAGAAAAAAAATTGCTTTTCTTTCAAATTTTGAGAACAATTTTTCATGTCAGAAAGTGCAAGACAACATCTAGCTGTAGAGAAAAGGTAACGTGTTTCTTCTGGGTAGTTTATTTCATAACTACTGTCTTCAGAGGATAATGCGTCTTCCTGTGAAGAATCTCATCTCTAATATTCACTGTTACAACCAGAGTATCAATCCCTACAGAATTCAGCTAAAATAAATGCTCTTTTTCCCCCACAGATATCAAGTAGGACTCGAAATTATAATTGGTACCCAGGTTTTTTTAAAAGGGAAAGTATTTAAGATGGCTTTTTTCAAGAAATACAAGAGAATTAGGTACTGAGAACTTATTGGCATTCAACAGAAATCAGATTTTGTACTCCCCTAAAGTGTCTTGGAGGATTTCAGTTGCAGAAACAATTTTGAAGCCCTTGCTGATGCAAAATACACAGAGAAAAGTTCGATGGTTAAGGTTATTAAAGATTGTATAACTTTAAACAGCTTGAGTTGACCTGAGAACTGTGCCATGCATGAAAACACAGTAGATTTTATTGGAGGCACAGTGGGCTCTGCTCCACTTCAAAGTGGGGGTTAATACTGAATACTGATTCCAATATTCAGAAAAGACAAGTCTAACAGTATGTGTGCTGTTCACCCTTAGCATGAATCAATAGTCTGTTTTGAACACTACTTGAAAGTATTCAGAAGATAATTATGTGATTGCAGAAAGGTGGGAGATTACTGCAGGCAACTTAGTGTGACTGCTCTTTAGCTGAAGATCTTGGAGAGTTTCAGGCAATAACAGGTAGTCAGAAAATTTAAGTGCAGTAGCTAAAAAAAAGAATACTACTGTTCTTATGAGTTTGCTTTTTAGTCGAAAAAAAACCTAATTGTACCATACTGCTTTGAATAAAATTCCACATAATTACTGAGGGTTTAGCAGAATTCTTGGGGTCTAACAACATGCAGCTGAAAGAGCTAGACTAAGTTAGAGAAGAAGCCAGATGGCTGGTGTCTTAGTATTTTCCTTAAAACTTTTACTGAAAGCATGAGAATGGATGCATAGACCAATATTTAAACAGTAATTACTCAGCCAGATCAGAGTACTAATTATGTGAAATAACACAGCTTTTCAAGAATAAGCAAGAATCCTACATCTTAAATAATTTCAATCTCTGATTGTTTTCGACTGAAAACTCTACATTATTTATATAAATTCATAGCCTTGATGAAGAATAAGTGCAAGCAATATCTTCTATCCTTTTAAGGATAGGTGACCTAACTAAGAGCTAAAGATGTTTTGGCAAAAATTTACTAAGAGAACAGTTTCTGGACCACACTAAAAAGCAATTGGTGCTATCTGTTCAAACTGTATCTGTAACGTCGTGGGGGGGGTTGTTTGTTTCAAATGAACTATTAAAGTCCTATGTATTTCTTTCTTCCAACTGACATTGATTTTGTTAGTACACTTTGAATGTGATACCAGATTTTATAAACCTAATGCTTTATATTCGACTTCAAAAGTACATGGAGAAGTTTATCTCCAAATTTCATTCAAGAACTTGAACAGAAATCATCAAGCTTCAGGTAGTGGAAGCACATATTGGTCAACTTTTTCATGAACACTAATTTTGAAATAAATTATAGTGAAGATGATTCTTCGGCTGTCTGTGAGTGAAAAAGGAGTATGGGAATGGAAGCTTATTAAAAAAAAACTCAACAGTGTGGTATTATTAACTTCTTTTCATTACTATTTATCATTATTATTTTGTCTTGTGGAGATTAAGGAGTAGCCTTCACTTTCGATAAATCATAAAGATGTAAGCTAATAGCTTCAAAGCTCTCATTTAAAGGATGAAGAATTTTAAACAAAGCACTCACATACTTCATTCTCCTTGAAATTCCTACCTAATTTAATGCAACTTCTGTACTCTACAAAAATAGCTACATATCCAGGTGTTTTTTTCTTCCCCTAGGACAGCTCCTTTTCCAATAAAGAAGCTTTCCAGTAGCTGTTTTGTTTTTCCCTTGCTGTCTTGATTTTCTGTAGAATGATAGAAAAATACAAAAGTGTAACTCATTTCTTAAGCAAGACATGTTTGTGATTATTCATTTATCAAACAACTTAATTTCAAATATATCTATTCAGAGTGTGTAAGTGAATATCCAAAGGAAATCTAAAGGTACCACTTAGCAAAAATTTTATGAAAAAATACAAAATCTGATCTATAAAGATAAATTGTATATGAATTATATTTAAAAAAAAAAAAAGAGAGAAAGAAACATCAAATTCCAATTTGAAAATTGTGAAAATACAATCATATTGCTGTTTGTGGATCTCCTATTGTTACACCTGACATTAAATTTAAAATCTGCCATTATTTTCATGACTGCTTCGACTTTCTTGTTGGTTTTTGTAAACATATATTTGCAAATAATATTATTTATTTTTGGACTTGTGATTGAGCACTCTTCCAGTAATGTCTGCAGGAAGTCCATGCATGCAATCTTTAATCTCAACATTTTGATAAGATTTAAAAAAGTATGAGAAGTTTATATTACCTAAACATTGTAAGGCATCATGTGGCTAATTTTATTTAAATCATACTAAACCAGTATTTAATTTGGTTTCTCAGAGTCTGGGAATGCTGTTAAGTTATTAACACTTTTAAATTTTACCAATTATTTAAGCACATTATCCTTCTGAAAATAAAAGCAAAACTAACACGGCACTCTGATCATCTTATGTTTTCAAACAAATTGAGATTGTTTTATTTAAAAATCTGTTTACTAATAACAAATTTTTGTAAAATTACCCTTCAGGAGCTGAAAACGGCTTTACACTACAAGATAGTTTCTGCTGTTCTATTGCAAAGAATTCAACAGTAAACCAGTGGTAGCATGCACTTTTACTAGAAGAATGGTTTCTATTTTTTCAAAAAGGAATCTTTTTGACACAGCTGAAGGAGACTATCCCTCTTCTGTTGACTTAAGGAGTAACAAACCAACTGGAGCTGTTTTATTACCTACGTGGAATATTTGCTACAGCTGAGAAAAATTATTTTTGTTCTATGCAGCAAACACAGGAAAACAAACAGTTTAAAGCTCCTCTAGCTAAAAAATAACATGTTAGAGTCCAATGTCACATGCAACATCCTGCAGCAGTTTTCTTTTCACAACAGCAAGCCTATGCATAGTAGTGAATACATATGGATCAAAATTCACAGTCCCACGGCCTATTTTGGAGGAGAAACAATGATCCTATAAAGAAGCTGATACTCAGTCAGGCTCAATATCCCACATACTTGACATAAGAAACAGAAAAATGTGCATGGAATAAATCTAGAATGGTTTCTCAAGCAAATTTTCAAAATGGCATAATCAGAACTCCTTTGGAGTGCATCCCTTGACAAAGAATTAAATATTCTAATTAGTCCAAGAAAGAAAAGAGACTAAATTATTTCTTTCTTTTTTTTTTTTTCTTGATAAAGCCCCCTCTAAACAGAAGTTCATAACATTTGGTACACAAAAAGTCCAATCTGGCATCTCTGATTCACAGAAACACATGAGTTTTCACTAGTGGATGTCACATAATTGCTACTCAGAACCTCCTACTTGAATCCACTTCCTCATTCTCTTGACTGCACTACAATACTCAAGTCTCAATTTGTCTTTTGGGATGTACTGCAGCACTCCTCCCAGGTAATCCAAATTTTCTTGTTTTAAGTGCATAACACCTCTGCCTGTGTTACTCTCCAAGTCTTGTTTCCTGCTGGAGGAAAGGAGAAGGAAACACAGACTTAAATCTCACTCTGTACTTTGGACAAAATGGAGCTATCAAAATTTACATCTAGATCCCTGCTGCCCAAATTCCATAGCATATAATTATTTCTTTTGGATTTTTTAATATGACTCTTTCATTTTTCTATTATTATGTGTTAATTACAGCAGTTTAGAGCATATTGCATTTTCACTTTGGACGACAGGAGCCAGCTCAAATCGAAGTATGTTAACTGTTGACCCTGTTAGTCAAGTTTCAGTTACAAAGTTTCAGTTGCATTTTGTTCTGCATCAGATTAATTCAGCCTACACCTATTGTTAGTACTATAAAAAAGGAAACATTTTAAATAACAAGTTTAATTCATTCTCATGCTGTAGCTTTGCACGGGGTTAAAGTCAAGTACCTGGGAGATTAAGTTCTTTCACGCTTTTATTTTTTTCTGGTTTTGCTGTTACTGCCACATATCCTTGAGGCTGGTTTCCATTAATGGTGTGGCTTTTTGCCTGAAGTCTACATTTGTGCACTGTTAATTGTATATACCATTTCCATTGAGATTACAATACAGGAAAATTAAGAAAAAGAGCCCTACAAACTAACAAAATGAAAAAAACACTTGACAACTTTGATCATGAGAAATTAGAAGTACCTTAGCATTGATTCTATGCTTTTTTTAAAATTTGCTCTATTCATTGAAAACTCCTTTCCTTCAAATGAAAGCAGAGCAATAGGAATCGCACCCTAGCTAAAGGAAAAGGTAAATAGGATTTTGGTTATCTATTTCTTAGACCCTCATTCATATAGACTATTATAAACCAAGAGTCTGCTTCTTCCATCTCCTTCACATCCAGCAGTCAGGGATTTAAAAGCAATTCCACTTCATGCAAAAAAACCAAACAAAACCAAAACCACAGCAAAAAAATTATCCCAAATTCCAAAAATCTTTTGCTCCAAAAGACTCCTGCCTCCAATTTGGTGTCAAAATAAAAATGTCCTCCATATGAAATTCCTTTTATAATTTCTTGACCTTACTAACTCCAGGTACTGCCAACTGCAGCTTACTGCCTCAGCCCATCTGACACCGGAACAATTGAATTACCTCTCTTTCACTCCTCTCTATCTTTTTCATCTCTCTTCCCCAAGTCCTAAGAGAATCTGATCAAAATGAAACTACTGATAAATTTGTGACAATATGATGGATTCTGATTCCAAGTTTAAACTCTCACAGGCCCATGAGAAAAAAAAAAGTAATAGCTGAAGAATTTTGGAGGTAACTAAGAAGTGGAAATTTATTTACTGAAAATTAAATCCTGACTAATATTCTTTATTTGCTTTATGTGGTGAAATGCTGCATATATGTAAAATACTGGAGAGAGAGGGAGGACGAAACAGATGCATGTAGAGCAATGGACACAAAATGAGGTACATAACCCTGAAAATGCAGAAAGAAAAGCTCATTACTCACTTTTGCTATTTGTATCTGATGCAGTGCTGCAACTTCCATATATTTTCTTTCACAATTGTTTGAAAATTATGGCACACAGATCAAAAAATAATAACAAATGTTGCCCAATACCTGTAGCCTCAGCCCTGTAAAGTACCCTTACATTAGAAATACTAACATATGACCAAAGTGGGAGGAGACCATCATCTCAGGATGTACAAATGCCCTTGAATTTATCACAGGACTGTATTGCTCTGGGGTTTTTATTAACTTAAAAATCTTTTTTGCATGGGCTGAATTCTCTGATTAATAAAGAGAATAAGCTGTTTTTCTGAAACCATATTGAGGACTAAGGGGACAAAGTCAAGAAAACAGAAGGGAGAAAGGTAACCTGAATGATATTTTTAGCCCTGTCTCTAGGTCTTTATAGCAACTTATGTTACAATACTTTTTCCCCTAGCATCCATCACTAGAAATAAACATGCTGAAGGTTAACTCAAGAATTTTATTCTGCTTTTCCTTTCTCCTTTCCCTTCACAAGGGTATCCATTTTTATGCTTGTATTTAGTCAGATAACATAACACTATATTCTAGACTTGGCCTCCCTAGGAGCTGTAGTTCACCCTTGGAAGTTGTTGCCTAAGGTACTCACTGTCACTGGACTCCAGAACTGTTTATTTAATTACTCTTCCTTGGTGTACTGCCAGTACACAACAAACAATAATGTAGTTTGTCTTTGACTTTGCTCCATGCTCCTTCTGTCTCTTAACTAACAAGCTGAAGGAAACTAATAAAAACCATAAAAACAAAAACACCCCATTCAAAACAAAATCAACAAAAAACAAAAACAAAAAAGCCACCAAAAAAAAGACTTTCAATTAAAAATGGAGGAAATCTATGACTCTTGTGGGAAGAGACCAAAATACATGTTCTGCAGAAGAAAAAAGAAAATAAAATTAAAAAGTTGAGTAAAAAAAGCCATATTTTGGCTGGAACTATGATTATCTGAAAGTAAGGTTTAGTCAATACAAATCAAAATTCAAATCACATAGTTTCAGTAGCGTAATCCAAAACCTCTTTGTTTAACATTGTCTCCCTTATTAAGATGCCTTGAGCCAACATTGCTTGACTGAAGTTTTGCCTTTACCTAATCTTGCCTTTCGGCATGTTTCAGAACCCTCCCCTACTTCAGAAGTGTAGCACTTAGGTAAATTTTAAGCTCAGTCAGGAGCTTACACCTTTTCCACAGGGAACCCTAAGGACCCCCTAAGTCTAATGAATATTCTCTGATCACAGTAACACATAGCTGTAAAAGACTATTTGGAAAAGTGTAGATGAGACTAGTCTTTTATTATAGAAATGTTAAAGGAAGAGATTGTGGCTAGAAAATACATCCAAACTAATGTGTAATGCTCTGGTTTTTATGAAGCAGCTTGAATATTAGCATGGTATTCAGTCCCCGAGAATTCAAACCCATCCTATATATGAGGATTTGAATATATATCTCCTATCTATTGAGACAGAATCTTATTGTAATGGAGCTCTTCTAATCTGTCCAACAAAAAACCTTTCTGTCTAAATTTTTTTATGTCAAAGAGAGAGCTTAACAGTAATCCTATATCTCTATGATTAAATCACTCTTTGAATGAGAGACTTAGCAATCCATGTTTCTTTTAATGCTGACATTTTTATATGAAATGCACAGCCAGGTCTTGAAGTCCTTTTTATGATTTAGGACCTATTGAAACATGCAACAGAAATGGCAGTGCTGGTATAAAACTAGTAGGAGGAATCATTTCCTACTGTTCAAATTCATGAGCTTGGTCTAAGGGAGTCTTTCTGTTAATGCTTCCTACTGTTACACATAATGCACTGAAAAACAGTAGGCATTAGCTTAGTAAAGCTATTGTGAGGTATTGCCAGTGACTAAATGGAAACAGGTATAGATCTTTGCTCATAATGGCATTACACCAAGTTCTGTATTGCTTTATTCCTTTGCATGACCTCCTTAAATTCAGTGGAGCTCTCCAGATATAAATATAGGGAAAGGCTTGTGTATAGTAACAGTGCCCTATGAAAGTGCAGCTACTGGAGCTGAATGCCAAGCATTTGCAAGCACTGAGAGCCACTGAATTAAAGGTTATTTAGTTCTTTAAGGGACAGAAATATAGAGTAAAATTGTTTTATTGTTACTGACTTTTTCCTCTCCATCACCCATTCTGAATCTAATTTTAAAGTGTATGAATTTCCTCAGAATACCCCCAGATGCTGCTATACTGTAAGAGATTAAAAATGTATGTGACTAATTGGTATAAAGCTCTTAATTAAAATAAGTTTCTGCCAGACTGATACAAACAAAGGTTAGAATGCCCTGCCAATTTCAAAGCTTTAATCAAAAATGACAGCAAATGCACCATACACAGGAATAAAAGAGCACAGAACAGATGTGGGGACAACTAAGGCATTGTCTAGATTGTGATCTATAGGACTTGGTGGGAGGGGCTGGCTGCTAAACCAATGTAGAAAAAACAAATACCATCCTTAAGGAAAAATGCCACTGAAATATCAGGAGCACTAGCTTAGACGTCAGTGTCAACATCTGCTATTGACAATGATGCCTGGCCAGTACAGTCTTTTGCAAAAATCTAGGAGATGCAATGCCTTTGAGAGCTGAGGTACAGAGTGATGCTGTGAAGAGCTGTATGCCCTCGATTCCTTTTGACAGCAGACACTTCATCAGACAGGGACCAGAGGTGTTACACTTGAAGGGTAAGCTACGAAAACAGCATTTTATTTATAGCAAGAGATATAAAACACAGATGAAATAGAGAAAGATAGAAAAGACTGTATGGAAAGAATAGGTAAATAAATCACCTTATGAATACATATGTCAAGACGAAGAATATGGCTGGAGCTGAATAAGAAAATACTCCCCATCAATGCAAATTGTATATTCAGGATGGAATTTAGGGCCAAGGATTTAGACAAAAAAATACACGTGATTTTAAGGAATTTCCTGATCTTTCATGAAAGGTCATTGAAGGATGACCTCCTAATTTCTGAAGCCACATCTTACCTACCCATGGTGGGATTTTAATAACTTATTCCCTAAAATACTTGTTTGTCCAACTCTGAGGCTAGCTTTCAGGTTATTGAATAGATTTTTGTTTTAGCCAAATTGGAAATTGTTACAATATATGATCCATGATAAATATTAAAAACACATCAATGCAGGTGCTGATCATCAAAGCAAATGAGTAGCAATTTACTTTTTGCATAGGTTCACCAAAAAAAAACCCAAAACATCAATGTTAGAAAAGACACTAAAAGTGAAGTACTACGGTTGAATTTTGCATTGCAAACCAGACACAGATTTGGAAGCATGTAAAAAACAAGGTGTAGATTTTCATTCCAGTCTGATTTTTGATGGAAAAATTATTTTTTCTACTAAATTAAATTTTTAAATGCTTTCTGTTTATGTTCATTTTTTCTTTCCTGTAGTCCTTGATATACTTTCTGGTAAACAGTGATGCAAATCTCTACCCTTACCTCAGCTCTTACTAGGAGAGGAGTTTCCCAGAAATTGCAATACAAATGAGATGCTGGACCCTGCAGGAGAACATGGGATATGTGAACAACAACTGTCTTGAAACACTGTAGTAATGATATAAAAAGGAATTTTTGGTGGTTTGGTCATAAAATTTCCTAATTTAATAAAATTGTATATGATTTTTTATCAAATCACACATTTATTTTCATTAAGGGTGAAGGAATATATAGCTTTTGTTCATTTTGTTGGCTTTCCTCAGCACTCTGTAAAGTGCATAGATTTTATTTGCATGTTTTATTAGTTTTCCCAAGTGGAGGCTTGCTCTTGATATCTGTCATTGAAAATTAAGTGAGTCACTAGGCAAAAATTATTTCCTCCACATCTTCAAAAATCACCTAAAACTTAAAACTTTCAGCCCATAGTGTACCCAAATTAACATCAGTTTTGTAGCCAGTATTCTAGAGATTTGGGGTTATTTTTTCACAACTATGCATTTTTTGTTCCAGGGATAAAGTCAATGTATGTGCATGTGCACCTTGGTCAAGATAGTCCAGACAGGAATGGAAATATGTATCCACTTTTACACTTTTACTGCAATGGGTTTTCTGGCCACATCACACACCTAGTGTTTTGCACTCCTGAAAAAGTGAGTACTGCAGCCACAGTTAAAAGAAAGATACCAGTCTTAATATTTGGCTATGGCTGAGTAAAGCCTGGGGAAGACTTATTTCACTACCAAAGGGAGGACAAGAGATGATGTCTAGACTTTGAGTATGCAGGGGATAAGAATATTGTCTGTAAGCAGACCTGTCATAGAGACAGCATTGTGAATTTATTTCCACATGAATGTGTTATTCAATATTCTTAGCAACTCTACAATATCATATAAATTTAATTCCCCTAAAATGGGAACCTTTTTTTCTTTTTCTCATCTGTATATCTGCAATTACAGGATATTGCAATAGTAGAGAGACTTTGGCAACCATGCTAAGAGCGATCAATAGTATATCAAGCTCTTTGTGGTATAAACACTAATTGGAAGTGTGAACATGTTTCTTGCAAATGCTTCTTACCAGTAATCTTGGAAGTCAGACAAAAAGTTGACATCTGAAATATCAGATGGGTACTAGCTATGCTAGATTATAACATACTTGTTAATTTATGAAATTTTAATTGGAAAAGGATAATAATGAGTTAATTTTTAAGAAGGATATTAACACCAAGGCAAAAATCTGCTACATTATAAAGACACCATAACATCAATACTTGCAGAATAATCTCAGCTGTCATGGATGCCACTAGGAAATTAAAGATTTAACACCTGCCAGGAGACACTGAAAGCATTGTAGCATCAAACATGGTAGAAACATCTCTAAAGTCAAGTAAAAATGAACCTGAGATATGACCCAATCACAGAGGTCAAGTGACATACACTGACACGTATCCATGCTGTTCAAACTTTCTCCTCAGTACTGTATAAAATTCTGGAAGATGATGGACAGTGGAGGAAGCCAAACCTGCTCAATGTTTTGCATACTTAATTTGGAATAACTGTCTCCAAGCTGATGATTTCAGAATGTAGAGATAAGATGCCAGAGGAGCATGAGATATAAGGTGGATGATGCACCAGCCCAAAGAGAGAGTAAACTCAAGTGCAACAGCTGGCTGAACTGTCAAAGCAGAGAGACAGCTGTTTAGAACTGCAGATGACCGGGAGATCATTCCTGGTCCTCTTTTTTTTTGCTGTATCCTATCCTTTGGCAGAGCCCAAGCACGAATTATATGTATCCCACAGAAGCCAAACCTTAAAGACACATCTAATGTAAATAAATGTATTACTTTTTACACAACCAAAAGACCTGGAGGACTTTATCAGACATAATGTAGGAAAAATTGAACATGAAGAGGCTTTTGCAGACTCACATAATAAAAGATCAAAAATTATTTTGTAGTCTACAAGCAAGCTTTAGTTTTTCACCTTTAAAATGCTAATCTAAATAACTAAAATTACACACTGATTTCTTCATTATTTTTACTTTTGGAGACATGAAATGTAGAGATAGAACAGGAGACAAAGAATGAGGAAGCGAAGTATTACTAGCATATGATACATTCTACAGAGCATATTTATAGAAATGCTATTCCATTTCAAAAGAGGTGTCAAAAGAGGTCACTCTCCCACCTCTCTACCAGCAGTCTATAGTTCCTATATTCTGAGTTCTTTATACAGAAAAGTACTGGAGGCTACAAGGAAGAGCTACCTTCACCTGTGTATTCTTTTTTACAGAGATAAATTATTGGCTAATTTTTTCTTAGTTGTTGATGACTTTTCAAACACAGATTTATATTTTATTTTAGCCTTTTCTGTCATAAAATAAGAGGGATTGGCACCAAAGGATTCAAATGGAGTAATAATTAACCAAAAATATATAAAATTCTGTAAGCATTATTCAACGTTTAAAAGAATCACTTGTGATAAGGATGTTCCAGATAAAACTGTTTTTCAAAATTTTTCATAGTGGTAATGAAGGGTCCTGAGGAACTACCTTTCCCTGATTGAATTTTGACAAATGAGAATTTAATAGCCTTCACTTTCTCCCTTAATCCTCTTGAAATAGTCACATGTCATTTAGGAAATAAAATATTTTACATTTTAGAATATTCTGTTTATGAAGTTACTATGTTTTAGCCTAGTCAAGGAAGCATACAATTCTATGGAGAAAAGAAAAAGATAAGAAGATTCAGTGAAAGAGAATTTCTTAGATGACCTTGGGCTTGGAATACAGAACTGGAAAATATTAGTCTCAGTGCTTGAAAATAACAAGCAGAGAAGAAGAGGAGAATATGCTTTGGCATACATTTCAGTAGATATTGGTGAGAAATCTCAAGTTTTAGGAATCTAAACACTGGTTTAGTGTAAACTGATATTTGACTATGATCTACAAATTGCATTGTAGAAAACAGGTTTTTACCATATGTGACTATAACATTCAGTGGAAAACATCAACAGGCTTGTTTGCTTGTTTTGGTATGTGGTTGGGGTTTTTATTTGGTGGGCTGTTTTGCTTTATTGGTCTGGTTTTTTGTTTAAATTGTATATTTGAATTTCTTCTTTGAATTGAATACTGTTTTGAGTAATCAAATCACTGTAAACAACTGTGCATTCTGCTCAGAGGCAGTCCTGGCTCCCCCACAGAAGTATTGGATCCAGCAACAAAAGTCCCAAAACTATATCGCTTGAGTTGCACAGAACTTTTTATTTCAAGCTTAAATATTCCTGTCTATACTTCTACACTGACTCTCTAGCACTTTCTAGTTCTGTTGCTCTCTCAGTTCTAGCAAAAAAAGGCCAGTAGCCACACATTACAGGGGTCATGCATTTAGTTCATGGTGCCAATGTTTCTACTTTCACAGCACTCGTAGTGGGTTGATGCTGGCTGAATGCCAGGCATCCATCAAAGCTTCTCTGTCACTTCCCTCCACAGCTGGACAGAGGAAAGAAAACATAACAAATTGTTCATGAGTTGAGAGCACCTCCTCCCCCTCTTTCTCCACTCACCTTGATGTCTGCAGAATTGTTCCTCTCACATGTTCTCACCCTGCTTTTCTCTGGCCACAGTTACATCCTTCTTAAATCTATTATCACAGAAGCATTGCCACCATTTTGAATTGTCTCAACCTTGGCCAGCAGCATGTCCATCTTAGAGCCAGCTGGCATTGGCTCTGCTGGACATGGAGGAAGCTCCTGGCAGCTTCTCAAAGGAGCATCCCTTGTAGGCCCTGGCTACCAAAATGTGGCCGCACAAAACAATACCACAAAAAACACAGGACTAAATATTGGGATCCTGAAACAGCTGCCTTTCAGTCACTGTTCAGGCATGTTCCTTACCGTAGAAGGCTTTAGCAACTTCCATTGCCATGAGTTAAAACCCAGGTCTGACAAAATTCAACATCCATGACATTTCATTAATTTCAAGCATTTATATGAGGCAGTGCTTAAGTTAAATTTGAGGTACACTAAAGGCAAATGGGAAAAATTAACACATACAGCCTAATAGTAAGCCACACATTGTTTAAAGACTTGCCTTCTGAGTCTGCAAATATTTACTGACAATATTGTCATTATCTACTGGCAAAAATGAATCTTTATTATAGAGTAAGTGAAATTTTGTTTGTTACATTTTTGACACTGAAATCACTGCAATGAAGTCATATGAGTGTATATGAATGAAATACATGAACAGCTGTTTTTCTGAGCACACCTGTACAATTGCAGTGATTAGGTGCCATGCGCAAATTATGTATCTTCTGAACCAACAAACAATATAATTTACACTGTATTCAGAAATGCAAGAAAAGCTCATATAAACCCCAGCTTCTCAAAAGTACAGGAATACAAATTTGTATACAAAAAATTAAATAAATTGTATGAAATCATGTAGCTTTCATGTAGCAATGTGGGGTTTTAGGATTCCATGCGCTCTCTTTGTTTCCCCCGCTCGGTGTACCATTGGTTCATTTTGAAATATGCATTCTGCTGTACCCAAAATCTATTGGTAGGTTCGCTATGCCTGTCTTCCCTTCAGACTCCCCGGGACTGGCTCTAGGGGAGACAGTCCCTCCCCTTCCTTTCCCTTTATAAGTCGATGTCCAGATCAGCTCGAGGTCTTGCATCTCTGGGCTGGCAGTCCTTATCCTCTCCTGACCTTTCCTTCCCCCCTTCTCCTCCCCTGCAACCCCCTTTTCCCCATTACCCCAAATAAACCTCCCTGCCAGAACAGAGATGGAGTCCAGTTCTTTCCTTCGTCTCACGATATTCCGGCTGAATTGACGTGGTTTGAAGACTCACGCCATGCTGCAGAACCTCGGGGGCCGGGCGCACCACATCCGGTGGGATTACACGGACCAGGGACCCCGGTCCGGGGGAAGCCGGCTCGTGCAGCCCCCCCGGCCCCTGATACATCACTTTCACGCTTAAAAATTTTAAGAAAAAAGGAAATTATTAAAAATAAGTGAATTGCATAAACTGAACTCACTTAGCAAAATCCTTGTGCTTCTCTGTCTGATAAGTAGCAAGCTCAGCAACAGTTAATCATGTTTTGTTATGTTTAATGTGATTTATTCATTGTCATCTCCTAGGAACATGTCTTTGCGACTAAGTCAATATCAGGTTAAGATCAGAGTAATGAAAAACTTCCTATATTTGTGCTATGAAGCATAAAGGTATTACCAGCTGCCATTGATAAAGGTAGCTGCCATTGATAAAAGTAACTGCCATTGATAAAGGTAACTGCCATTGCCAAGTTGCCATGCTGATTACACTTGAGCAAGAAAAAAGAAATGAAAATAAAGTGATCTTCTGTCTTCTGAAATGTGTTTGACAAGTTTGGAATGGCAATATTTCCTCCAAGGAGATTGTGTTTTCTCATTTCATATTATGATCTTCAACTGTAACTTTATACATCATGATAAAGTTTTTTTTTTTTTGCAAATGTTCATTATTTTAATGTGAAGCAATTTGCTTTTTTTTATATATCACTCCACCCACCCCTTCCTGCAGGGACATCTTCGCATTTGTAAAATTGCAACTTTTCTTAGAATCGAGAATTTGACATTAGAAGGGTGATCTATTAATTTTCATGTCAGTGATAGAGACTTGTTTCAGCCCTCTTCCTCTGTAATTTGTATCCCTAGTGTGAACTACAGTGCCAGTAATGCAGTAGAAATAGCTAAGTACATTTGAAGCTTGCGCAGAATTCATGTTATAAAGATGATAAGAGCCTCCAAGGGAATAATTGCCTCACTATAGGGAGTGCAAATTGTTTGGCAACTGGTCTTTGTGTTGTCCTTTTCTTTCTTGCAACTGGTTGACATCAGTGCATATTAACAGAAAGCTGATCAGCTGCAGAGACAACAGTTTCATAGACGTTAATTTTTTTCCCTAAAGATATTTATTGCAAAGGAATTGAATGCCTCACAGAGTGCTAATGAGATATAGAGCATTTGCATTTAAGTACTCAATACAAATTCTAATCTAGGTTCTAGGAATATGTTTAGAATATTCCTTTATACAATTTGTATTATTCCAGTAAATGTTTTTCTCATAATCAACTGTATTTAAATAGTGCATCAGAACAACACACAATAATCCTTGACACATATTTGGGAAATTATAAGCAACTTCTTACCAAAAAATAATAATTTATGAAATAAAAACAAAAAAAAAAGGAGAGGAGAGGAGAGGAGAGGAGAGGGGAGGGGAGGGGAGGGGAGGGGAAGAGAGGAGAGGAGAGGAGAGGAGAGGAGAGGAGAGGAGAGGAGAGGAGAGGAGAGGAGAGGAGAGGAGAGGAGAGGAGAGGGAGAGGAGAGGAGAGGAGAGGAGAGGAGAGGAGAGGAGAGGAGAGGAGAGGAGAGGAGAGGAGAGGAGAGGAGAGGAGAGGAGAGGAGAGGAGAGGAGAGGAGAGGAGAGGAGAGGAGAGGAGAGGAGAGGAGAGGAGAGGAGAGGAGAGGAGAGGAGAGGAGAGGAGAGGAGAGAGAGAGAGGAGAGGAGAGGAGAGGAGAGGAGAGGAGAGGAGAGGAGAGGAGAGGAGAGGAGAGGAGAGGAGAGGAGAGGAGAGGAGAGGAGAGGAGAGGAGAGGAGAGGAGAGGAGAGGGTACGACCTGTTGGCTGTCCCTGACTGTTATTGAATGATATTAATGCAATGCAACTCAATGAGTCCTGCAATGAGATTATCTTCTGTAACCTTTAAAAGTCCTATTGTCCTATTTATAATTTTGCTTGATAAAGCAACTTATGTTTTAATTGAAAATACTTTAAGCATTGTAAATAATGTGTATATGCATGTAAGTGTGTAGGTTTAGTGACCTCTGAATATGAAAATAATTGTACTCATCCAAAACATAATATAATAGTTTTTTTAAATCTTTTCACTTCACTGAAATGTAGGCTGTTTCTACCAAAAAAACCTCCTGCCTCAGGAATGGGTTCCAGCAATTGTTTCATAGTGATAGATTTCTACCAAGACATAAATCTCACTGAAAATATCTACTTTTAAACACTGATGTCATGCAACAAGACCAAATCTGAAATTTCAGTGAAAAATTGTATGAAAGATATAATCCTCACTGATTTTTCCATTGCCTGCCATATGACGATGCTTATGATGTGCATCCTCAAATGGGTACACTGTCGCTGTTGAGCTGCTAGCAGAGAAGGAAAGCCCGGATTCTCAGCGTGGCATAGAAAAAGTGCTTTATTGTTTGAATATAACATATATGTAGACTTTTCAGAGGTCACCCAGATTGGTCAGTTAGAAACCTCCCCCTAGGCCTGATTGGCCAGGCCTGAACTGTCTAAATCTCGAAACACTGTTTTTAATAACATCTAAACTTTATCTTTGCTTATAAAACACAAAAGAAATTCTCATGGGAAAGACCTGTGCTAACCATAGGTACACCATTTCTGTGAACACAAAGTGAGTGTTATGCCACTACATGAGATGACTGGATAATATCCCACTCTACTAGCACAGTTAAATCCCAATGAAGTGCAGTTACTTTGCCCTAATTTATGGATACACCTCAGAAACAGAAATCTGAGATTGAATCAGAGTTTAATCAACAACTGTATTTCTGACAAGATATATTACATTATTGCGACTGTGATAATAACTTAAACTAGCAATTCAGAAAGTATTTTCAGCTAATGATATTTTAATTCACCAGCAACTGCAGGGTAGCATATGCATTAAAAGAAATAATAAAATCTGTGTCAATTTAATTTAACCAGACATTTGAGTACTCAAGATAATAGTTTCCAAAAGCTTGGAGTTTGAACCAACATCTAGTTTTTTCCAGTTCTCTTGCTTTATTTTTCACTCATGCCCCTTACCATGGCACCAGTATCCTCAAATTCTGTCAGGAGAAGAGCTTCTTCTGTAGATTATCAGTCTGCATTGAAAGCCATAAAAAACAAAATAAAACCAAAACACAGACAGACAGGATATTGCCAGATATTGACCTGTGTAAATGGTATGGGATCTGATCATTACAGCATTTATGTGTACTGAATAAATTGTAACCAATAGCTGTTGCCATTTCTCTTTAATGAATTGCTATGCAACAGACAACATAGAAGAAGGAAGGAAGGAAGGAAGGAAGGAAGGAAGGAAGGAAGGAAGGAAGGAAGGAAGGAAGGAAGGAAGGAAGGAAGGAAGAAAGGAAGGAAGGAAGGAAATGAAACCAAATGTGCTGGAAAAATTTTTAGATATTTTCATCACCTTTAATAGACAGCCCACAATAGTGGGTAATCAGAGAAAACTCAAGCAACAAAGCCTTATTCCACATATTACGCTACAGTTTCCTTCAGTGACAACCAGATTTACCAGTCTGTGTAACAGTCGAGTACAGGCTCTGAGTGCTCAGTTCTGCACACCAAAGTATGAAGTGATATCAGCACAACCAGCTCTTTTCAGTGCAGGCCTTTTTGTACTTTTAAAGCCATTTCCTTTAGGCTGGCAGATGTGAGAAGCTTTGTTAGCTCGTTACACAGTTCTGCACCAGTGGCTGGTCATCTGTATAAACAAATGGCATCTAGGATGACCTTGTCCCTATAGAGTCTCAAGATTTTTTTTTTTTTTAATTATACAATGGAGGGGTGCAGGTGTTATTACTATGATTCACTTTCACACAATTCTTTTTCCAAAGTCATTGATGTGTTATTGGTATGGGTTAGAGTTTTGTTCTTTACAAGTTTTAATAAATCTTTGCATTCAATAATATATTAATTATTACTGCTTTTAGAAAAAACCCCATTAATATTAGTTTTAGTATTTTCCTACCATTCCAGCACCTAATTTAAACTTCTATTAAATTAAAAGTCTACTAAGATGTTGATGACTAAGTGCTTGAGTAATTTGATAGCTTTTGGATTATCCTATGAATGTTGGTAAAGCTGAAAACTAAGAGTCCTTTGCGGGAAAAACAGGAAAGGAAAAACTTTGCCACGTTGAAGAACTGTGAGAAAAAATGTCAACTTAAATATGTAAGATTATTGGAGAATAATTGAACAGTCCTAGAGTGCAGCTAACAGAGGAGTCAACAGATACAGCAGTTTGTGCCCCAGTCTTTGGGTTCTGCTTCGGGGGTTTCTGGACACTCTGGGGACAAGGTCCAGGATCATTGGAATACGCCTGGAAAACTGAGAAACCTGAAAGGATGCCTAATGCTGCTGAACAATGATGTGGCAGGTGGACCTACACGGGTGTGAGGCAGAGGGAGCTCCAGCAGCTCCTACCAAACTCAATCAGCTGACCTCTGATTGCTGATTGGCGAACCCAGGGCGACTGGAGCCTTCCTTGGCTCTGAGCGCATTAACAGGGAGGGTCAAGTGCTCTTTCAGGCAGTGCTCAGGTGCTGCCTACATAAGAGTCAGATCCAGAGCACAGCCACCAGCCCAGGCATTTGAATTTACTAGTATAATAAAAAGAGTTCTGTATATCTCTACACATGAATTCCAAGCTGGCAGATGCAAGTAAGTTCTCATAAAAGATTTTATGCTAGAATGCGCACAGTGTTTAGCCCATGATAAATAATCCTGCCTCTTATCTAATATACCCAATGTTATGAGGGTACTTTGGTTTTGCATGGTTCACAGTGTGCTCTGTCAGCAAATATGCAAGAAGTGTTTCAGAGTTATGATTTGTTTCAAAAAGTCCTGTTTGAAGACATTTATTTTGAAGTAAATCTTACAGCTGTATGCTATTTTTTATACAGAGCATTACATTTTTGGTACTTGTTTTCCATTACAGGAATGACACTACATCAGTTATTCAAAGGCATTTATTTTCTGTATCATGCAATCCTTTATATAGTGGTCTAATATTTTTTTCCCCCCAATTCCTAAATAATGAACAGAAACAGATTCATCATTTACTTTCATGGAAATGTGAAACTTCTAAAAGTGAAGAAAGATGTTTCTTGGATACTTCATAAGTCTTTTCAGAAAAGTATTACAAGCTTTTAGTGCTTTCACTTTAAACAAAAGTGCTATAACAAATTTGAATTTATATTGAAAAATTCATTAGCTGTGAATCAGTATGTATCTAACTGTAGAATTTTAAAGTTCAAAATGTACAATTATTAAATTTTTCCTATGGCTTAATTTCTCATAGGATTTAGGAAAAATATGTTTGTGTTAAGAAACAGATTCACTGAGAATATAAGTGGTGAAAATTAAAAAAAAAAAAAAAAAGAAGAATGCAAAGACATCCTAAAATTGTGATTTTATGTAAGTCAACACTGCAGAATTATAATCACATTCCGTAGATACACCATTGAATAAAGAATATGGAAAAGCTTTTTAGTAAATGGATACAATCCTTACTTAAGCATTACTCAACAATGGACTATTTTTCAAGGGTTCAGTTCGCACAATTCAATTACTGTACACTACCCTTCATTATAAATGCAAGTCTAATTTTTAAACTTCTAAAGATCCTCTGATTGAATAAACAGAAAAAGAGGTTAAAAATAATTTCTAGCTCGAGTCTTTTATGCAGGTATTCTAGTAATATTTTTCAAGGTGATTTGCATCTGAATATTGTTTTATCAGTGTTGCTACTCAGCCCAGCAACACAAAGTATTTAGGGAGAGTTGTAAATTATAAAACACCTCTGGCTCTCTTTAGCCATGTCCTGTGCACTCTGTCTGAAAGTCTTCCAGGTTATTCAACTGAGAAACATTTTGAAAGTCACCCCCTGAAGAAAATGTTGTTCTTATCTTACACCAAACATCCCATTCCTAGCTGATATAAAATTCATTAGCTACTTTTGGAAAATTCAAGGGATTAAGGAAATATTATAGATGAAAACACTGATAATTTCTCTCTTAATATGTTGTTTAACTGAGTTTTTCTATTTCATGTACCAATGTGACACAAACTTATCTAGCATTCTCCAAGTTTCCTAAATTCAAGCTGATTGCTTTTAATATTTATTCATCTAAAGATATACCTCTATTCTTTTTCACTAAAAAAGTCTCTTCTTGGTCTTCTGAGAACTGCATTTCAGAAGGCTCATGTAAAAGACACAATATCACTTATGTGAAAACCCATCTTGGAATCCCACTTTTAATTCTGAATGTTGATTTTAGTAACCCAAAAGAACAAAGACTTCAATTTTTTTTTTTTTTTCATTTCAGGTATCACACATACGTACACACACATGAAAAGAAATATATATATATATATATGTTTTTACATACAAGTATGCATTTTTATTGGATTTAGCTGAGATGCTATTCCCCACAGCAGCCCTCACAGCACTGTGCTCTGCATTGGTAGCTAGAAAAGTGTTGGCAACATGCCAGTTTTTTGGCTACTGCTGAGCAGTGCTGGCACAACATCAGTTCTATCTCTCCAACATTCCCCACACACCACTAGGCTGGGGGTGGGCAAGATCTTGGGAGGGGACACAGCCAGAACAGCTGATTTAAACTCACCAAGGGGATATTCCATGCCTTATGGCACCTGCTGAGATATAAAAGCTAAGAAAAGGAGGAGGAAGAGGGGAGCATTTGTTATTTATAGTGTTTGCATTCCAGAGCAAGTGCTATGTGTGATGAAACCCAGCTCCTGGGAAGTGGATAAGCATTACTTGCTGATTAGAAGTACAGAACAAAATTTTTTGGGTTTCTTCCTTTGCTCTAGCAAAACGCTTTTGTCTTGACCCAAAAGTTGTTTGGTTTTTTTTTTCCATCTTTTTTTCTCCTCTAGCCTGTCTGGGAAGGGCAGTGATAGAGCAGCTTGATGGGCACCTGGCATCCAGCCAAGATCAACCCACCACAACATTTTGATAAATAAACATATAATTTGAGATATTAATTTGTGATTAAACTCACAAATTTCATGGCTCAAAAAAGATAATAATTATATAATAGAAGAACTTTTATATTTAGGCACTGGTTTTAATTTCACCTTGTGTAGTTGTAAAACTATGGACTTATTAACCCCAGTGTTAATAGAAAAACTCCCCAAACACAGTAACAGTGGAGTGGACATTCCATGACATACATATACTTGAAAATCAGGTCTATAAATAAATCATCATCAGTAAAAAATTAAAATATTTATGTCAGTGAAGTTATTTTATGGCTTGATTATAAAGTCCATATATGTAGAAGAGTCATAGCAATCTCTGGTGAAGGATATATTTTATTCATTGATGATTACCATAAAATGGAAATATTTTAATTTATGGTTGCCCCTCTAATTACAAATTATTTTTTTCCATAGTCATAGACATCTCAGATTATCTGATATGTTTTTTTTTCTGTTTTTGTTTGGTTGTTTTGTTTTTCAACATCTCAAAAGATAATTAGGAAAAATAAAATATATTACAGTACCCTGAAAAACAAATGCTGTTACATTTATCATAGCCAGTTTTAAAGACCTTGAGACTTCTGAGTATGACAGCAGCAAAACTGACCTGCAAAATACAAAGTAGTACTGAACATTTTAATCTCATGTTTTTAATTTGATCTCAACTTTATTATAGCTTCATTATCTGTAAATGTGCAAGTAAATCTAAGTGCTGCTCTGATGCACAAGCAATGCATTCATATTTCATTTAAAGCAATATTTCCCCACCAAACTGCTCCTTTATTAATAATGCACAGGTTCACTAACTCATCAAAATTTGTAGTGTTATATGCTCAATATCTTTCAGCTGTGTTGATTGAAACAACTTTATGCACAAAGTGTTTTGTCTTGCTGATGTATCAGCTGATTGCTCCTGTTGCATTTTATACAGTAATAGGGTAAAAGAGAACACATTTCAAAAAACACCAACAAGAAACAGAACAGAAGTACTGGCTTGATATATTCACTTCAGGAATAAATAAAACATTTTCTGCATTAAAAAAAAATTTAAAAATTTAAAAAAAGAAAAAAATCCTTACTCTCCATGCTTTAAAATAAGAATGTCACTATTTAGCGATTATTGCATTACTACCATAATACTCCTGAATATTTTATATAATTATTGGATCATGATAGCTAGCTTTAAATATACTTCTGTTATATCAATTTATCCTAGGACTTTTGACAAGTGCTAAGTTCTAACCCTGATTTTTCAAGATTTTTGTTGTTGTTGTTGTTAAATATATTTTTCCTGGAGAAGAAGTTCTTAAGAGCAGTAAGTTGTATCTACTTAGTTTTAGACACAGGCATCATGAAGCAGAAGAATTTTATAATTTTTGTGATGAGGAAATGAACTGTATGTATAAAATTATGTTCTTCAGCCTTGACATATTGAGTCTAAAACCAATTTATGTTCATAGACATCTGAACAGGTAATTATTATTCTTTTACCGAAAATAATTTACTGTATTAAAAATATAAAAATAATTTACTGTATTCCTCAAAACCAAGGAATTTAAAGGAAAAAATTAAAAAAAAAAAAAAAGCACCAACTGAATACATTTGCGAAAAGCCTTTCTTTATATAAAACTTGACACATATTTTACCTTAAAATACCATGCTACAAACGTTCAAGCCTGTCCATAGTGTTAATAGTTACAATTCTGGGGTAATAAATAAGATACTCGATGCCTCAAGTGCTCTGCACATTCACAGACTCTCACCTTGCAGTCACAAGTACCAGTTGCAGTAAAAAGAAATTGTGAATTGTTGTCCTATGGGTAAGCACTTGCCATTTATTAGCACCAGCATTGCAAAATAGGCTGTGACCCCACATTTTCATGGCAGTCAGTTTCACATGATTTACAGTATTATGGGAAAAGTTTGCTTTTATTCATGTGGAGGGGAAAAAAGGATCTGACACCCAATCAAGGTACTTCATAAGTGCCGTTAACTAACACATTTTCACTCCAGAAATTTCATTAAGCTTAAAACACACAGGTTGGCTCTCAACCAGTAACACTTAAGATAGTGGCATTGACATAAGGGTAAAGACTGAAGTTCTAAACTTGGGATCTAGCTTTACCTACCTTAGATATGATTACTGAGAAGTATCAGAAAACAGAATTAAATCTATTCAGAAGCAAAATGGAAACAGTAGTTTTTGATTTAAAAATACTGAACTGCTATGAACTATATGGACAGTAGAACCCATAAGCAGAATATTTTTCATTTTAAATTTCAAATTTACTATGGATATGCTGAACATTAAAAATCAAGAATATAAAAAAATGCCTTTTAAATAGTAGTTTCTTAAACCTTAAGTTGTAGAATTGTTGGGTGTATGATCACATATTTGTACTATTAAATAAGAAAAGCCAATAATGTAGATTAACCTAAAATGGAGTAAGAGGCTGATACAGGACAGACTATAAGTCACTACTTGTAACACCTTAGGAGCCTAAAATATAGTCAATTCAACTGTATAAAAGGTTCTTTCCATTTTCAGACAACTCCATATGGCTACATTCAGAATGTTCTTTTAGATGTTTCTCTATGTAAAATGGTCATTGAATTTTTCATGGGCAGGCTATGCACTGTTTTTATAACAAGGAAGACTAAAAGTTGCAAAGCCACATTTGAAGATTCCAACACCATTGGAAAGACAGCAAGGGAATATGAAAACAAGATTAAGAAAGGAAAGTATTTAGAATATGGTTTTGTAGAAATATGAAGGTTAATAGCTGGAAGGGACATGTGTTTCAAACAATGGTCTTGACACAAAGGTTTTGTGTTACAGTACCAGCTGAACTGCTTGATCCTAAAAATCTCTATTTAATATTTGAAGAAAATTATTCTGGAAGTTTTTATTTTAAGTCCTTGCCAACTTTGAATGTAGTAGACTTTTGTTTGATCTTTCTTTACAATTCTATATAAACCTATAACAAGATGTCCTTTCTCACATATGTCATTAGTTTTTTGTGGTTTATTACACTGAATATTTAATAATATATCAAGTACAGATACAGGAGTTTATTTATGATTTTCAAAATGTTACAGAAAATGTCTCTCGGGGTTTGCAGATGTCCAGGCATTGGCAGCAGGGGGAAAGAAGCACAACTTTTGTGAGGAGAGGCTGGGGCTTCCCCGAACCTTTCACAGCCAGTTCCAGCTTGGTCCAACCCAACCACTGCAGGGCACAGCTGAGCCCCACAGACGTGGGGAGAGACTTCTGAGAAAGTGTATGTCCAATAAGGTAAACAATCCCCTAGGAGTAATTGATAAGTGATTTCCCCATCTTTATCTTGACTCATGAGCTCAGTGGAGGAGGGACAGAGAAAGAATGGCTGGATGGACACCTTTAACAACCAGACAAGGTCAACCCACCACAATATCATAATATCAACATGGATGATGAAGCTTCAGATTAATGAAATATCTTCCCTGTAAAATGAGACATCTGTACAAAACCCCTCAATAAAAAGGAGTACCAGGTATAGGATACCCTGAATGAGACTTCTTCCCATGGACTATTATAACACATTGCTAGAAACTCATATTTAGAATGTTTTCAGCACAATAATTGAAATCCCCCTTCTGCATGCTGCAACTCACAGCATGGTTAACAATATTCAAGGAGGAAAAAACCCCAACAGAATACTTTTCATCTGAAAACAAACTTGCACCTATTTTTTTATAATCCACTAGAAAAATCAGTGTGGTAAAAGACTCATTGTCTCTTACATAATTATCTGCAAGGCAAATTCAGTTAGTGAAACAAAGGTGGCTATGCTATGTTATGAGATTCTCTTGCTTCAGGTATTTTATTGATAGACATGAAAATCATAATGAATTACCAGTCACTTTTCTTATTAGCCGCTTGACTTCAAAATCAGTAGAGAATGTTATTTTCATTCTAATCACAGTTTATCACTCATCTTTTACTTTGTATGAAGAAAATGCTCTTCCAAATGCTACAAGAAATCCTCTCTATGAACTATGCAGTAAAGGAGTACCTAAGAATGCACTATTCCTCCTTTTTCCCAGTGAAATGCAATGATTACAGAAAAATGGGAAAGCAAACGGAACCACAGATCTATAACAGTCTTTCCTTGAGACAGATAAATGAGCAGCAGCTTTCCCTTTGTCCCATATATATCTGTTCTCTACTGTATCTGTTGTCACCTACTGTATTGAGGTTCAAGCACTTCTGCAAACCCCCTCTGCAGTCTGTCTGTTTATACCTTCAGGTTAGAGAGTGATTGGCTGAGTGCCTGGATGGTGATGCCAAACTTGAAATATTTTCTAGGACTGTTAACTGCAGCATACTTATTTCCACTACTGGAGGAACGCTTAAATATTGCCAAAAGGCAATGTTTTTAAACTTTGATTTCAGAGGAAAACCACAATTGTTGCATTTTTGCAAACCTATGTTATAAGCAAGACTAAAACATAATAAGATACCTGAAGTCTAACCATTCCTTATTTTGATGAACGACTAAAAAGGAAATAGAAGTATTTCAACAAATTGCCACAGCTTTAGTCACATGAAAAAAAATGAACTATGAGACTAAGTGCACCACACTCCCTAATTAATATACCCTAGATATTTCTAATATAAACCACTTCACTGTGTAAAATATTACTTATTAATGTGCAAAACACTGTTTTAAAAACAAAGATGTCCCTGAATGAGTATAATCATTGACATTCAAAAGCATGCCCAGATATTTTGTTGAAATACCCTGCTTACACCGGGTGGAAATGAAATTGTTCTTGTCCTATAACATTCTCTCAGTAGACCAAATGTCACTTAAACCACTCCAAAAATAGCTCAGGATTTCAGTGTGAATTTAATTCTCTTCTTCTTACCCAAAGATTAGCCTCTGCTGCTTAAGTTCTCTCCTTTTCATCTTTCTTTTTTTATCAACATTCTTTTGTTTTGTTTTTCTTCCCCCCAGTTCCTTTGAATGGAGAAGCTGTGACCTTTGAAAAGAGAGCTACTCTGTCTTTCAAAATATGTTAATAGCACATGATTGGAGAAAGTTTCCAGTAGTAATGCAGTGCTGAAAATATTACTGATAGTATTATACAATTCAAGGTCGAATTTAAAATTATTTACGTGATTCTGGGATGCAATTTCCTTTAAAAAGTGAAAGACCTTTAAAATAAATGAAAAAATCATACCAGAGCATGATTTTTATTTGGAAATGGTGCTCAGAGGAGATTGTATTTTGTTAGAGAGCCTTGTCTGTCAGAAAATGAATGTAGGATCTCACAACTTTGCAATCAGTTGCAGGTGTAGGTGAGAGTATGCCAAATGAGAAACAAAACCCAAAACATATTTTTGCCCGTACTTTTCTTGTTTTATCTTCATATAATTCTATTTTCCCTCAACCCCTTCTTCTGTCATGCTCTTGAACCCTGGGATAATAATTTTCCTCTTGTCCAATACTAATGCATCTCTGAATTCCCTATCAGCAAATAGCTTCCCTCCCTACTGATTCAACCATTCTGCTTCTATCTCATATAGCACAGCTCTCCTTATACCTGCTTCTGATTCACCACACTTTCATTTGTCCCACAACTTCTCTATCATCTATATTTTCATTCACTCCTCACTCTCCCGAAGCTTTCAGGAAAGGGAATAAATCACGAAGAAAGGTATGTCTCATTCTTCAGGTTTGTGCTCATTATTCCATCACGTGGAGCAGTACAAGTTCAGGTCAGTTCTGGCTGTGGCTGATTACTTCTTTGGGGGCTCAGAGTTGTTCAGAAAATAGAAACTGTGTGTCATCTCTGGGTGAAATGCAACTCTGCTTGAGTTCAGCAGTAAATCTTTAACAGGTCTCTCCTGAATGGATGTCAATAATGTCATTGGATTTGAAATTTTTTAAGGAAGTGTGGTCTGCCATTTTTTCTTAATAAACAGAAGTGGCAGAAAGTTGAAAAACTGTTTACTGACACCCTTGTCCAAAATTATAGACATGTTACTGTCTCTGAAGAAGAAGCATTCTTTGCCCCACTTTTTTACACAATTTTTTTATTTTTATTTTCTCTTTTGTTCTGTTTTCCCCTCTATATAAATTTTTGTAGCCTGTGGATCCTTTTATGTCAAAATTTGTAATCAAGGTGCTGCAGCATGCACAATTCATTCCAGATGCCTAAAGTTTTGCAAAATAATCAGCAACTGAGAACAGATTTAGAACTGGAAACCTTAGCCAGCATTAGTCTGCGCTCTCTGTGTTAGTATCTGCCCAAACTGTAATTATAATTTGTAGCATGTAAATTTTATATGAAGCACCATCAGGGGCTATATGACCTTCTAGAGACCTTTTTTCAAATCCAATTATTTCCGCACTGTGCCCTTCACATACCCACAAATATGACTAAGTATTCTATTTTGAGCACTCCTGTATTAGCCAGGGCCAAAATGTGTATTAAGAAAAGCCATTTATAATATCAAATGCCTGTCTACATGTTGCAGGGAATATTTTGGATGGAAAGGAATAATTTGCCTGCAACTAACATTTTCTGGTTTTTTTTCAATTGTTAGCTGAATTCCTAGGCCCCAGAAGTATTCTGATACATGACAAGGGTAATGATACAGGAAAATTGAAAATTGTGATAGTGATTAGGCAAATGAAAAAACATATCTCTACTCTGCATGAATCATTACAAGAAAGGTTTGCTAATGTACTCAAAACGTTATTTAGTGGCAGAAATGGACATTTAGAAGGATAAAAATAGAAGAAAAAACAGAGCTCATAATTTTATAAAAATGGTGATAAGTTTCATACTGAAGCAATAATAATGGAAATAAATCTGCCATCTTGAAATCTCATTGAACTGGATAACCCTTTCATTGAAGGCAAATGAAAATTATATTTATACTGAAGAAGCTGTAAGTTTAAAAGATTAAAATGAAAACTGCAATGATATTTATTACCACTTTGGTAATAACTTCACCACAGTCAACATCTTTGTCCACCCCTGCTGCCTGTAGTTAGCTAGCTATCTGCAGCTAACTAGCTGCAAAATAAGAAAAAGTAATTGAGCAACTTGTGAAGAATGGAAGGATTGCAGTATTATCAAATATGTGACCAGTTTACCCAATTGTAGACAGCATTGTTGTAGACTTTTCTTTCTTGCTTCTATGAGGCCGAGGGAAAGTGCGCTACAGAAAAAGATAGGATAGGGAACATATTGTGTATAAAGTAACATCTTGAAAAAGATATGGCGTGGAAAAGATCCACTAATTTAGGAAAAACAATTATTTAAATGTAAGTGGAACAAAATACATGATCAATGAATCAGGTTTAGGATAATGTAATTATAGACCATATGAGCTTCTAATAACATAAAAACATGACAAGGCCATGTCATTAGCAGTAAGCTATGTCTTTAAAAATTACATGAATTTATCTTTGAGCCCCATTACTACTTCAAGTCTACCCTTTTCTGTTATCAACTCACCTTCTGTGAGATTCAGTATAATTCTGTAGCAAATGCATTAACATTGTTGCCACATCTAGATTTTGCCTTCCAGCTTCAAATGGAGATTGCCTAAGCAATTCCGTGAGGAAAATGTTTCTTTTGAAACTTGTAGCTCTGTGAGCACTGTCTTTGACAGTGTTGTTGCATTCAAAGTACTGAAAGCAAAGTATATTGCTGTTTCAGAAATAGTTATTTAGGATGTATTTCTAAAAACTTGTTTTATTATGACAGGAGGACAGCTACAAGCAAAGGTAGGGGTGCAGAATCTAGGCATTCCCACAACTCATTATCCTGCAAATACATGGATTGCCACAGCACGAAAGCAGTGACTGTATTCAAGAACAGTCAACAAATCTCTCAGAGTGAATAGTTGCTGTGAGAGGCTTGAAATGAAAGTTGAAAGCGACTTTTGTTCCGCTCAAAGACTCATTTAGGCATGTAGGGGTGAAGCTTCATCTCTCCAGTTTAATAAACTGGTTAAATTTAATTAAGCAATAAGGTATGGTAAGGCATAACCTGGACGACATTAATTCATATTTAGTGTGCCACTGTTAGCCATGAGGCTGAAGGATGTCACCATCAATGCAAGACATGAATTACCTCCACTGAGAGTTCATTTCAGCATGTCTTATGGCCACTATAAAAATGTTACTATGTAAAAAATATCTTTATTTCTAAAGTTGTATACAAATACAGTTTTGTTTTAAGCAATTCCCCATTTATCCCACTTATTGATTTGAAGTCAATCCATTTATTTATCAAGGAAGGATTTCACCTCACCCTGCACACTGCCCATTTACAATGAAATAAGTGACAACAGGGGAAGGGAATAGTCGGTTTTTTTCTGTTTGGCTATGCCAGCAACTTAAGCTCTTTTCTGAAGGGTTGGTATGTAGATTTATCACAAACATATATTTAAAAAAAAATAAAAAATCAGTGATTAAAAAAGAGTTTAATTTAAACTTAGAAGCCGAAAATCCTGAGTGCTGAACAGGAGCTCAGATCCTTTTCCCAATTTTGCTACTCTAAATATCAAGTAAATCCCTTGAAGTTCAGCAGAAGTCCACTTACTTCAAGGAGCTGCTCTGTATTCAAGTAACAGAATATTCTGTTCTAATGGCTGTTGCTAGAATCTAGTGAATTTTGCACACTTACCTGCTCCGTGTCTCTTCAGCTACTGGAGATTTCATGTTTCATGTAGTGGAACCACAAAGAAGCTCCCAGAAGGGGTGCCCCACTCAGGCTCCCACCATACCCACTCTGAGTTAGATCTCACCCAGCTTTGGCCCAACAGCACTGTGCTCCCATCACCATGGGAGACAAATGAAAGCTGACATTTAATGATGCAGTAAAAGACATAATATCCTTACTATTATTTAACCAAAATCCTTAAATCTTATTTTTAAATGTACACATGCTTTATTAAAGCTGGAAACTTAATGTAGATTAATGATGCAGATGGACAGACAAAAGCATACTAATAGGAAAAACAAAAATATTTAGTAAAACTTTAAATATCTTTCATCCATTTTTACACGTTCCTTACTAATTATCATTCCTTTCATTGCTGTTTTTCTTTACTCCATGTCATTTTTAACATGGTTACTACACAGTGAGAGAATCTTTGCCTTGTTTTTCATTTTGAAGGGAGCACGTTAGCACTGAGACAGGTTCTAATAATACAAGCTGGCAACACACGCTATGCATATTATCATCAAAAGTCAATCTCTGTCATGATATGAGACCAAATGTATAGAATGTCCTGCATTTGGAGCACATTGTATGGTTGGATTTCTTTATGCTGGTGAAAACCATTTAACATACAATACGATATGATACAATGCAACTGCTCCATCTTGTAACAAAGTAATTATTGCCTCTTTTCCAAACATTAATTCAGGATTTTCTTTTCCATATGGTATACGAAACAAAGTAATTGGCAGTGTTAAGATGCTATTTTTGCCAAAAGTGCTCTTTGGCAAGCAGTAATTCAACGAGCTAACAAGTTTTATATATAATTAGCTGATGGAATGACCATGTGAAGTAGGTAAATTTTATTCATGAATAATTAATATCTGTGAATGTATTATTTGTATTAGTTTTCTCTGAAGAACTATTTTTGAGATACTTAAGAAAAATGGGTAAAATTTTTATATTAATATTATCAAAATGTAGAAAACAGTATAGAAGAGCAATAATGTCTACTGGCAATACCAAGGTTTCATATGGCAGGGAAATGGCACATTGTTGTGTGCAGTCTCAGGGGTTAAGTAATTCATTTTATCACAGAAGATAGCAAGTAAGAGTAGGAACTTCATTAAGGTAAGAGCTTGCTCATGATCACCTGGGCTGGAAGAGTCACTCATCAATAGAGCTTGCTTTCATACTGCAAGTTGGATCTGTTGACCCAGTTTTAAGTAAACACTGGGTTTTAACTTAGCCACAAATACACTGGACTTTTAAATTATTAAACAACCTCTCAGGGAAGAGGGAGGACATTAATGCTTTTGTTCTGTCTTCTAAGAAACTTTCACAAGACACTGAGTAAGTGGAAAATTATTTCCCTGGAGTCGGTCAGTGTTAGAGGAGATAACTGAAGTATGGTATGTATCAATAATGACATGTTCAGGTTTAAAAGGAATTAATTTTATTACTGATTAGACTGATAGGAAATTTTGCGTCGGTTTACAATTTCCAATTAAGTTGTTTATTTTAAAAAGTAAACAAAAAGATTTTGTTTTGAGCTAAAATCTAAAGTGTTTTTTAAAGGTGTATAAGGCACATAAGTAATAGCTAAATGTGTTGAACATAACATTGCCTTTATCTTGATTAGTGGAGGCATTTGAGACTCTAGAAACTTAACAGCTAAAGGAAAAAATATGAAGAAATAATTTAAAATGAGTATGTTTGAAGAAGAGGTTAATAATCTCTAGATCAGCCTACTATACTACTTCATATCTCACTCTAAAAGTTTTTTTATCAAATTCCTTTGCCAATGCCACTAACATAAAGAAATAACAGTTTTCAGTAGAATATTTATGCCATTATGACAACAAATGTATGGTAGTTACATCAGCTATATCTCTGGTCTTCTAACTTTGAATTTTTAATAAGCTTGACTGTTGCTCAGGCAATTTCTTTATAGTCATAGAGTTTGACTTGGTTTCTTTGTTTGAGAAGCATAACAATGTGGAGAAAAATAAGCATTGAAAACCAGCCTCATACTGACAATAAATATATATTTGAAAATCTGACCTTCTCTTTGCTTTCTATAGTCATTTTATGACTGGCATAGGGTAAAATGTTTATAAAAGAATATTAGATTATTGTAGTAATGCAATTTTCAGATCTCAATGTGCTTCCTTTGTTTCCCTGCTCTGTATACTATTGGTTCATTTTAAAATATGCACTCTGCTGTACCTGAAAACCTATTGGTGTGTTCCCCCTGTCAATTCTCCCCTCCTCCTCCTAAGACTGGCTCTAAGGGAGACAGTCCCGCCCCTTCCTTTCCCCTTAAAAGCCAGTGTCTGCATCAGAGGGAAGTCCTGCATCTCTGAGCTGCCAGCTGCTGACGTACTCCCTTCTCCTTCTCCTGGAACCCCTTTTTCCTTACCCCAAATAAACCTCCCTGGCAGAACAGAGATGGAGTTCCAGTTCGTTTCTTCGTCTTACTTCATTTCCTGCTGAATTTATGTGGTTGGGAGACTCGTGCAGGGGGCAGCCTGCTCCGGATCCGTTGGAATTACGTAGACCAGGGACCCGGTCTGGGTGGGGAGCCGGCCTGTACCACCCTCCTGGAGCCTGCAGCAACAGATTATCATAATTTGTGATAGAAAGAAGAGAAAAGTAAGACAGAAGGTGGTAGAACTGGAAGCAAGATAAACTTCAGATTTATGAAGCAGTCACGTGAGTTTTAATAAAGGGCCAGAGAGTCTAATGTGGCAGAGATGCTTCACAGAGTCTTCACAGACAAATTAGCAAATGCATGCAGCATGGTACACTTCTGCAAGGCTGCAGAATAGCCACATTAACATCCCAACATCTTTAAAATAAAAGATCTGCAAAATTATTCACTTGCCATGCACACTGAATATTAATGACATTTAATACTGCACTTTATTAACCTTTTACATTAGTGGTCAGAAATGAAACAGGCTGGGAACAAATGCATGACAGAAGGGAAAAATGTTTCTGACGGCTATTGGGCTCCATTTGACAGTTAATAAAAACCATCAAGTCCGTATTATGTTAGATTAACCAAGATCTGGATTCTACTTGACAAGTCATTATTATTAAAGGCAAGTGGAGGGTATTTTCAAATACACCCTGGAGTGATGCATGTTAAAATATGTATGGCAAACTCTTGAATGTCAAGGACATTTTGTGCAGTGTATAATGGAAAACTGCATGTAATGTGCAGTTTGGGAACTATTTTATGTACCTCTGAAGACCTCAAAGCATCACAATGAATGTTTTATTGAAAGCTGTCACACTCGGTACTGGGACCAACTGTATTGCAGATATTTATGAACAGTCATCAGTTCAGCAGCTCAGTGCTTCTGCTAAAGGAGAAAAAGAGTAGAATGGCCCCTCTCTGCTTTTCTGTTCCCTGTTCACTTCATCACCTCTGTTATTCTAGCATACTAATCTAGGACTGCAACTTTCACCCTAATATTGTTTTTAAATACAACAAAAGCCTTCTAATTTTGGTCTCAGTGTTATACAGGGATGTTATTTTCCAAAAGCCTATCCATTTTCTATTACATCTCCAGGTTATGTTCTTTTGAAGAGAGATTTTTTTTCCCCACTCCTTTCCACTACTGTTTAAATTCAAGTTAGGATTTAGGCATATATTTATTGGAAAATCTAAAATTAAATATGAAAAATATTTTTCAATAATCTAGGATCTTTAATATTGTTAAAACAGAAAAAAAAAAACCCTAATTCAGTTTCATAGTCAGTTTCTATCACAGAATCTCCTTCACAATCAATTCTGTTTTATCAAAAAAAGAGTATTACACCAAATGTAACTGCTGTCACTATACAGAAAGTAATTTTACAACACATGATGTCCTATGATGTGCCCACTGCCTCTGACTCCCTCCCTGCTTTGTATAAGTAATGTAATGCCCCAGTAAGTGCCAGAATAGAAATAAAAAAAAAAAATCTACCAATATTATTCTACATCAAAGAAATATTTGATGCGAATTTTTTTTTTTTTTAATTTCCTTTTCTAAGTCAAAGTGTTTTAAGCTTTGTCTTCAAGTGACTGTGATCTTCCCATGTTTATCAGGAGAGGATGTTCATTTCTGAATGAACTTTTATACTTTTTGGTACAGAATATCATCACTTTACGTTTGGTCAGGACTTACTAAAATTAAAAAAGTGATGAGCAAAAAAAAGGCCACAGGTCAAAATGATAATGAATTAATGTGCAACTGGTGGATCTGAAGATATATGCCTGTGAGAAGGAATAAAGGGGGTAAGGCAGAGGGGGTAAGAAGGAATAAGACAGAAAAGGGCTTCTTCTGCATGAAAAATGTGAGATAGTAATGATGATCTTTCAATGTGTCCACAGATAATTCTTGGTTTTAGCATGTCTAGAGATGGACCATGAAAATGACATTTAATATTATTCTCTTTTGTGTATGGTAATATTATCATATCAAAATTTAGGTAATTTCCTGTAATTTGCCACAAATTTTACAAAGCTATAATACAAAGCTTTTTGAACTCTTCTATCATCATGCAAAGACAACCTTACCTTTGTAATGGGAGAGTTACAATTTTATATATTCATTATTGTGATAACAAAGCAATTCCTTTATTCTTTATTCAGTGTAGGTTTCACAGAAATCCTTTGTAAAATGCAACTTAAACAGATAGGAAAAGGTACCACACTAAATGCCAGCTCTTCTTGACTGGATTTACTACTTGAAATTTAATTGGTTACATAAAAGACTATGACATTTATTCGTTAGCCAGTAGAAAATTATGTAACATTTTGGAAATAAATGTGCTTGTGGCAATTTAACAGCATATGAAAGTGCAAAGCTGTGTTGTACTTCATACTTAGCTATCATAAAATTATTAGGAATCCTGGGGAATGGAAGTCCAGTTTCTCTGACTGTGCAAACCTTGTAGATCCAAATTTCTATTTGTATGCATAAGGCTCTTAAACGCAATCCCTGCTTTAGCAGGGAGTTGAACTTGATGGTCTCAGTGGTCCCTTCCAACTCTACACATTCTGTATGAGTCTGTATTATAACCCAGTACTGATACCTTTTAGTAAGACATGAACTTGCTGTTGTCCAGATCTAGAAAAGAACTGAAGGGTGTACTAGGCATGGTGGACACTCACTCTTCCCTTTCTTATTTGATTTCCAGTCTTTAACTAAGCAGAATTCTCTGTAACTGTGTGTGACATTAATATTCCTACATAAAAAAATGTTACCAGTCAGATTGAGATAGGAGAAAGAGTTCAAAAAGTGTTTGAAGAAGATTTATGATTAGTCCCAAGACAATCTTTATCAATCCAGAAAAATAGTATTCAAGGTTATGACTCTAGGAACAGGTAGACAGAGACAAACCATTTAGTCTAAGACCTTATCTCCCATAATGACTCGTAATAAGAATCTCAGAGGAAAAAAACAAAGCTGAGAGGAACCCTGGACAGGTCACTCATCTGACTTTCCTTTACTGATCATTTAGGAATTTTGTCATTTCATCTGGACAGTAATATTTGTTTTCCTGGAAGTATTCCCCATGAATTATTTTAACTTCTTTTTTAATGTAAAAAAAGTGAAAAAATCCTATTTTTTTTTTTAAGCCACTGATAAAATTATCTCTTTTCCCCTAGCTTTTCTGTTATGAGAAACAGAAAGTAATCATTCCTTAGTCACCTTTTCCTGATTGACATGGTTTTGCACACCTTTCAGAAAGTCTCCTTATGTTCCAAGCTAAAAAAAACTTTCTCTTGTGAAAGGTTTATTATACTTCTCTTGTGAAAGGTTTGTTATACTTTTAATAATCTCTCTTGCCCTTCTCTGTTCCCTGTTTGTTCTACTGCATTGTCTTTTGTAGGTGATCAGCCTGCATAAATCTGGTTTTCAAGTAAGACCACAATATAAACTTGTAAGTGATATAGTGGCATTTTGCAAGTTCCTTCCAAAACATTCCTAGCATTCTTTATCATTATTACTGTAGCTCTCAGCAGTAGTTTTTTTTCGAATGACTTATGCAGAATAACTCCAAAACATATTTTCTGAGCCTCAATAATTGAATTAGGTCTCTGCTATCTGTCTGTGTCTATAGCCAAAAATTTTAAAGGTTTTTCATATGTGTTTCTTTTCATTAGTTGGTGTTGATTTATATGTGCCAGTAGTATCATGAGCTAGTTTTAATAACATTCTTGTGTATTCAGAGGTTTTCTAGGTTGGTTTTTTTTTAATATTAAAAATTGTATTGTTTCAAGTATTTTTTCATAATTAGAAAATATTTAGATGTCAGCATTCTCAACTTATTCTGGACCACAAATACGTTTATTATAAAGTTCAGTTTTCATGACGGAATTTTTGATAGTCTGCTGGTGATACATTTCACACTGACTGAATACTCTGAAGGTTTTTTCTGATCTTTATTTCTTGTACATGGACAGTTATTAATTCATAAGTATCTTTTTTGTTAATTGATGTTATTATAAATTCTTGAAGCCTTTTCAGCAAGGAACCTTTGAAAGATTTAAAAAAGCCCCTTTTTATGACTAAATTGTTAGATTTTGAATAATTACAGCCTTTCTCATCTGCATAACTTGTTGGACATTAAAGAGGTATTTGCCAGAGATTGATACCAAAATATCAATATGTGCCCTATATGTATTCAAAATATTTTAACTTGAACTAATAAATTCCTGATGAGTAATTTTTTCAAAGGACTTGCATCTTTTTTTTCAAACTGTGATAATTACTGAGTGTAGTAGAAGAAACTGTTTCTAAAAGAGATGATTGAAATATATTGCTTTCAGTTAGAGATTAGCTGTTCTGTCAGGTGCTCTGCCTGATCCTCTGAAAGAAAGTATTTCTGTCATGACATTGCTCAAAGGCCAATGTAAATCCCCAATGGGTCATTCACTTATTTCTAAAAAATGAATACAAAAATTCATTAATTGCACCAAGGGCTGAAAGAACTCTGTTTTGACCCCTGCCCAAAGGTAAACTAACATACTAATTTTTGTATTCTTTCTCTTTGAAATTTGAGTCCCTGACATCCTTCTTTTACTCATCCAACATGTTAATCTTTAAGGTTTTTAGAGTCACACAGTTGTCATAGTTATAAGGGGTTCAATATCCAATTGCTCGACACTTAAAAGAAGATTGTAAAAACTGGACAGGAGATTCAAGCTAAATCTTCAAGTTCAGTGAAAATATAAATCAAATATAGCACTGTCTCATGACTGTCATCATCAATTACAAGTGTGAACAGCATGATATCCTACTCAAATAACAAGCAAGAATGATGTCGATATTACATCAGGATTTTGGGAAATAAAAAGATCTGTCTGTGAACTGTATGGAGTGGATGTAATTCAAGGCATTTTATGTAAATATTAAGCGTAATACATTCTCTTCTCAAATATGCAAGGTACCTCTGAGATATACTTTTGCATGCACATTTTCTAGGCATGTACTATGTAAGCAGAATAAATTAGTAGATATTCTAAAGATTTTTTACTCCTTGAAAAGGTTTAAGCATTTGTAATTTTCCAGCAAATCATATACTTACAAAATATCCTTGTTTAAGTGGTTCTTGCTAAATTTTTTAGAGTAACTCTTCAGATATAACAAACTGTATCTGATTATAATTCAATTACAGTGAGGTTTTTTCCCCCACTAACTCTTAATCACATATATAAACGCCTTCATTTTAATGTACCTCAGCATTTTCAATATAGAGTATTCCTAGAATCCTAGAGTCCCAGAATGGTTTGTGTTGTAAGGGACCTTAAAGATCATCAAGTTCCAACTCCTCTGCCATGGGCAGGGACAACTTCCACTAGATCAGGTTGCTCAGGGCCCCATCTGACCTGGCCTCAATCACTTCCAGGGACAGGACATGCACAACTTCTCTGGGCAACCTCTTCCAGTAACTCATCATCCTTGCAGTCAACACAATATCTAATCTAAACCTATTCTCTTCCAGGCTGAAGCCATTTCCCCCTTTCCTATCACTACAAATCGTCATAAAAAGTTCTTCTCCAGCTCTCTTGTTGGCACTCTTCAGCTACTGGAAGATTGTTTCCAGTCATAAAAGAGGTCTTTCCTGGTCATCGAACAAGTGACCTGCCATTCAGATTGCTTCATTAGCTGGATGGGGATTGGCTTCCTTTGCAAAACTCTATTCCAAGTGGTGATCCAAAAACTTCAGTCAGCTTGCAATCGCTCTCCCAAGTCCATAAAAATGGATCAGAAATCTGTAACTAACAAATGAGTACTATTTGTGTGGAGATGTCCTGGCATCAAGCTGGTGAGCTTTCCCATCGACTCTGGAAATGTCATTGAGCTGCTGCAGTTTTGCTCATGCCTGTACTTTACTTCTCCTCCTAAAATTGTTGTGTGCCACAAGGCAGATAATGCAATTACCCCAGAGAAGACCTGCTGCAGTATGGCTTTGTGAAGCTCCACGAGGTTTTTCCTTTGTTCCTTTGCTCTGTATGTTATTGGCTGTTTTTGAAATATGCACCCTGCCGTATCAGAAGTCTATTGGTGTGTTCCCCTGCCTTTCTTCCCCTCAGACCTTCTGAGATTGGCTCTCCAGAGCTGATCCCTCCCACCTTCCCTTCCCTTATAAGCCCATGTCAGCATCAGCCCGGGTGTCACTGTTTTTAGGCTCCCAGCCCCTTTGCCCTTTCCCCGCTTTCCTCTCTCTTTTCCCTTCCCTGCAATCCCCCTGAAGACCCAAATAAACCTCCCTGGGAGGCCAGAGACAGTATCCAGTATGTTCTTTCGCCTCACCCATGTTTCCTGCCGAGTTTCTGTCACCCAAGCCTCATGCCACACTGCATGCTCCCGCACTCCCACGGTGCCCTGGCTCCAACCAGCCCGGACTTGTCTGGGGGTTCGCATCTCAGCGGCAACCCTTTTTGTGGGGTTTGGGGGGTCCTGCCGCCTTCCCCGGAGTGAGAAACCTCAAAGAACCTATATCACAGCAGCTGCAATGGGCCCTAGCATATAGTTTGTGCCTGTCTGTTTTTGTGGGTTCTTTGAGCTAAATGGCATTTATGTACAGTTAAGAGCAGGTATTTACAGATGGAAGCTGATATAATAACTGACTAAGAGTAAAATTACCAGGGGAAGTATTAAGTTACAGTTCAGGCCGCCATGTCTGGTGTTTGCAGTGCTCAATCAGATTGATTGTGTTTAGAATGTATTTTGTATGTGAAATGCTGTCTATTTCCCATCTATTTTTAAATGTTTTTTTGGTGTCTTGTATAAATGCAAATGTTTTTACATCTAACACATAATCCAAAACCAGAAAATTACTGACTGTTTATTATTTGCACATACATAGATATGTGGACATACAGATTATATACTTAAAATTTAAATTTTAGTTTCACACGATCCGGCTATTAAGTTCTTAATTTTTTTTTTAATAAATAGTGATTTTATTTCGGTGGGGAGTTTATTCTTTTGCATTCTATTTTTCTTTTACATCACCAAAGAATGTTCATTCTTTACTTCAGATTTTTAGTCATAAAAATATATATTTTCTCATTGTATGAGAAAATATGATATTATGCAAACATATGATAGTATGCAAATAATATGATATTATGCATACATATGATAGTATGCAAATATATCAAAAGGTAGTGTCCATGAAGAATGATGTATAGACACAGGCAAATATTCTGCTTCACTACTCCACTTCTGTACCACACACTGATCATCAAAACTGGCTGTGATCTTCTATGTTTTTTAGCTAGTAAACAAAAAATATTCAATTTCTCTAAATCCAAAATTCAGAAAATACTCATCTTTGCTCTGTGAAACCATGCATCTAGCAATTTGTGGTGTTTGCATACGGCAGAATCCATCTATTATTTATATCCAATTTTCTCTTAATATTCAGATTTGTCATTATGAAAGATTTTGCTTATTAGCATAGGTTAGACACTGAGATTTGAGAAAAAAGAATGATTTCAGACTTACAATGTAACACTAAAAATAACTCCCTTGTCTGTCCTTCAAACTATCATTGCTATCCCTCAGATTTTCCACAGATTTAGATTTGACTGAGCTGCTGCAGTCATGTGCAACTCTATTAACACCTTATTTCTACAAGTTATTTAGTCAGTACTGACCTTTGTAATAAAATTCTTAAGGTGAGAAATGTAGCACATATTGAAATTGCAGAACTGTTTTTTGTAACACTTCAGTTACCTTATTCAGAGATTTGTAAGGAGCATGACAGCCCTTAGATGGTCCAGCACGATTAAATAACACACAAGATTCAGAAATATTAAAAAAGAAAAAAAACAAAAGAAAAGAAAAGGTGACAAAATAATATTTTACTTTCATTTGAATGCAGAGGTAAAAGTCTTGAACTTTATAATCATCATAAATAGGATAAGTATCAATATAAATATGAAGGAATTGAAATATAAAGAAGTGTCAATATAAAGGCAACTATGAAAAGTTTTAAGGTTGACTTTTCATAGGTTTTTTTCATTTCATAATTAAAAGAATGGCAATTACATGTTAGAAGTAAACTGATTAATTTAGCATAGTCAGTTTTCTCAGAACGTTGAATAATAACCTACTCTAAGCTTCATTAAAATTCTTTTAATGAAGGGGAAAGAGTTGCAGATCCACCTACAATTTAAACTACATCATTATAATACCGTGCATGTTATGTAATTTTCTTGCCTTTTTTTTTTAAATCCCTACAAAAAATAATGTCAATAAGGACATCTATATGTCAATTTTCTATCTTCTGAGATGGAGTTTTCTAAACCAGTTACCTGTACTGAAAAATCCGTGAAAGTTACATGAGACCAGAACAGAATGTAAAATTATGAAAATATTTCTGAAGCAGCCTGAGACTAGACAACAGAAAGCACACGTGATGATCCTTGCTTTTGAACTCAGCAGTACTGATGAGATTTAATCGGTGCCTTCTGCATGGCTTAAGAATTCCTTATAGGCACTCTTTCAAGTGGGAATACATGCCCAGAATAAATACAAACCATACCAATAGCTCTCTATACAGCACAGACACTGAAGAAGCATAATATAATGTAAAAGCAGAATTTTGGGTTAAGACTCAAGTAATGTATGTTTCTCTATAAATTTATTTTATAGACTTAGCAAGATTCCTTTTGCTAGCATTGCAAAAGCAGGGGGACAAAAGATATGACAAAAGAATTAATGGCTTTTCATTTAGTTGGTCAGATGAAATTGACTGAAAATTAAAAAAAAATATGACCCAGACAGGTAGATTATTTTAATTTTAAAACTGCTTGACTTACAATTTTCTGTAAATATATGAAAATGCTAATGTAAAGTTTTACACTTTAAATTTGTTTATCACATAATAGGCAAAATCAAAACACAGAGGTGAAAATTGAGCAATTTTCAAGGCTTACTTGCACACATTTCTACATAAGAGAAGAACTTGTCTAGAGTTTGTCATGCAGATACTCAGTTATTTTATGAATTCAATTTTTGGTTTCTGGACATTATTTAAAATTGTTTTCATGAGTATTGTCTATATAGAATAGGGAGAAAGATTCAAATTGCCTCATAAAAAAATCCAGACAAAAACTTGACTTTGATCGCAGCATGGGATGAAGTGATAAGATCATGCTGTTTTCAAAGTTACCGAGTGTTTGCACTCAACTTACGGAATTAGTTTTCTGTTTTACAGTTAGAAGACAGAAAGAGATAGGAGATTCAGTGATTTTGTTTGCTTTTTGGATTTTTCAGGTTTTTTCCAGTTTAATTTCTCGACAAATTCTACCTACAGGTGACATTTAAGACTCAGAGCAGAATAAGCAGTCTTGGCTCTGTAGCTCAGCTAGTTTAAGAGAAAAAGCCTAGAACTTCCAAGAGAATATTTAAAGCTTCCAGATCCCTGTGCATGCCTTTAGTTGTTGGATCGGGGAGTTTTTTGTTAGGTTTGGTTTCTCAGTTTTTCTCCTCCCCCTGGCATCAAGATTGCTGTATACTGTCATTACTCACTTGTCAGTGCCAGAAATTCTCCTGGCTTTGACTTGACATAAGACGTCAATAAATGGAGACATGTGACAAATGAGCCTTTCTCTTTTTTATATGCTTGGCTATTTTGTTCCAGAATAAACACTATTTTTTTTGGCCAGAGATTTTTACCACCTGAAAATTTTTTGCTGTATAACTAGCACCACTCTTTAGTCACTGAGGATGGATGCTAGGTTGCTTTTCCCATTCAGTAGAGGGAGAACATCTGCTGTGTGGTGGCTTCTGCAGGAATTACTCAGAGCTAAGGAATCTGACAGATCTTACCCTCACTCAGTTCCTGCTCAGCATAAAAGGCACAAGCACTTGGTTTGATATCAGACGTTGCAATAAGCCACTTGCAAAGTAAGGTATAATACCTTACTGATACCTGTGTAATGCTACAAATGCAGTATTTCTGGAAATATATATATATATATATATATGCACTATATAAACAACAAAACACTCTGAAAAGAAGTCAGTTAAACTTCTTTTTAACAAGATCTAAACTCCAACAAGAGTTGGAGTGCAAGAAGAGTGCAACAAGATCTAAAACTCCAAAGTTTCCATGAGAGTAAAGGAAGCCATCCTACTTCAGAAAAACTTCTAGGCAAGGTGCTAAAAGGAAGCATGTTGAATGCTCTAAGAAAATTGATGTTTGTCACTGCTAACAACATAATAATGTATAACAGGAGATTTCCACTTTTATTTATATCCATTTATGACAATATTTAAATGAAGAGGAAGAGAGCAGGGAAAGACAGATAAAATTGTGCCAGCAACCAACATGTCCCAACTAGTCCTGAGAAAAAGACATGTTTACAGCTGAGATTTGTTGCAGCATATTCTCTTATTCAGCAGACCATGGAGGGCTGTAAATATGGAAAGAGAGAACACAGCAAAGGAAGAAAAGCTGCTAGCAGTTTTTGACTCGATGAAAAAAACTAAACACTTGGTTTGATTTTTGCTTAAAAAAACCTCACAACCGTAATGCCAGCTTTCTGGTTTCTGAGATCTGTGACCTATGAAAGTGGTTTCTAAGTGGTGTCACAGACTAAAAGCAGAAATGGAATTCAGATGAACAGCACGGGATCCAAACCTAGTCCAGCAGACAACTGCATAATGTCAGGGATGCATAGGCATAGTGTAGCAGCAAAATTCAAGATTCTGGCAAGAACTTCTTAATGGCACTTTTCTATAGCTCCCTTCTTAGGAAGAAACAATAATAACAGCAACATTATTAAAATTGTAATTAATTTAATATTCTAAGAATTTTGCTGTCAATGTTTTAGCATGTCAGATAGTGTTACATAAACCTACCGTGACACACAGAAATATTGCAGCACTGACACCTGATGGCAGCTGGACCATTCTTCCTGACTTTTGCCATGCCCTGGAGCTTTATTTGACTGCCATGGTTGTTTCCTCCCAGCTTCCAGGTGATGCAGACTGCCAGGAGTGGGAGAAGACATCTGTAGCTGGAGGGCTGCATTAGACTTCAAAGAGGGGCACAAGTCTGTGCTCAGGTCTGTACTGTGGTCAGATTTCTGACTCTGGCACGAAGCTGTAGGGCTTTGCAGAGATGACTTAGGCTGGAATAACCTCTTAGTTTAATTGGTCTGAAGTCATCATAATTTCTGGTCTCCTGTGTCTGCAAGGTGGGAAGACCTAATTTCATAAGTGCCAGCATCTTGGCTTTTAATATTAGAATAGCTCATAAGTTTTCACAAAGTGCTTGAGGTCATTATTCATTCTGGATTTTGTAAAGGTGTCTTTATTTTAGATCTCTCAATTCTTAAATGATCTTTGTGAATGCTTTTTGTTTCAGTGGTCCAAAGGATTAATCAGTGACCAGGAACAGAAAGGTAGGAATCCACTATTTTCACATTTCAAGGAGAGTTCTTTACTTTTCTGTCTGTGACCTGACCACAACACGAAAAGTGAGTTAGGTAACACAGCAGTTAATGTCCAGAATTGAAAATAATATTATAATGACTTGCATTTGAACAAATTCTGGAATGCAGTGAAGCCATTACAACTGATTAATATACTCAATAATACAAGTGAAAAGAATCATTACTATGTTACCCACCATGGGACAATTAGAAACCAACCAGTAACATTTTATATAGACTTTGTTAATCAATCAATAAAATAGTATTATTTTCCTTAGCCACAGGTGGATTAGCAGTAATATCTAGCCACTTGAAAATACTCAAATAAACCCAATATAGAGATGCTGAATTTTTAAAGCAAGGAAAGATTTTCAGAAGTAAGTACCTTATTAGTTAAAAAAATACAGCTAAACAATTAAAAAAAAAAAAAAAAAAAAAAAGATTTAGAAAAGTTATTCTCTCCCCAAAAAACCTCTGCCAGGTTCTTTAAGGCAATTGAAATGTAAGCCAGTTAACAGTAAACAAGTTTTTCCTGGTTATGGCTCATGATTAGGTTTTTTTCTTTCGTTTTTTAACATTATTTTCCTTGTTCTTTTATCTTGTATTCTCTTTTCTTTTATTCTCTTGCCTATTGTATTTCTTTATTTTTGGGTAAAGAAATACAATATTGTATTTCTTTACTTTTGGGGTTTTTTTTCTTTTTTTTTTTTTTTTTGACTTTGGGGTGGGGAGTTGGAAATGGTGGTATTAAACCTAACATGGCATTTTGGTGTACATTATGTCCTATTGAATGTGACATCAGGAGTATAGTTTTATTTTGGTAACAGGAAACATGACTTTTCCTGCTTGCATGGAATTTACAATGAAATATAAAAACACCCCCATGCTGATGTACCATAAAAAATCTCAAAATGTGTGTTGCAGGGTAGGCCAAACCTCAGTCTCCTAAGTATGTATTAACATGACAAATTTAATAGAAGCATAGGAATAATGGCTAAGATTCAAATGTGATGCTTGTAAATTCTAAATTATTACAATATAATGCAACATTTTAATACATTTGTCTAGGCATGTGTTTGCACATATGTATGTGCTTGTATAGATATACACACATGTGCATGCATACATATATATAATTAACACAATTTCAACTCGCTTCACTTTCTTCATGGGGAGAACATTTCTGAACAGAACAAGTTAACGGCGATGAAGCAATATTGTGTGAAATAAAAACATTTTGAAAATAATATTGAAAAATGTCCTTTAACAATTATTTCCTCTCTTTATGACAATGAGGGTCTTCAAACCTACAGTTGTATTTATTACTTTCTTTTAAGCTTTCATATTTTCTCCTGTAGACTGTTTTTTATGTACTAGGAAAAATCTCAAAGTTATTTTTGAAATCCAGATGATTGTGATATTAGTCAACTTTTTGCTCTAGGCTTGTTTAATTCTTCAAAGTTCTGCCTTTCCATAATGAGTGACAAAGGAGATACTCTGGTCTTTTGAAAGCTTTATCTTGAAGGGTTTAAATCCTTACTTTATATTTTGCATGAGATTAGCACATCTCATGCAAAATATAAAGTAAGGATTTAAAATAAAAATTTAAATATATATTTAAATATATATTTAAATATATATTTATATTTAAATATATATTTAAATATATATTTAAATATATATTTAAATATATATTTATATTATAAAAGCTGTATCTCTGCCTCTACTATTGTCCCTTTGGGCTTTTGCATGTGGACACTGAAATTTTGTAACTTACAAAGAATCATTTATCAGATTTAAGAACAGAGTAGCTTCCAAATGTTATTACAAAAGAAATAGGGTCACTGCCATAAACTTTAAGGCCTTATTTGATTTTTCAATAGCTCTATATTTAATTTTATTGTTGAAAATTTCTTGCCCATGCTTTCTTACTATTGTTAAGGAAAAATGCTTGCCCTCTTGAGGTTGTATTTTTTATTATCTATTGTGCCAATTTTCCTTTTTCTTGCATGGTCATCTGAGAATTTAAATCGAGGACGTACTGCCACATTTTCAAGTCCTTTTTCCCCATCGATCTGAATCCTTTATTCCCTGCCATTAAGGAGAATTGCAGATTATCTACTGGCACTTAAAACCTCCAAAAAGCTCCCAATACATTTATTCTCATTAACAGTTACCTCTATATTCTCTGTATTAGAGATGGCCCGCTAGTTAATCCTTCCTTCCAACTGGCAAGTTCAAGGAGAAAAAGCTTCAGTTTCATCATTTTTATTCTGAACTCTACACATTTTATTTATGAATAGTTCCCACAGACGTCGTTTACAAATGGTGTTGCCTATAGGACATGTATCCCACTGCTGTTTTGGAGGACTCACAAATGACTTGAAGGGATCCTATTTTTACTGCCTTTCCCAGCAATTTTCATATCAAACATTTTCAAACTACAGACAAAAATCTTCTTGAAGTGTTCGTCTCCTGCTAGCTCTACTTCAGCTCTGAGGGTTGAGCTGCACTTCCTCTCTATTTAATATTACTCACTAGTAATAAAATGTTAACAGTTTAACACCACAATCTATTTTCAAAATTTAAGTGTTCTGTTTATATTTATGGATTTTAAATAAAAAATTTTAATTTATACTTGTTCAAAGTGGAACTATTTTTAAACCAAGATACTTCTATACTTGTGTCCACATCTGTAATAGATTTTTCCCTACTTCCTAAATTTGACACGATGAGATAATTTAACAAAAAGAAGGAAAAAAGAAGAAGGAAAGGTAACTAAAAGATCCAAGAAGCTTTTATAGAAATTCCTAATTCCAGAGAAAGAAAAGAGATGCACTGGTTTGGATGGTGAAGGGCCCACAGCTGATGGTGCCTTTCAGCAGGAAGACAGCCCACACACACACCTAGCCAGCAACAAGCAAAAGAACATTAAGGTCAGTACTTCTCACTGAAATTAGGCTTCATTAGTCAAAGAGTTCAAATATTATTGACGTGTCAGAATAGGAGGGGGCAGGCAACCTATGTTGATTATGTTATGTTATGTTATGTTATGTTATGTTATGTTATGTTATGTTATGTTATGCATAGGTCTAACTTTTATCCAAAAATAAGTTCTTGAAATGGTAAAAGTATTTGTTGATACAGTGAAAATAAATAAGAATAAGGCAACCTCTCCAAAAGGTGAATTCACTTGATTTTAAGAAAATAGTGGTACCCCATTTCACAAAGATAACAAAGAGAAGGAAAAAACTTTCATGCTTGCTTGAGAAACATGGCTTATCCTTAGTCTGCCACAAGCATATTTTATCACCTGAGTACCTCCTAGTAGTTGGTGCTCTGTAGAAAGAAAATAAAATTCCTACCACTCTTTTTCAAAATCTGTTGTGATGTGACTCTTTGGAAAGATTGTGGTACTTTTTGAAAATAGAGGAAATGGTTCATTACAGTCTTTTCCAAACCAAGGATATATACCTTAATATCATAAACTTTGTGTCCATACAACTTTCTCCCATGTTTCATTGAATCAGACATTCCTGTCTTCTTAGAACCTTGTTCAGGTTTCTAGACAAGGATATTTTTCCTTTCCCTTTAATTAAGTCCTCACCTTCCTTGTACAACTGCTGAGTCTATCTAGTTTCTGTTGCAGCAGATTACCTCCTGACAGCAGAATTTCATTGAGCTGGCTCTGAAAGCCCCTCAGAGATATAACAGAAAGCATCAGTTTGACTAACACAGATCTCTTCTCATGCTACAAGTTGAGGAAGGGAATAGCTCATGGCTTCAGGGGTCACTTTACAGGGGTCACTGAATGCTCAGTAAAACCCACAACACTCTTCTGCCCTAGAGAATTAACAGTTACAAAACTGACTTGAAATTCAATATAAAATTTAAACTTATAGGTTTATGTGTCCACACATAAGTTCCCATATATGTGCTAGGCATCTAAGCTCCTGTTACAGTTGTTGTATATCTATTTTGCAATGTTTTGAGCTTGGTTTGTACAATGGAAATAAGGGTTTTATTAGTGAGCCTGCACTGCAAGTACCCTTCAGAGCCATTACGCAAAGGATATAACTACTTATAGCCCCTGGTAACAACATGTTGACCATTTTGCTTGTAATGTAATGGCTTTTGCTTTTAGCTCTGGAGTTCAATGGCTCAATTCCCATTATGTCAGCCAAATGAGCAGCTGCCATATCTGCATTTAATATGGTTCATCAATATGGAACACAAGCTAAAATTCATCAAGATTACTGATAGAATCCTGTATAACCAAATTTAATTCAACAGAAACTCACAGTTTATTGAAAAGGCAATCAATTATTATCAGACCTTCTGATCAAGTGTAAGTTTAGGTATCCTAAAATTTCTAGTTTTGAAATAGAAGGAGAGTGCATTATTTTAAATTCCAAATTATAGCATTTATTAAATGGGAGAAGAGTAATTGAGTGTGTTTAGGATGCAGACTCAATCTATGTGAAAACTCAAGTCAAACTTCTGAGTTAGTTTTTACTTTGATTTTCACTCAATATTTGTATTTCCTGGGTGAACATAGAAATAAAGAGTTTTAATCAGGTTCCTAATTAGGTCTTAAAAATATTATGAAGGTAAGGGCTATAGTCACTAAGTTCACTGTTGGAGTATTCTGTGTTAAGTGCAGGTAACCATTAACATTTTGAGAAGTTATTCAATCTCTATTAACTGCAGTCTCAATATTGTGAGATTCATTCAGCCTTTATCAAACAACTGTCTACACTGTGCAAGAGGATAATCTAGTCCAAAAATTGCAGAACAATGTTTTTTAAGGGGGCTACAGAAAGTATGATTACCTCAAGTATTTACAGAAACAAGTTAACTTAGTGGAGCTAATAGAGTCTATGATATAGTCAGAAAAAGAATACCTAACATTTATCAGGACTTATAAAATTAAAAAATCCTGTAAATATGCTTTATAATTATACAATGTATATTATTTGTGCATATCTTTACAATGTTTTGCCTATAAATGTTATATCAATGGGTGTGTTTAATATTATTTTATAATCAGCAATTAAATAAAACAGGAACTTCTTAATAACAGTCTACAATATTTCACATTGCATTGTAATTATGCAGTTAGAATACCACTGCACTATTTTATGAGACAGTAATTTTGTTCCAGAATGCATAAACTGTAAGACTAAAGGATAAATAGACCCACATGATGAAGGGATAAGAAATTTTTCCTCATAAAATTCCACAGAGGAATTGGTGTCTCTGCTGCACTGAGAGGTTCTATTCTTTAAAATTATGTCCCTGACAATGCTGGGTCCGTTGTTTGTTGTTCCATAGTAAGATGACCTACATATGTTCTGTCAAAGCTTTGGTGGAAATGTTGGGCACTTACCAGGACTCTGTGTTCTGTATTCCTGGTGTCTGAAAAAGAGAGCCTGAGAGCCGAAACACTTGATTGACTTCTTTCCTCACTATTATCAATTAGTTTAATAAGAGATATCATTCCTTTCAAACTTGAAAAATATCACTATAATTCAGGTATCCATAAATCACAGATTTGGTTCCCTTCAGCCTAGATAATAAACAAAATTAACCACCTAGACAATTATTTTGAAACATTAAGATCATTTATAAAATCTATATTTTTTTGCTGCAATTTGGAAAAAAACAAGAAAAGTGTGGAGAGCTAAAAAAAATACATATAAGGAGAAAAATCTAATCTTCCAATGTGGTGATTGACTCTGAAGAACTGTGAGATTCAGGACATACCTCTGTATTTCCTTGTTTAATATTTCTGTACCTTTTTTCATTCTTATGAAATAAATAATCTTATTTTGAAATACCTTTATCCACTCACAATAGCTTAATAAACACTGAAATGTAAGTTTCTGGTTGCATTCTGGCCTCTCTTCAACAAAAAAGCATTACAAGATGCTATATGGATGAATTAAAGATCCAGGGGAAAAAAAAGGCTTTGATTTCTGAGAGACTGCTGGCTGTGATCAGTCTGAATATTTAGAGAGCTGAGATGTTCAAACAAGCAAAATGTTGATTAGATGTAAGGCTGTTTTCTAGCAGCAGTAAGTGAATGGATTTTTCAGGAAAATCTATGAACAACAGTTCTGATCCCTGAAAATGTTTTGAGAACTCCACTCCCATTAGCTACATACTAAAAGTGCAAGGAGTAAAATGCACATAAATATGAAAAAGATGGACCTGTATTTGCAATTTCAGTTTTGCAATTTTAAGTTCACATTTTCTGAAGTTCATTCACAATAAATTATTTTGCATGATATTTGACCTTTTAGTTTTCTATATTTAAAGGAGAAAATCATAAGTAATGTTATTGCTTTAAACTAGCTGAAAACCTCAAACTTCAGAAAACTACCAATTTAGAGTGTGTAGGGTTCATATAAGGTTCACCTTGCTATATGTTTTTTGGTGGGTTTTATCGTTAAAAATCTGCAGAATTCTTTGATCAGGTATTTGAGTGTATCTGTAGATAGGTAATGCTCTTCAACAGGGTTCCTAATTCTTCTGTAAAGTATACGGAATTCATCTCTTCTGCACAGCTCTGCAGATTCTCCTATCCTTACTGCACTTCTCAAGTTTAACAAGAGGTGAGTGAAAAATCAATGGGTTTTTATAACTAAATTAAAAACAATGGAAGGCCCCCAGGAAATTCATTCTGGTGTAATTACAGTAGTGAACTGTAATTTTTAATCAACATGATTAAAGGTAAAATGGATAAGCCCCCCCCCCCCCACCATTCATTCTATGGAAATTTTCAGTTTGAAAGTGGTTGAGCTACTAGAAATTCATTTCATTGCATTTATACATTACTGTCATGAATGAGAAAATGATTATTCTGAATAAAACCCTGTGTAAACTGTTTGTAACTAGGGAAAGCAGAAGGCCTTTTTTTTAGAATGCTGCCCAGAAATGCAAGTTTGTTTCTGTTTGTGTAGAATACAGGAAGAGGTAACTTTAAACAGGTCAATCTTTCTAGTTTGAACTAGCTTAACTATATCTCAAAGTTCCCAGATACTCAAAACACCACCTGAGTATAACCCATATTTCTAACAAGGGAAGGTAAGGAAGTTGCTTACATGTAATTAGCTACTGAAGGTCTAGTCTTTCCATATGATTTTACTTACATAAATAAAAGAGTTGCATTTTTTAGACTGCAACAAGATACCCTTTCCATTCAATGTCAAAAAAATTCTTCCACTTTTTTATGATTTTCATATTTATTTATAAATTACTGTATTTGTTGCGTAAATGGGGGTTTTTTGAGAATGGGGTTTGGGTGTTTTGTTTTGGCTTTGTTTTATGGGGGGTTTTACGTTAGAGTTACTTGAAAAACAGTATGGGTGAAATCTAAGGAAAACCTGCCATATTTGAGACAATCCAGCAGAGGAATGAGAAAAAAAGATATTTTCATCTTCACTGATTCCTTTTTTTTCTGGAGAGATTCCAAGAGATTGATCCTTTAAAACATATTTTACAAATTGAAGATCAAAATCCATAAAGTACTGGCATCCCTCCAAGCTTATTTCTGTTTGTTCACGATTAGAAATCTGACCTGCAAATCTTGGTTTCACAAAATGTCAATAGCACCTTGATTCAAGAATCAATTGAGCACTGAGTGAGACTTCCTTATTTCTCAAAAATCATGGGTAAAGAATGGGGAAGTAGAGAAACATAAAATGAAGGCATGGGGACTTACCTTACTCAACATGAAATAAAAAATTATGGTAATTTCCTCCATTTCAGTATTTGTTTCATTGTCCACTTTTAATATGTGCCAAACTTCACATATTTCTGTGGTAACTCATAGGGGAAGTTGTTTCCTAGTCCCAATAAAATAATAAGGGATGAGAACAACAACAAAAAAATAAATCTAGGTTTATGTTTTTAATACCAAATATTACAGAAATATATAAAAGAATAACTTCCTTTATAATTGTAACTCAAAATGTTGATTTCATTCAGGTTGTTCTAGGCAGAAGAAATGCAGATGGAATGTATGTCAAGAAACAAATACAGATGTAAAATTCATCTAGAATTAGATTATACCTTGAGGAATTTAAGCTACCTTCCAGAATTTAGGAAAAACAGCAATTTATAAAAGACACATTACATTAGTAATTTAAGGGCTACTACAGAACTTAAAATCACCTCAATTATAATGAGGCTACACTGGTACACCTAATTTGAGGTTATTTAAGATTGAAATTCATCATATACTTAACTAAGAATTGAACCTTAAATTAAAAAACAAATGATTCCTGGATATATAAGTTTATAGCTTAATTATATTTCAAATATGCATCTGGGACATGAAAATGGGAATCCAAGCAGAAGTTATTACAATATTTTCCAGGAAACCTTTATAACACAACTCTAATGAAGTCACACCTAGCCCTGGCTAAAAAGGGAAGTTGAACCGAAAGTATGATTAGATATACAGACTGAATGATGACTCTCACTTTATTTCTAAGTCTGAACTTTTGCTCTACACTCTTAAAGCAAATAAATTAAAAACAGTTCCTGATATCCCAAAACAAAAAAGAGAGAAAGTAAAACAAACAGCAAACTTAAAAACCCACAAAATTTACTATATATTTAAGAAGATCAAGCTAAAAAAGTAAAATTTTGAACTGAGTTTGGTTTTAAACAACTTTTTAATGAGTGGCATGAGCTGTTCTTATGACTGAAGAGTAAAATGGGTGCAAAACTCAGTCTGAAACAGTTTCATATACACAAGAATACTTTGGTTTTATCTTTACATCATTCAACCTATTTTATTTCTTTCTGGCTATGGACTGCAGACCATATTTATGATCTTTAATATAAAAAGTATAAATATATTGCTTTCATTATATATTACAAAAATAAGATACGTATAGAGCACTTAGGTCTTATGAGAAATTTTATTTTAGAAATATTGGAATTTCTGTACTTGTACGGCTTATTGAACAATCTTTTGTGTGTTGACCTTCCAGATAAAACATATTATTTTTCATTATAAATATATAAGGTGAGCCAAGCCAGATATAGGCTTTTGTGTTCTGCGGTTTATGGGTGTCAATGACATTTGACAATTTACATTGTATCAGGCTTGAGACTTAAAGTGTACCCTATGTTTTATGAGGAATTAATTTAAAGTGAATAATAATGAAACCACAGGTCTCATAGGGTCTCTAGTGTTTCAGTTTTTCACTGATTGTGTGAAAATTATGAACTAAGGACATTTTTTTTTAACTTGGATATTTGAATCCAAATATTTTTTTTAGATATTTGATACTGCCAGACTCCTGTTTTCAATTCCATATGAATAAGAATGAGAGTTTTAACAAAAAACTACAGGCACCCTGATAGAAGCAATATTAGGTGGTTTTGTACCACATAATTCTCAGCATTTATTTCCCAGCACTGCTATTCTAAAGTACCACCTCAGCTGAAGTACACAAATTTCAGATGTCCTAACCATGATGTCTTCATCTCTTTCATAAACCCAGAAAATAACTTTAAGAACTCATGTATAATCACAGGCCATCCTAGTTCAGATTTTATCAATTGGCCCAAATGAACTAGATTTGGTCTAATTCCCAGCTTCTGTCCCCTGCCTTTCTGCAGAGCCACTCTCTTGTAATCCACAGGAGGTGTTACATTCCTCCTCTTTTCCAGTTGAATAAGCTTTTATTTCTTTCCTTTAGTTTGTGATATTCTGTTTTCTGTCTATCAGTGAGGCCTTTGTGGGGCCACTTGCCTATTTCTCTTGGTTTTGCCTCCATTCCATGTGTTCAAATTTTGGTTGTTCTTTCTAATTTACAGAACAAGGACTCTGTGCAGCATGTTCAGCTCCTGGTACATTTGCAATTCTCTGATATGTTGAAAATCCACTAGAAGGCTACATGAAGTTAAAGGTGGATTTGATGTGGTAGAATTTATGGAAAAGGCTGTTTCATCTCTATATACAAAAGAAATAAATTTGTTTTTATTCAAATAGTAAATGATTAGAAAAATAGAGAACTGGAAATATCCTTGATCAAAAAAGAGGAAGGGAAGGAAGGATTGTGACACAATTATTTAGAATTTTAAATTAAAATTGTTTGTATTTAGATTCCCCATGATGGAGTAATAGAAAGGTTTTAGTAATAGAATTTTACGTGTTTAAGTATTCCTTGATTTTTAACTGCACATTAAGCAAGTGCAAAGTTGACTATTTCATATTAAAATGCATATCTTTATAAGAATTTGATCTCAAGATTGTTTAAGAAAATATATGTGCAATTATACATAGATGATACTCATTCAAATATGCATACACTGAAGCAGCTCCAGTGGAAGAAAAAGAAATTAAATAATTAAAGCCTAAAAAATACATGATATACTAACACGTACAGAAAACAGGGAAGAACATATTCCCACTGAAAATTCTGAAAATATTATCTTACTTGACAAGGCATCATCTATCTGAAATGTAGCTATTTAAAAAAAAAAATATACATTTATTTTCAGGTATTGTGTATGGTAGTTAATCTCCCTTTCACCTCTTGTGATTTTAGAGTGATGATTTCCAAGTAAAATAATATTCTTGCCTATGCCAAAGAAACAGGGGAGTCTGTCTAGCAGACATTACAAAAAAACCTGAAATTGACTGCAAAATGCTGTAAAATGCACATAGTAAACACACTGAAAGAAATTAGATTATCCTCCCATCTCCTTTTCTTATAGAAATATGTTCTGTTTATTATAAATTACAGCAAAAGCAAGCACAGTGTTTTCAAACAGAAGTAATTTTTAAGATGATAGTATTCCTTAAGACACTGATCTATTTGATTGTATTATCTAACTCAGAAAAGCAATCTGCCACTGCTTCAGAGCTGCAGATGAAAAATAGTAGCACTAGAAAATAAGAATGGACTCAGGAATAATAATAATAAAAATCAAAACCAAAACACAGCATATTTTTCTATGCAGGGAAATCCACAGGAGGCCACAAAAACTGCTTTGCAGCACAGAAAACACATGTATACTCTACTTCGTTCTCCTAATAGCAGAAATCTAATACAATTGAGGAAGAAATCAACCTGTTCTTCTTTCACAAAGAGAATCAGCAGGAAGTATATATAAAAAAAATTAAAGCATTTTTACTACTTGAGGAAGTTTTAGAATTTTTTTAAAAAGGTAGTGCAGATGGAAAAAGTGCAATTAGACAAATGCTTCTATAAATCAGAAACAATGCTTTCTTTCAAGCCTTTAATTTCCAGAACCAGACTCTATCTGCCTCTGTAACTACAATTACTTGTACAGAAAATCAGAATTATAACTTCTTTTACTGGAAGTGATGTCAGCCTCATTTGCTGTCATGAAACAAAATGACCAGAAAATAAGGTCATCCAGAGCTGAACACAAGTTTGTTTTCTTCTCTGCTTTGCTGTTTACTCTTAAGTGCTGAACCAATGTGTGAGCAATGCTAGAAAAATGAGGCATTTGTCATTTAATAAGCAAAGACCCAAAGTTTAAGAAGTTGAGAGAAAGGAAGAAACTTTGGAACATGTGGGGGAAAAATGTGGTGTGGAAATCTTTCTGGAACTATGGGAAAATATTAATAATAAAAGACAGAAAACCAACTGTGAGACTATTACACTTCTTAGTGACTTCTGACACATGGTATGGGGGGGTGTAGATTTATAATGTGATGATAACACTTGTAAACTGCAAGAAAATAAAATTAGAGTAAATAGAATACTATTTTTGCAAGATAGTCTATACTCTCAGAGGTTGAGAATTAAGGTCAAAAACCTTATTCAGAAAGAGTGTACATATCTTTCACTATGTACACAGCCTCATTTTCTACAATTTAAAATAGAATCAGAAAAAAAAAGTGAAGAAAATTTGTTATATTACACTTTTGGTTTATGACCATGTTTTTAAGAACATTTAGGCAGTTCTGTGGAATCCATATAAATGACTAGGGTGTCTAGGCAGTCTGACAGCATTATTTATAGACAACAGCAACAGCTGGGGACCCAGCTATCTTGCTTGATACTTCTCTGTCTTCTACTGCTCTGAGTGGTGACTAATAACCAGGGTTAGTGAAGTTGCAAATACACTGACACTAAACAAGAGAAATGACAAAAGGAAGAGGAAGGGCATACAACAGAACAAAACGTAATAAAGTGAAATGTGTTCTGAAGGAAAAGCAGAGCACTGCAAAATATATTGTAGCTACCGTCTCTGAACATTCTGAGTACTGCATTTTCCATGCAAAGTTTATACAGCCTCACAATCGTGCTGCTTTCACCTTCACTAGGGAACTCTGCAAAAGTGTACTGTACATGATCATTTATTTTTTTTCAGTTTGAAGTAAGACAGGTCCTTCTGGGATTTTCATCATAGCAGCTTTGTATCACTTCCTGAAAGGATATGTCTCTTGTCAAATTTGTGCTACAAAATGAGGAAGCCTAAATATAAGAAGTGAAACTCCAAAGCAGTGTAAAAAATGTTGCGTAGTGCTATCAATGGTTTATCACTGATTGCCTCCATTTGAGTTTATAGGGAACAAGATAACCTAATACAAAATAAGCTTCTATCAGACAAAAATCCCCTGACAGAACGGGACAGAAATCAGGGACAAGATTTACGGTTGAAAACTTTAGGGAAGAATGAATATTTTACAGTGATCATAACTTTAGCTCTTTCAGAAAATTTTCAAATTAGTAAAATATTGTGATTTTGTGAAGAGCACATTAATACATGAGGTGTAGTGGAATAGGAAGGGATTTTAATATTTATTATTCATCTCAAGCATTATCATGAGCAGACCTAGCAAAATCACAGCAAAAAAAAAATCACAATTGCAGAGTGACTGACAGGTATCTGGATATAGTATAAAGTTTGAATCTTAATATCTGCTTTTTTAGCAGCTTTACCATGGTTCATGTGCACACAAGAAATCTGCTGCCCTTTGAATATGACATCAAATATCACAGGAAGCAAGCTGGCATTTTGTTAGTTCCTTATCATATCCCTCCTGGATGTTTGCTAATGGACTGAGATCTTCACAACAGCAGAAACAACTGGAGAAGTTACTGTTCTACAGATCTCAGTCCGGGGGCTTTTCCAATGATTTAGGCAGAGTTTGAAACACCCAATGTGCACAATCTGTGGGAGGTATTATGAAAAACTGATGTCTTCTGAGAACTTCAGGCATTGAACTGTGATCTGTATGCTGAAGGCAAGTTAAGGAGAAAAAAAGAAGTTGAGTTAAGGCATGTAAGTTTAACTGTTAAATAGAATGGCATGGTATTTTGTAGAGTGAAGGTAAGATTTTCTCAACTTTTATTCTAAATCTAACACTTTTCTTAGGCAGTAAAGTATCTTACTCAAGTTGCAGATTTTAGGGCAATTAAAAGTTATATTCTCCATTCTGAAAGCTGGCATGTTTCATTGTTTTGGAAGACCAGTCTTGAAGCATTTTTTTGACTAAGATCCTTACATATGTCTATGCCAGAGTAATAGACATCTACCTTGACATATCCTGAGATGTTGACGGAGAAGAGTGGTACATCTTTTTTTTTTTCTAAATATTAAAAAGGGTAGAATTCATGTGGTTATATATAAATACATATATATGTATGTGTGGGTGGGTCTGTCTGTCTGTGTGTTTTGCTCAGTATGTCTTGAGATTTAACTGAGTAATGAAGCGTCAATTATTGAGCATGGAAGAATCACAACTGAAAAGGCCGGAGCAAAGAATATTCAGAGACATCCAGGAAATAAGTCACAGTCCTCCCTGTCCTGACAGCTAATTCTATTAATATTACTATGAAATGCAGTAAAATTTTCTGTGTTTAGAAATCAATATTATTTGCCTTTTTTAATGTGCAGGAACCAGAATTTTAAGCCCTCACACTGAAATTTCTATGATTTTATTCTGAAGGAAAATTTCCATGTTTACTCTGAAAATGTTACTCTGTAAAATAACTCTGCATAGTAAATATATGGTCAGAAATTTAAAGATAATGAATTTATTAAATCAGACTACAATGAAATGGCTAAGATTTTTTTTTTCCAGTATTGGCTGAGGTATAGTCAAAGCTTAAAATGGCTTTGTATATTTGGATGAATTAGGAAGAGGGAAAAATATTAACAACTTGGTGAAAGTACTTACTGTGGAAGATACACTGTAACAATTCTTGCTTTGAATTTTAAGCGTATTCTTAAACTTGCCTACTGTGGTGATTATCCCATTAAATCGCTAAAAAATAGCATTATCCCATTAATCACTATAAAAAGAGAAAGCAACACCTTTAAAATTTTCTTTTATATGCAAGTGTTGGACAGACATAGATGTTGAGGAAGGGTAACTTTTTATCATATTTTCCACTTCATACATACATACATTCATACATACAGACTACAATTAATTTCTAAAACTATTTTTGAGGTTAAATATAAATAGCAGCATTTTGATAGGACTGGGGAAGATTTCTATAGGTTTCCAAGAATTTTAAGAGCCATCAGAGTGGTCCCTTGGTGAGAAAGGCATAAAAGCAATGGGCCATGAGAAACACTAAGGTAGGAGCTTCCAGGAAGCCCTTATTTCACATTAGCATAGTGTAGCAGCACCACCTGAACTCCTTGAGATTGCTGAAGGAAAGATCAAATAAAGGGGAAAAGTGATCTGTGAGCTATTAAAGCCAGAGAAAAGGCAGAAAGACTAGAGCCAAACTGCTTAGAATAAAACCATAATTACTCTCAAGGCATCCTATCTATGTCCAGGGCAGCATTATCTATGGTAACTCTTTGGCTGCTCCTCAGTTTATCATGCTGTTTAAAGTGGCTGTAGGTGCAGGTCTCAGATACAATATGTTATGTAAAATGGAATACTGTGATAATTCTTCATATACAGTATAATAAGTTAAATTTATTTAAATTCAGTGTTCACTGTGCGTTTAAGCATAGCATGCTCCCTGCTGAAACAGCTCCCAGTTAGTGTTTCAGTCGGGAAGAGGCATATTACATTTCCTCTTTTGTTGTTTTCTTGTTTGTTAGTTTTCCTCAGTCTAGAATAAAAATAAATCAGTCAGAACAAAATAGATGCTTGCTGTATATGTATAGCAACAAAACCATGACAAGAGAGATTGATGTGTCTATTAAAGAAATAAGTAAGGGAAATCATATCTTAGTTTTGCTAAGGCTGTGCTTGGTGTTCTTTTTCTAAATGTTTTGGAGTACAGTTTTGTGTTTGAAAAAAAAAAAAAATTAACCCATTCATTTGGCACAATCAGGCAAATAATAATTTCGCTTCCAAGATAATAATGAAAATAGTAAAGTATTCATGTCAACACACAGATTCCGAGCAGACTAGAGGTTCAGTGATCAGAGACTTTTCAGATGATTACCTGACAGCTTCTTTGAGACATAGCAGAGCGTAAAATTGGCTTGTGGGGTTTGTTTGGTTTGGATTGTATTTTTTTTTTTAATAAAAAGACCAACAAGCCATTATTTTATAGGGTTTGCCAGACAGAAAGATGCAGCATCTGACATAATAAAGAACTGGAAGATTCTAGGTATCAAAAATTTCTAAAATTACTGGTAAATACATCAGGAAACATCATGATGTAGTATGGATATCTGGTTACAGATACCTCTCCTCTTTCTTTACTGTTTGAGTTTTGCAACAGCCACTCTTATACTGTCAATCCCCATCAAGTCAGAGAAGCTATTTTACTGTGCTAAAATCAGGATCTTATGAAGCAGTGTTCGGGCCACACAGGATGAACACAAGTTGATGAATGCCAGTAAAACTTAGAAATAACACAGACAGGTGAAAGTCTATAGATATTTTCACATTTTTTATTTTCACAGTGTTTCATTCTACATTTTAATTGTACTGCTGTTTGCCAAAATACACTTCTGTGCAGTGGGTCCGGAATTTTGCAGATGGGAATCACTTCTTAATATCAATGACGATGACTGTAAGCATCTTACTTAAGAAGTATTTCCTCCTATACCTGCATAAACTCCTATTTGCCTACTATTTATCTCATCTGATCATATAAATCATAATCACAGGGCTTCCCAATGCACTTAGTACTAATAAACTACTTGACAGTGCCTGAAAAAAATCAAATTTCAAATGAACTTGAAATCTTAACTAACCTGCCAAGACTTAAGGCAAAGCACGTAGCTCAGAAGTGGAGGACACAGAAACTTCACTGGATTGCAGAACTTGGTATTACTTCTCAGTTGTGCCCTGGCAGCACCTCAGGGCAAGGCTTAAGTGACTACTGCCTTGTCCTTTCATTCTTGTGCATGGAAAGAAAATAAAAGCGGACAATCCAGATCTAGCAGCAAACCAGCATATGACAGATGACTGATGTACCTATGTCTCAGCAAATATGCAGAGATGCAGTGCAAGAATGATAAATAGCCTCTAGTTAAGCAGAAAATCAGTTCTCCTTGACAGCCTCCATTTTTGTGATTGCAGAATAGCTATTGAAGTCCAAGGCAATAACTAAATCAACTCATAAGAACAAATTTGTAGCAAGTATTTTGATGGGATAGTAAAACAGGAAATAAAATTTAAGGAAAAAGGACTAACTTCCTTGGACCTGCAACCATTGGTATTGTCTTCTCCTTGACTTTCAAACTTTCAAATCAACAGATAGAGTAAACCCCTGGTTCTGGATAGATTCTTCTTCAGTGAAAATGTCTTTGAGCAACTGTGAAGCCAACCAGTATTTCAGGTCCCAGTCATCTCATCTATGAAGCTATTAATGAGCTCCAGAGTGTCAATGAGAAAAGTAAAGTTGCTCAAAAAACAAGTCAGAGTGTAAGCCATTGAATTAGATGCTCCAGCACAATTTTTGTGATAACATCCTAGTTTGATTTTCATCATGATATTTTAGTCTTATCACCCAAATCATTCGTGTAAGCATGTATATTTGAGGAATCATGGGATCCCACCACTGTTGGTGTCTGTCCTCCACACCTAACTGAAAAGGTAAAAGTGAACACAACACTTCTGTGGCCTTGTGTGCCAAAATGTAAATTTTTAATTTCTACCTGGAGGATACCTCCAGAAACATCCTACAACAAAGACAGAATGGAAATTGTGAAAGTATTCCATCCTCTTAGCTTTGAATGCATGTGACTTCCAAACAGGGAATACAGAGATCCTGACTCAGTCTCCTTACGGATCTCAGCTGTTTTTTCTTGCTATCACAGCAGTCACAGACAGCTTGCTTGGACATTATGGTGAGAGATGAGTCAGACTTTTCTCTGCATCAGGAAGTTTCATCATGTCCAGCACTTCCAAAGACCAGACTGAATGATGCAAATTGGGTAGTTTTTACCAGAGGAGCTATCCTATTGTGACACCAAACTATGTAGATATTTTTGAAGGAACAAATTGCTTCTACCAAAGTGTAGTGGGGATGGAATTGCTGTCAGCCATGTATCTAAGATGTGAGAGCCTCCAGGGTCTGAGATCTCAAGTGTGAATTCAATATCTTGAATCAGAGGTGCTTGACTATTTTTATTGACTAAAAAGCATAGGAAAATAAAGATTTTTCCTTAGACACCTTCTGACAATTAAGAAAGTAGGTTCCTAATTGAGACACTCATAAAGAATGTTAAAACCATGTTACTCACAGTTTAAACTACCATTCATGCAAAACATATACAGTATTTTTGCTCTCTGCCTAATATTTGTTCAAAACCCTTTCCTACTGCAGCTGGGAATGCTGTTTCTAACCACCAAAGACAAGCATAAGCCATTGGGGATGTAAAACAATTGGCTTTGTTAAAGGCAACAGGGGGAGCTTTCATCCAAAACGTACTACACATCTCACAGATGCTGGTTATCTCCCAGAGCTGGTACTGATAAATGATGTACAACATGAGTGAATGCTGAGACACAGCCAAGCAGAGAAAAGCGTATCTAGGAGGAATTCCTTCACAGAAAGAGACAACTCATTAAATGAAGAGAGCAGGTACAGCATTTATTTTTCCTTTGCACATCTGTCTTCTATCTTAAACTTGGGACTTGTTTATTTGCGTGTTCTGTTTCAAGACAGAATCTTGGTCATAACAGCAGCAAAACCTTTATTTCTTTGTGCCTAGGATGATGATCAAGAGCATGTAAAGGTGGTCTTGAGAAGGTGTTCTGCACTTCTGAGGAACATTGTGCATATTCAAAAGGGGCTCTGTGATTCAATATGCCTTACTGTTATTCCCTCATAATGGAGAGCAGGTTGCTAGTTTTCTTCCTTTCACATTAAATTTTCATGTTTTTTTCCCGGTTTAAAAATGTCTGAATTGCTCTAAAGAGCATCTCTCTTGTTTTTATGGCTGTTGAGTTTTTCTAGATGTCCTGGTTTTGACTGAAGTAATTTTCTTCACAGTGGCTGGTATGGGGCTATGTTTTGGATTTGTGCTGAAGACAAGGTTGATCATACAGAGGTGTTTTTGTTTTTTGTTGAGCAGGGCCAAAACCCTTTCTGCTTTTCATACTGCCACACTGGTGAGGAATTTGGGGCTGCCTGGGAGGCTGAGAGGAGACACAGGTGACCCCAGGACAGGTGATCCCAACTTACCAAAAGGATATTTGGGACCATATGACATCATGCTCAGTATATAACATGCGGGAAGAAGAAGGCGGTGATATTTGGAGTGATGGTGTTTGTCTTCTCAAATCTCTATCATGTGTGATGGGGCCCTGCCCTCCTGGAGATGGCTGAACACCTGACCACCCTTGGGAAGCAGTGCATTAATTCTTTGTTTTGCTCTGCTTGTGTGCCTGGCTTTTGCTTTCCCTATTAAACTGTCTTCTTCTCCACCCATGAGTTTTCTAGCTTTCACCCTTCTGATTCTCTTGCCGATCCCCCTGGTGGGGGAGTGATCGAGTGGCTGCACAGGGATTTGTTCCTGGCTGGGGTTAAACCATGACAGCAGTCTAACCTGTGTCACAGATTAAACTGTGTAAAGAACATTTGCAACTAATTGAAAACATGCATACACTTCACAGATGAATGCCTCAGTCATTATCTTTCAATTATGAATCTTGGCTCTCTCTATTCTTCAATATCTGGTTTTGAAACCACCTTCAAATCCTGACCTATAAGCTTAGTAGCTTGTGTAAGATCTGGAAGATAAGGAACACTGAGTTTTGGCTCTGCATTAAGTCAGATCCTATTTATGGGGAAATATAAAAATTCCAGTCTACGGGGACTACAGTATGGCACATTTAATAGAATAGGCATAATTTTCTCAGAAACACAAACATTTGAAAGCAGAAATCAAAGAATTTGCAATATGGTATATGAGGTTCTGATCTACTTCCAGCAATAATAGGAGAGTTTTCAAAAGAAATCATCCTTTTTTGTCCACTCTGCTCTTAGGTTCAGAACCAAACAGTGCTGAGTATTAAAGTGTGACTCACTGACACTGATTCAGGAGTCACTGAGGACATTTAAAACTCACCCCAGTGTAGATGACTGTAGATCCACTTTAAGTGGTATTATCCAGCAACCATGAGAACATACAGATTTTAAAACCTTCAACAATTGATGGTATTAACATTTTTCTCTGGATGCTAAAATGTTTTCTTCAAAAAGTGTTTCCCTTTAGGCAGTTGCTAACAGATATGGGGAAATGTTCTAATGACATTTTAATTAAAAAAAAATTGTTAAAAGCAGTATGAATATGTGAAGAAATGTAAGTATTCATAAATTTCTTTTTCTTAAACAGGAAGGAAAAAAAGACTTTTAATTTATTGAAGTGTTATGCTTCAACATTTTAAAATTGTAATTGCTCATTCAATTTTTAGTTATTTGAAATGACCTTCCATTTTGGAATTTATTTCATTTTAAGAAAGAAATGTACAAATTTTAAAATTAATTATTAATTAATCATATTAAAATGCTGGATATTAACAAGTTATTACTTTTATGCTTCAATTAATTTTCATTGAATTCAGGAGCCTTATGGGCTAGGGAAACAACAGATATATATTTTAAATGGTTTACAGCTAGGAATAGAAAAGTGAATAATTTAAGCAAGATTTTTCCCATTTATTTTCATGGACTTTATTTCTCATTTCAACTATATAATATAAACACAGAAAATGTTACAAGTCATGTCATGCCTCCCTTGATCATTATCACCATATTCAGTTCAAAACAAGATTAAATAGATACAAACAGGTCAGAAAATAATTTGGCTGGTCACTGGAAGAACAGTATTAATCATCAGAAGATAATATATTCTTTTAGCCCTATTCATTCTCTCAGAATTAGCTCTAGAGATTAAAATTATTCCATGGCCAAAGTAGTCCAGCTTTAAGGAACAAAATCAATTAACCCGATTAATCATAGATCCATTTGATCAATGGAAGGCGTGATATAACAGCAGACTATGATACTGAATGATTAATGAATTTTCTTTCAGTCCTGAGAAGCCACAAATAGGAGTGTGATCTTTCTGTTCCACTTCTAACAATAATTATAGGCCTCTATGGAAATTTCACACCAGTTTTAAAATAATTGATGCTTTTTGCTCTTCTGATGCATGCTGAGATCGAGAAGAGACTCAGATGTTTACCCATTCCCTTCTTTCCCTTCAGGAGTAGTAAGGCTGACGAAACAAACAGGCTTTGCATTCTGGGTTTGGGTCACGACATGGTAGGTGGCTGGGTCCAATTACACCTCCTACTCTGGCCTACTGCAACAAGGGTCAAGTTTTAAAATATAAAAAGCAGGACTAAAACCTCCTCTTTGTCCTCAGAAAAAGATCATGAAGGAAACAGGGAAGTGTAATCACTATCCATGTCCAGTCTTCCTTACAGTGGAATCACATTTTTATCCTTGCATCCCACAGAGCATAGAGGTTTGCAGTTTTTCTAAGTCTGAGATACATTTAACTATTTTTCTTCCACAGTGGTGGTACAAAGTCCACCTCACCACAGCAGTTGTTTGTAATATCTTAAAGGAAATCAGAAAGTGAGGGAAAGTTTTGTGGCTGTTGTGAAGGATGAAATTTCTGTATGCAAACAGCATGGGGTGGGGAAGTTGTTTACAAATTTTTCTATGGACTGCACTATGAAATTGCAAGTCTAACAGAATAAGCAATGAAAACTTATGTTTCACAGTCTAACAGTTACCTTCTTCAGTCTGAACCCAGAGTTATCCCTCCCATGGAAGCAAACTGACTTGCATTTTCCTTTGAAAAAGTGGTTTTCTTCACACTACCTGCCTCACCGTGCTTAGTCTTCAGTTGGATAACTCAATTTACTTGTTTATGAGATACATTCTAGCCACAAATATTCATTTCTTGTGCCTCTCCAGAGATATGAAAAAAATACCCACATTCTCCTTTATCAATCTGCTAAAGAAAAAGATGGTTTAGTTGTCCCACTGTAAAGCTTATTTGCCTAGAAGCTTTAGTATATTACAGGACACAAAAATTGTACAACTGATGCTACAAGTTCATTTATGAGCAACGCTTTCACCAACAGTGCACACATTGGATGGGATATAATCCCACTCTTTCTAGAGAAGACAAACACAGCCATCAGCAGGGATCAATCTGATGTCGGTGAACACAAATCTGAATGCTTTGTCTATTTTCCTCACTATAGACTGATGTAAGTCACCAAAAAAAATAGAAGTCGTTACCTTTTCAGTTTGTCAGGTCAATGATCACAAATAAAGAAGCATTCATGCCAAGAATTAGAATAGATTGAAGATCTGTTACTTTTGTCTTCAGTGTACTTGAAAAAATAAGCCCATCATGAGGACTTGTGTATGCACTGGTTTTCTTGTGTTTTGCTTTTATTCTGATTATAAATCCATTTTTTCAAAACTTTCTTATATGCAGGCACAGAATTAATACATCAGTGCAGCTGTAAAGGAGATATTGAAGTATGTCAAATGTACACTATAATTTAAATATGAAAGGCATTTTACCAACTGTATAGGTTAAGTTTTACAATTATTTCAATGATTTGCTACAAATCTGATCTTATTTGCTCAACATATTTATTTTGGTATAGCTGAGGATACCAAAGTGAGATGAAAGAAGAGGAAAACTTCAGCTAAGATAAGACTGTCTTTAATTAAGTTCAACTGTGGTTGCTATTCTGCTGTGCAGTAACCTACTCAGGACACTGAAGATCACTTCCTGGATAAGTCAGTAAAGGGATGTCTTTAGTATAATTGGCTACATTTAGAGAAGTTCATGAATACATCCATATGAGAGGAGGACAACAAGGAGCACAAAGAAGTTCTTGGAGATTTTGATTAAAACATTAATGACAACTCTCTAAGTAGACATACATATAAAAAAGGAATAAACAGAGAAAGAAAGGAAAAAAAAATCAGGCCTTTTCTTCCAGTCCTCCAAAACATCTGCAATGCAATATTACCCTTCCAGTCCTCTACAGGTTATACTTGTGTGCTGCAACAGAGAAATGACAAAACTGTTTAGATAAACAGACTATAGGCATTGCGTGATTACACCTTTCTACATTTGAAAAAAAAATTAAAAATTACCTTTTAGCCAATGACAACAAATCTTAACTGAAACAGTTTGCTATATTTAATTCTGTTAACTTTCAGTCATCAATTGAAGCTCATTGTTAAATCCTATTTCTGTTTTAGAAGTGCTTTTCTTCTTGGAAAGAAACTTTGCATATTCCATTTCCTGGTATGTAACTTATCCAGACCTTGCTAGCTCATTCTAAATTCATAGACTCTGTGGAAAGAATGTGAGAAATCCAACAAAAAAAAGCACAGAAGACAGGAAAAGTTTTCTTGTAATAGAACCAAGTATCTTATCCAGGGCAACTGGCTGGTCAAATTATTTGAAATATCTCCTTTATTGGAATACATATTGCTTTGTTGAAATACATACAGCACTTTTGTTGTATTCGATGAAATAATGTTTAGCAACATAGCTTTTGTTGGATTTTTCTAAACACTGGGTGTATATATGTGTGTATATGTGGGGTTATATGCACATATTATTTAATTTTATCAGTCCTACTCACACAGAAAAAAAGCTTTTGGGCTTGTGATGTTGTAGGAGAAAGAAAGGTACATCTACCCCTCCCAACATGTTTAATTCTTTCAAATTTTAATTTATGAGCTAACAATTCAATCTAAGCATCACTCTCGTTAGGCTACAAACAAAACAGATAAAATCAACATAGGATTTGGCTTTTTTTTCATAAAATTCATGAAGTTTGTCAGAAAACACAAAACCAAAATTCATAGGTTAAACAAAAAAAAATGAGGTGTCAAGGTTTGGAATATCTAGGACAGACAAGGTGATAACGCATAAGGCAGACTTACTGGGACCTTTCTTAGATTCTGAATTTCAAAAGGGCTCTTGGTTAGTGCAGTCTCTGTTACATCAGATGTACAATTGTCTCATCATGATTTAATTCATCACATGCCACTTACTTACCAAATCCAGGGGAAAGAATAGTCTTGAAGATACTTATATGTGTCTGTTTCCGTAGGGAAAAGAGGTTCTTTATCTACCCAGTGTCCCCTCCTTTTAATTTGCAAATACAAAATGAATAACCAAAAATGGCAAGAGATGCAACCCAGACATCCATGATTAATAAAGTTGTTTAAAATCCAACTATAATTTTCTGTGAATATAAAAAAAATGATTTTTTTTTTTTGTTTTTGAGCTCAAGACTTTGCAAAATTTACTACTTCTTTAAAAAATATTAACACTGAGGAACCATAGAATATTCAATTGAAAGCAAGGAGTACTAAGGAAGGAGAAAAAGGTGAAGCAAAAATTTGATACTTGTAAGATTGATAGTCAACACAGCTTTATGTGTGTAACACAATAATCTCTGTGGCAAAAAGCATCAAGCTGCAGTAAAACAATGTTGATGGCTTGGCTTGGCTGCTGTAGGACATTTATTATCTTATTCCCATGAATGTTGTGGTAGACTCACTGGGATCTTAAATTTAATTACACCTATTTCAAATAAAATTGAGAGAAAAAGGAGGGCAGAAAATAACAAAAATATGTTTGAAGGCCACAGATGAAATAAACAATTACAAGGCTGATGTTAATCTTTACATTCTACAATGTATTTTAAGTTTATTGTATTTCATAGATTTTATCGTGCTTTGAATTTTTCAGAATGTTCCTGGTTGATTTTTTATACTAAAGATAACAAATACCATTTCATATGTGTTTATGTGTGTATATAAACATTATTATATATAACAATGAAATATGCTTTATGAATTTGGGCTGTCGACCATAAGTAAAAGTTAATAAACTGGACTGACAACTGTAAATGGAAGATAGGTCGGAAAAAAGGTACAAATGCATTCATTAAGTTAGTATACAACTTATAAAATTATATATTTGCATAAAAAATATTTTCATATAGTTTTTTGGAGATAGAGCAAAATAATGCATCAGTCTATCAACACTTCAGTATTTATTGTTTGATTTTTATTTTATAAGTGTATGAAAAATGGAGTTTAGACATCACTACTGAGATGAAAAAAAGTCAAAGTCAATATAGAGCTCTTTAAAATTTATGTGGGTAACCTATATTCACTATTTATTCCTCTAATTGCTGTGATCTTAATGCTTGGAGAAAATTCCAAACTGTGGTGAACTTAGAAATCAGACCTTCACACTAGTCCCTGAGAGGTTCATCAAAGTGTTCGAAAAAATTCAAATTTGAAACTTCTGTCTTCATGTTAGATTCATACATTTTGGTGTAGTTGATAAAGTGATCATTATCATGTGGTCTATAAGAATATCTCTGTTGGCAGACCCTGTTTATGTAAAAATAACTTTATTTTCTCTGCTATGAAGAGAGTACTGCATCACTGAGCCACAGGCCCTCCAACAGTGAATGTTTTCATCAAAAAACCTATAACATCTCTTACAGATGCGTGTATGTTTAGTATCCAGAAAAAAAAAAAAAAAAAGAAGAAAATTATCTATCACACCAATGCTTTAAATGTAATGGATCAAGTACTCTTGATTTCTCTCAAGGAATATAAAGTGATTTTTATTGCACCTTATCAAATTTCAGTCTTCATCTTCAGTTTAAAGGGAGACGTAATATGTCAGGAACATAATGTTATTATGGAAAGATCATTATGTCCTCTGGTACATGTAAATCTGCCTAAAATCAAAAGAACAGACATCCTGGAAGGAGGGATCACTTGTAATAAACCACTGTTAACATTGATTGCTACTTTCACTTCTCACTCTTGCAGAAAGACTGTAATTAACATTTCTTCAGCATAAGAACTCCCTCAAAACTATCAAATATCACTTTACAGTTAACTAAGAATGATATTGAGAAAGAAGTGAAATAGTTGGAAAACTAGTTGGCAGAATTTTAACTCTGCATATCAAGATTTTTTTGCCATGAGATTGCCAAATCAGTGTGCAAGCAAGGACTGGATTGGAGTTTCAAACATTTGCTACTGGAAAAGCTCCCATATGTGTCTGAGGCAATCCAGAAGACTAGGTCCATCTTTTTAAGTGATAATTTTGTGGAAGCCTGTGTTGCAACCAAAATACAAGGGCAGGTAACCTAAAGATTATTCATCTATTTTTCACTAGATATCTTGAACATTGATAAAGCAGCCAGAAGAGAAAACTCAGTGATAGCTACGTAGGCCTCCAAAGGACAAACAAGTAGCTGTTTCCCAGAAATCTCAGTGCTGTTGAAACTAGACTGCCAGCAAGGTAGACAGTTATATTTTGATTTATCTGTGTCACCCCTATCACAGTATTTGACACAAATAACCTTGAGGTACTGTGATTATTCTACCAGTACGATACTGATGTTATTTCATAGCTTGCTTGACTTGGGATTTTTATAACAGTAGAAAATAAATAGAGGAAAGAGAGAAACTGTGATCAGCACTTGAAAATGCAGGAGAAACAACTGCTTCATTGAAAGCCTGTCCCAAAATTTGAATTAAGATGTAGTTTATTATTGAAAGTGAAACAAAATAACTGTGCTGCAGTTTCAATTTAATGTAATTTTACTTATTTGTTCTTCATTTTTTCTCTCCTTGTTTAAAATACAAAATCCTGAGATGCCAGTGTATTAAAGTATGAATGTGTACACCTCTGTCATGAAAATGAAAGAAGCAAAACAATTTCCATAGCTAATGTTCATAAGCTTCCCATAGCATAATTTCAGTTACATAAAAGGGAGATTTTGTTTACTAAGTTTTCTGTGACATTTGAGTTCAGTTACAGCCATGGCAGAAGAAAAGTTGATTAGGTCATTTGCATCATCTAAATGGAATTCTGAGTAATGTCATCATTCAGTGGGTCATTGAGAACAGAAAAGTGATTGTATCCCATCAAACCAGGCTTTTTAATCAAGCGAATAATACTTGGAATGTATCATTAGTCTGTACAGATACAAAGTCTGATTGGCTGATATTCAGATAAGGAAGATGGACTTTGAATTGTAAAAGGGAGTTTTAGAGGGGGAAAAAAAGAAATCATTAGGAAGGAGGAGAAGACAAACACCTTTCAAGTAAACCCATGTTTGCATCCAAATTTATTCACATTAATCTGATTTGAAATCACCTTTAAATATTCTGTGACACAGCCAATAAAATAAATTATTTTCAGTAACAAAATAATTTGATTTGTAGGCATTATAGTTGGTTTAATCTGATGGAGATAGTATTTCTTTAGTGGATTGCATATTTTCTGATGCAGGAAGATTCAAGGTATCCCCACAACTGAAGAGGAAGAGTAGGTCTCACCATCCAAAACAGAATTAAACAAACTTGTATAGAAACATTTAACTTCAGCTGCCTGAAGCACTTGACATTCAGTCAGCCCCAAATGGCTCAAGTTAGTCCAAACTGTAAAAAGCACTTTCATTTAAAACCACCACCACCAGAGAGGTGTTGAATCTGTCGTGTATTAAGTTAGCCTTTGTCAGCAGAACATTGCAGGGATTTAAATGTGTGTTAACAAATTATCTTCATTCAGAACACCAACTTGACCTGAATCGCCTGAGTTATAAAATTCAGCGTGATCAAAAAAAAAAAGAAAGGAGAGTGACAGTCTAGGTTAGACTCTTTTGGAATTGTAATGTTTTCCCTTTCAATGCAACTGGCAAGAGTTTTAAGAAACTGGAGAATATCTTCTATTGAATAGAATATGAAAGAATCTGACAATAATACTGTGTTTAACCTCTATACTATAAGGAACATATATTCACACATGCCTGTATATCTTGCCTTAGGCCAGTGTCAAAGAAAAGAGGGTGTTCAATCCTGCAAGGTACTGAGTACTCTGGCTGTGATCCAGCAAAGCACTCAGCTCTGTGTTTAAATTTAAGTACATGGGTCATGCCACTATCTTCAATGGGATTATGCTTAAAGATAAACTAACCTTAAATGCTTTGCTGGATCACAGCCACAGCGCTCAGTACGGGGTGAATACAAATCCAATCTGAGAGGAGCGTTTTCTTCTCTGTTTCCAATTCGAGCTCACACAAATACATAAAAAGTTCTTTTCAGGAAAGTTCATATGATAACCAGAATGAATAGCTTCAGAAGGGTGGGATGATTAATAAATCTTGGGATGGTTGTGTTCAAACAAGTAAGTAAAACAACAAACAAAAGCCAAGCTTTGACTTTCCCAGGTTCAGATATTAATTTTTTTTCATGTAATGTAATGATTGAGCAGGGACAGGGATATAGATAAAGCAGAAGAAATCAAGTGAAAAAGCAGCAAGAGAGGCAAACAATATTCCCTTTTATTCTTTGCCAAATTTCTCTCCTGATTTTAGGTGTGCTCTGTTAATTCTGTAATTGAAAAGAACAATAAGTGTCTAAGTTTAAGCTTGTATGAATACCCTCACATAATGCATGTCAATTGAAATCAGACAATTCAGTCTATATAATTAGAGACAAGTGACATTCTTATGGGTCTGATGCTGTTTTGGATGAAAACAACAGGAAAGTAAGCTTAGGAAACAAAGAATATTTCAAAAAGCAAAAGAAAGCTTTTATGTATAAAGATTACTAACTTTGTCACTTGGTATACACCTTTTGAACTTCTCTTGGCTTCAATCAGTATAAAGAGGACCTAGTTAGAGCATTGGAGCCTACTGAAAGAAGTCAGAGGAACCATATTTGTCTTCCAAAAAGTGAAGCAAGTGAGAAAAGAACCAATCATGTGCACAATTCCATCACTCACCTATTCTTGATGGGCAGCAAGAAAGGTTTGTCACCAATTTTTCTTTTACTATTATCAGGCCATCTTTGGCACACCTGCAAGTTTGTCTTCAAATAATGTCTGACACAACAGCTACACTCAGATGGTGAAAATGGGCTGTGCAACACTATTTACCAGGATGAGGATATGATTTGAACAAACATGTAACAGTTGCAAAATCCTGGACAGCCTGACTGACAAAATGACAACCAAGTCACATTAATCTTCTTGTAAAAGAGAGGAAGAGAGCATGTCCCCTAAAATAGCATACAAAAATCTAGGACTGGCTCAGCAAACTTGGCCCCATGTGGCTTTCTCAAAGGCTTGAATCTTATTTAAAGATAATACACAATACATACAATAGGGCTTCATATTTCAAGGGAAATAATTAAAGACAGCATCACATTTTCTAGCTAACAGCTCTTGCTGAAGCAATGGGCAGCTCTGGCAAAAGTCTGCCACAGTGCACCCTGAAGTACAATCAAATCAAACTGATAAAGAATTCTATCAGAGGTTAGTGAACATGAAACACTTTTGAACTACAAAGAGTCCAAGCAACTCAGCATGTGTATTTTTTTCCCCTGGGTTTATCTTATTCCCACAATTCAACTTCTCACCTTTTCATCATATCCATCAATTTCTTCCTTGTTGAGAAACAATTATACCCTAGGAATCTCTTAAACTAATTTACACTCTATTCTTGAACCTTGAACCTTGAACCTTGTTCTATGGCTTTATTTTTTTTACAGAAACCCCGCTCTAATTTTCTATTTACTCCCAGATCCTTACTGCTATGAAATGTTCTCCAGATTCAAAATTTGCCACCAATACTAATCAGTTTATTTCACAAACTGGAAAGCTTTTGATTCAGCTTTTGAAACTTGAAGAATATTCTCTATGCAGGTACATACTATGACTAAATACGCATAATATTTTAAACAAGGACATATTTTCTTAGCTATATTCCCATAGATCTACCTTTTTAACTGTGTAATCAAGTCAGAAAAAAAACCCCATAGTCATTGAAATGCTTGATATCTCTTTCCCATCATACACAGATTTTTATCTCTCAAATTATGAAGCAAATAGATAAGAGTTTACTAGTTCTATGCAGTATAGAAACTCATTGCCTAGTCTTGTAAAATGCTTTTGCAATATTTCACAAAACCTTAATTTTGTTGGACTAAAAATTCCACTTGGCTCCAATATGTGAAAATATTTTAAGCTGTGGTTGATTGCTCCTTATTTACCTCAAGTCAAGAGATACAGTTTCAAAGTCCAGTGTCTCCTCCATAGCCCTGTAAAAATCACCGCAATACCCATAGAAACTCTTTTCCTGGGAAGCAAGTGTCCATCAGGAAATTTATCATCAGAACTAGAATTCTTTGGGAACTTCATCAAAGACACTGAAAATAAAGGTATTTGGAAACATAATTTTCCTCCGGGGTTGACTTCTCTATGAGGGCATTTTAGTGAAGCTCTCTACTGGCTTTCAACTACTGCAATGCCCTGCTGAGGCCATGGTAGAGTTTAGGGTGATCTCAAGGTCAGCTGTTTATCCAAGCTCATGGTTTGTTTTCACACTGGTGCTAACTCAGGTTTTCATCACTTAGGTGAACTCCTTTGCAAAGTCACTGCTAAGTGTTCACCAGATGAGCACACAACAACAGAGCTCTTGATTTTGAACCCAGAATAACACATTGGCAGGCTAGTTCGAACTTAGGTGGTTATCAGCTCTAGGGAGAAGTCTCCTCCTGTGAATATAAATGAAGTTAAGATCAAAATGAAAGCCTGAGCTTACACTTCGGTAGGAGAAGAGGCACTCAGAATCTTCTACTGTTTATCTTTTAGATTCTCCAGGGAAATGAACAAAACAAATCTCACATAGATAATGGAAGCATGTTTAGGCAGAGAAAAGCAGAATATTTCTTTTATTTTATTGGTATATGAATATGTTTGATACGGACTTCTCTCTGTGTCAGTCTTGTTGGGCTAAGAATCTGTTACTGCAGTGTTGTTCCTCTAACCTCTAACTCTAACGTGTTTAAAGCTCCATTTTGAAGAAAAGTAGCAAATGCCAACCATTCTGTGAAGCACTGGAGATAGTGGTATTTAACTTCTGTTTTGAATTAGTGACTAAGCATAAGCACTATTCAGACTTCCTTCCTTTGGTAAATAAATTGCTTTAAAAATTGGTAAATGGAAACTTACATAGTAATTATGATGTGTTACTTATATGGTAATTTAATCAAAATTACCCCATATTTAAAACTGAAAGTGGGAGAAAGTACGAAAGCATGGGAAAAAAGTAGGGTTTAATCCCTTCTTTGGATATAGCTCAATGAGACAGCATTGCTGCTTCAAGAGGTTGAGCTATCTCCCTCTCATTCCTGCTTCAATTCCTCTCTCTTCTCCATCTCCTTCTTTCCCACCTCATATTTGTATTCATCTCTGTGCAGCAATCCCACTTTTGTTGTGTCCACTCTGACGCATCTGCTCTTGAAGGCAAACACACATAAGAGTCTGTGAAAGCAAGGGATTGATAAACCTATTCTACTTGTCATAACAATACAAAAATTCTCTCTTGTTTTTGCTGAGGGGTTTTGGGTTTTGTGGTTTGTTTTTGGTTTTGGGGTTTTTTTTCAGCCAGATTTAGTTTATTGAATTGACTTACTGCACAGACAATGTTTTGATGGCTCAAGGTTGGAAAGGTTTTACAGTGAGAAATGTTGAAGCAACAGAGGTAGGGAAGTGGGATATTGCTATCTCCCATTTGAAGGTAGATAGCTCTCAATCATTCATGTTTCTACATAACTTCACCACTAGGATATGATAGTTGGCAAGGTATAACAGGAAAATTTGATGTGGTATTTTCACATAAAAACCCAACTTGTGGTCCAACTTTATAAACCTACCTTAAAAGGATGAAAATTTAATTTTGCCTTCTAGTGTGTTAACAATGTTTTATTAAGAATTATTCAATATTCAGCAAAGAATCTAAGACCTTGCCAATTTCTAAATCAGATGCCCAAAGTTAAATGAAGTTAACATAAGAATATTCATCCTAACACAGCCCTGAGGCCCAGTGCAGAAACAGGGATCTTGAAATTTCTCCCATTTTTTGTAGTGTATGAAGAAGCTGAGGAGATTATTTTTGACCTTGTAGACCATACAGCTGCAGAGGTAAGAGTCTCTTACAGAGAATACTATGCCAGTAACCAACATGCTTTTGCTGAGAGATGAACTCTTTTGCCACAAACAAAATGTGATGCATCTGGCTATCTATCTGTACTCTGAGATAGCATAGGATTTAACGGAGCTTTGCTGACACAAAACTTGGATAATGTAGTATAAATCAGTCCTGTACTGAAAATGAGTGTCAACCTATATTAAAACACTTTCTTATATTATTCTCTACCCTCTCATAATGAAATAAGAAATTGTTAGCTTTCCTGAGAACTTATTTGCATTGAGAAACCAAGTTCAACATACTGCCTGAGCTGACACATAGATCTTATTCCTCTTAGATTAAAACAAATTCTAAATCTATTAATTTGTATGAACTTGCTTTTCTCCCTGCTAGGTGCATTGCATTTCTCCAGACTACAATGAATATAATTTCCTGTCAAGTGTCTTCGTTTTTGTTTTCACATTGTCCCTCTGCTTTTCATTACATGAACATGGGCTAAGCTCATGGCAGTTTCTTTGGCTTCTACTCACAGTCCTCCAACCTCCTGATTGCTTTTAATCTCTGCTTTAAATGAATAATTCCAGAAAAACATTTCTTTCTTCTTTCCTCCACAGTCAAAAGAGCTCCCCTTTTTGAGCTACCCTCAGCTTGTTGGTGCAGTTGCTGGGTAGAGCTAGGGTAGTTGCCTCTCCTTGAATTTTGCTCCTTTGTTAGGAGAAAACAAAGGAAACAATTGTGTGTTATGTGTCAGAGCATGGTTTTTACATTCCTACACCATCCTTGCACTTGCTGTGTAAGACCCAGTAGCACTGCTATCAGAAATGTTATACTTTGCAATTTTATCTAAAAGGTAATTCATCCTAGTGTATCTTTTGATACTGCACAAACTGAGGGTATGATTGCATTAGCTCCAGTTCAGAAATAGACTGGCATTCAGACCACCTCTTAAAAAATAAATGCATGTATTTCTTTGTAAGTAAAAGCTCAGATATGTATGGTTTGAGGGTACAAAGGAATTGATCTCTAGCTTAATCTAAAGCCTACTGAATCAATGAAAGTACTTCCACTGGCAGCAGCTAATTTTGTAGCAGGTCCCTTACTCTGTTCTCCACTATTGGCCAATGTCTTGTTCTGTGACTCACTCAACCAAGAAAAGGAAAGAGCATCTTACTTAACAGCTGACATAGGATGCATCCCTGCTAATCAGGGACAAAAATAGCACTTTGGTAGAAGATGTAAATGTATTTATAAAAGCTAGAGTAAAATTACAGACCTTTACAACTAATTTATCACTATTCACAGTTTCCAGTCTATGGCAAAGGAAATAACAATAAATATTTACCAAAGGAAAGAGTATCTGCATTTAGAGCATTTTAATAAATATTTAAAAGAAAATCAGCATAGATCACTTGGCTTTAGCAATCACTTTTATCTTCTATCTGTCCGTCTTTGATGGATGTTGTTCATGCTCTTTAGTTTACAGTAACAAGCAGGTTTTTAATTTTTCTATCTTCCTTCTCTCGCGTGCCAGACTATGATGGATGATGTGACAAAAATATTCATTAGTAAAATCTAAATCCTGAATGCAAATTAAATTAGTAATGTAAGAAACAGATTTGCATTCTCCTTTGACATTTTGCAACTGCATCTGCTATTCTCTTGGTTTTTCCTTCTACTTGATTAATCTCGATAATAGTACTTAATCAGCATAGCTATATCTTGTATTTTGTTTTAAGAACAAGAGTGTACAGTATTGTTCTAATATACTTTGTGTCATTTGAGCTGCAGTGTTTGGATTTTGAACTGAAGCAGCAGCAGCTGACAACTATCAAGGATTGGATTTCAAACCAACCATATTCTTATTTCTAAACAGCATGGGTAAAAAACTTTACTGAGTCAAAAAACTGGCTGGCTGGCTGGGTCCAGGGAGTGGTGGTGGAGTTACACCCAGCTGGCAGCTGGTCACTGGTGAGGCTCCCCTGGGCTCACTGTTGGGGCTGATCCTGTGTAACATCTCGGATCAATAATCCGGATGAGAGGACTGAGTGCATCCTCAGTCAGTTTGCAGATGACACCAAGCTGGGTGAGGGCGTTGATCTGCTGGAGGGTAGGAAGATTCTGCAGAGGGATTTGAACAGACTGGATTGATGGGCCAAGGCCAATCCCTGGAGGCATTTAAAACACATGTAGAAGTGACACTTGGGGACATGGTTCAACTGTGGGCTTGGCAGTGTTAGGTTAATGGTTGGACTCAGTGGCCTTAAAGGTCTTTTCAAATCTGGAAAAATCTATGATTCTGTGATTCTATTCTATGTTCCAATTGCTTTTCTTTTGCTTTCCTGAAGGACAATGTTCACTTTAACAATTGATTTCCTCAGGTTTAGGGATATCTGGGTTCCTAAAGTTCTGTGGCATTTAAGTGCTTGCTTGGAATTTTTCTGAGGTCCTCTATGAAGAGAAAACTCAATATTTCCTCACAGATGAAAATAACATTGATAGAAGAACTAAGGAAAAATTTGTAAATGTATTTTATTTAACAGAAAATGTCTACTTTAGAGAGGAATTTCATACTTAGTTGCTCTTGCATGGGATCTCTGCTTGGCACAAATGAACACACACATGCACACACACACAAAGACGCTTTTGATGTTCATGTTCTCCTGAGAGAAGAAATAACTATTCAGGAACTTAAAAATTGATACGTATGGAAATCAGGGAGGACTAAAATAAATTTACACAGCTCAAAATGTTACTAGTTAAAAATCAATAGTAAGAAGAAAGCTGTATGAATTGAAATGTTCTTTCTCATATATACCATATTTTTACTAATGTTATCTTAGCATTGCAGTTATTCACTCTTTCTGAAAAGCTACTTTAAGGTCATTCTCAACAGAGGCTCAGATTGACTCCAAATAAAGGATTATTTTTGTGGTGTGGAGTGCATCTTCTGTAGTCTCTTTTAAAGTTCTCTTCAAAGGTAAGACTGACCAGGTTGAAAAGAGATGTCAAGGCATCCTTATTTTTTAATCAATTTCCAGCCACTGGGTTAGACTTTGTGGCCACCTAAACTAAACTTTTCAAATGACAGATTTTATCCCATAATTCTTACATATATCTTGAAGTTTTACATTTTTACATAGTATTTCACTCTATGAGCAAAGGTAACATCTGGTGGAGCTATAAAATTTATTTTAGAAAGGTTCTCAGTCTAATGTTAAAGACTTGCAGATCTCAAAAGCATATTGATTAAAGGATTTCAGTGTTTAGTTATTACAAGTGTGAAAACTAAGACTGATTTGTGGCACGAACTTCCCTCCTCTGGCTAGTGGATTTTGTGATAAGTAAGAATAAATTGAAGCACTCTTACAAACCAAAGAAGTCTAGCTGCATAGTTTGTGATTTGGATGGCTAGAAACAAGCAAGAAATATGCCCCTGATGACATATTTTGAAACATTGAATTCCATGCAATCCAAATATCTAAGAGAATGAAGCAGCCAGTGATAAAAACTTCAGCTCACCCTCAGCTTCCCCTGCAAAGCAAATAAAACCAATGAACCAACACAGTTTATTAGATCAGATACAGGCTGTGAAGTTCCATTCCTTTATGTTTTCACCTGTTGTTTCACTGAATGCTTCAGAAAGTTTGAAAGTTCCTGCTGGCAAAGAGAAGCTGAAACAAATCTTCCTGGGACCAGGAACAAAAAGATCATCATGCCTGTGTTCACATCAGGCAGCAGTGATGCCCTTGGGAGTCAGTGCACTCTCAAAGGGAATATTACAATATCTGTGTCAGAGGGAATATAACTTTCCTGAGACTAGAGCTTAAGCTGTGAGAATTTGTAGGACACAGAATGGCATTACTGGACACAGTGGACAGAGTGGACACATAATGGACACAGAAACACATTACTGGGGAAATGAGACAAAGTGGGTAAAATCTACTAATTCTCATAGAATGCTTTGAAAAAAAATAAAATTATTGATTTCTTGCATTTAGGAGATTATCCTCTTAAGGCAGAGAGGAGGTACAATGATTATCTGGTTTAGTTATAAGACCAAAGTAGACAAAAGAAAAAAGGGCCAAGAGGTGATTGAGAGCAGTCCTGAAGAGAAAGATTTGAGTGTGACAGTTGACAAAAACTCACCATGAGCTGGCAACATGCACTCACAGCCCAGAAAACCAATGGAATCCTGGGCTGCATCCAAAGGACTGTGGCCAGAAGGTTGGAGGTGGTGATTCTTCCTCTCTACTCTGCGCCTGTGAGACCCCACCTGGAGTGCTGTGTCCACTGGTGTTCCCAAAATAAGGAGGACATGGAACTGTTGCAGCGAGTCAGGAGGAGGACCACAAAGTTGGTAAGAGAACTAGAGCCCCTCCCCTGCAAAGACAGGCTGAGAAAGCTGGGATTGTTCAGCCTGGAGAAGAGAAGGTTGCATGGAGACCTCACAGCAACTTTCCAGTATCTGAAGGAGACTACAGGGAAGATGGAGAGGGGCTTTTCATTAGGAACTGTAGTGATGGGATAAGGAGTAAGGGTACACATTAAAAAAGAGAATACTTAGGTTAGATATTAGGAAGAAATTTTTCACTGTGAGGGTGTTTAGACACTAGAACAGGTCACACAGGGAGGTTGTGGATGCCCCAGCCCTGGCAGTGTTCAAAGCCAGGCCTTGAGCAATCTGGTCTGGGGGGAGATGTCCCTGGTGGGGGGGTTGAACCTGCATGATCTTTAAGTTCCATTCCAACCCCTTAACATTCTGTGACTGTGTGATTCTATGAAGTACAGAAGGTATTTTATTTTAGAGAATCCTTGAAATGCAGAGGAGACATAAGAGTATTCTCTCAGAAGTATCCCAGACCAATTCAGAGCAATGAGACCACTAAGTCAGGGAAAGACGTGTTGTTGTTTATTGGTTTTGTCTGATTATTCTTATGTAGACTGACATGCAGTCTGACAGCAATTTGCTTTCAGTGTGAGCAAAATGCCCGTATGTGCAATACTCACACCTGTCACAAATTCTTAAAAACATTTATTGTAAAGGAAGAAATTAATCTTCAGCCAGAGCTGCTGGAGCTGTCTGGGGAAGGCAAACCTTATTTCCAAGACCTACTCATTCTGGGCACTTTGGTGCCAAAGGATTAACAGAGTACTAGGGGAAGCTCATATCTTATGTTCCTCAGGCAGAGGCAGAGAATGTCCACACACAGAACCAGAAAACTCATGGCTTCTGGGATTCAAAGTCCACAAAATCTCTCACAGCAATTCTGCAGTGTTCAGGCAAGGGTGCTCAATTAAATACATGACATACTTTATTTTCTTTGTGCCAAGTCTGTACCATTCACAGCTGAGAATTTACTCTAACAAACAAAACTTACAAATAATATGGATTCTAATCAAATTTATATTCTGATTGTAAATACAATTAAAACATATGCATTCTTCTTTTTTTCACCATATATATCATATGGTCATAAAGAACACCTACATATAGCTTTCCTTTTTCACTTTCCTTGGAATCTTCTCCCCTCTAAGATATACCTCAAGTGTGATTCTACAGGTTTACGAAGTGTTTTTCAGTCCACAAATGAATTAGCAGAGTTTTTTGCCTTCCACTCTATGTGTTCATCACTGATGCCTCTTGATAGTGTGCAGTGTGAGGGAAGGAAACTGGGACATCCTGTCTGAAAGCACACTTAGATGTTCCAGTTTGAGTGGAAAATAGTCATCATTCCAAGAAATGCTTGGGAAAAAAAAAACCCAAATAAAACAACCTTTCTGTTTCACAGTAATTCCAAAGACTTAGCATCAACACTTACTATAAATAGCAGCAGCTACTGGAAATTCTGTGCAGTGTGTAACAAATGTGTTTGAACTACTGTGCCAGTGCTGTGTAAAAGGCCATATGAATATGCAAAAACCATGCTGTATAAATAAAACCAGAGGAAAAGTAGTGGGATGCAAAACAAGCTATAAACACCGATTCACCCATTTCTGCCCCTTGAAGTTAAGAGTTTCTTATGGAGGTGAAGCAAAATAAATACTGGAAAAGGAGAAGAGAGGAAACCAAGAAGCATGGTAAAATGAAAACTTACAAAGGAAAAGTTTATGTGTTATTGAAGTTTATTTTTATTCTTTCTCTACATGAAAGATAAGGGAAAAAGGATGAGAGAGTACACAAAGGTCTTCAGCTAAGCACTACAGATTACTTCTACAAACCTGGAAGATAAAACATATCCACTTTGAGACTAATCTCAAATCTGTGTTAGAAACACATTTAAGATATCTAATCATGGTTTCAGTCTTTGTCACTGAACCAGATACAAAACAACTAACTGTCACACACTGGGACACAGTTCAGACACAGTTCATTGTTAAATACCTCTTTTTTATATAGACTTAAAGAAATTGGGAAGAAAATATTACCTATGAAATATTATTATAAAAATTATACCCTTATTTGCTAAAACCAGAACTACTCTGGGGCGCTGAATTTGTTCCCTAAAGGAGAAGCTGTCATATTTCTGAACTTTCCAGCATTCTTGGGATAGGCAGATCTAAAACAAAAGCAAAATAACTCACCAAAAGGAAGGAAACAACCCACCAACCCAAACTTTGATGAAAAACTGTATTAGATTCCTCATTGGATCTGGCAGCCAATCTCAAAAAGGTTTGCACTGCCCTCTTTTTAAACATTTGAAATTTTCACTTCACCACTGGCAGTGTAAAATATACTTTGTGCACTACTTCCCCAATTCTGACACATGAAATTAAAACAGAGAAATGAATTTGCAAAGGACCATGATGGAAAATGATCCTCATTTTTCTTTTGATGTATGAACCTGCTGCATAGGAGTGGCTGTCTGGATCCCAAAGAGATCCGTGGGAGGTTTCCCCCAGCCCCATGACTCCAGCCAGGCAGTACACAGCGCCTAGATTTAGAGAGCAGTGAAGAACACCTCCGTGACACATAAAAGAGGCAATTTCTATCATGTATCACATCATAAGACCAACTGCCTGAGTTCTTGGCTAGTGCTTTACTAGCTGGAAAATCCCAGTTTTCATTTTGCTTTCCTTGAAGTGAAAGACAGTCTCTTTCAGTAAAAACTCGCAGTCATGTCTGGGAAGTGGGACCTGTGTGACTCAGCGCTGCATCCATGTACAGCTGCTGTCAGGTGAGAACTGAAGTTTTAGGAGGGTCCTTTCTGGCATCCAGCATCTTCACTACAATCTACACCTGCAATCCAAAGGCTGAGCCTCATTTAAAGGAAGTATGCTCTTGCAAACAGAAAATTATTTTCAAGAAGTTACCGTATTTTTATCCTACTATACAAATTCACGATATGGTATGCAGGGTCTCAGAATTCCAATTTTTCATACAGAGATTTCATCTAGGTATTTAAAGACACTGAAAATCTGTCAGTTGCAGGCAAGAGAAAACTTCATATAAATATCAAATGTAGTCAGGATGGTTTGTGTTCTGGATGTCAAGGAAGGGCACAAGGGGGAAAGGACGGAGTGGAACAGGGAGCTTGTGTGAATGACTTTAAGCCTCTGGGTGAGCTCAGGGCAGACCCTGTGCCTATGAAATCATTTTCTATTGTTAGCTTGTACAAAATGTTTGACTGTAAGCCCAGAGGGAAACTAAGCTGGTTTTGTGCCAGGCTACTGTTATGAGGACAGTGTATGGCTGCTGCACTGCACATACAGAACAAAGAATTACAGATTTGCTTTTTCTTCTCTGTGAGAGTCAGCTTGATGACCCTTATTATGATTTTCTACAACAAATAAGTAAAAAACCTTGTGTTCAGGCAGATGTGTTTCTCAGGCATTAGAGAAGGGAAACCTTGACTCTGTGTACTAAGGGTGAAAGGAGAGTTATTTCTACCCTTGGAAAAGTGACCTGACCCAGAATATCTCAGCTGAGATTTGCTGCCCTGTCTTTATACAAGCCTTTACCTTTACACTCACAATTATTCTGGTTATCCACCCTGGTGAATAACAAAAATCTTTCTGCACATAAAGTCATATAGCTTGGGTTTTCCCTAAGAGAACCAATGCACTCAGAGTACATAATGGGGGGGAAAAAAGAAAAAACAAAATGGAAAACACTCTTAGAACTATTTCTACTAATAAGGAAGGAGATAATTATATATCTGAAAACATCTTATGATCCCCTGTCTCAGTAAGCTCTACAGTATAGTGTTCCAGTAAGCACGAGTAAGAGAGTAACATAGAAGTTAATTTAAAATAATTTTATTTCAATACATCGTATGCATTCCTTTCAATCTCTGAATTTTAGCATTATAATCTGAGCATGATTCATCTGTTGAGTTGTATTTCTGCTTTACTGGTTGTAATAACTACTCAGGTTGGGAATCTTAGTTTTGAGTATTGATGGACAAGCCATTTCATTTTAGATGCAGGTTATACTTTCTGCTCACTGTCTTCAGATATGAAGGTGTACAGCTATAAAAATAGAAAGTACTTTTCACAGGTCATTTGATTCAGCTTTGGAGAATAGAGTGTTGTGATATCGATCATGTCAGGATCTCTTCCTCTACTTTAACTAGACCAGCTTAACATTAATTACAGAACATTTAAAAGTCATCTGTTTAAAGTGGAATAGCTGGGAGGAAGGCTAGATGGAAGAACTTAATAATGTTCTATTTTGGTTGGCATGTATTTTGAACAGCAAAGTGTGTTATCAACCTTGAATATGATTCACATTCTGTCAGTATTCTCAGGAAGTGTAGGGTCCTTTGCAGCAAAAGTAGAATGAATGTCAGTTTCAATGTGAAACAAATACGTAAAACAAGTGTCCTAAAACATAGTTTCGCTAAGGGAGTTGTCACTGTCAAAAGTCATGAAGTGATTTAGTGTAAAGGAGACTCTAGTTAGTTTTGCTTCTTTCCTCAAGGCTCACTGATATTAATTATTTGCAGGACTCTGTATATTCCTGTGAAACAATAAAGACAAGGAATATTGACTCTAAAATAAATAGTTTCATTAGGTAAATTCCTCTAGGTAAAAATATGCTCTGTGAAATGCAACTCTCTCAAAGTCCTATATATGCTTGTACTGCTACTGATCCTAAACTGTGTTTTCCTGAGTACTTCCAAAGACATAAGGTATACATCAGTAAATAAGCAATATAGGAATGGTATCTACTATGTTAAGATGTTTTTTATTTAGATTAAGTTGACCATAGGACATGGGGTTTTCTTTTAGGTGTCACCTGAAACTAAGACTTTTGATTGCTATAAACAGGTGATGCTACAGTTTGTACTAAATAAAAAGCAGACTTCTCAACTTGGGGACTATTTTATTCAGCTCAAGTCCCTTTTAGTGGGACAGTGCCCTTTTAAAATCTCTGAAGTGCTTGACTATTTTTGATAATTTGGGTAGCTCATTATAGTAATCCCATGTGTTGTCAAGGGCCAAATTAATCTTAGTAACATAGTAACATCCTTTGCATAGGATGAATGGATAAACAGATCATATCTGGGTAAATTCAGTTTTTGGTTTTGTATTTGCAAGTGTAAGGTCAGCTTGACTTATTCTGGCAAGTCAATATTAGATTATACTTAGTGGTGAAACTCTTGGTTTGTGTTTAGTGTTATTCTTTTTGTAAGAAAAGAGGTGCTTCCTGTTAACTAGGTCTCAAATATTAGTTCTGGTAGTTCTTTTATGAATTAGCCTATAAAATACTGGGTTTATAATAAAATTCCACCAGAACAGGCTTGAATTCATCTTTCCAGAGGTTATGTCCAGCCCTATTGAAAGTGAACATACAAAACAAAAAGTGGTTACAGTAATTCGACTTGCAAGTTATACAAAGTATAATCTCTTCCTAGAAAAATAGTGTATCTTAAATTAGAAAGGAACCAACCATAAGGAACACTGAGTCCAAATCCCTGCTCCTCAGAAGAGTAGTTTAACTCCTATAGAGAAAAAGCCTCTTTTATCCAGTGCTACTGTCATACTTAGGGGTCCTACTGAACGCAAGACACACCACAAAAAAGACAGACACCCCATTCTGATGGTAGATAACTGTGGACCATCTCTATGTCTAAGTGTTCATCTTAAAGGGATGTTAGAAGTCTTCTGGATAACCAGTAATGAATTTTTTTTTTCTTTTTTTTCCCTTTCAATCTAGATGATAGGGAAGCATTTACCAGTTTCCCAACAGTTTTTCAAAATGCTTTTGATCTGTTTGATGACTGATGTCCTTCAGTATCAAGGGTTCTGTTGGGAAAACCACATGTCTTCTTGAAGATGATGTAATGAGAAAACACTGGCAGATAAGAAGTAATACACTGCAGGGTGAAAACTTTGCACCCTGCCCCTATGAACTAAGACAGTAATACATGTTATGTTCATGAGATCACAATTATGGAAAATTAGAAATTGCAAGTGAGGATATAAAAGGCAGGAATAAAAGGTTGCTATTATTGGTAGAGTTAGAAGACTTACTCCATCATTAATTTTAGTGTCAATGGTACTCAACTTTTAGATCCTTCAATCCTACTCAATCTGCACTGAGGGCAGTTCTTCCTAATAACAAAGCATGAACAAATGGATCCTCTCTATTTAGAGGGTGCCTGTGGTGTTCTAAGAGATGTACTTTCAATTGCTTACTTTTTATATTATATATCTATTCAGAAAACTTCTATAAGGACAGTAGTTGGTCAAATACTCTGCAGTTTGAGAGAAACAGTACATTGAAGAGGAGAGGAGAGCCGTGAAGATGATCAGAGGGTTAGAATATCTCTTCTACAAAGACAGGATGAGAGAGCTGGGGTAGTTCAGCCTGGAGAAGAGATGCCACCAGGGAGACCTGGCTGTGGCCTTCCACTGCCTAAGGATGTCCTATGAGAAAGCTGGCGAGGGGCTTTTCACCAGAGTGTTTAGTGACAGAACAAGGGAGAATGGCTTCTAAATGGAGGAGGGTAGGTTTTGATTAGATATTAGGAAGAAATTCTTTACTGTGGAAGTGGTGAGACACTGGAACAGGTTGCCCAGTGGAGTTGTGTTTACACCATCCCTGGAAATGTTCAAGGCCAGGCTGAATGAGGCTCTGAGGAACCAATTGGTCTATTGGAAGCTGTCTCTGCCCATGGCAGATGTGTTGGAATTAGATAATCTTTAAGGTCCTTTCAAAACCAAGCCATTCTGTGTGTCTATAGTGTGAGTCCCCTAAGTCCCCCCAGCAGGACAAGTAAAAGGCATTATCTGCTGGCCATCAGCCCAATATCAAGATGTCAGAGACATGTTAGAATAGGCTCTCAGCCTGAAGGTGAGATTGGTGCCTGAAGGGAACATTTTTGCAAATGCTGAGTTAACAGAGGGCAGCATAATGTATTTGATATTGAGATATTTCCTATTAACGGAGCAAGGACCTTGGTATTGAGCACACAATTCTGCTCAACCTCATCAAGATGTATTTTTTTTCTGCTTGAATCATGGCAAGGTATATTCTATTAAAAAGAAAGGAGCTTATACAATCAAAATGAAAATTGAATTCTTACAGGGGAAAGGTTTCAACAATAAAAGCTGTGAAAGTCTCCTGAAAGTGAGATTCAGTCCAGTCTGACGCAATAAATTGTTTTACTGTTGAACAGAGCCCCACTAACAAGTATAGATTACATGTGTAAGACCCGGGTTTGCCTGCAGCTAATGTACCTAGAAGATGTATTAACTGTGCAGCTCTCCTGTTTGCAGGCAGTAGAAAGAATTTGTTTCTATTTAAGTATAGGGTAAAATGGCAAAGGATATGAACACTAAAGCTTAAAGTCGGACAAATATTCAAAATATTTAACACCAGTAACTGACTTGACGTTCTAAATAATCTAAGGAGGCCTCATCCTTAGCTACAAGTTAAATACAAAGTATTATTTCAGATGATAGGGAATAAAAAAGAATTACATTAGTCACTAATATTAAAATGCTAGACGGGAAGAGGAGGTGTGCTCTGTATTCTGCTGCATGCCTCCTTGGAACTATTACTACTTCATGCTGTAACAGGCTGAAAATGAAGTGCAAACTCATCAGTGTAATTATTTCTTCTCTTCCTTTCGTGGAGGCTGTGCTGAAGGGTGGACATCTTTAGCTTAATCACTGATTACATTTGTTGCCATATGAATCTGTGAAACAACTGTAGCAAATCTATTGCTGTGCTGAGTCCTTGGGAACCTCAGTTCCTGTTCTCAAATTTGTAGCCCTGCTGTAGGAAAAACAGAAAACCCACTTTTTCCTGCTGGTGGTTTGAATTGCTCTAATTTGTTCTGGTAATGGCCACAGATGTCACAGTATAAAAGGAAGCCCGACCCCACAAAAAAGATTGCCATTCTGACCTTCTATTGAATTCTAGAGCTCTTGCCCTTTTTTGTCTTCTGAACAAACCCAGCACTCACAAACATGCTGAATGGAGTGGAAAAAACAGCTTGACTCTTGTGAAAGAAGTTACAAGCAGAGCTGAGATGGCCGCTTGCCACTTACCCTGTCAGGGTGACATCTGCCACAGTTTGCTGAGCTGCTTTTTTTTGGGGAAAAATGAACCTTCACCTCAGCAGGGCTGATCCTCTCCCCCCACCGCTGCACCTTTGTTCTGTTTCTATTTTTTGGAAACACTTGCATTTTTTCTCCTGTTTCTGGAGTCCATCTTTTAGGAGAGATGAAAGCTCTATATTATGGGGTTTATACTACTTCAACAAGATCCTGATATCATTTCTCCTCTCATACAATAAAAATTTAGTTTATTACATTTACCACTCTGTTTGTCTTGGCAAAAAACAACCAGCAGAGTAAGTCAAAATGAATACAGACAGATATCTGCTCACACTGATAACAGTTCAGTTACATGATACAGGCAGGCAACTTCCACATGATTCACGCATCTTTGCCTTTAGTCCATATTTTGGTCAAGTGATCTTTGCCATGTTCAAGACAAAACATGTGAAATTCTATTTTTCTGTTTGCAGGAGGAAGTAACAAATCTTGTAGCAATTTTGATTTTGGATGCAAATACATGTGCCTGTGTGTATGCACAGGGGTGTGTATTTGTGTGTGTCTATGTATTTCCAAGATTTTAGCACTTACTTTATTTCCATAACTGCTTTTTATATAAGCCTAAACATTACTCTGCCACAAAACTGAATACAGAGCAGGATGTAGTTGCAGCTTTTACAGGCAGAGAAAGGGTAATTAAAGAAAAATAAGAGAGCGTATTCAAAACCCTCATGTGCATGGTGAGGGTGTAAGTACCCTTGGCAAGCCAATAAGAGCATAGATTTTGATCTGTCCTCCTAACTGTCTCAAATGTACTATTCAACATCCTCCAGGGCAGAGACATGCTGCTTGGCAGAGGGATGGTCTCCCAGTGCTACTCCAAGCTGTCTCTATTTAATGAGTGCAGAAAAAGAGGGAATAACCACCAGAGAGGAGACCAGGTGACAGTCAAAGATATAATGTGCAAATCGCCCATAAGAACATTTTAAAAGACTATAGCCTTCTGAACATGCTCATGCTAATTCATGTTTGCTCAATTAGAGAAGCCCAACAAGCATGTACAGTACTTCATTATTATATTCAGCAAGCAGAATTACGTGGATCGGCATTTTGTTCAGTATAAAGCATTCAAGTGGGAAGCCTTCCTTTATGCTGAAATAAAATATTCTTTTTGAGAATCATGTTCAAGAGAGTGGAACACAAGGGAGAATTAAAGAATAATGTTAAAGCAGGATGAAAATATAAAGGATTTTACAATATTAACATTAGAACCTGTCTTGGACATTAAAATAGAGATAAGGATTTTCCCCGTGAGATTTCTCATAGGATACCCATGGGAGAAGACAACTCTCTTCTACAGAAGGAGTATGTCTATTTTTATATTTATCTTTATAACTTTACATCTATCTTCATATCTTCATTCTTTATGTCTTTATCACTATCTTTATCAATATCAACATATTTCTATTAAATTTTATCATCACTTTATACTTCACTAGCTTGGATCACTCCTTCTGGGGTTGCTTTCAATTTACACACAAGAAGCAATTAAATATTCACATAGTGAATTTTTCCTTGGTTTCTGTTCTTGCTTTAAAATGGAATTAATATAAAAAAGTATACTAATTATGAGGTTTCTACTTTGGATCAAGCCCACAATGGACAGATTAGACAATGTAGAAAATTGGGACAAGTTTATTATTCACTTATCTCCCAGACAATGTTGGAGTTCAAAAAGACCCACAGTCTACTGAAACCCAGAATAAGAGTTTCGCTATTTTGTCTTGTATCTGATATGATCTCTAGTCAATTTGCAAAGCAAGTTTCCTTTCCTTTGCAGAGTATTGCAGTGCATTGCTAAGCTATTTCTTTGTTTGAGTTCTGTGTCAGAGACATGTAAGTGATGAATTCAATTATTCTTTCATCGGAATAATTCTTATTTTTACAATTCAGAAAGCATGGTCGGCTGTACATAAATGTGAAATATGCTTATTGTCAGAAAACAAACCAAAGCCTCATGAAACTGCAGAAAAAAATAAAACATAAAAAGAAAGAAAGAAAGAAAGAAAGAAAGAGAGAGAAGGAAAGAGACAGAGAGAAAGAAAGCTCAGCAAATATGACACTCGGCCAACTGTCCTTCTCCTTCTCCAGACAGGATTCATGCTGTCTGGAGATTTCTGTCCAACTGTTTTATTTTTTCTCCCTCCATTCTCTGCTATTTATCATCAGTCCACCTCTTATTTTTGTTCTTTGGAGTAGTAACTGACTTCCACCAGCACCAGCAAGTTGAGGTCACTAAGGCAAGTGCCTGTGTCCTGCTAGAATTGATCATTGGTCTGGGAGTATGACATACACATGACAGAGCAAGGTCACTCAACTTCTTTCCCCCAATTTTTCATTTCTATACAGTTAGCTATCACTTCAAGGTTCTTCCTCCCAGCCTGTCATGTTGTTCCTTATTATACTACCACATGAAAAATAGAGAGTACTCCAACCTTTATGAGATATCATCTCCTAAGTATGGGCTGCTAACTGCTCAGAAACACTCTTCACTAAAAAAAATCACTGAGGCATGCTATTTTAAAAATACAGGTTTTTTTCTAGTAACAGGTTTTACTACAGGGAAAAAGCTGCAAAGAAAGAAAGAAGCCAACTCATTAGGAATAACCTATTAAATCTTAATGAAAATATATTGTAGAGGAGTCATATATCTACAGGGATGACATAAATAATAATTCCATGTGAAGTAAAAATTCACTCAAATACCTATGATAGTAACTTCTGTTGATGTAAAGCACTTTAGGATATTCCATAAGTGCCATTAGGCTATTTATCTTCAAGCAAAAAAAGCATTTGAGAGTAGTGCAAGGTCTTTTGTTTAAAATGGATAAACTTACTTGCATATTAAAAATCAGCCTCATGTTCTGACATCACTACTCCACTGTCAAATATTTAGTGGTGTAAAAATAGATTTATTTTAGTAAATATGTGAAGCAAATTTCCCAGTTTTCTCTTTTGTTTGGTTGATTTGACATAGTTACTTAATTCTTTGTAGGAGTGAATGGCACATGCATTGACAGATTCCTAAAACTGTAATTCCTATCTGACGGCCAGCATCTGAAGCCTCAGGAATGTTTTTTAATTAACCTTAATCGAGAACTGAATTAAATCCTCTGAAGGAAGAAAAATTATTGATTGTTCTATTTCACTGATTTTCAGAAACAGAGATTGGATGTAAACATAAAACTTGAGGTTAGTCTTTGCTAGACTGTCTTTGTGATCTAGCAAGAATTGAAAGTGTCATATTTTTACAGATATTATAATCAAGTCAGAATGGGAACAGAGTTTCATATGAGGTCCAGCTACTGTAGTCACTAGCGCAAATCAAAATCACTGTCTTTATACCAGTTCGGGTACCAGTCTATCTGATGTTGATGAGAGCTTACAAAGGCACAAGAATGGAAAAAACCAGACACATTCTGAGGCCAACGACATAAGAAGATTTAAAAGATTTAGGGAAGTAGAGAGAAATAAACTTTGGAAGAAAAGATCCTTCCTTCAATGGGTTTAAAAACTACTGAAGACTGAAAATATGTTCATCCATGCAGCATAAATCGATCTCTAACTCTTGGATAATAGGTAGAAAGATTGGTTAAGGACAATTACTACATTGTTGAAAACTGACTTTTGGAAAAAACTGTTCTGGCAGCCTTTTGACATTTAAAGACATGATGTTAAGATAACCTCATACCTGAGGCCCCTGGTATCTTAGAAAATAAAACTGGAATTGGGCCTTAAGGCATCATTAGATCATTCCTTTACCAAAAGGCAGAATCAGCTGAACTTAAGACATTGCTTACAGATGTTTCAATAGTTTGGCCTAAATGCCGAATATTATTACATATCTTCCCTCCTGCATCTAGACCTCCATCCCCCTCAAACTTTTTTTTGCTACATCACATTTTAAAATCTTGTATGAATCACCCCTAACTCAATGCCTAGAGGTTCATAATCAAGAAATAACACTTGCCCATTCTCACTCATAAGCACTCCAATAACACTTACCTATTCTCACTGCTGGGTTTATGCCCCTGATATATGTATATTCATGCTGTCTCATATAGAATGACATTCACTATTTTTTTGTCCTGCCTATGAAGATCACAGTGCATACTTTGTCCTATTCCTTCATATATTGCTTCTCCTTTTTTCCTGTGTTCTTAGTAGATTTCAGTATTTAAAAAAATAATAATATATTGTAATAGACTGCCCTTTCATGATTAGGCTCTTCTTTATTAAACACCACAATAACTGTGTAGGCTTTTCAAAATATTCTGCATGGTGAGATTTTCCTCAGTTCTGTGGATCTGTATCCTTATCCATAGCACAATCGTATTGCCTGGGTGGTTCAAAAGCATTCCAATGTAATGATCAATATCTATTTCTATCAATTTTCTTGAAATGTTACCCTCATTTTGATCTTTCAATTTTCTTTAAAAAACTTGCATTTTCTCTCCATTCAAGAGTCTCATTCCAATATTTGCCCTCAATCACATTTTGCCACTCTGCCAACTTGTATCTAAATCATTGCATTGTTTATCCCTGTGTAAATGACCAAAATTAATATTCATATTAGTCCATTTGGTGGGGCTCCCAAAACAGACAGAAAAATGAATTTTTGCTTTACACGTGAAATTATTAAAGTGTAACCAAAGCAAAATGATGCAACTAAATTAGCTATGATAAACTACAGATAAAAAGGTTCAGGTCCATACATGTGTGCAGTTACAAGAAAGAAAATATACATATATCAGAAGACCTGATCTTTCTTCTGGGGAAAGATATCTGTAGCTCATAGAAACAGGATGCACAGATTAAGACCTCCATATGTCCACACTGTTATAAGCTTATCATGAGTGTTTAATTTTTGACTGTTCTCTCTTCAGATGATAATATATCCAAGTATCTCACGACATACTTATGAGTTGTCATATTTCTCTCTAAATTTGTAAAATTGCTCCAGGATCACTGCAAAAACACTGCCCTCCATCCCTCCCCCCGCCAACATCCCTTGAGTTCCCCACAAAAAGCACCCTCATTTTAAAACACCAGCAATTCCCACTGTGAGCTGAATGGCTTACAAGATGACTAGAAATTATGTGAATATTTCTGCTTGATAAATTTTAGTGAAATGATGAATTTGTCAAATAGAAAAGCTTTGAAGACAGATATCAATGTATATTGCCACCGAAAGTTACTGAAGGCCATGGCACAGCTTTCCTCTCCAAAACAACTTCCTCTGTCATTTGCTGAGTTTCAAACTAAGGACCCTTTGGATAACAAAGTGTACTCTGAAAGTGGGGACTATATGGTGTCTGATTTACTTCTATTGATGGAACTTCTGTTTTCTGCTGCCCCTTTTTGAAATGTGAGAAAGATGACCAATTCCAACAGTATGCAAAATAGAACTGGAAAAAGAATTAATAGGGAAAATTATAAACATTTGAAGATGCATACAAGCTAGACAATAAGTGAGATCATTCTAGCAACCTCAGAAAGAATGTTTTAGCAGATGACATATAAATTAATAATCAGAAAGTACCATGTGTATGCTAAGTATCAAGAAGGAAAAAAAAACCAACGAAAAACCACCCTAGAACTGTAGTTATGGCAGACACCAGATAAATTAAGTAAAAATACACAAAACCTCATCAGAGTCTAGGGCACTGCTAAGAGTGAGAGAACATGCTTGACTAGGTTGTCTTAGAAGTAATTAAAAGTATGGTAACAAGAAAAAGTCTTCATACAAGCAGATCAAAGAACAGAAATCACCTTAATATTTTGCATTATTCACATTCATCTAATAAAAAACCCCCCACAATAATTGCTGCTCTTAGGGCTAAATGGTAGCTCACTAATCAAAGATGACATGGTAACTGTCACACGCACATTTTGCAAAGCAGAACTATACATCGGTTTGGAATATCAGAGTTGAAGTCACCATCCCCAGCAGTAATATAAATAATCACAACACCTCATCAGTTTTTCCTCTGTGAACATGAAATAAAACTGCTGAAGCCTGAAATGAATAATTTATCTCAAAAGATGGCAATAGTGATAACATCAACAGTTACAGGAAAGGAAATAAAATTTTCTGTTGTCTTAATCATCTTGTGGTGAAACACAGCGCAGTGCCCTGCTGCCTTGTTCCCCTCCTCCCTGGAAGGAAAACTGACACAGCAGTGCCAGTAGATGAGGCAGGGACCTGTCCCTTGCCCATTTCTCTCTGCCTTTCCCCGTTCCTCCAGGACTGCCTGCTGTGCCATGGCTCTGCCGTCCATCTGCAGGCCAGCACCTCTTGCAGGAGCAGCAGCCTGGGAGGAGGCAGCACCTGCTTAGAGCAGAGACCAGAAGCCACCCCCTCACCCTGAGGATTCATGCCTTGCTGATAGATGCCTCTTTTTCACTTCAGAAGCAGGGAGCCATGTGTGAACACATGGGGCTTGGAAGGATTAACCTTTTTTTTTTAGTGTGTTTCTGAAGTCCTGCTTTACCTCTGTGTTGGCAATTTAAGAGACTTTCAATTACCCTCATCAGAGTGCTCTCTCATGCAGCTTCAATAAGTAAAATAACTAGGTCTAAGCATGTTTTTTTTCCTGATGGATGTTGTGGTTAAGAGGACATGACAGTGAGCTGCAAGAGTCATTATCTATTAATTTTGCTGGTTTATTTTAGTAAGCAATTTATAGCTTTTCCAGAATGTCTTTTACATTTTCCGCTCATTAATTGAGTCCCATTTATACTATTTCTTTTGCATTAAAAGATGTATTGCACTATTTAAAGTCTTAATTTAGCCCATATGTCAAAACTATATCTAAATGAGCCACTTAGAGCACTTTTGTATGAATTACATTATGTATGTCTTTCCCTCTGTCTTTTTTATCCTTGCCGTTTCAATTTCCTTATTAGATGGTAGGAAAGGAGCAAATAAAATATAAGTATAATAAGCAGCACCATTAAAACACAACTTGGGACTTCCAAGTCAAGTTCAAGCTGTAGAAGATATTTTTAGTGTCTGAAAATCCCAGGCTTTTAATTTATCTGTTTTCCTAATCTGTGTACTGAAGTTATTGCTGCTATCCTTAACAAAGAGGAGGAACATGCTTTCTCCAGAAAATCTCTTCTTCGTAAGCTTATGTTAGGGAGACAAAAAAGCAAACATCAGAAGGGAGAATCAAGGAGGACCATTACCAGGATGTCTTTCTCAAAGCTCATCTCTTTTTCCATCTTTTGTCAGTCCTTTTGCTCCAGGAAAAAAAGACCAAAACAAAACAAAAACTACCCTCTCTACCCTACAATCTACACCAGTATTATTGAGGTTAGGACACAGTCTATGTTTAAACAGGGTTATTTTCTTTTTCTGGAAACTCTTCTGGAGGTTTTATGTGCATATTTGTTTTCTGGCCAGTAATTTCTTTCTGTTTTATATATTAGCTGCCTAAGCTGTGAGCAAGATATCTGGTTTAAACTTTTATGTCTTTCCTTTAATGTCTCCATTGAATGTCCCATGGACTCCAAAACACTGTATTGACAACAGGGTACATGAAACATTGTTCTTTTCCATGGTTGGAAGCAGGCAGTGACATGTCCCATTGGGAGTAGTAGCTTTGCACTGTTCAAATGTGTAACTTAGATGCTGATATGGATGTTCACAGTAATGATGTTTGTCATCTGCTCCATTACAGATGTGAGAAGCTCTTTTCCACTTAGCACTACATAAGGTGTCACTCTCATAGTTCATGTTTCTTGCTTTATTCAGAGAGTTTGGTGAACTTTTATTCTGCTTGTCTTTTTATAAGCAAAGTATGACCCTTTTAGAGTACTTAAGGCATGTGCAATATTTTCAGGATCTCAATTCATACTAGTAAAGACAGCTCTTTGCCCATAAAACTGAATATTTTCAACAGAGGTTTACTTTTCCTTCTATGCTATTTTGTGCTAGTATATTGCATATTATAAGATACAATATTGCCAGTGGTTATAATAATGATCTTTAACATCTGTTCTTTGCAAATACCAACTGTTTCTTAATTTGGTGCCATATTTAAAAATAATTACCTACTTTCAGCCTTCCAATTTAATGTCAAGTCATATATAATTTAAATATATTTTGCTACATAGCTGATTTTGTTTCCTTTATTCTATAGTTGTTTTTTAGCTTATAACAGATTAGTATTTCTCTCACCCTGGATATATTTGATGACGTGAATAGCACTCCTCATTGTCTTGTTTCACTGGATACTTTCTTTCCAGCCTGTCAAAAAAATTTTAAAAAAAAATCACAACCATTTCATCAATTTTTTTCCCATTTTTACCCTGACCAAGAATTTGAATGTACTACAATTTGGAGATATCTGTACTGATATGTAATACCTAGCGGTGTTACTCTTTCCTAGTAACTACTTTCTGCACAGATTGGAGTATTCTTTTATTTATTTATATTTTTATTTTTGCTATGCTTTGGAAGACTCTGTGTCTTGGACCAAATGCCTTTATTATACTGTTTTTGGAAATCACTCCAGCTTCTGGACTGCTAATGGACATTCCCAAAAACAAGACATAGAAAAATTCTAAACCCAAGGCTTCAGTATTATGGGTCAGTTAGTAAATTTTCAGCTATCATTTTTTACATATTAGAACTTTGTTGGGGTTATTTGTTCCAAGCCTAATTTGCTCTTCATTTCTTCAAGAAGTGCTGCCTAACCAGTCCCTGTGCCTTATGCAGAGTCCTTTTCTCTCTGTAGTGGAGGGAATCATGACATATTTTCAATTTAATCACGACATATTTTCAATTTACTCACTCTGTGGAAAGGCTTCAGTTATTCAGGCCAATCTGAAGTATTATCACCTTTTGAAAAACCTGTTCTCTCTTCTAGATCTACCCTGCTGTGTTGGAAATATTTTTTACCTTTCTTTGTCTTCAAGATAGCATTGGAGAAACTTGAAACCAGCTAAGGATTTGATCAGGCTATTGATAAGAATAGTTCAGAAAAAGAAGTGAGAATCATCTTACCCCATAATGCCTCACTACCTCATTTTGGTAACTTTCTGGACTGGTTAACATTACAAACTGTTGAAAACTGTCTTCTATTCTAGTTAGACCTCAGACTCACATAATGTGGCTATTCCAATGTTTCTGCAATGATTTCTGTCCTGGTGCTGCATCTATTCCAACTTTCTGCTGAACATATTTTAAGTACCCTTGAAATGCATGGTGATAAATATTCTCAGAAGAAGGCATAATCTGCAAAGGTGTCTTTAAAGATTATTGTAAGTAGATATTCCTGTTAAGCTTATTACAGTTTAGATGAAGAAGGCTGGATATTGCCCTAAGTGAATATGAAGAACACATCTTGTAAATATTGGTCCAATAATTTGGTGCAAAATATTGGTACAAAATTGGCATGAATGACCAGTATAGTAGAAATGCAGTTAAACACAGCCAAAATGCATTTTATGCGTAAAAAAATACCTAGAATACTTTTTTATCCTTTAAGGCAAGAAAGTAATTTGAATTAATCAGGAAATGTATGTAAAGCCAGCACAGATGCACAAGTTCTTACTTTTAAAAAATATCTGTGAATATTGAGTTTTCATTTGTACTTATAGCTGTACTTCCTGAATGGCAATACGCAGAAGCTGAGGTCTCAGAACTTTTTCTACCTCTTTCTGATCTGATAGGGTCACTGAACAGAATATCCAAATTCTTAGGCAGCTTCTTAAAAAATCTCCAGCTTTTCAGACTTACAGACACTGGTAAATTCAAAGAGGATCATTTATTTGCACTGGAAGTGCTCTGGTATGAACATACAAATTTTTCCAAGCTTTTCTATTTTTTGTTGTTGAGAAAAAAATTCAATTTTCTGATATTTTCCTCATTATGCTTAAAACAAACAGATCAAATACAGATGATGAATTATTGTTTTTAATTTATGAATATCAGACTTAACCTTTCAAAAGAGCATCAGAACCTCTGATTTTTAATTGAAGTATTTAGGGTATATGTATTTTGGCATGAAGGAACTTTCTTCTCTGTATGTACAGTACCTTACACAAAGAAAATACTGTTTGTTAGTCTCCACTACATTACTGTGCACAGTATGAAAAACTAATAATATTATTAACCTACTGGGGTATCACTTCAGAACAAATATATATCTTGAACAGTGCCCTTATTTTTTTACAGAATTACATTTCTAGTACTTTGAAGTTTTTATGAAATAAAATCAAATGGTAAAGATGTAATATAAAAGAGTGAATTGGTTTGTGACGATGTATTTGCATTTGAAGCAAAAAGGGCAGAAAGTCAAATACAACTAAAAATGAAATGTCTTATCATTGACCTCTAGAGAATGAATATTATTCCTTGTAATATTCCTGTGTTAATTTTATTAGCTACAAATTACATTTTGAACAGCTCTACATTCCCTGTCTATATTTCTTATTTTAAGAATGATTGTAAAAGTTTATGTACAAAAAGTACTAAGCTATAATTAGTAAATATTATGTGACATTAAGAAGGAAGATGAAAAAGACTTCTTACCTTGTTTGATGAATCTTAGGGTATTATGCTGTATACTTTGTTTCTACTTTTGCTGAAGATGATTTTTTGGAAATAATCCTAATGTCATATAGCACTTTTTAAATCCATTGTATCTGGTTATTAAGATAAATTAATTGAGAAAAATTAATCTGTGATGTGTGTATCAGAGGTCCTTTGGGCACTTAGGGAAAAATCAAGTAATTTCCTCAGGAAATATTACTTCTAGACTACAAACTGAATTTATTTATTGTGTTGAAGAAGAAATATTTGAATGCTCATTCCTAGAAATGTATGTTACAGAAAGTTTTATGATCTGGGAGAATTTGTCAATTTACAAATCAGCAAATTGAAATGATACATTGTTTGCATACCATATATATCTTTTTTGAGAACATAGTTTATTTTGCTTGTAATTATAAAATTGAAGTTTTTAAATTAATGAAAATTTCTTTTTTCATTCCAATAATTGAACATGAGGAATATATGCTTTGACTTAGGAAGAGATTGCAAAACTGCAGTTATAAACATCATCTGAAGTCTTCCTCTTGAATCTCTTCACTGAAAAGAGAAGGCAACACTTTCTTTTTCATTTATCTGTATTGTGTTTGTGTGAACTAAATAATTTTTACAATGTTCAGAATGTTGAACAAAGACATATAAATAACTACTCAGAAGCATTTACTTTTTTTGCTTGAATACCCCAAAAACTTTGTGCTATAGAGCAAATATTAACTTGTTTGATGAACAAAGAATCTCAAATTCCAAAGCGCTGTGGTAAATGCATACTTGTGCCACCAGCTCGGTGCATCTGATATTTAGAATGGCTCACATAAATTCCTCTGAATTAATTGGTCTCAAATCATGTTATAAACAAAAGACAACAAACACATTATCTTCAAAATCAAGAAGTTTTTATTCCAGTTATAGTCTCAAGAGTTAAATGAAATAATAACTAATACTATCACAATTACCGTATTAATAAGTTATATTTCAAAACGTGGACAATTAAAATTATTATGCTCAGATTTCCCAGTGTGCTTCTTTTATGTTTTTGGTGAAGTGTTCTTCCTTTCTAGTGCCCTGCTGAGTGCTGAGGTCAGTAGCTTCTGTGAGGCTTAAATGAAATTTTGCATTGAAACATCAGCATCCATAGCCCTTCACTGGAAGTAGCTAGCTCTTAGTATGGACAACATCCTCCCCCTCACTGCCTGAAGCCTTTTTTTTCTTTTTTCATTTGTAGTACCTTGATCTTTCTTCACTGGTCTGCAGGACCAAGTCACATCCAAATGCACTATATATGGCATGTTTTAGATGTTTACCCAGGCTACCAGGTTACATTCTTCTCATAAACTTTGGCATGTCATCTCTGGTACCATCCCATGCACTTCATTTTAAGGCCTCTACCCTTATCCTGTGCCTCCCCTCCTCTCTGTAGCATTTCACTCCAGGATCATAGAGAGTTCATTCTGTACCAAACACAGCTGCTGAAAGTGCATATCTAACAGCTACCAACGTGCATGTAGCTATACACAGGAATGCATGGGTATACACAGCTACACAATCTTACAAAAGTAAAAATGAGGAAACAAAATCAGGTAACTATCAACCTGATCATCGGGCAACCACTTTTTTGGTTAAAAAAGCTAAAAAAAGTAAGTCCTAGGGTATGCATTGTTTCCTCAATACAAAATCTGTAGCCCATTACAAGAAATGACATCATTCTACAAAGACTGAGGGCTGAGCTGGTTTTCTTGAAAAAGGTGGTTCTAAGAAGATGTAGTCCAGTTATACGATATGTATAGGATCACTGACTAACTAACCATTCTAAACTCAGGCATTAGGTCATTGGCAATGGAAAGCTGATAAGCTGATTGTCCTTTTAAACTCCAGCATAGCAGATTTTTTTTTCTTTTTAATATAGAGCCATGTGAGAGACTATACAGAAACTATTCTGTGCAGGTCAGGCCTGGAGCATGCTTTTAATGCAGAATTTGCAATGGCATATGCTATTTGATTTTGTTTCCTGTAACATAGTTTAAAGTAACAAGCTGTAAATCTTGAAACTGCTACTGTCAGACTTCAAATCTGCATTTAGATACAGACATGGAATTTTGTTAAGAAGAAAGGAAGATTTAACCTTTACAGCATAAAAAAATATTCACATGTAAAAAATATGATCCAGAGAAAACTTTTGCCAAAATGGTCAAATGTACTATTTTAGGGCATTAGTTTAACTATGATTTTAATTAGCCATGTTGAAATTAAAACAACAGTAACAGCAATGCATTACAGTACTACACTAATCAAAGTTATGCCAGACTTTCTATCTTAAATGAGCACTGAAAAATGGGTTTTTTCCCCCGTGAAATAAAGAGGAAACATTTTCATTAGTTTAATAGCAATAATAATAGGAATGCTACTTTTAAGTTCTCTAAGGGTAAATCAAATTTGAGACTGGGCCTAAAATAAATGTTACCAGTGGGTGAACTTGAAAACACTGGGAAATATGAAATTGCCCTTCAGAAAGCAAGTTATGTGGCCAAGGTGAAAAATAAAAAGTAGATCTAAGCACTCTATGGCATTCTTGCTAGATTTAGCTTCCTGATTCCCTAAACCTTCTCTGAAGAGTAGAGTCATCCAGTGACAATAATAGTTGCTTCTCCTATCAACATCCTTCCCTGTGTGAAACCCCACAGCCACACCATTTTCACGGGAGGTGGGTTGGCTCCTGAAGGCAGCAGCCTGGCACAAGCTGCTCTCCATCTTGCTGCGGGTGAGCTGGCCAGCACCCAAGGCAGGGCTGACCTTGCTCCTGGGCTACTCACATCTTCATCTGTCTGGGGCCTTGCTGTGCTTCTCATAGGTTGCTCTCCCCTTTCTCCTGGCTGCCAGAATAACTGGTCCTCCATCTGGCTAGTGTCCAAACCAATCCAGTCACAGCTTCTCCATCTGGTTTATTCTTCGAAAGATGAACTGGATGTTTTCATTTAGAATAGTCAATCTCTTCCTACTCTCTCTTCTCAGCCTACTTACTTCATCTACATTATGCTTAATTTTGGCTAGACTCTGCATAGTTGTGGAGAGGAGATCTGGCTGCCCCCCTGCACCCCCTCCAATTTTTTTTTCCCTTTGATTCTTTTCTGTCCTCCAGTAGCAGAAAATTGCATAAATACTGTGAAATTGTCACTCACAAGATCACTTCAGCATCATTAAACAACTTTACTGCTTATTCTCTGTTTATTTTGTAAAAAGAAACCCTGCTTCCAAAAAACAAGAACAGCTTCAAATCTCTATTTTATATTTTTATTGTATTTTAATTGTCCCTTTGATACCCCAATATCAATCACATACATATAGCCATTCCTTTCTCTCCAGTGGGTAAAGATTTTACCAACACAGATCCATAGAAATAATTCCATATTAATATCTTATATCTTTGTTACCAAGGAGTAAAACGCATAAAGAGAGGATGTTTTTAAAAGCAAGAGCCTTTGTGAATATTTTCTGTTTACCATAAAATATCTCATTAAGCAGGCGGATTTTTCCCTCGGAATTTGTCACACAAGGTCTTGTTGTTGCTTGACTCTGACTCTTCGAGGTCAATGCATTTCCATGCTGTTACTCATGTAGGATTCACATCAGGGCATCAGCTGGTCTAATTGGCAGACTCTACACAGGGGCCAATGAAGTGAGGTACGTTTGCATTCATCCATCCAGCTCTTAGATCAAATAGGACCATTTTGCAAGCAGCAGTTACTCAGTCCTATCTGTCTTGTCTTTCATATTTAAAGGTCATAGAATCATAGAAAAGAAGACCTGAATGTTTGGTTTGGAAGGGATTTTTAAGGTTATCTACTTCCAACTCTTCCCACCATGGGCAGGGACACCTTCCACTAAACCAGGTTGCTCAGGCCACCATCCAACCTGGTCTTAAACACTTCCAGGGATGAGGCATCCAAAGCTTCTCTGGGCAGCCTGTTCCAGTGTCTCAACACCCTCACAGTAATGAATTTCATCCTAATATTTAATCTAAACCCACCCTCTTTCAGTACAAAGCCATTACCCCTTCTTAAAGTCATTACCCCTCCTTGCTGTGTGTCCCTACCCCAGGAGAAAGGTCTCAGCCCTTGCTGAAGTCAGAGGTCTGCACTGGAGACTCCTCTGTCAACAGCTGCATTTGGACGGAGGCATTGGCACACCACCAGGGTAGAGGGTGCAGACCCACCCACAGGTTCCTCTAGGTAAAAATGAAAGAAAACAAGTTAGTAAATTGCATTATAACCATAGTTTAGGATAAATTGTTGTGCACAGAATACAACTGTAAACTGTATTAAATTCTCTTGTGTCAGGAGTCTACCACTGAACCTCAGTGTAAAAAAAACCAAACAAAACATTTTTCCCTCTGAATTGGAAAAACAAATAAAAAGAGGGGGATTCTTAATGAACAGAGGGTGGTATCAGTGCTGAACAAAGCAAGGTTCTTTTCATTTCATTTTTGCTGGCTGAAAAACTTTTTCTCAGGGTGAATACAAAGGCCCAGTTTTTTTCATTTTAAGAAATCGGAGAGGTCAAAAAAATTGCTCTACTGCTTTCCTCTATTCCCTACCTAGAAAACAAAACAAGGTAGAGGTTTAGGGTGGTACATGGAACATAGATTGAGGGTACCTGGTCCTATGAAATATTTTTAACACCTATGGAAAGAAAAAAAAAAAAACAAACTGGATTCTGCTTTGATGTCCCTCATGGCAGAAGGGATGAGAGTTGGATCCCTACCCAGCAGCTCATCTCAAAAGATTTTAAATTTCACAATTGTCCTACAAGCTATCATTTAGGCTTTTCTGGTGGGATATGGCATGAAAAGTTGACATTATGGAATTCTTCAGATGAGAATCCTTCATTTTATTTTGTTCTATTTGATTTCATTCCTTTTTCAGAACTGAAATGTCATGAGGTTTAATTAAAAAAGAAGAAACAACAAAACAAACAAACCAAAACACATTGACATTTCTGAAATTGGAATATTTAATTTAGTTTTGCTGAGCTAATCCAACAGGGTTATTCTTCTGCCACTGAAATTTGTGCATAAATGTCTCTTCCACAAATGTCCCAGCCTTGTAGTCCCCATTCCAGTTCTTGTACTAATTTCTACACTAATTTTCAAACTGGGACATTATAATGCAGCAGGATACTGAGCTGATCAGACACAGTTATACTTTTTCTTCATAAACTTACATTTAGTAGCTCTAATAATTCTATCTTCATGCTTAATTTTTTGCTACATTTAAAGGGGTGTGCCAAGACTTGCATCGCTACTTACATAGAAGGGAATAGCTCTCTAATATTTGTAGTTGACTGACCATGTGTGTGAAAAAATGTATGAGGGTTATGTAAACAAATGGAAAAAAAATTGTCTTTTTATTCTTCAATATACTTTATAATTCATGGCTGACCTCTGAATTGCACTACATATGATCTGAATCTCATGAGAGGCACTGTCCTCTCTGCAGGAGACAGGGGGGAGAATATGAACTAGTTACTTACAGATACCAGCCCAATTCAGGCTCTTAGGATCTGATCGTCAGCATGAGACCTCAGGCTAAAGACAGAGATGAGATGACATCCCCTATTTCATGCAATTTATGTCTAAACAGTGTTTAATAGTAAGACAATAAGAGAACTCCATTCCTTCAGGGGATCATTTCAAAGATTTTCCTGCTCTGAATTCATTCTTATTTGATACTATCTTGTGACAGGAATAGAAACAGAGGGGGGAAAGACAATCAGGTGTCTGCATATTATTTCCCAAACACACTGTGTTTTATCATAACAGTATTCACTGAGAAAAGAAAAGGAAAGGGGAAAGGAAAATAAAAGAGAAAGGAAACATCTTTGGAAAAGTCTGATTACTAGAAGATATTTAGATTCTTTTAATGAATGGTTATGCACCATTTCCACAGGCTTTTCACATGAGCCACTAAGTACACACTTAAGTAATTATATTTTATTGCAATTCATTAAACTTTTTTCCCTCTGGAAAAAAAAACATTAAATAGAAAGCAAAAAAATACACAAGATTATCATTAAATACTATAGAAAAAGACACAAAATGATTGTTAAACTGATTCCAGATAATTAAATGAAAAGGACTCTCATTGTAGATTAATCCATGCATTTTTATATTTACAGTGACTCGTGTAGTTTGTTGCTTCTCTTCCAGAAGCCATGATTTATAAGATATTTTAGTGGGAATGAAATTCTAGTTGCAGAATTATTAAAGTGGAAGGGGAAAAAAAGTACATTAAAAAAAAAGAAATTATTTTATTCAGCATTGCATATTTATTTTGTATAGTGACAAGTGACTGCTCAGGAATGAAAAAAGTTTTTGCATTTTAGCCTATGAAGCCCTGCAGGCTTCACTTCTCTTTGTCTCTTGGTTCTCCTTGCCTCCTCTTGGAGTTATACCTTTCTTAAGTGGTTATAAATAAGACTAGCTTTAGGGAAAGCTGCATATCAGAATCTCCATTAAAAAGCCCATCTAGAAATGGCAAAGATCCCAACAATATCAAAACAAAACAAACAGCACAAATCCCACAAATTCAGTATCAAGTCCCCAGAGACACAGATCTTATGAATGGTTTCATTGCTACTGCAAACAATGAGACTCCTATTTTCACAGCACTTTCACCATTTAGGAGTGTTGTTCTGGCTATTTACCTAATTTTGAGTAATTCTGCTTAGCTTGATGAAAATTCCAAATGGAAATTCTGAACACAAGAGCCATGATTTGGGCATAGATAACATGGGAGAATCATCCCCCTAGAAATCATGGGCTCTGTCCCTCTCTCTCCCACACTTCCTGTCCTTCTCTGAGCAAATTCAACTTGCTCTGATATCAGACCACTGAGTGAACCCAAGAGACTGAAATCTTATGAGATCAGTCCAATTAGGGAAATGTCAAAGATTGCATCTCCTTGAATGAACCCTTTAACTTTTTTTTTTCTTTTTTACAGTGTTCTTTATTTTCCAAAACTTAGGCAATTCTCCTGGGTTTTCCCATCTTAATTTGATTCTGGAAAATAGAATATATTTTCCTTAAAAAAATGGTTAAAAAAAAGAGAATAACCCCTCTGAATTCTTAGGACTGTATTTCTTCATGCAATTATAGCATGTACAGATATACCCATAAAATGTGATTGGTCACTATATTTGAACCAAGGTTTACCTTTAAAAGAAATTAATAAATATAATGTTATAGTTGGCTGATCAGTAACTAAGTTTTAAATTATATAGACATTTTAATTCCAAATTTATCATCACACTATCTCTAAGCAGAAACCTAGTTTAGGCTCTAGGTTTTGAATTGAGAGAATTCCTATTTTTAGATTGCAACTAGAGACAGTGAAAGAAAATACTCCAAACAGTTTAACTTGAATTATCAGTCCCCATTGTCTCCATATAACAACTCATTTATTTATGACATTAAAAAATATGTTCATTCAATCCTTCTGAACCTCCTGTAAGGTTTTGCTCAGGCGATGAGAAGGGTTGTTCTGCTGAACTTTCCCATATTGCTGAGGTCCCTTTCTGCAGGAAATATCATGGTCTGTGGGATCAGGAAAGAGCTAACAGGGTAAAAGTTTCCCTTCATAGATGGCAGTCCAAATTATTTCCTTTCAATGTTAATATCGAAAGGCCTGCTGGTCATTAACAGGTGCCTACACAAAGAGAAGCAGAGGCTGTTTATCACATGAGAACATTGAACTGGGAATAAGTACATGTTTCTTTTGAGTTTCAAAACCTTTTCTCATAATTGTGTAAATTAGCCTTCTTATTTGACTTCTTTTTTAAGGTGCATGGTATACAACTATTTTTCTTTCTTTTGTCCTTATAGCTGCATACCATCTCCACCTTGTCAAAACCTGGCCATTATTCTGGCCAGTTCCCCTCATCAGTTCTTCCACAATCATTTCTAAGAAACTTCCATTTCTGTTTGCTTCCTAGTTTGCTTCATTTATATTTCCTTCACGTGGCACATCTTACTTAGATTATATCCTGTGACAAGATCCAGAATTCTCAGTAAATGAGAATATCTTGTTTACCAACTGCCAACAATGGTTTTGCCCTTTTCTTACATCAACGTCTAGTTAATTCTGCCCTGGTGAATGAAATGTCACCTCTTCTTTATTGGTAGAAAGTCAGTGAGAAGCAGAGTTCATAAAAAAGCTGTTTTTCCAGGTGGTAAATGGTAACATACCTCTGAATTCCAATTACACTTCTTCAGTTTCCACAGATCTTAGGAGTGTCCTTCTCCCCCTCACATTTTTCTGGTTTACATCAGCTGCATCTCACTCTGTACAGAGCTGATGTCACTCCATGAATCAACAGTAAGATGTAATCATTCTTAATAAATAGCAGCACTCACTGAACATTCCTGTTACTTAAACAAGCAAATAAAGAAACAAACAAAACAAAACAAACAAACAAAAAAACATCATGCATGATAAAAGGTGCAGAAGATAGGAAAAAGTGATCTTAGTTCATGTTAATTCCATTAATCAAATCTAACATCAAGTTTTAGACAAAGAAATCAAGTTTTGCCTAACACAGGCAAAAAAAGCTTGAGGTAAGAGAAGCAGAAATAAATCTATCAGCTTGGTTTTGGTATATAATTTCATAAATATTAAAATAACATTGACTAGGAACACAATATTGTCAAATAAACTTCAGCTGTATAATATAATTAACATTAACATTAATATTAATAATTAATAAAAATAATAAATAAATAATAATATTAATACTGGTATTATCAATTAATCTGTATAATAATATTAACATCTTTTATTTAAGAAAAATATATTAACTGATACATCTACTTCTTAGACCTAAAACTGTGTATAAATTGATAAATTGTATGTTTGTTTCCAGCCTGATACAGAAACTATGTTAATTATACTGAAGTCATTAAGAGGAGATAATCCACAAAAAGTTATCAGATCATTGTGACAAGACTGACAAGTGATTCTGAATAGTCTTACAAAAATCCAGCTGCTCAGATAATTTACATAGTACTTTCTTATAGAGAGCAAGTATTTTTGACTCTGAAAAGATGGACGTGGGTGGGTGGACAGCTCTCCTGTGTTACTTCAAGCCCATTCAAGTCAAGTTTTAAAGTCTGTGATATTAGGGGGGGGTTGTGCTTATTTGGAAGCAGCTAATTTGACCTTGACATCTATATGGAAATACAGTAACCAGAGATTCAGTGTTAGCCAAGGCACCAGACTTCCCACCTGCATCATTCAGAGCTGTTCACTTTGCAGACCATGTTCTAATCCTGTTGTTTTACAGCATTACCCATGCTAAAGAGTTACATTTCCTCATTTGCCACCTCTTGTGTTCCGCCCATGAAATTCCTGAATATCTGACGAAGATCTGCAGGGCTGGTCAGAATTTATTTACTTTCCAGAAGAAGAAAAAGGTAAAATAAATGTGGCCAAAATACAGACAAGAGGTTTCCCATTTCCACATAGAAACAGTTGTTAAATTTTCTGAGACTGGATAAGGAAGAATAAAAAGGGGGAGGAAACTTTTCTTGAGGTGGGTTGGACCTTTTTTTTTTTTTTGGTTTTATCATTAACCAGATACCTTATGTCTGACAAAATGTCATGGTTGGTTTTTTTCCATGTAGGACTTCTCAGAAATCTTCTTGGCCTGGAGCCATAACTGATGTAGCACTAGGCTCTAAGTTATCCTGCTATAAACATTTTCCATAATAATTTCTGAAGTATTACTGCAACACACAGTTCTTGTTTTTCTCCCAAATAACCTCATTTCTTTATAAAAGCACAATGAATGTTTGAATTATTGTTCAAAATTTCCTAAACTGACTTAAGATAAAAGATTATTTCTATGAAAAATTACAACCTTTTGCATAATTATTCTATTATTTTTTTGGGGGGGGGTTGTTTCCTTTTTCTTTTTTTATTAATTATATTATTTCACTATGTTTTTAGTTTGACTATACAACCCCAACACTAGCTAGTAGATAAAAGCCAACTTTCACAGAGAGTTATAAGAAAAAAAAAGAGATTTATTTAATGTCTCTAAAAATATGTAAGGAGACAAAAAATATCTTGGACTTATGTTTTTTTCTTGGAGTGAAGATTTTATGATTCTTGAAACTAACTTATTTGGTGGGAAGAAAAATGGCTGGAGGGCAAAACCCAGACTATAGAAACTCTCTTCTTTGTCTAACTTTTGTGACTACTCTAAATTGACCACTTTTTTCCCTTGCCTAATCTCTAAACAGAGGGCATATCCCTTTCACTTGCAAAATGCTCTCACACAAAATGAATTACCTTCCCACCACCCTGGTTACTTGCCAGGGAGTACTTTATTTTTCCACTAGGAAGAAGAAAATCAGCTTGTATTTTGCTTGCTGGAGCCTTCTGCATTTTAATTCTGAACTCTGAATGAACATCAGAGAGGCCTTATGATGTTTTGCACAAAAGTGCCTGTGTTCATAGTTTTACTCAGGGCACCCAAAATAGCATGCAGTAAGCAGTGTCATACTGTGAGTTTTCAAAAGTAAAAGCAGAAGTGACTTATACTGGCAGGAAGCTGTAACTCCCAGAGCTTTCTGAGGATCTGTGAAGTAAAACAGAACTGCTTACTTCTCTGCATCCCATGTTTCATGCTACTTTTGCAACATCCATTCCTTTGTACCTAGAAGGCCCTGACGTTACACAGGTAAGATATCTCGCTGTATTTTCTTCTTTATTATATTCTAAAATCAAACTTAAAACATTTATCTGTGTGCCTCCAGTGCAAAAGTTGCAAAAGGCAAAGACAAACCCAGAAGCCACTCTAAACCTCTAGAAAGAGAAATCTGCTTTTGTTGTTTCTTCACCGTCCAACTTCTAACTGTATATAACTTCTTCTTCTATATCTGTGAAATTCCAACTTTCTAAGTTGGATTTACCAGAGGAAACACTCACTATGTTTGGTTTTTGTTCAACTTGCACATTAAAATTTTCATGCTGATTATTACCCCATTTCTGCCAGGCCCCCAGCTCTGACAGAGTGCTTGGAGCTGCTTCACCTGCACTTCTGCAAGTGATTGTCACTAAAGTATGCTTCTGACAGTGACATCAAGAAGAGTGAAAATTCTCTTGTTTTAAAGGAACATTGGGAAATACTCCCCGTCTTGGCACTCTTCACTCCACTGTAGCAGAAATAATATCTTTTTTTTCTTATTTTCATTCACATTTGTATTCCCATTTCTCTTTATAATCCCCCACCTGGCAACCACAAATTCTTTCAGACCACAGAAAATATATGCTTCTACTTTTGTCAGATCTCAAGTGTGAAATGGCAATTTGTTAATAAATAAGATTTTCAAAGAGCAGTGCAGTACATACACATGCAAAATATTTGCATTGCATGTTTCTTTTGTAGCACTTCTATTAGGAGGTATAGCTAAAATTTATTTTAAAGCTCAAACTCTTCAAATAGACTGTAACCAAGAAACAGCCAGTAGAATATAACCCAGAGATAGCTAATAGATGTTGATTTGTTATTAAAATACTGAGTGTCTGTCAGCTTGTTCATTTCTTCAAATTATTTTGCTATGAAACTGGTGGGAATTACACAGCTTTTGGATTATAGCATTATTTTTTAATAGATTGTTATTTAGAATCAGTTGTAGTTGTAAAAACACTCCAGATAAACTACTTTTTTTTAATACCTGGATAAATTTGCACTAAGGTGCAAAAATCGATCTGTGGACTCAGTTTCAGGTGCTATAATGTTACATTTCAATGTTCAATGTTTTTCTGTTAGAAGTGTTGAACCAAGCACTTACATAAAATGAATATAGGGCTGTGTCTGGAATTCAGACTTTCTGCATTTTTACAGAATAAAAAGTGCATCAATAAAAAGTGTAAGAGCTACACAATGAAAATCCATTCTTGGAATTATTTTTAGGTAATGGAGAGAGGATGAAAGAGGGACTTGCTCACAAAACACTCTGAGAAAAGTAGCTTAAAATTAAAGAACAAGTCACAAATCTGCTATGGAAAGCCATGCATTTTTAGAGGCAAAATGTAACTACTTTTACCTAGTGTAAGGTAATTTATGAAATTATAATGCACGTTACATTCAAACCTGCAAAAATGTATAGTATCTTAAAAATTAACTCAATACACTTTTTCATGTGTCAGAATGTTTTACAATACAAATATGAAGTAATTTTCAGACAATATCTGCATAATTTTATATTGAAATAAGAAAGCAATATATGATGTGCTACACAGGCAGATTTTAATGATGTCCATGGTTAAAGCTACTTGTGGCTTTTAATCATTATTCTGTGGATCATTTACTTTATAATATTTTTGGGTGAAATTTCTATTATGTAGTCTTTGCATCATGCTCTCTGTAAATACACTTGGAAACTTCTTGTTCAGCTTAATCAGAAAGATATGACTATTTCTTAAATCAGTTTAACTTGTAAGGTAATTGTGCCAGCAGATCTAACAATACAATAGATAACACTGAATTAAAGTATTAGACTATTTTTAGGTGAAAACCATTATTTTCCTCTCACACTGTATGTCTCAGAAAGTTTTTAATTTCTACCACAGGCATCAGAGACAGGTTCCACCCCAAACTCTTAACTTTTTTTTTTTTTTTATTTCTACTACATTCCAACCCCTTTCATGCTAAAGGGAGTGATGTCTTAGCACAACGTCTTCCTCATCTGTCCTTTGGATTTTCTTTATCCAACAAAATATTTGTTTCTGAAAATGGATGAATCAAAGGGACAGAGGGTGTCTATGGTAGCATCAGCTATCCTGGTTATCCTGGATTCATTCCAGACCCTGTTGAGTAGACAAGGTACACATCCATTACAGAGGAAGTTGTGGATCAACACAACACAGGACAGACCTGGGAACAAAATTCTGCTTTGGATACTGACATCAAGGTCTCTTCTCTGCATGTGAATTGCCTGTAGCACAAAGGAAATTGCAGTTGCTGCTGCTAACAAGATGTAACTGTTAACAATGTTTGCAAAAGAACATTTCTCCCAGGCTTTCTACTAGACACACAAACATAGTGAAGACCTTGCCAATGGAAGGTGGTATTAAATTAGAATCTTTCATTCTCAGGCTACTGACCTAACTGTTAATGCAAACTCCTTTTGAGACAACATAATTAAGGGAAAAGGGATATTTAATTAGGATAGAAGTAGGAAAAGAAAAAAAAATAAAACCTCAGTAAAAGACTTTGTATCTGCAAATACAGTACTGGAACTAAAAATGCAATACCTGAAGATTGCTAAGACTTGAGGAAGAACTCTAACACATATATTCTGAAACAAGGTTAAATTTGTCGAGGGCAAAATGTTTTTTGCAATGGCACTGTATATATATTTTTTTATAGCTAGTGAGTGACAGTTGTTGCAACTTTAAAATTGTTAACTAAACATCAGAGGAAGTGTTAAGATGTCATTTAACATTTTCAAGTTTTTACTTTTTGCACATTATTTTGACACATTGGAAACTAAAACTCATTCTATTAAATTATAAAATATAAGTAACAAAATAATAACTGAATTACGTGTGACTGAATACTATCTTTAAGTATTTAATGTGATTAAAACCTAACCAAGATAAAATATGCCTGCAAAATTTTTCAGTATTTTATGGGTCTTTTAGATAGTGTTAAATAAAATAGAAAATTAAAGTTCTCAAAATTTTATTTTGCTTAAAAATTTTCTGTTTAAGACTGGGTTTACAAGTATATTAAGCAATAATAGATATTGTTATTATATTAACAAATATTTAAAGTGTTCTGCCCTCATTGTCATGCAGCATAAAGAAGATTTGTGGCTTTTCATTGTTAGCATTCAGGTGGTGTAGTCAAAATGATGAGTTTTCTTTAAAGACAAAGATTACAAAAATTAAAAGGGATTTAAAGAGACAGTGCTTGTCAAACAGTAAAGACATTGTAGCTACACACTCCTTTCCCTGTAGAGAACCTATTCAGAATGGTGAATAGCATATCAAGAGTATGTGGGAAATATCAACCTCCTGTGATTCATCAGTTGAGGTGGGATAATGCTATCTGTCAAAACCAGTTAGAAAAAAACAGAGGATCAAGAAGCTTTGCAAAGAAAGCTGTATTCATTTTACATCTCTTTAAAAAGTTTAAATTGTTAAAAGAGGCCTATATATCCTCAGAAGAATTTATCAGGAGATGGAACAAAGATTTATATCAGATCTTTCTTTGAAAAGAGATTTTGATTCATTGGATGCAGTCACTAGTGAATAGAGCTCACTTCCTAGGAGGTGTGCCCACTCCATGGGTAAAACTGAACACAAGATCCAAAATGAAAAAAATATGTGACTCCTCGTTGAATCATTAGTCTGTGATTTCTGGATGATTTGGTGCACTCCAAAATTTTTTTAAAAATCTGCCAACAAACTTCATTAAAAAAATGATAACACAGAAGCTGGTAAGAATTTACATAATCCAAAATACTCTAAATATTTTCTGCATCTCTTTCAGTTATTTACTGAAAAAAGTCCTACAACACGCATGCTGTTACACAAACCCATGCTCTGTGCTAAATGTTGGCATTAGCACGTACATGTAAATTGGTCGAGAAGAGCCTTGATGCATTGTCATGTATTTTTGAGAATATGGAAACAAACAAAAGTAAGAAGCAGTCCCAGCTTGGCTTGCCTTTTGACTTATCCATGCCATTTGAAGCAATATGAAATGAGTTTTTTTTTTTCTCTGAATGGGACAAATACCTTCTCTCTTTCATGCTTCAGGTGAAGGACACAGAGATCATTGTCCAAGGGTCCATGAGCCATGACAATTTGTCACACTCATGACATGCTTTCCCAGGCATTTCAGCATTCCATGGAGCCTGCAGAAAACTTCAGGGATAAAACAGAGAGGAGGGCATGTGCCAATGTGGTGCAAACTATAAACCTTCCATCTTTGCTAACAAATTAGAAAATAGCACTCATTTCAATTGTTGCCCAGTTCAACTTCCAACAGCTGATTTCTCATTCTGTCATTCTCCATGCAATGCAGATGGTTGTTGGAGAAGATTAAGGGCATTGTTGGTGCCGTTTTTATGTACCACTGTGATACATATTGACTAGGCCAAAATTTACTCTTAACAGCAATTCCCAGTGCTAGATGAGCTAGGATGATTTATGCTACTTTATATCCCATGAGGCCCTCGTGGAAAATAAAAAGATGTTTCCAGACAAATGAAGACGACAACTAGACTTACAGAACGAAAATGTGCTAAGTGTATTGGTTTTCCCCTAACATCAAATTTAACATATAAATTGAATTGGTTTCAAATGCCAGGTCATTAGATAACTGGCATACATGGCTATTTTCATAAAACACTGACCCAGAAAATGTACAAATAGCATTTGAAAATGTCACATAGAGATAAACTGTGATGATTGCTCAGCTTTTCATATGCACTCTTTCAGGAGTGTGCAAATGTTGCAAAATTAGACCCATTTTCTGGTGCCTCATATTTAATTTTTTTCTACTCAATTCTTTATCCTGGCTATTTTGTTAAGCGATCATATTATGAGAATTTATTTTCTATTTAAAGATTACAGGAAAACAGAGCCTAGACTCAAAGACTGTCACAGCTTAAGGGCAATTTGACAGTGTGGAGAATAAATGGGTTCAGCTACCTGAATATTTTAATCAGAGCCATATGAAATAACTAAGTGCTCTTAGCAACCCAGCATTAACCAAAAAAAAAAAGTTTCTATTACATGGAGTCCTACAGAGCAAATCTAAGAATTAATTAACCTAAAATCCCCCTAATAATTACATTAAAAAATAAAAGATGTGATTTTCAGTAGATAATATTGTTTGTTTTCCCCAAATAAAATTATTCTCTCAGAAGAGAAGAAAATTTAGAGCAAAAACTCACTCCCAAACATAATGTCTACAAGCATGGCTTTGTTGCATGCATGAAACATTCAAAAAACCTCTGAAATACAAATTTATATTCACATTTACCATCTATATTATGAAAACTGCAAAAGTAAATAATTCAAAGATGTGAATAACTGGAAAGTTGTCATAAATCATAGGTTTTTGCTTTTTCCTCCATTTGGTTTTTCTTGTGTAGTTTGCCTGTTTTTTCCTTTTTCTTTTTCTTTTTTTTTCTGATAGATAGCCTCTTCAGAATAATAGCTGATTTCCAAGTGAAGAAATACTGCCTAAGTCTGAGCTACTACAATCTGATTCAGCCCATTTTGTTTCAAATGAAAACTAGACAGCACAGCAAAAACTGTTGCATCATAAAAATGATAGAGTGTATTCCTGAGTGTCACTAATCATAAATGTCAGAGAGAGTAAAAAGCACACTATTTCAGTAGGATATCTGAAGATAAAGTCTGTTGGAACAATTTCTGTGGCCTTTCACAGACAGCAGCCTTAGATTTCTAGGAATTCATAATTGTTGCCTGTAGGCTTTCCCTTTTTATGTCTGGCTATGTTAGAGCAATATTCACTACACTTAAACCACAGAAATAAGGTGAACCTACAGGCTGATATAGCAGAACCTACTGGAGAATGAATTAATGCCAGTAAAAGACTGAAATCATATTTACCTCTAATGCATGAAAAATGAGAGAATTTTAATGTATGTGTGGCAAAATCACAGAAAACTATAAAGTGACATAATAAAATCTGGTTTTCTTTGATGTTTTCTCATATCCAAAAGAAAGAGATGTTTTTTCCTTTCTACATTGATACAGTGGTTAGGATTTATATATGCTAGTATGATACCGTAATACTATGACATTATGATCATATTGATCATAGATCTTAGTAATCACATGGAGAAGAAGTATTCTGGCAACCAGCTGTGTTAAGCAGGGATTAAAAATGTGTGAGAAAAAGTTTTCTGAAGCTTTTGTTTGTCTGTTTTTTTACTATACTGAGAGAAAGGAAGAAATATCAACTCCTTTGGATAACATTGTTCCTCCTGTTCAATCTAGAAACAAATGATTTTAAAAAAAGGGCTTATAATATAATTCAACGTAGTTTGTACTTACAAGAGAAATAGCACATTTGTTAAGAATTTTATACATTTTAAACTAGTAATCTATGAAACATCTTTGTTCTGGTCTAATTTCCTTTACTGGAATCGTCTTTCCCTACCTGAAATGAAAACGTTCCTAATAGAGGATCCTGTGACCTGTGTGTAAATGTCACAGTAATTTATGAGCTTAGGTTAATTTTCAAGATTCTCTCTGGAGAGAAAGATGGTGTTTTAGACTCTATATCCTACTTACATTTTTCTCCTGTGCTGTAAAGCACAGACGCCTTTCTCTTTCAATTGACTATTTAGGGAGGCTGCATAAGACATTACATTAGGTCTTTAACTTTCAGGTGCTTAAATTAATAAATGACATCTCAAGAAAACATGGGAGCCTCAGGCTTTGTATTATTAAAAGCAAAAGTGTTATCTATGCCATAAAGGGTAAACAGTCACTTGTGTGAAAAAAATGAGATAAGCTCCTTGGTTATTACCAGGCCTATAATATCTATAACTTCACAATAAACACTGTGATATTTCATCTTATAGTCACTATTTTTCAATAAAATAACTTTATTCCATGTTATGTTCTGTTCTTCTGATGATAAAATTAATTTTATACCTCATTTGGCAGCTGTATTTAACAGACAATTATTCTAGGAGTAAAAGTAATTTACACAAATAATACTAATAAAGGTAAAGTAATAAAATAGTAAAAAGATAAAGAGGAATGCTAAAAAAGAAGGGGGGAAAAAAGCAAAATTAAACATTTTGGCCAGTGTAGCTTTGGCCAAGGCTCTGACAGATCTTGTTAAAATGACAGTGGGTACTGAGGAGAAGCACTGAATGTTTTTTACTCAGCAGAAACTGTGAATAAGTTTGATTTAACTGAGGCAGAGAGGCTGCAAATTGATTTCTTGATTCATTTAGGACACAGTCAGGGGCAGCATGTAGAAAACCCTGGAGAGAAAAGGACAGCATTATTGTTTCCTTCCTTAATAGGTGTAAAAGGTTGGAACTCTGTCAAGTAGCAGCAAGTTCATCTCTGTAAAAGACACTGCAAGGTATTTGCCCATCAGACACATCGATTGCTCGATGTGAGGCTGAGCCATAGGTGACAGCCTCAGCAGCAGCTGGTGGCTTGCTGCCTCCCAGAGCTGGGGGAAGGAGATAACGGGGATAACGGGGATGCTGAGCCAGCCCAGCCCTGCTGCCAGTCACACTGCTGAGCTCAGGCACGCAGCCCTGACAAGCCACGGGGGGTTATCAGTCACAGCTTGCTCTGTCTTGCCCGATGTTGCTCCATGAACTTAAGAGGTAGTTAAAGATTGGTTTGAAATTGCTTCACAACTAGGGAGGACTCAGTTAAAAAAATAATCAAATTTAGATTTGTGTATTCTCACATCCCTCTGTCAACAGAGAAAATGAATTTGAAGAAAATAAGTTTTGAAAAACTAAGACGCTAAACTCTATGGTTATCACATAGAAAATCCACCACTTTTATTTTTAATTACCAATATATTTATAAGCAATGGTAATAAAATACCATTGAAACAATTTTCTGTATTAAAAAAAATAATTCAAACATCTGGCACTGAAGACACAAAGACTTAAAGATTTTTAGAGGGCATACCTCAACAGTAATTTTTTCGGTCTTCAAGACTACCCCATCAGGTAGCTAGCTATGGACATATAATAATAATAATTTACCACTATTTCCCATTAAAAATGTTACATATAAATATATATTTTTATATATAAGATAAGCAATTTGATTACATTTCCATTATATCCCATATAAGCTCCTTATTTTTCAAACATAATTTGGAGTTGGTTTTGGTCATTTAAGGGCCACAACCTGACTGTACAGAAATAGCCCACCAGTGATGCTAATGGTGTGTTAGATAGCATCCCTTCTAAAGTTGGAAGTTGTTTTATGCTTTGAACTTCTGAACTATTTCTAAAATGTAGAATATTTCAGTAGAGATGTTTATATGTTCACATTTTGTTTTCAAATAGTCATAATCCTCTTTAACTCTCCCATTTCTACTTCTGTGATAAAAAAACAGGTTGCAATTGCAGCAGGGGAATTTTTTGCCAAGGTTGGAGTTTAGTTTGCCATTTTCTGATAGCATTAGGCAAAACCTATGGAGATTAATTTACTTCATTGAACTCAACCTAGTCAAAGACCTCTTTCTATAAAGTCAGGAAAGATCTTGCTTATCAGATGGATAAAGGAATTAAGCTCCAAGTACTTTCTAAATTACATTGTATTGCCCCAGTCTTTGTGACATTCGATATCAGTTTGGAAATTGTGCTAAAATAATATAAAATTACATTAACTTGAAATAATTTTCTTTCAGTTCTTCTGATCCCTCTGCTTCCTAAGCAGAAATAAATCCCATGGTTCGGTGATATTGTATAGGCATTCTAAAGAGGAATGAGCATTTGGATTTATATGTAGTGATGCTGGAAGTAGTTCTTAGACCTTGTATTAAAATGCTCAACAAACTCAACATTATACTAGAAAAAGCCCTGTGACAAGGGTTTAACTTTAGTCTTCAAAAAAAAAAATCTTTATGAAGGAGCTGAAGCCATAAAACATGCTGTAAGCATCCCAGTCACTCTCCTACCTTATCAGGCATTTTAGTCCTTCAAACCTTCTTCTCTATTGAACAAGTAGTAAATAACCTGGCGAAAAAAAATCAAATAGCTTTTTAATTTTTTTTTCATAGTTTGTTCAACTCACAACATACAATTTCTCCATTCACAGAATGAGAGGGGCCAACCAGGGGCAGCAAAAGTGACTGGTGTAAGAACAGAGGGAAAAGGCAGACTACTGTAAAAAATGGTTAAACTATATGGTATAAACTGCAAACTATCCTTTAAGAGGATTGCAGAAGAGCAAGGTAGTCCTCTAAGCAGATAAAAAGGGGAATCTTAAAATTCATTTACCATTAAGCACAATCCTCCCGCGAATTCTCAATACAGAACAATGTTCTATTTCTCACTGAGACACAGTGAGAGTGCTCTTCAAGGTGAAGTGCTTTCATTACAGATGAATTATGTGCCCTGTATATTGAATCAATTGCTGTTTCCACAAAGATTATAAATCCAAATAGACTGAACTGCAAGAATCCTGATAATAGATCATATTTTACTTTAAGATTGCCTTTTCACAGAGCCTGGTCTACTTAATCCTTACTTGGTGTCTACTTAATCCTGGCTGCAAATAGTTCAGCATCCAATTTGACATTAGTATTTGAAAAAAAATCAAACAGTGTGATCCACAGATCACCCACCCTCTTTTTCTGTTTATATGAACTGGATTTGTACGAGATAATTTTTTCCTTCTCATTCTCTTGCACAGATAAAGATATTCCATTGAAACATTTCAGATAATTTGATTAACTTAGAAATTTTCAACTTAGAAATAGCTCAGAGTTCAATAACTTTCTCAAGGTAAAATATTTTGTTCAAGCATATTTCAATTTTAAGCTTTAGTATTTCTATATTTGCTTGTTTTAAATTTTGCTGTTTGCATTCTGTAAAACTCATTGGATATCAAGTGAAGGAAATGGCAAGACATCCTAAAAGACAAATTCAGATAATCCAAAATCCTTTATGTATTTCCTGTTTTAGTTGGCATGTTACCTCTTTTCTCTTGGAGGTTGTGTGTGAATGCTTTATACATTTGTTTCCTTTAGTTTTACCTAATCCTTCTTGACACTGTTTCAGCAATGGGTAGAATCAACACACTAGATTTATTCATTACTCTACAGAGTAGAGCTTATTTTAATGTTCTACAAAGAAAACTTGAAACACTTGTATTTACGTTTTTGGAAAATAACACTTTCTATCCAGTGGGGATTTTTTGTTTTGTTTTCACATTGCTACGCTATCTCTCTTAGCATGGATAACAGTCCTGGCCCCTTCCCAAAGAGTGGGATTTCTGCGCTGTGTTTAAGATTCCAGAGCACCATGCCAATACAGTGTCCCTGTTTCTCCTCCTTTGATTCTGCACAGCGAAGGTGAAATAGTACAATAACATAATCAGCATTAGCGATGTATATTTGGAGTCATATTTCAGTTAGGGGCAAAGAGGTCACAAAAGTAATTTGAAGGAAAATGACAGTGAAAACGTACAGAATTTACTTTCTTGGCTGACAGGTATGGCAAGAACAACCAGAACTCAGGACTAAAATATTTTTTTATTGCTCTTTTGTTTACATGTTTATCTGCAGCAAAACTGTGAGACCAGGGAGTAATCCCAGTTTATCTCTCCTTGAATATTCAGCCAGTTGTCTAGATACTTTAACCTGATTTTTGTTTAACAAAGCACTGGTGAAATTATGATGAGCTACTAAATGAAGTTCCAATCCAAGTAAAGTAAGAACATATCTGTATTTCACAAATACCCTCCATTCATTACACTGGCATGCAATGGCCTTTGTGAAAGAAGTGAATTAGACACTAGGTTTCTGAGTAGTCTTTTATTTCTGTGTCCAGAGGACAGAGAATTTCACTAAAATTAACACAGTGGAAAGCTAACTAGGCTATAACACACATAATACAAAGTTCATATGCTCCCTAAGAGTCTTTGAGAGACAAAAACACCAAAACACATAACCAAAGGAAAACCCAAACCCATATATATATAGGAAGTTCATAATTAGAGGACGCTTTCTAATAAAAAATGATGTTTTCCATAAGAGAACCCTAAAAACTCAGAATACGCTGAATAGCAGAGGAGGCTGGAAAAGGGAGGTGAGAAGAAATTTACCATTAAGGCAACTGCCTATAGTAACTCATGGAACTTTCTGGACAAAGCAAAATCTATTTAAAATCACAAAAACCAACCCATCTGTTATCGTATGGAAAAACAAAGAAATTTTTGATAAGTGGCATATCTAACTGTTCAGTTTTCTTTGATTACAGTTAACAATCTTTTTATTTGTCTGAATAGTTTTTCATGTCCTGTTGCCTCTCATGCCATTTATCTACTGTTCACAAGTCCTGGGCAGGAAATTATAAAACAACCTAAATAACTGGAACAACAGGAGATAGTCAGAATGACACAAAATGTAAGTATAAGGATAAAGTCTGATAGCATGATGAGCTCCCATCTAGGAAGAAACACAGATGTCGGTCTGCTCTTCAAATTAAACGGGCAGGGGAAAATTTCAGGCTTAATATCCTATTGAAAGCTGGTATATGAACTAAAACTCAAGAAAAGAATGAAATAAAGCAGCATAAAATACAATAAAGCTGTAATGGCAATTCCCACGTGAGCTGTTCTTTTTGGACTTGCAAGATTAAAGTAAATAACTGATGTACTCAGGAATCTCATGAAAAAACATACAGAATTCATTAATTAAGGGAATTAAATCATATAGAATTTGTTTTCTAAGTCATTTGAAGTTATTGTTAGATTTGATGATTAAAATGTCCCTGTGCATTTACTAGTGAAATGTTCCCAAAGGATGTTTATTATATTTATTCTTACCAATGCAATTTAGGCAAACTGCAATGCAGCAGGCCTGGTTCATGATTTCAGCCTACCCAGTTGCTAAATGTGGTGCAAAGCAGAAAGTTTGAGGAAGGAGGGCAAAATTAAACAGACAGAAAAATAAAATTGTTATTGCTCTCAGTGGGTGATCTCACATCAATTCTAGGTAAAAGATTTCCAGTTTGTGATCAAGAAGTTGAGAAGCAGGTAATTGTCTGAACTAAGCAAACATAGAGTTATTTTTTATTACTTTTGTCACATCCATCTTGACACAACCCAGCATAACTCTTGATTATGCCACACTCTTAATCCAAAAATATGTAGTGCCCCTCAGTAATCCACACTTCCCATGACAAAATTTTGTGGTTTATTATAACACATTTTTCAACAGAATTCTCCTTCAGTTTTGCTGTTCCACTTCTTGTTACCTCAGCGCCTCTGCTGCAAACTATGTGAACTGGCAACAATTGACTCCAGTCCCATTGTTTTCAATTGATTGCAAAATTCCAAGTGTGCCATCCTCTCTCTCTATTAAATCCACATGACCTTTATGGACCTTAACAGCTCAGTCTGAGGAATTTTTTTCAAAATAAATTCTTAATAAATTAATAGCATAACTCATAGCGTCTCAACATAGAAAGGACTACTTTCCCCATACCCTGGATTCTGTTCCATTTCATTCCCTTTAACTTTTTGCTTGGCTTACTAGCCCACACACAAATACTTCTGAGACTGCATGGGGCAATCAAATTTTTAACTAATTAAGGAACTGACACTTTTTTGTTAAATATATATAATCCATTGACTTTATAGATCTAAATAATTTAAGCCCATTACTGTCTGCAGGACATGAGTTCTGGCTTTTGTAAACTAGCCAATTAAGTCCTTGTCCACTGAGTTACTATGGAAACTTCATGGACCTCCCAGTTTCTGTTGGCTTGCAATGAATTAAAGTCAGAAACTCAGACAGACTCCTGAAAGGAGGGGAATTATGTGGATGAAGTTACTTTAAAAAAGTGAGCTATCCATAGAAACCTATTGCAGTAATTTCTTTTGTAAGAACTTATTTTGGGGATAAATTTAGTTATTCTGATTTAGTGAAACATGGTATCCCTGAAAACTCATGCATATTCATATGTTTATATGCATTGAAGTTATCCAATTGGCTCCACAGGAACCAAATGAAGCTCAATAGACTGATGAAGGAAAGGAAAAGTCAACAAAGGAGGCATGTTGATGTCCAGGTCCAGGGCCAGGAAATGGCTTGAAAAGTATCCACTCATTAATGAACTCTGGAGTGCTATTTCCTCAATACAAATTTCCATGTGCCACTGTGAAGGGACTAACTTTAAAAGAAGCATCCTAAGTCTTGAATATCACTTTTGAAAAATGAGTGTGTGCATCTATGAAGAGGCCTCCTAGCTCCTATCTTGAGATTTTATTAAAACATTACTTCCCAGAGGAAATTCCCCCATGTGGCTCACAAACCTAATAATTAAAGATGGGAATCACAATCTATGCTTTTTCTTCCTGCTCTTCTTCATGAGTTGCTGTTTAAATTTACAGAGACATATAAAAGTTTCCAATAAAAATTGACAACTGGTATGACAGAAATAGTCCTGGTCATATTTTGCCAACTAAACAGCATAAGTCAAAATTTTATGGGCAAGTTTCCAAGGTCAAACTTTAGTTATTATATGGTCACTTCTATTTAAGAAAATCAATATAGATAATGATATGAAATTACTTGTATTAAGTCCATTTTACCCATAATATAACTGAATTTTTAAAATTTTTAAATTTCAGTTAGTTTAGGATTGGTGGGTTTCCTTTTTTTTGTTTTTAGGTTTGTTTTTTTTTAAGTTTATATTATTACCTTTTTTCTTATTCTTTTTCTTTTTTTTTTTTTTAAGTCTACATTATTTGTTTCTTTATCCTTTATTCTTTAGAACTTTTTTTTCAGGAAATTATTCTTTCACCTTTTATGCATTCTTATCCTGGAGCTGTTAGCTCCTTAAAAATGCATCATCTGTGAATCAGTTGGCTATATGCAACTTTGTTCAACTCCCAAGACTTCTGCCTCCTGCTTGTCAACACTTCATAGGTCTTTGAAGTCTTCTCATATTACTCCTGCCTTCCACAAGCTCTGCTCCTTTCTTGACTGCACAGCTCCTTTTGGTAGAACATCTTGGGCCACTTCATTATCAACATCTGATAACATTAATTTATATAGTTTTCTTAATCTTTTCTCTTACTTCCTTTATTCTAGAGACTACTTTGACCACACAGTGCCCCACACTAATGTCACAGCATCAGCACCAGACTTTATTGGATTTAATATTCTTTTGAAACAACCGAGAGTACTTCATACTTAACAGAGTGCTCTGCTGATTTCTCCAAGACATGAGTCTCTTGCATTGAATCTCAACAACTCATTAATATTTCAGATGAAAAGACACAAAACCATCCTATAAGTAATATTTCTGAATAACTTCAATTGAGATTTACTGGATATATCTATAGATTTTATCTAAATATGGTTTCTAAAACTGAGGAGAAAACTGAAACATACAAAGGATTTGTCTGCTCTTTTCCAAAGTCCTGCGCAATAGAACTGTATACAGATTAGGAAGGAAGTTGTCCTCTGAATGTCTCTTGTGGACTCAAAATGCCCTGGCTCAGCACACTTGGTGCCCCTTTCTGATGCAGGTCTGACTCCATGTATAGCTCCTTTCTTTCTTAATCACTGCATGAAAATGTAGCCTTGCATTTTAAACATCTGACTCTTCCAATATCTCACTTCTTGTCACTTACCATTAACCATTATTATTATAACCATATAACTATTAAAGACATCCTAGACAGGATTTACTTTTTGCATGAACTCCTCCTGTTTCTGCCTGTCTCCCCCACTTGCTTCTTGGCTTGAGAAGCTTCTTCAACTGAAAGAAAAAGTAGATGATGAAATGTAAAAATTTTGGGCCTGATTGTGCATTTTAATACTCCTATAATACATAAAGTCCCGATGATACCTGCTCAGTTGGAGATACAAAAGCTAAGGCTACAAAGTACATAAGAGCTCTTGAAATTGGCAAAATTACCCTCTGAATGACACACAGAGACTTTGGCTCAACAATATAATAGAGAACAATTTATTTTTTACAATAGGCTTCAATGAAGTAAAATATCAAAAGAAATCTGCACAGAGTGGTCTGTTTGAGAGATAACATTGAGCAGAGAAGCAACACAGGGTCATGCAGGTAACGAGGGGAGAATGACACACAAAGATTATAAAGAGGGAAAAAGATGCAATAAATTGTTATTGCAGATGACCTACAGCAGTAGGGACAGAACTGACAGGTGAATAGGTAATTCATTAATCTTAGGTGCAAACAGGAAAAGTTTTTAAATGAAGAAATGGAAAAAAAGTGGGGTGGAACATTCAGTGCTTCAGCTTCTCAGTGAGAAAGGAGGCTTCAATGTAGACTAGAAAGAGGAAGAGCCATGTTGTAGTAAGGTAAAAACTGGTTGGAAAAGGAAAGGAATTAATGAAAAGTTTAAAAAATCAGAACAAAAAATATGGAGAAATAAAAAGAATAATTTGGCCAGCTTCTTAGAGATCTGGGTGTCTGGCTTTTTCCCATCAAGAGCACTAGTCCAGAACCTAAGTAATCTTGACAACTAACAATAACAATTAACTGAATTAACATCGCCTGAATTTTGGGGATTTCTCTGAAGTCTTTAGCCATATGGAATTTTTAATCCAATTTTCCATTGCTGTCACTTTTTTTTTTTCTTTCCCCCTCTAAAACAATGTAAAATTTGAAGAATGACCAGAGTGTAAGGAGCTGTGATAAAAGTGTGCTGAAAAAGCAGCATGTGTGGGTATTCAAGCCACCAAATAATAGCTAGGAATTTTTCAAAGGCTCTTTCCTACACAGATATTATATCTACCTTACAGGAATCACCCAATAACAGAGTGAAACCTGAACAATGACTTTTCAAAAGGAAAGTTCCAACACATAATCTAGGGGTGTTCATGACATTCTTATTAATTGATTTTTAGTCAAAGGGAATTAATAATTAATAAGAAGGTCCAAAGAGATCTTATTTTGATTCATGGTAAGGGCTATGTTGAATGATAATGGAAGGATAAATAATATTTTTCCTCTTTATAGGAAGAGTTGCATATACCAAGTAACAAGATAATAAGAGAAATTTTTTGGATAAGTATGCAAGTAATTAACAAAAATTATGCACTGAGATATTACAAGGTAACTTGATGATGGAAAGTGAGGTCCAAGATATTATGTAACTTAGATTTTATTTTTGCTTAACCTGATACTATTCTTTGATATTATATCAGAATACAGGAATGTCAGAGGGATCTAAAGTCCCATATATCCTTTAAAAATAACTTTTAAGTCAAGAACTTTTTGAGAATGAAATATCAATAGTTAGAAACTTCATTCTATTTTCATAATTTTCTTTGTATAAGACTCTCATAAAATATTATTTCATTTAAAAAGAAACAAGCACATTTTGCAAATCTGATGGGCTTTGCTGAAATCTGTCTAGAAAATTTTATTCCATACCTTGAAATACAACAGAAAAGAAATAATTTTTGGAAATTTTTGATAGGACATTGATTGTACAACACCCTTTATGTTGCCTGATTGACCTAATGTTCTGCTCCTATACTGTTCTGATTACCTCAGTGCCTAAAAAGTGCTTAAAATGTTTAATTAAATCAAATAAGAACATTGCTGGATTAATATGTATTTGATATGTGAGAGGTTAGAAAAGTATATCAGCCTTTAATGTAAGCTCAGGATGAGTGAAGAAAAGATACATTCTTGGTAGCAAAGCAGAACAGTGAAATATTAAAATCAGGAGTGTGGGACAAACCTCTGATCATTGAGACCTAGGCAAAACTGGAAATGAGATCATTCCATTGCAGGAGATAAGGGAAGATTCATCAACTGAGTACTAGATTAGGAGAATAAAGAAGCAAGAAAAATAATATTATATTTTTAGAAAGTTTGTCAATTAGGTACTTTCTGTCTCTATTTCTTACTATTCTGAAAAATATGCATACCCTTCAATGCATATTCTGAAAAATATGCATACCCTTCAATGTGTTGTCTCTTTCAAAAACAAGGCAAATTCTACCCTTTCCTATCTGATACAAATGCAGACTTTCTGAGGCAGGTGCATTCTTACAGCAGTTTTCCAACTGATTTACACTGAGGTGGTGCACAGATTTTTTTGTCCATGAATTTAAATTATACTTTTAAATTGAATAAGTTGATTATGCATCAGAGCAGATTTTCTAGCTTGTTAAAAGTAATTGTGTGGCTAGCACAGGTCTTTCCCATGAGAATTTTTTCCTGTGTTTTATAAACAAAGATAAAGTTTGGATGTTATTAAAAACAGTGTCTCGAGATTTGGACAGTTCAGGCCTGGCTGACCAATCTGAGTGACCTCTGAAAAATCTATATAAGTTGGAATCAAATAATAAAAGCTCTCTTTTTTATGTCACACTGAGAATCCGGGTCTTTTTCTCTGCTAGGGGCTCAACAGGGACATAATTGTTCCTTGCTTTATTTACCTTGATGTGTTTTATTAATAAACAGGGAACAAAGTAAGTTAATGAAAACTTTTGGAAAAAATGGCTTTTTTCCTCCCTCTTCTTACTTTCTTCTTTTTTTTTTTTTTTTTTTAACGTAAAGATATGGTTTCCTTAACTGCTTGGAAGGCTCTTCTTCCTTCACTATTTATTTACTTTACAAATGAGTCCTGGTATGTTTCCTGAAATATAAGCATTAATATCAGATTTCATTCTGGTTTTCCATTGACATACACTGGATTATTTCATTTCAGGGTGTTTCTAATTTACCTCATGTTATGTGGAAAATTAACTCTAAAACCAAACCCAGAAGTTTAACATAAGTCAAATTCTAGCAAAGAGCATCCTCTTAAACTAAATATCAAAGCTTCTTTTTATCTCGTGTTTGGAGGAATTAAATCTCCTCCAAAACCACGGAAAAGGTGAGTTCACTGCACTATTAGTTTTAATGTATGCAAAGAATAATTATGAATTAAAGCTATAAAAGGAACCAAAATCCTAAAGAGAGTTTTGGAGCATTTTGTGAAGTGCCATCCTGAAAATCGTTTGGCAAACAGATTCAAGCATGAATCACAGAATGTGGTCCTTTACATCATTATGCTGACAAGTGGTTCTTCAGTACTGAGTGGTATCCTGCAGAGCCGAAAATGTTCCAGTAGGATTTGCCCAGTGAATCAAACATCTTGTAATTGGATTTGCTGCTTGCCTACAATAAAAAGCAAATGCCAGAAGGCAAGAATTTATGTTTTTACTGTGTACATGTGTTAGTCTTCTTAATCAGCAAAATATTTATGCTAAAATACACGTGTTTAGTCATTATTTTCTATAGCGCAAACTATCTTAAAAATAAATAATAGTCCCAGTTAAGGAAAGCTGCAATTAAGACTAAATGCTTGCTTCTTTTTAGTGTAGAGAGTGTAGTGTATCACAACTACTGGTATAACTGAATCTTTTAGTGACTCAGCATCTGTTTACCAAATCAATTTTTACATCAGAATAAAATTGTTGAAGCTATTGAATGAATGCAAAGAATGAATATAATTTCTCATAAAGTTAACTTCTAAGGTAAGCATTTCAACTTCTCTTTTGCTAGGAAGCATTTGGACTGAAGTAGCATTTAGCTGTATGGCAGAAAATCTGTGAAAAAGAACAAAGTATAGTCATTAATTTACCAGTGTTTAGACAAGAGACACAGATATTCTTCTAGTTCATTTTTCTTCCCCCCAAGAAAGTGAAGCTGGAATACCTGTGTCTCTTGTCTGTGAAACTAGTCAACAGATAACTTCATGCTTCAGTTTATAACATGTGGAAAATCTGTGCTTTCAGAAGAGAAGATGCCACATCAACCAGGGAGCAATCCTAAAGGTTTAATTGCCTCTGGGGAAATCCACTGCACCTCTGTGTGTGTGTCAGTATGATTTTCTTGGCAATACCTGTGGGTCCCTTTGGGGGATGTCAGTAGACTCCAAATGAAACACTTAATTACTTTATTATTTTATGATGTTGCAGATTTAATTTTAATATTATCTTAAAAAACAGTAACACAAACACTCACAGAGAAAATTTACAGGAACATTGGCTTGCCTTTGGCTCAATCTCTATGCAGGGTTTACCTTGACTTCCAAAGGTCACCTTTGTAGAGCAAAAGCTGTCTGACAGAGTCCTGGCCAGCAGAAGTTTATTTTTACACACACACACTCTATTTTGTTGGTGGGAATGGTGTGGGTAACTTTCTTTGTACCCAGAGACTTTTTAGGTGGGTTGGGTCATCTTTTCAAGGTCTTTTCTAAAGGAGCTCGGAGAGATTACGACTTGGGTGTCCTGCCTTGGCAGGACTGAAGTGTTTGAGGTTTTGCTTCCAAACAAAGAAATTATAGGACTGATAACAGAGAATGAAATGATTGTTTGTTTTCATAATAATGAGAATCCTTTTTCACAGAATCACAGCAGTGAGTGGCAGCAATCCCCTAAGTCAAACACAACAATACTGCACCACACACAGAAATACTGAGCTGGTCCCAGCTACATATATCTTCAGCAAACTTACAGGTCAGCAATCAATTAATCAGTTCTAAAAATAATGATAGATCTGAGTTCAAAAATGCAAGAGACTGGTTATGTCATCTTGTATGCTCATGGCCATCAGGAAATAGGTATTGTGAAGCCAGTTTTGCATGCCAAAGTTCAAATGGAATAAAATACCACCAACAGTCACTGAGTTTAATTCATTAAAGGGCTGTTTCTCAATATTGGTTTAATCATGTCTATTGGTGATTAATATAAGGAATTTTCCACTACAGAAATGAGAGCTACCATGATACAGCTGAGTTAGGTTGTAGAATATACCGTATGTTACCACATCCTCTATGCTATCTCTTTGACTTGTGGGCTGAACAGATAAAAGATCTACCTCTTATTTTCTTTAGTCACTGCAGGAAATCTCATCCTTCGCCTTAGCCTTCTTCCCCCTTATTTTAAACAAATCTGCTACCTTTCCATAGAGTTGCCATTGGTTTTTAACGGGAGACATAGGATTTTGAGAAATAAGTAGCACAATCTAATACTACAAAAGGTGTTTTGAATATGGACTGACATCTAACTACTGCTTGTTATGCTTTGAAGGCTATTGAAAACTCAGGGTTTTGTCAACCAAAATGACATCTGAGAGTTCTGTACAGTGCAACAGATATTGGTAAAATACGGGGGATATGCTATGTTAATATATATAAAGCAATAAGAATTACATTATTTCTAGTGAGTCTGTTCTACACTGATTAAAATCCACAGCCTAAAAAACACTAATCAGCTAAAAAATTCATTTCTCTAAACTATTTTGTTCACTTATATCTGACAGATAATTACACTGTTAATTCTACATGAGTTTGAAGGCCTTCCCTAATGGCACGAGGGTATATTTGCAAACTGAAGAAAATAATGTGCCAATTAGAACAAAGTGAAATTTAAACACATTCATAACATCAAAGTAATTGTTCTCCATGTAAGTGAAGTTCTGGGTGACTGGTGGACACACATGCATCCATACTGTGCTAATATGCACTACCAGTCAACGTAATTCGGTCAAATGTCACATCAAGATGTACATTAAAGAAATCATCGCTCAAGGTTAAAAAGTAGCTTTTAAAGTAGCTATTTGTGCAGCAGACTAGAAAGACAATTGTTGATATACCTCAAATTAATTGACTGAAGAGATATTACAGTTAGATGCTGGTTCTGATAACCACAGTATAATTAAATTCAGAATACTTGTTAGATGTAGCAGTCCAAATTTATTTTAAAAAGAAATATGTGTGAAAGATCAGAAAGTCAAAATAGACTACATTAAAATATTTAGATTCAATAAAAAAACCAAACATTATTAAACACTAGATTAATTATAAAGAAAATAATTCAGGCAGATAAGCTGAGAGGCTTGCGGAAAAGGTGCCTTGAGCTACAGCAGGACTGGTGTCAATTATATCCAGTCACAAAAATCAATCAATCAGTCAATCAGCCAAACACAGAATATGTTTGTATAGCAAACAGCAACTGTGATTGCATTTGGTAAAAATTAAGTTCAAACAGCAAAATGAATTCTTGTAAATTTAAGTCCTTTCTCTTCACTGCTGCTTTTTTATAAACTTAGTTAAAATTCACTGTCACAACAGTGACTTCCACCATAGTTAGAGTTATATATAGCATATTTATTCCTTAGGAGTTTGCTATGCCTTTTTCTAGTATCTCTAAAGAAAATACTTAAAATACATGAAGAATGGAAAACATACTTTAAAAAAATCTTGGTACTGATTGCAAAAGACCAAATAATAGATAAAATCAATGAAAAAGTGCAGAGCTTTAACACACCAAACCTGTAAAAATTATTATCCTACTCTCTGAAATTCAGCAATGGTAAGAAGCAGCAAGAACAGGATGAAATCAACCACTTTGCACATGCCAGAATATTTCATCATTGTTCTTTAAAGATTATAAACTCAAAACCAAACAATCAAAGACACAAAACATACGCATTAATTAAAATAATTGTGATATATATTATTACATTTTAATAATTCCCTAGGAATTCCAGAAGTAATATAGTCTAGATGTCTACCATATTGTGCAAGGCCTAAAGTATTCAATGAAAGTGAGTCCATATCTAGGGTTTTCTGGAAAAAAGAGAGCAGTAGCACTATAATACACTAGGATCCCCAGTATTCAACCACATTAAAAGCAATTAGGACAAATAGCCATTAGACATGGTCAAATGAACAAGTCTGTAGTGGAGAAATATGAAGGATTCTATTCCTTTAAGCTTTTGATAACATGGTAATCTGTAGGGGTTAGTTAAACATACCCTTTCTTCTTTATCCTATTCAGTGAAAATTAAAGATAACGACATACAAGGGAGACAAATTTCACTACAATCATAATAACACCAATGCATAAAGCAGAACATGCAACTGAAACAACATCATATTAAGGCTGTTCTTGAGATAAGAAACGTTTCAGAAGTTGCGTATTAATGAATTAGATTGGCTTACATGAATTATTCCTCGTTGTTTGCTTGATGCTATTAAATCAAGCAATGACAACACCAAATTCCACAAAAAGAATGTCTTTCAGTCTAGCTTTTTTTTCTTTTTTTTTTTTTTTGGCTGAGTACTTTCAAGGACAGAGAGATTTGTTTTTCTCAGGGGTCACTCTTTCAAAATTGTGCTGTAAATAGGATCACCACATATAGGAGATGGTTCTAATGGTCTTTAGTTTAGGAGTATCTACCACATTCCTTGTTATCGTATTTTGGTATTTTGTTGCCTGCTAACTAAAAGGCATCACTTATATCAAATCATGGGACTTTTGTTATAAAAGCAAGCTCATTGTTCCTTATTTTTTGTCACCTGCACTGTAATCTGCTGTTTGGATTTTTTTTAGTGCTTTAGAAAGCTTTTGCTTGTCTCCACCTTTAGTCCTTTATTTTCTCCACCAACAAATATATGACTTCACTGTATCCCAGAAGCAGTATTTCTTAGACTTCTTGTTCCGTCCATTGTGCAATGTTAGGCAGTAGTAGGTATTATTTTGTAATGTAATTACATGGTCATAATTGAAAAAAAAAATTAAAACAAAGGGAACTCACAACCAGGTCAGACTACCGGCACACCTAAAATAACATCCAGTTTCAAATGCGGACAGGATGTCACTTAGTGAAGATTCCAGAATAAACCTAACACAAGACTCATCAACTTTTTTCCAAGAAGGTAAATCTATTTCTAGTCTACAGGAAACTTGTGGTTTTCATTGGGTATGAAAGGAAGATGCTGCACTAAAAGTTTGAAAAGCTGTAGCCCACTTATTACAACTGCAATTGATATTCTCATTAGTCTGTTCTAAGTATCAGTCTTTGTCATTGCAACCCACTGCATGTGAGAAAAAGTGGAAATACACTTCCCGAAGGACACTAGCAGAACAGTGGTTTCCATTTCTTTCTTTCCCTTGGGAAATTTTTAGAGAGAAATCATTTTTTCATCTTTGAAAATATATTTATCTTTTTTTTTCAGTGAGAAAATATTCCATTAAAAGTTATCTATTTTTGCATATTACTACAGTGCCCAAAAGCTCAGTGCTTATACTAATCCTCTTTTTTGTTACATACTATAATTATAACACAGAGTACAAGGTCATTTCATTTACAAACACCATAGCAAATGAGTGTAAAACAAGAGACAACTGATGGATAGGGAAAGACAGGAAAGTACAAGGGAATAATGAGGCAGCACTAGACATAATGATAGGCAGCAGTCTCAGCGCCTCATCACCCTAAACACTGTGAGCCCTTTTCTATTTCTTTTTCCTTTAAGTAGGTATTGCTGAAATTTAGATTTCTAAAGAAAAGACTAAATGATGAGGGAATAAGATATTAGACTCTGGATATTTTATGAGAATCACTTCTGAGACTGAGCTACAATCAGTGGAAGAGAAAGAAGGTTATTGTTTCACAAGGGAACAATTGCATTTATAAAACAATGGCAACATGTGCTGGCCAGAGGCTGGAGGCAGTCTCTCAATGCCAAATGAGTAGGAAGATGTTGGAAGCAAATAGGCTTCCAAAGGTCCTGAAAGTAAAGGCAAATTGAGTACATTTGATGTAGCAAAGGAGAGAAAAACAGAGATACACATAGATCTCAATTCCATTAAATAGGTACGTTTTTTTAAAGGAATTTATCTACCACCTGTACTTTCAAGTTAAAGTCTTTTTATGCACTAACAGTGTTTGCAACATATAAGAATCTAAAAATGTTTACTCGCCCCCAGTTTGTGTGAAACCTGATGCTTGACTCCATGTAACACAGGGTATTAACATAAACTAGTAAAAAGGAGACACCAAAATGCTCCAAAATATTAATCACACAATTTATGCTGTGTATGTGTAACTGCTGAGCATATTGCAGGAAGGTGGCCAACAGTAGACCAGCGTAGCCATATTCTGCACCCTCACTCTGTTGTTGTCTATACACAGTGTCATCAGATGAGTTTGATAAGGACTCTTTTTTTGACATTCACTCTGCATGAAATACTGCCCCATAAGCCTGAGATATTTTTGCTGAATAATTTGAACAAGCATCCAAAACAACAAAAAAAGCCTAGCCAGAAGTATTTGCTATGGCCCAAACTGAGCACCTGTCTCTACATATAAACAGTGATTGAAATACATTTTTCTATGATTCCTCAGAGTAGTCTCTTTGACTGTTCAGCTTTCGTTGTTTGAGTTGTCTGTCCTTTGGTATTCACTGCAATAAAATGAGTGCTCCTCTTCAAGGTTACTTGTGTGCAGATTACCGCTTAGTGTTAAGTACACCCATTGCATAGAGACTCTCCAAGGTCTTTAGGCCTTTTAAACCTCACTCAAGCCTTATTTCAGAGCCAACTTGGGCTTTTTTCACTTTTTCTTCCATGTCACAAATATTATTCTTGCAGCTATAGGAAAATAAACAATTTTTTACAGGAAACTGAAACAAGAGGGTACCCAAATCACATTTCTTCTATTCAAATCTCATCTTGCACTGCAACAGATTTACAGTCAAAAAACACAAAATGTGCAGAAATTGGAATGTACACTTCAATCTCTGTGGTTCTATTTGACTTTACTATTAGAACTCCCTCCTCTCTCTCTCACTCTCCCCTTCCTCTCTTTCCCTGCCTCTCTCTCTCTCTCTCTTGCAGATTACATTCTAACAAACTGTTGTCCAACATCATATAAAGTTGCTGGAAGGAAATAAATAGTTTTCTTTATTATCTGTCCATCTTTTTAAGCAATTATGGCATTTCCCTTTGGATAAGGATGGGTATTTATAACATTAATACTTAAATCATGAGTTTAAAATATATAGATTCATATTTTATCCTGGAGAGCTAAAAGATTTATGGATTTTTCAGGCCTAAGGAAAACGCATCAAAATTTCTTTTTCCAGTGTGTTCTACTGTCGCTGTTGAGCGGCTAGCTGAGGAATGACCCAAGTTTTCAGACAAGGAAAGAGAGGAGAAGAGAGCTTTATTGTTTTGAATTCCATATATATAGAGTTTACAGAGGTGCCCCAGATTGGTCAGCCTGAGACCTCCCCCTAGGCCCAATTGGCCAAGCCCGAACTGACCTAATCCGGAGAAGTTGTTTGCAAAACATCCAAACTTTATCTTGTTTATGAAATATAGCAAAATGTTCCCACGGGAAAAACCTGTGCTAGCCACATTCTACAAACTGACTAGAATGTCACAAATTCATAAACCAGACTGCTCCTTCATATGAAATGTTATTCTTCAATGTTAAAGCCTTGAAAAGAATGGCTAATGCCATTGTCAAATAGGATTTTAAGACTTGAAACGTGTATGGTATTTTCAAAATTTTCCTTTTTGCCTCATAGAAGATGGCTATTCCTAACTGAGCATAAGATTATATTTAAAATTCAGTTTCCTTCATTGTGCCAAAAATCACTGAAATTTCAGTAGTAGCTTATAGTTTGTGAAACGCCTTCATTTTCTGAAAGTGTACTTAGTGGAAATTAAACTAGCTACAGAAACATACAGCTTTCAAGATGCATTTGCTCTTTGTCAGTTTAACTGGAGACAATAATGTCAGAGGTGGTAAAATCAGTTAAGACAACTTCTATTCACAGAGTCACAGAATCACAGAGTATGCTAAGTTGGAAGGGACCCACAAGATCCTGGTCCTGCACAGTGCCGTCTCCAAGAGTAATGTCATGTACCCCAGAGCATTGTCCAAATGCCTCTTGAACTCTGTCAGGCTGGAGCTGTAACCATTTCCCTGGGGAGCCTCTTCCAGTGCCCAGCCACCCTCTGGGTGAAGAACCTTTTTCTAATATTTAACCTAAGCATTCCCCTACACAGCTCAGGCCATTCCCTGGGGTCCTGTCCCTGGTCACCAGAGAGAGGAGATCAGTGACTGCTCCTCCTCTTCCCCTCATGAGGAAGATGTAGATTGCAAAGAGGTCTCCTCTGAGTCTCCTCTTCTCCAGGCTGAAAAGAAATTACCTCAGCCACTCTTCACACAGCTTCACCTCCAGACCCTTCACCATCCTCACAGTCCTCCTTTGGACACACTCCAACAGATTAATGTCTTTCTTATATTGTGGCACCCAAAACTGCACACAATATTCAAGGTGAAGCTGCCCCAGTGCAGAGCAGAGCAGGACAATCCCCTCTCTTGCCTGGCTGGCAATGCTGCACCTGAGACACCCCAGGACAGAGTTGTCCCTCCTGGTTGCCAGGGCACTGCTGGCTCACATTCAACTTGTCATTGACGTCCAGATCCATTTCTGTTGCCCCATCCCAGGTGCAGGATCTGTCATTTCCCTTGTTGAACTTCCTACTGTTGATGATTGCCCAACCTTCTAATTTTTTGAGGGTCATCTGCAGGGCCTTCCTGCCTTCAAGGGAGTCAACAGCTCCTCCAAGTTTTGCACCATCTGCGTACTTCCTTAGTATTCTTTCCAGTACTGCATGACAGTCATTTATGCAGATGTTGAAGAGTACAGGGCAGAGGATGGAGCCCTGTGGAATCCCAGTAGTGACAGGTCACCAGTCGGATGTCATCTCGTTCACAGTAACCATTTGTGCCCAACCCATGAATGAGTTGCTCACCCAATACATGATGTGTTTATCTAGCTCTGTGCTGAAAATTTTGTCCAGAAGGATCCTGTGAGAGAAAGTATTGAAAAGTTTGTTGAAATCCAAAAAGATCAACTGGCTTCCATTGATCAACTAGGTGAGCTACCATGTCATAAATGGAAATAAGATTTGATAAGCAGTACTTTCTTCTCATGAAGCCATGCTGGTTGTGACCAATTACTGCATTGTCCTCCAGGTGTTTTTCAATACTTCACAGAACAACATTTGCCATAAATTTTACACAGCACTGAAGTGAGACTGACAAGCCTGGGGTTCTCAATCTTGTCCTTCTTGAAAAGTGGGACAACATTCAGCAGCTTTCAGTCATCTGGGATCTCTCTGCATTCCCAATTAGTGCCCAAAAATCATCAAGAGAGGCTTTGCAATGACATCAGCAGATCTTTGATGATTCTCAGATGAATCCCATCAGACCCTATAGATTTTTAGGGATGTAGCAGGAGCAGCAGATCCTGCACAATTTTGGGGTCAACTGGAAGCTGATCATTCTTGCAGTCATAGTCCTCCAGCTCGGGGTCCTGGAAACCCCTTGCTCCATCATCCATGTTGAAGGCAGAGGCAAAGATTGTGTTAAACACCTCTGCTTGTCCATGTCGCTGTTTGACCAGGGAAGAGAAAGTTGTCGATTTTTGTTTCTTCTTCATGGTACCCTATCAGGCATTTTGCTGAGCTGGGAAAGTGGGTAAGAAGAGGTTAAAAAAATATCTGCATCACTCCATTTCAGCTGCCAGACATCAGGGCTACCAAGGCTAGATGTTCACCCTTAAGGCAGTTCTGTGACTGCAGCTCAAAATGAGCCCTGTCTAAGCAGAAACATACAATTATTCCAATCAAATTATTTTTAGGCTATACAATGCAATTACCCAGCTTAATTTGAAGGATGAATTAATTGAAGGATTATTTTCCTTTTTTGCTTTTTTCATAAAGAGTCCCTGTGTAGGATATTCATAAAGAAAAGTTAAGGATTTGACTTTAATGTTAAATACTCTGGAAGAATGTCTGTTTTAACCAGAAACAGACTTTGTTTCAGCTTTTTAATTTTGGGGACCAGAGGAGGTTTTTAACACTGCAAATCAGCTCTTACATTAACACAGAATCAATATATAGAAGTAAAAAGACAAAAGTGATGCCTTGTCAAAGTTTACTTTCTTTTTGTTTTCATCTTTCACAGATTAAGATTGATTGAAAGAAGGGTTCAGCATGAATTTCTCTGCATTGCTACATCTCATGGTGATGCTGGTTCAACTTTGGCCTTGCTCTCCCAGCGCACTGAACTCCAGCATTCAAAACACAGTTCAGTCTTTCACAGCAGCTCAAAGAGTGAAACGTGGCTGGCTGTGGGAGCCTATTTTTGTAACTGAGGAACAGATTTCACGGGATCCTGTGTATATCGGACAGGTATGATAAGTAATGATTCAAGGACAGTGCAAGGTTAGATTTACGATGCTGATTAGCAGCTTCTACCCTGACTTGGAAGACCAAACATCTCCAGTGACATGGAAATGGCAACAAACGTAGAAAGAGGAGATCAGGAAGCTGTAATTAGGCAGTGCTACATCTCTCCTTTCCTATGACCTCACCCAAGGTCAGAGAAGTCCGAGAGCTGTAAGCCATGGCATTACCAAGGACCTTCCTTCACCAAGGACTGCTGTCAAGGAAACTTCACATGCATGCTGTTATTAAAATTAGTTACATACACAGCAGATGAAGGTATAAAGCTGAAAAGTTCCTTTATTTCTTTCTTCTGAATGAAAGTGAAGTATTCATTTATCAACATCTGGCAATTTGCTTTTGCTATTTTTGGCACTGCATCAAAGCAACCATACTGAGTGTAGTGTAGTTTACAAACAGTATTTAGCATGATTTTCTATTACACTAAGTAGCAGCTGATTTACCCCTCATTAATTTTTAATGAAGCTGATTAATACTAAATCTTTTTACCACTGAGAAACTACAGGGATCTGCATGGTTCATTAGATTAACGTAGGTTCAGCACAACGAGCAATTATTTTTCACTCTCCTTTAAAAATGTGCTTTAAGATAATTGTCTTAATGAAGGTTTATCTGCCCCCTTCTCTCTCTGCTTATCATTATTATTATATTTATTATTATTATTTATTCTTGTATGCTAGAAGTGATTTTAATCTTGAGATGTAGTTTTCTTTTCTTTAAGGCCCTTTTTAGATGAATGAACCAAAATAAGCTTAACTGCTAATTAACTAGCACTAAAATTTAATTGGGCCCAAAGGGTGAAGTGCTCAAAATTCATTAATTACTTTTTCACAGCCCTTTCGAAGTAACTACTGTAGAAGTGTGATGTCTCACTTCTGAAAGAACAAGTGAAGACATATTTTCTATTTTTTTAAATTATTCTTACTTTTCCAATACCTTGAAAACAGTTTCCTGCAAAGAAATTTCATAAATGCCATGTATTCTCATGATCTCACCTTTTTTTTTCTCACAGGATAACTGGGGATTTTACTGAAAATTATTGTTAATATATTGCAGTGTAACCATTTTCTAATCAGACATATTTACTTGTGTCTTTTTATTGAGTAGAATATGCGCTGCTTTCAGCAAATGAAGTGGTAGTCTATGATCAACACATGACTTTTTAGTAATTAAGGCCCTGAAGAAAACTGCATCAACGAAAATACAAAGGTAGACAGTCTCTGTTTTTAAATCACTATTTCATATCAAAATCTTTTTACAGTCAGAACCAAATCTTCAAATTTCATTTAACATAGACTCATGACTCCTTTTCCATTTTCAAGATTAAGAAAAGTAAATGTGTTCATCAGTACTGCAATGGCAGATACACGAGAACAAGCACAAAAATTCTTGTTCTCAGTTCTCATTTATAAAGGTAAGACCATTCATTTTGTGCCCAGCCTAAAAAACAAGTAAACTGAGAACATTTGCTATGTTTTCTCAGCAAATGTCATCTGTAAAACACCTCTCACTTAACACGTTCAAGGTCATGGAGTCTTTTGTGGATAAACAATTCTGAGTGAAATTGCGAAACACAGGTTATGTCTGAACAGCCAGTCCATGGCATGCTTCCAGACCCTATTGGTTTGATGCACTCAGTGGTCACATCTGAGCCCCATGTTAGTCTAAAGATCCAGATATAGATCACCTTACCCCTCTGGGTTTCATGATAAGGAAATCCAGATATATAGGTAACAAAGAATTTGTGCTGTCCCTTAGCCAGATGCCAAATTTGGAAGGTGTTAAAATGAGTTTGACCATACCACTTTTAAAGGGGGTAACACGCCACGTGTTTAGCACACCACTACTTATGTTGAAGTTTTAGTTGTTCATATTTTAAATGGTTCTAAATTCTCTTAGACCTGAAAATTCTGTCTTTTGTACTGGTAAGGATAATTAACTCTGAATATTTTAGGCCTTAAATACCTTTACAGAACTCAGAGAAGGAACTCAAAACCATTTCTCATATCACAGAGCAATGTACCTGTAATATTCTGAATAAAGCATACATCTGATGCATGCAGACAATTGTGCATTATGAAAATCCTGAAAGGCATACACATTCTTCCAAAGAAAAGTTAAAATTATTTTTCCAAATTCTGAAATTATTACAAAATATTTGAGGGGATCCAATAGGGAAATGGGCCCTTTATACCCCATACTTCTTTCCTGTTCTGTGGTCTCATAATCTAGTGACCTTTAGGGTCAATATTCATAAGCAAAAGAGATAATTAAAGTCAACAGACATATTATTTGCATTTTAAACATGTTGTTTCATAAGAGAAGCAAGTTGAATAATATTTTTTTAACCTTGGTTTTTTCAATTATCCAGGCTCTTAGAGAATTTGACATCATTTGTTCTAAAACCAAAATAAGTGGAAAAAAAATAGAGAATTAATTACATGATAGAAATTGCTGTTCTCATAAAATTCAACTGTGGATGTCTGACATGTTAGGAAATTAAGTTATTGCTCTTAAAATAATGCTCTTATATATTGCTACCATTAACAGAACCATTTTGTTGTCATGTACAAATGCAGCTGGACCAAAATTGTCTCCAAAGCTCAGCTTCATCAAAGGCATCATCACCATCAAATTCATCTGAGCAATAAAACAGAGGATGTAGATCATCCTGGAAGGAAATGGAAAATGTCTATCAATTTATTTCAGAATAAATAATACAGACTTACACCACAGAATGTCTTTTCACCTCTTTAATATTTCAACAGAAACAGAACATCACTGTTGCGCACATTTACACTTAGCATTACAGAGAAAAAAAAATACCAAGTACACAGGTCATCTGCAATAATAAAAAATTAGATAATGTTTAATGACCTTTGTATTGTTTTCAGAAGAATTTTAGGGGAGCTGAACTATAAAGCAATGAACTAAAGTAGGTACTTAGATGCATTCCCTTTACATCAAAGCAGCTGAAGCATCCCTTTTCAGGTTTATCCTGCATTTAATAGTCTATCAGTACTTTAAAATTAAATATTTTTAAATACTTTAAAATTAAAATGGTTGGCTGAAAATGTGACAGTACCTTCTTTCAAATGTTAGTATCCAAGAAGGCTCATTAGTGATAAGGTTCACTGTAGAATCAAAACAAGGCATAAAATTAATATTTCAAACTTTATTCCTCCCAAAGTGTGAATTATTTTTCTCTTTTGTGCTTTCAGGTGAAATCAGATTTAGACAAGCAGGATGGCAACTTAAAATACATTTTGACTGGGGAGGGAGCTGGAAGCATTTTTGTCATCGATGAATATAATGGCAAAATTTATGTAACACAAAAGCTGGATCGAGAAAAGAAAGCTTTCCACATTCTAAGAGCACAAGCAATTAACAGGAGCACTCAGCTTCCTGTTGAACCTGAATCAGAATTTATCATCAAGGTTCGAGATATCAATGACAATGCACCACAGTTCTTGGATGGACCTTATGTGGCCACTGTTCCAGAGATGTCACCTGAAGGTATGATATGCTGTGAACCAAACTCTTTATTTCCTGATTTTTCTGGATAGCTGTGTTGATATAAAATATTAATAGCAGATTTTACAGACTGCCTCTCATTGAAAAGGAAACAAAATTTTACAGGTTTGGAAATTTGCAAAGGTATATTCTTGACTTGAAGGTTGTAAATACCTCTACTTAACACTTTAGTTTTTAAATATTTAGATACCTACATCTATCTACATCCTTTTACAAATTCTGGATACATGCTTGGAGTGACTATAGACATTTATCTTTCCTGTCAGGGGTTCAGCCTTGAAATTTGTACTTGTTTAAAAATGTAACATTCCCAGTCGAAATAAGTAGAGTACTACACCCAGTTGTGAAGAAGATGTGATGGCCACCCTCACTCTCTGCATATTGCCTGCCTATTTACACAGCCAAGCATCTTTCCTGCCAATCAGCTCCTCCTTGTTTGGATTAGATTGCATGCAGTGAAGGACTGCCTTCTGATTTCCTAAGTACATGAATTGTAATTTTCCTGTCAAGAGAACAACTTAATCCTTGCACCTCTTCTTTCTCCCTTTCACATGATCAGACAGTTCTGTAGTAGGATCTGTCACGTATCGAGAAACTTAATACAACAAATGCAAAAAAAAAGTCTATATCTGACAAATATGGGTGTATATATATATACATCTATGTGTACATACACATATGCATTCATAATATATGTCCATATTATGAATTAAATCAAAACCTTCAAAAAAACAGAAGTGTGAATACAGCTGGAATAAGCAGCCATGTTATAGCTAATATCTTTAAATAACTGTCTTCATAATCAAAGGAAAACTGGATTCTTCAAATCTTACAGAAAGGATCCCAGTAATCTTTTAAATTTATAAGCCTACATCTTTTGGTTATTTCTACTGCAATTTATATTGAAAAGAATTTCAAATATTGTGCTGCTTTAAATAGTATGAATCAATGAGGTCATTAATGTAACAGCATCAGTTATCATAAAAAATTATAAAAACTACATTTCATTAAGCATTATCTGTTCGACTTTAAGGGCAGAAGCAGTGAATATTTGACAGCAAACCATAAACTTTATCTTCTTCTACCAGCCAGGATAGCAGTTGAAAGAAAAGGGTATTCATACCTGGTGTTTAATCGAAAGTGGGGTTAGAATTCTAATTTCTGCCAGGAAGAAGCAGCTCACCATCACTACCATCAATAGCTACAAAAGACATGCATTTGATCAATTTACTTTCTTGTGGCTCTCCTTATAGAACCTTCTACCTGGGAAATCACTTCTGATTGTTTCTTCTCTGCCACTTTCTTCTGTGCAGACAGACTTAATTCTGCAGATGACCTCTTGGTCAAATAACTTTTTCTAACATAATCATTTACCTGTTCAAAAGGTTCTTCTAGCTTTTGCATCTTGTTCATTCACTCATATTTGGAGATAAGAATATAGGTGTTTTGTCAAGGACCTTAACATCTTTATTTTTTCTGTGTTCATAGTAAAAATGGGTATAATTCATTGTCTAGAATTATCTGGGATTGCAGAAATGTAGGACTTTGATAATTCCTTTCTTTTCATTTTCCCTGTGGTAAGGCATTGTTTATAGGCCACTTAGTCTCTTATAAAAATGTTTTTTTAAAATGGCTGATTATTTGTTATGTCTTCATTTATACTCACAGAGACTTGTAACCATTCACGTAACTGTAAGAAAACCTGAATTTCTTCCATTTTATCTTTTTGCCTTTATGATGCCTGTAAGGAAAAAAATAGTCAGATAGGGTGGTACTTAAAACCAAGAACAACAGTAGTAATCTTTTCCCATATATCTGTTTCTCACCTGAAACTATCAATAAGGAGTTGACAAATGAGAACTTTCACTCTATACTGCCTTGAGTTTCCTATAAAGAAATACCTTAAAAATGAAAGGCTCAGTTGTCTTTGTCCACTCTCCTGTGTCATCTATTATATATTTACATTCCTAAAACACAATATCTCTTCAGCATAAGACTAATTAAGCTGCAGAAAAAGCAATTTACTTTGTGATATTCCTGTAATATTATAAATGAAAAAATATTTACAGTGAAATATAGAAATATATGTAATGAAAAAAAAAAGTTAAAAAATCAGAAGTAACACCATCTCCCGTTTGTCGGAATGGGTGAAAAATGAAGTAAGATCCCTATTTGCCTTCTCTCTCACACACAGACTTCCTGAATCAATAAAGTCACAGATTTACAATCATCCAGTGTATGATACATGAATCCAGGTCTCATCCAGGATCTTGAAATATTTTCTGCATTACTGCTTCTACACTTGACCTCTCTAGCACTAATACCATAGCTATTCCGGAGATCATTCTTTCACCTACATCTTCTATGGAGACACTAATGGAATACTAATGTGTATGTCTGGAATAAACAATGCAAGTGAAGTGTATACCTCGATAGTGGTCATCTCCAAAACATGAAACAACTGAGCCACACAACATGAGTATTTCTTGGGGACTCACTTAACCTGCTTCTCACAAGGTAGAGACTGAAGTGAAACCTGTTTCAGAGTGCATTCGAAACCAACCTTACAAGGAAATTTATAGCCTCATACCAGAGAGAAAGAGTAACCCACCAAAATTTGCAGTATTGATACCATAGTGGTTGATTATATCAGTGCTTTTCTCCCAGTAAACTAAAATATACTCTCGTATAGTAAGGGATGAAGAACAGACTAAAGTGATAAAGTGCAATAGAAAGGCTTACCCTTTGCTCTGTTTCAGTGTTCTCTAGCATTGGTTCAGCTCACGGGCACTTGATTTCCCAATAATCTCCTCACAGAAAACACTCTAAGGAAGTGCAGTCAATACTTGGGAAAACAGGTCACTGCTAGAGCATATTTTGCCTGGAATGGAGGAAGAGAGTAGAGAAAAATTCAGAGCTGGTCACTCGCCTCAGAGAACCACAGCAAAGGCGGAAAATAGGCACATATAACTTTGCCTGAAGTTAATTACAAATATCAATATATATACTAATGTGCCAACAAATTAGAATACATTTTAATTCTTTATTAGCTCTCTTTTATCTTCAGTACTAAATTTTATTAGGGTTTTGTATGCAAGTGTCACAGTAAATGAAAAGCGTGTCAGCAAATGGACTCTCTTCTGAGAACACAGGAGTCTGCTTTGCCCTCAGGCATTTGGTACAATTTTACACTAAGTGTCTTCCTTATAGCTGTTAAACTTGTACAAATGCAGTATATCTGATGGAGTGGTTAAGAGTCAGATGCAATAATCTATCAGTACTTAATGTGTTTATAGATCTCAAGCTCTAGTTACAAAAATGAGTAGCTATTTGCCATATGAGGGCCCCATAGTATGCCTAATGGGCTGCAGCTTATAAATGGCTGTACTATGTTTTTGCCCACGAAGGGTAAAACCAAGTCTGCAGAGACACAAAGTAGCAGTTTGCCTTAAATAAAGGTAGTCAAAAAGTTCAATTGCCAGTTATGTCATGTGATGCTTGCAATGTCAGGACTGGGGTTTTGGGGTCTCTTGATTGTTTGGGGATGTGTGCAATTATATGTTAATAGATTGATATGAAGGATATGATTTGTATCTGTTCAATTATTCTACTTACAACTGTGTACTTACAAATAATGGCTTTTGGGAGCTTTTGAGTACAGAATATTAATATTTCAATTTCTGTCACTCAAATGAATGCTAGGTAAACATGATTCCATTCTGAAAATGGCTTGAGTTGGGTTTTGAGGTTTTTTGGATTTGTTTTGTTGTGGCTAGCACAGGTTCTTCCCGTGGGAACATTTTGCTATATTTCATAAACAAGATAAAGTTTAGATGTTTTGCAAACAACTTCTCCGGATTGGGTCAGTTCGGGCTTGGCCAATTGGGCCTAGGGGGAGGTCTCGGGCTGACCAATCTGGGGCACCTCTGTAAACTCTATATATATGGAATTCAAAACAATAAAGCTCTCTTCTCCTCTCTTTCCTTGTCTGAGAACTTGGGTCATTCCTCAGCTAGCCGCGCAACAGCGACATTTTGTTGGGGTTTTTTTGGGGTTTTTGTTTTGTTTGGTTTTGGTGGATTGTTTGTTTTTTCTGATGGTTAAATGTATAAAGAAATACAGATTTCATGGCAGTGAAAAATTAAAAACTGAGGAAGTGCTCTAAAGCCAGGATAACATTTTTCTTTTGCTTGCTATGTAATCCATATTTAACATAGAGGTTCATGTAGTTATCACAAAATCTTTGCTCTAAAAAAAATGTGAGAAACAAAAGCCTGCTCTTTACATGGTCTCCTGTCACCCCAAATTACAAACAAATAGTCTTCCTCCTAAGAGTGCAAGATATCTGTTATTTCTTCCGTCCAGGTCAGCTCTCTCTCTTTACTAGATTCTTTTTGACTATTCACCTTTCCATTACTTCCACCACCTGCATCTCACTGAGCCCAACTGGACAAATTTTTTACATCTGCATTCTGAAATACCCTAGAAGAGTTAACAGATGAGAAGAAAAGTGTGCTTGGGTCCCAGAGAAAAAGGAAATGATGATTTCGAGTCAATAGTTCTTTATACTGCTTAGAAATTCTGCAGAAAATATATCTATCTTTAAATGTGTGGGATGCACAAAAGACATAATGATAATTTTGAAGCCCTATATGTGTTGGATTTTTTTTCTGATTCACTAAATATGGTGCTGTAAATAAGTCAATTTCTAAACATAGCTGTGGACACTTGAGTTTGTTTAGTAGAAAATAGCATTAATGACAGACTAAACCTGTTGGATCATCTGTAGTTCTTGATGCCTTCCTAACTAGCACTTAATTTTTTTTCCAAAGCAACTGCGTTCTTGTTATGCTAAATTTTCTTAGAAGATGAATTTTTTGTGATTCTGATAGCAATTTTCATAGATCACAGCTGATATGAAGTTAACAGCTGTGTAGCTGAAGATTCCATTTGCTCTTAAGTCTTATTAAAGAATTCTATTATCTCTGAGGCATATGTGCACCCTGATTAACTATGAGTCTGTAATTTTCTTTTTAATATTTCTCCAGAGCAATAAGATCTGTATATATATTTATACATCTATACAAAGATCTAAAATGCACATAAATGTCAAATATTTGATATTGTAGGTAGGTTTGGAAGGACATATAGGTCCAAAATTTGGTGGGAATTAATAACAGTTTAGTTTACCATCCATCTGAGAGAAGATAACATGCATTATGGAATCACTTCAAGTGCTGCTGAATAAATTGAGAGAAAAAATAATTTTTTTTTAATAAAAAACCCCTTTAATTTAGCAACTCCTTTTATGATAAAGCCTTTTTCATTTCTATTGAAAAATAAAACTTTTTAACTGCTAGAAAACCCACAAATGAATGTATTTCTTTTATTTTGGACAAACATTGACTTTGCTTTTGTCATTAAAAAGGTGTTTCTGGTCTAACACCTTGCACTCCACCTTTTCTTCTTCTTCTTTTGTCTTCCATAACTATACAGCTGTATTGATAAACAGGTGCAACGATGTGAATGTATGCCAGAAATTTTCAGAAAGTAGCTTGATTTCCTGCTGTTCCTCACAAAAAGTGATATTTGTGTTCTAATGCAGAATTTAGATGAGGAAAAAAGACAAAAATAACGATCGCCTAACAAAATGATGTTACTGTGAATATATACTTTTTTTAAGGACAGTCATTAGTGATGGTGCTATGAGATTGCTGTCAATCTTCTCTCTAGGATATAAACAGCTTCCCATCAAAGAAGAAATCAAGCTCTGCAGTTTGATTCCACCGTGTTTTTGCACTGGGATTTCTGCCACAAGTTTTGCACTGGGACAAACTCATTAAAGACTCAAGGACAAAAATTTTATCAAAGCCTTATTGTACTTCTTGGTTGCTTTGCTTGTTAACAATTAATTTCTTTATCACCAGTGGGCCTACTGGTGATAAAATGACTGCATTTTCTTATTCTTATGGGAAACTTCCATAAAATACTTTGAAGAATAGAGAAGAGGAGGAGAAACAATTCACACATTAGAAAATAGACATGATATATGTAGTATTTTAAGCAACATACATTTAGTGCTGAAAAATCATATACTATTTATTTTTAAGTGAAAATTTTAAAGCAACATGAATAGCCACTGAGGAAATATTTTCCCTTTTTAATGATAAATTTTAGTAGGTGCCACTTGCTTCTGTAAATTTTTAGGACTGTTTTTTAACATAATTGGTATGTTAAAAGGTTTTTAAAGAGTTTATGTCTTGTAATTATGAGATAATTTATACAAGAAGAAAACAAACATAATTTATTTTATTTTTCCTTGAGGTACTTCGGTTACACAGGTAACAGCTACAGATGGTGATGATCCTTCTTATGGGAATAGTGCTCGTCTGCTTTACAGTCTTGTTCAGGGACAGCCTTATTTCTCTGTGGAGCCAAAGACAGGTACTAAAAATTAATTTGTAACTTGAAAACATTCATAAGCTAATAAAATGGATGCAAGCAAAATTGTCCGTCTTGATTTCAACACAAAGATACCACCCTACACTCTTACATCTCTGCACAGTGGCTAGATGTAAAGAAAATCAAGTTTTTCTTTCCCATAGGAAGCCACAACTTTTACTCTCCAGAAAATACAAACTTTATTTAGAAAATTATCTTGTTAAAGAGTTGAATTTAAATATCCCATTCCATAAATTAATCTAGGAATATTTCTCCGTTAACAGCACCACAATTCATTATGTGGTATTTCTATCTGTATGTTGGAGACAAATATGGGACATAGATATGTGACATCCCACCAAAAACCTAATTTTTGAGTAAGAGAAATGGTTATATATGGTTGAGGAAATATACAGAATATTCTCCTCCCTGGAACTCTAAATATAAAGAATGGATTTGATGTACAGCGTACTTGCTACCAGGAGTACTAATTGCCAGTATTAGGATAGGTGTGCTATGTACAGTCTGGAATGTAAATTCATAACAGGGTCCAGTGATACATTTTATACCCATGTCAGATGTTGAGAAAAAAATGAAACTTATATGCTATTGTATTTTCATTTTTAGGGGTCATCAGAATGGCTTCCCAAATTGACAGAGAAACAAAAGATCAGTATTTGGTCATCATCCAAGCCAAAGATATGGTTGGGCAACGAGGGGCACTTTCTGCAACAGCCACAGTTACCATCAACCTCTCTGACATCAATGACAATCCACCTAAATTTCCACAGAGTGAGTAGAGGCTACTTACAGTAATGGAAATCTTGAGGAAATTCAGATCCACTGTAGCTCTGTTAGGTTTGCTGATAGGTTGATAGGTCTTTCTGGAACCTGGCAGTGCTTTGACTTCAGCATACAACTGTAAAAAAAGTAAAATAACAGGGGAAAAAATCCTGTAAAAAGCTCAAAACACAAGAGGAAAAGAAAATTTGTTATTTCAAAAGGTTTTAGGCCTGCTGTTTTTATTTACCACTAGGCTTTACAGACAAATCACTTACTAAACTGCTTTCCCTATAGGTCGCACTACCTCAGACTAAAATCTGGAAAATGGGATGTTTAGAACCATTTTCACTCACTTTCTTTCCTCTTTTCCTCTCTTCATTCTTTTCTGACAGCTACTATAAACTTTTTAGCAAAAGATGTGAACCTCTCCATCCAGGAAGCCTCTTGCAGTGGGGGAAGCTATGCATTGGGCTGTTACGAAAAGATTGTGCGCTTGGGAAGTGCTGCCCTCCGCTGCTTTTTCACCCTGAACATTCATAGAATCATAGGATAATTTGTGTTGGCATGGACTTTTAAATGTTGTATGGTCCAACCTTCCTTCACTGGGCAGCGACGCTCAGAGCCACACCCAACCTGACCTCAAATTTTTCAGGGATGGGGCATTCACGATCTCTCTGGGCAACATGTGTGTGTGTGTTTCACCACCCTCATTGTAAAAAACCTTTTTCTTATATCTAATTTAAATCTTCGCTCCTTCTGTTTAAACTATTACCTCTTGTCCTTGGCTCTATACACTGTTGAAGTAGGGCTGAGAGGAGAGGACTCCCAAGGGGAAAGACTGTCCTGTCCTGCACCCAAGATCTACACAATGCCAAATCATGTCCATTGCCCTAGTAAAAGTTGGGGGCTTTTCCCAGCTCTCTGACAGCCTCAAGCCACAGAAGTTATTAACCATGGCAAATCACTAAACTTTTCTGGTACTTGTTTCTTTAGGACTCTACCACATGAGGGTCTCTGAAGATGCTCCCGTGGGCACCACTGTAGGCAAAGTCTTCGCAGAAGACAGCGACATAGGGAACAACGCAGCCATGGACTATTTCATTGAAGGAGATAGCTCAGATGTTTTTGACATCATTACTAACAATGAGACTCAAGAAGGAATTATCTTACTAAAAAAGGTGAGATGTCAGAGACTACAGAAAAAATCTCTAAATATTTGCAAGGACTTCCGATGTAGCAATGTGGTTCTGCAGATTTCCATGAGGCTTTTCCTTTGTTCTCCTGCTCTGTATGTTCGGCTGTTTTGAAATATGCACCCTGCCTTATCAGAAGTCTATTGGTGTGTTCCCCTGCCTTTCTTCCCCTCAGACCTTCCAGGATTGGCTCTACAGAGCCAATCCCTCCCCGCTTCCTTTCCCTTATAAGCCCATACCAGCGTCAGCCTGGTATCACTGTTTTTGGGCTCCCAGCCCCTTCGCCCCTTCCCCCGCTTTCCTCCCCCTTTCCCCTTCCCTGCAAGCCCCCTGAAGACCCAAATAAACCTCCCTGGGAGGCCAGAGACAGTGTCCAGTATGTTCTTTCGCCTTAGCCACGTTTTCTGCCGAGCTTCTGTCGCCCGAGCTTCATGCCACGCTGCGCACTCCCGCATGCTTGTGGCGCCCCGGCTCCGACCGGCCAGGACTTGTGTGGGGGTTCGCATCGCAGCGGCAACCCTTTTTTGTGGGGTTTTGGGGGTCCTGCCACCTTCCCCAGAGGGAGAAACCTCATTCCTCAAGCAAGCCAGATCTGTAAAAAAGCTCTGTTGCTTTTGATTCTACTACGTTGTTTTTCCTTTGGGCTTTGTGATTTGATTGGAATATTATGGGGGGTAAAAGTATTTTTCTTTCTGTTTACCTTTTTCACTCATTCCTATAACTGCTGAATGTAATAGTGACAGTCAGAGTATTTTAATGTTATCCCTAGCTGTGCAACACAGTGTATCCCATTGTGAGAAAGTGTTCTATCTCTTCTGTGCAGCATCTGTGAAATCTTTATCAATTTACTGCAAACAATCTCACCTCACTTCCAAGACCTACCTCCTGTTAACTGAAAATCAAATTCACTACTGTATTAGACAGTGGAGATTTTGTTATGATATAGCTTTGAAAAGACACTGAATACAATAAAAAAAAGCCAGTTTATGAATTGAGAAATTGAATATTCTTTGATACTCTGTAATTAATTTTGGAATCACAGAGACTTCTGGGCTATCTGAGTCATTATCTGAAATGAAGATAGAGTTCAATAGTCTAATGAAATCTAGGACTCTGAAGAACTGAGTGCTAAAAATGGGAAGGATTTTTTGGTTTTGTTTTTGATCTTTTTCTGTTTGTTTTATGGTGGTTTCTTAGCTCAGGAAGCTATTTATTTAGCAGGTCTTTTCAAAATTTATTTTTATTTTTAATTTCAGAAGATAAAGACTGTCTAAAATAGTAATGTAAGTATGAGTTATTAGGGGTGACATTCTATGGGAATTCTTTTTTACAATGCTGTTTGACTGTAGCATTAAAGCAACCCTAAATGTGAAAACAAACAAGCTCAGTTTAAAGTGTTTTTAACATAAAAAAGAAACCTTAGAATTAACAACTTTTAAAAGTACAATTTTTTTCAAACATTCCCAAAAGAAGCATAGACTATTTTGTCTTTAATCTTACACTATTTATTGAAGTATATGAAGAAATAAATATTCCAAATTTCACTTTCTTTCTTAACAGAGAGTGGATTATGAGAGCAAAAGGAGATACAGTATTCATGTCAAAGCTGTAAACAGATATATCAATGAGAGTTTTTTGATAGAAGGACCATTTGAAGACACAACTATTGTCAAAATCAATGTGGAAGATGCTGATGAGCCTCCAGTTTTCACCTCAGAGAACTATGTGATGGAGCTGCTTGAAGGGGCTGAGAGTGGCTCGCTGGTGGGGGTCGTAACTGCTAGAGATCCAGATGATGATGACAGTCCAGTCAGGTACCTGTCTTAAAACGTGAGCAGGCCTCAAATGCAAATATAGCTGGTATTTCCAAGGGGCATTTCCGTTCCTTACTATGGCTCATCATTAAAGATAATCACGCTTTCACTGATAGCCAAGGTTATTGCAGATGTTGTGGTTTAACCCACATAGGCAGGTAAGGACCATGCAGGCACTTGATCACTCCCTCATCCTCTGGGATGCATGAGAGATTTGAAACGGTAAAGTTGTGAGAACCCATCAGTTCAGATAAAGACAGTTGTTTTTTATTATTATTGTTTTTAATAATATTAAAATACTGATAGTGATAGTGATAGTAATAGTAATAGTAATAGTAATAGTAATAGTAATAGTAATACCAAAGAAAATAACAGGGGGGAAAAATCCCAAATCTACAACAAATCTCCAAGAAAACCAAGTGATGCAAAAAGACCCAAAGCAGTGGCTTACCACCAGCCGTCTGACACCCTAGCCTCTCAACCCAGGAATACCAGATTCTGTTTTTAATAATCTCAGTGATAAATAATTTTGCTGTCTCTTAAGGAGGAAAACAGGTAATTAATCTTTAACATGGGATTTATAATTAAAATAGATTCTTGAATTGCCCGACATCACTGTGTACAATGCAATTTAGACAAATTAGGATACAGTGACAAATGGTTGAGACATAAAATAATTTATGGTGTGTAGATTTCTAATAGCAGAAATGCATATATATTATGCTATGGCTTCAGATGTTTAGACAGTGATTTGTTATGATTTTCCATTCATTTACTGTTATTTAGTAAGCTAGTAATAGGTTAAATTAAATAAGAAAAAACAAAATTTACATGTACTTTTTTGTTCCCTCTTGTAAAAGGGCTCATTTGGTTGTTTGTTTAGATGACTGCAACATGTCCTGAGGAACAATTACACATTAACCCATATCTATAACTTCTTAGTTAGAAATACTTTGGAGGAGCTTGCTTAAAATTGAATATGTCCACGTAGTCCCAAAACTGTGATACAGATATTGCATCACTGAGTTTCTTTAGAATAGAGTATATAATTTCTAATAAAAAACTATGTTTACTGGGCTAAGTGCCATGAAAATTAAACTAATTTTGAAATCATTGCTATCATAAATGACAGCAGTGACTTATAATATATAGAAAGCAACTTGTGTTGCTTTCTACATATTATTGAAACCGCAGGTTTCAAACAAACAAACTAAAAAAGTTGTGCAACAAAACCTCACTACATCAGCAATAAAAAACAGCAAATACCTAATAGAGTTTGTCTGGAAAATAATTATCAAAGATCAGATTACCAAAAAAAGACCAAACAAAACCAAACAACTCTGTCAGAAAATTATAAATACCTTTAATAGAAGTTTAGAAGTATCCAAAATTTGGTTCAAATTATGAGAATTTTCACTTACAGAGTTTTGCTCGTGCTTTGATTTATCCTCTTACTGATTTTTAAATCAGACAAAATGCAGCTGTAAATAATAAATTAGAGAATAATTTAACTGTTGATTTGACCTATTGTCTGAGCTGGAGTCCTAAGTGTCAACAGGAAACAGAAAGACTTTGTCAAGCCAAATTAAAGGTACAATAAAAGGGAATAGTTGAATGTGGGCATTCCAAACCGGAGTAGAATCTTTGAACTATTCAAATAATTTTTTTTCCTTTGAAATAGACTTTATTAGCAACTGCATCATACAGTCTTCTGCTTCGTAGGCCATTAAAAATTAGTAAATATCTTTTCCATTTGAACCAATATCTTTGGTGTCTGTTTCAGTCCATCTCTGTCCTGTGACCAGGGGCTAGACTTTAACAATTTGAGTGTCACATGTGTATGTATGTGCACATGTACAAGTCCACAGCATCCAAAGCCTTTTCGGGGAAGACTCAGGAACAGAGGACTCATTTGCAATCATCTCCTGCATTAGGATTTTGTACTCTGCCTTAGTGTCACCTCATTACAGATAGTTGTCTGTCTTTATAATGCCTATTCCCTTGGATTCAGAGCATGTCAGCAAAGATAAAATATATTTGCCATTATACCTCCACTTAGATGTTGGTCTTATTCATTTCACAAGTGGCACTTTTGCTGTTTCTTTTCAACAAAGTCATTCACCTGCTGTGAGACTGACTTAGAAGTAAAAATGAATAATGCATTTCAGATTCAGTTCACATTAATATAGATCTGAGACATATTTAGTTTTATAAAAAGAAGAGCTTTGATCTTGACAGAAGTGAATTTGAAATGTTTGTAAGTGTACATTTTTCATGATTTCTGAGTTGTTGCAGCACACGTTTATATGCATATATGCACAGCTCTGTTTTCTCAGCTGACAATAGCTTTCTATGCCCTTGCCTCTGATGGAAAATTTCAGTATCAGGGAATCTCCTTCCTTTTTTTGGAGCAGGTACTCTATTGTCCACAGCACGCATTTAAAGAGACTGTTCAGCATCAATGAACACGATGGAACAATCATTACCACTGAACCTCTGGACCGAGAGATAGCTTCTTGGCACAACATAACTGTTACAGCCACAGAAACAAGTGAGTAAGAAATTTAAGGAACACTGGCTTTTTTGTACTGTGACTTGCAATTATCCTCTGAATGTGCCTTCTTTTAAGAGAAGAATACATGCTTCTTTCTCATTATATTGCTGTTGATTGCTACACTAAGGAGCATTATTAAAATGATTAGTTAAATAGAAGAGGAATGTGTTTGAGCTGCAAGGTCCTGTGCTTTTTCATAAAAGATGACCTTATGAAAAAAGAAATTGTAATGGGATCAAGAGTGTAACGCTTTCAAGTTACACTGAAGCATATGAATTGCTCCTGCAGTGCAAGATCTTATGTTAAATTAGACCCTGGTTAATTTCACACCAGATTTTTGACTAGTGTGAAATTAGCCAGGGTCTAATTTAACACCAGTCAGAAACCTGTGGCTCGAATTAATTGTGAATGTTAAAGCCTAAATAATCTAGACTTCTATTCAGTGACAATTAAAGCCTTGAAGCCTTTATATAGATTTCACCTGTTCATTTTGTTTGAAAGTCAAATGCAAATTACCTCTGTTTGTGTTTTTGGTGATCTGGTTGCCCTAAATCTGGCACAACACTAGAAATTTAACAGCTACTGATTTATAAGGCAGTTTAACAAGATTATTGGGATTTTATTTAAAAGTTAATCCCATCCATCCTCAGGAAGGAGGAAAATCATATGAAACTAGAGTCCAATCAATAAATCAGACAGGTTTTGCCAAAGTAGCTTAGCACCTTTTTTTCAGTCCTGAATCTCAGTTAAATACCATTTATTGCTACGATTACTTTGAACATATATTCATAAACCACACTGTTCCCAAATGGAAGCCTTCCCTGTATATATGTAGAACATTGCTGCTGGAAGATTACTATAGCATAGTCAGCATCCATTTTCATCGACGTCTTTAATTTGTATTTAGGAATTGATAGTATTATCTTCCTTTTCAGCTTCTCTGTGAGTTTTTAAGCATGAATTTCATTCTTGTGGTTTTGGGCAATTGACCAGTGTTGGCAAAAATTGATCTCTGGAATAGTTTTGTCATGTCTTGAGCAGCACTATGGAAACACAGCAGGATGACTTTGGCCTAGACTTTTTTGTTTAGTTAAACAATAAAACAGGAATGAACCAAATGTAACAAATGAATAACAGTCTCCTGCAGCAAAAGAAAGTGAGACTTTCACAGTAATGAAAGTTATTGTAGAGAAACTGAGACCTCATTATGTTCAAATTCTTATTCTTTATTTCTTTAATGATGATAAGGTCACTGTCTATAACAAAATGTTCAAAAGAACTGAAGTTAGGTCACCTTGGTCTGGGCATACCTGAAAGGATTTATATCAGGTACTAGCAGTATATTATTCCTTGAAATATAGTTATAACATATACTGTGAGCACGAGATATTTGGTGGATGACATTGTGGCTCCACTGAAGCCAAATAAAAAAGGCAGTTAGAGTTCATCCAAAGAAGATGTTCATTGCACCTTAGACATGTATCGAAACTGCATTAGTACAGCAACCTCCCTAGGAGCCTGTTGATGCCCTGACACTCATACACGACCCAAGACTTTTGAGTCCAATACAGTGATTACAGGGATCAGAGATTAGTAAGAGAAGCTTGACTGTTACTGCAGACCTTTGGTGTGGCTCATCCTATCCTCATGCCATTGAGGGACAATGTTTTAAAAGTAACCAGAAGTAGGTCTAATTTATTGGAACTTACATGTCAGCAGGAGGAACTTGTGACCTGTTGAATCTTATACCACTTTATGCCTAAAGCAAAAGAAATAAATTAAGTTTCCTTTCATCAGTTTTTACTTGGTTGTAGGAAGCATGGTTGTAAGAAGCTGAAATATAAACAACAATCCTATCTGAGTGCAAGAAATCCTTAAATCATTATTATCCAATTGGCGGACAGTCAGTAGTCGGATCAGTCCTGTTCAATATGTTTTATCAATGATCTGGATGACTGGATTGAGTGCACTCTCAGTGAGTTTACATATAACACCAAGTTGGGCTGTGGGAGCGCTGATATGTTAAAGGATAGAAAAGCTCTGCAGAGGGATGTGGACAGGCTGGATTGATAGTCCAAGGCCAATTGTATGAGATTCAAAAGGGCCAAGTTCCAGGTCCTTCACTTGGGTCACACCAACCCCTGCAGAGCTACAGGCTCAGGGCAGAGTGGCTGGAAAACTGCCCAGCAGTAAAGAACATGGGGGTGTTGGTCAGCAGAGGCTAAGCATGATCCAGCTGTGCCCCAGTGGCCAAGAATGCTGATGGCATCCTGGCCTGGATCAGGAATAGTGTAGCCAGCAGGACCAGGACAGTGATTGTCTCCCGCTGTGTTCAGCACTGGTGAGGCTGCACCTCGAGACCTGTGCTCAGTTTTGTGCACTCTTCTTTATATATATATATATATAGATAAGAGTTCACTCTTCTTTATATATATATATATATATATTTAATAAACTTTTCCCTTTCTAGAGAAATATTTTTTAAAAAAAGCTCTATTTATGTTAATTTCTTTTAGGAAGTAAAGAAATTTGTTTTATCATAAATTACAGTCATGCTATAAAAATATAATTACAAATTACAAAAATAACTTTTGTTAGTAGTAGTGCTGGTATTATTGTTATTATTACAAATTTGTATTTACTGGCTGATGTCACTGTCAAGCTTATGTTTACTAGCTGATGTCAATGTCAAGCTTTCTTTAATCCCCTGAAAATACTGAGTTCAGTTTTGTGTCTAGAGATGGTAATTTCTTTTCTTTTGAAATTACGAATTTTGATCCCTAGCAATTAAAGTATCATTGTCATTTTCACACTGATCCAGCCTATTGAACTTGACGTCCTGTTCTCTTAGTCCTTGTTTTTCAAGTCCTGATCTCTCTCATGAAGATTGTGGCTAAGAACCTTTCTGCTAATTGAGAGACATTTAGATAATGTAGGATATGAGTACATTAGCTGAATTCAAATTCTGACAATTTTCTATTCATGCTTTTATGTATGGCATAAAAGACAAAATACATTTTGGCTACCTTCTCCCCCAAATGCCTCAAAAGCAGTATCTTTGCTTCACCAAAGTGAAGCATTTCAAGCTTGAAATGAAGAAGAAGATTTCAAGAGTGGCTTTGTAATATGTTGCTCCCTCCCAAAACAAAACAGTTGTGATTTCAGAAAAATTAAAAATTTTCATATTTTTAAAAGCTTCCATACATACAGAAATGAGAGAAATGCTCTTCCTTGTAATTTAACCCTGTACGAAGGGAAAAATGCCACTGCAAGGCAGGTATGAAACTATAAACCAAATATATTAAAGAACTGGAAATAAGGCTATTGCAAAAAAAAGAAGAAACTTTTTAGTGAAAGAAAACAGATGTGATTCCAAAAATGCACTATCTAAATGTTTTGTGCAAGCAAAGGGTAGGCTTTAAAGCTAATATAGTAGCTATGACTCTTACGAAGCAAAGTAAGAATAGATGAAACAAGCTGGGTCTTTCCTGTGCCGCTTTCTACAAAACTGAACCCACCAAATGTATTCCCTGCTTTCTATTAAAGGTTACAAAGCTGTCCTCTGAAAGACAATGAAGTCAAATCTCTGCCCTACACATCTAATTTTGACTTCACTAAAAGAGTTTAAGTATCTCCAACACTCTTGGTATTATTTCTAAAAAAGAAATGCATACTATTTTTTATGTTTATCTAAAAGACAAGCTGAGCACTATTTCATTGCCTATTGTATTATTATGGATATTTGTTCCAACAAGAGAAATGTCACCTCACAAAGAAGTATTTTTGAAATAAGTCTGACAGATCACAAGGTTTGATAAATTAGAACAGCTGCAATGACTTCACAGGAGGAATAGAAATAAACTGCTGAGTATCTATGCCTTTATCTCTCTGGTACTTGCTTTTGCTGCCATTTCCTGGCAGAAGACTCAAAGCTATCAGCCTAGATTCCATAACATGCAAGAAAACAAATGTTTGCTCCAAGCAACTAGTGAATTATACATTAAAAAAAGTAATGCAAGAACAAAGCAAACTGATGCAGTTTGAAAAGAGGCAGAGAAGAGCACATTTTGCTTTTTTCTTAAAGGTCCATTTGATTAATTTAAATCAATGCCTTAAGCATTTCTGAACAGGTCAGGTGCAGGGACAGTAGCACCAAGACATATTTTAACTATATTAATGATGTACTTCTGGTTTAGACATCAACAATTGATATATTGACAGATATTTAAGTTGATAGATGTTCACTATTCCTGGAATATTTTAAGATGATTTTATGCACTGGAAAAACATCTTCATTACCCAACAACACATCCATGTTAATGTGAACATTGTTATTGTAGAGGAACTTATGACCTGTTAGACTAAAAAATTACACTGTGGGGAAGGAGACATTCATTAAAGCTATGATATGTCAGTCAGAATTCAATGTGCTGATAGGCAAAGGAGTCCCAAAAGGTATCCAATACAGAATCAAAGAATTAAAGTGTAGTTTTAGTTCATTTAGTTCATTCAGTTCATTGAATCCAACCATAAACCTAGCACTGCTAATTCCACCACTAAACCACCTGGCAGTATAGATACCTCCAAGGACGGAGACTCAATACCTCAAAGGATGGTTACTCAACCACTTCCCTGGGCATCCTACTCCAATGATAGACAACCTTTTCCAAGAAGAAAACTTTCCTAATATCCAATCTAAATTTCCACAGGTGCAACCTGAGGCTCTTTCCACTCATCGCTTGTTACTTGGGAAAACAGACCAACCCCCACCTTCCAGAAACCTCTTTCCAGGCAGTTGCAGAGAGTGATAAGGTCTCACCTGAGCGTCCTTTTCTCCAGGCTAAACAGCCCCAGCTCTCTGAGCTGATCGTTGTCCACCTGAGCACTGCTGGCTCATGTTCAGCCACTGTTGACCAGCAGTTCAAGGTCCTTTTCCTTTGGGGAGATTTCCAGCCACTCTTCCTCAAGCTGGTATCTCTGCTTTGGGTTGTTGTGACCTAAGTGCAGAACCTGGCACTTGACCTTGTTGAAACACATACAATTGCCCTAGGTCCATAAATCCAGTCTGTTCAGATCCCTCTGAAGAGCCTTCCTACTCTCCTGCAGATCAACACTCCGCCCAGCTTGATGTCATGTGCAAATTGACTGAGGGTTCACTCAGTCCCCTCATCCAATTCATTGATAAAGATATTAAAAAGAACTGGCCCCAGTACTGACCCCTGGGAACACCACTTGTTACTGGCTACCAGCTGAATTTAACTCCAGTCACCACCGTTCTCAGGGCCTGGACATCCTGCCAGTTTTACCCCCTCAAACAGTGCACCTGTCCAAGCCATGAGACACCAGTTTCTACAGGAGAATGCTATAATTGCTGTATTCCTTGCCTAATTTTCAGATAAAATGCTTATAAACATTTTCATTTCATAAAAAAAATAGCTTTTTCAACCTAGTCTACATGCAACTTTTGTACCATGATACTAGTATATCATGGGTTTTCCCTGTCTGAGGTAGTTTTAGCAATAGAACCTTGTGTAAATGCAGGAAAGGTAGGAGAAAAATGCCTTATATTATTGGAGTTCATTTTCCTTTACATACAGGAATAAGCTGTACTGACATCTTTTATATCTAAAGCCACGGTAATAAAGTATATTTATATAACAGAAGCAGTACATGTTCTGTGGGTACAGAGTACCTAAGAATTAAGCCCGTTGTGTAAATAATCCTTGGAACAACAATAGGTGTACCAAAACTAAAAGCTCTGTCTATAGAGCCTGTCAGCAGTAATGCCTGAGCAAAATCACACTTCTTTGGAAGTACGTGGCTGGAGACCAGTGGATAGAAGAGCTCTTTTTTTTCAAATTAAGTCTGAGCTCTCTGCCTTGGCTAGGGTGGTTGTCAGTATCCACTGCAGTTTCTCAATGTCTAGCAGTGGCAGAAATATTTTTTAAAACATGTAAATTTTTTTTTTTAATTTTCTCCCAAAGCTTCAAAATTTGAAAAATATTTAAGAAGAGGAGTAGTAACAGAATTTCTTAAAGGAATGAATGTGACCAATCATTATGGTAACCATGTCGTTAACTGAAGTAAAAAAGTGCAGCCAGCTCTTCCAGTCACTCCAGCTTGACTCTCCTGCCTGACCATTGGAGCCCAGCCTGGTGCCTGGGGACCCAAGGCATCTTCCTGGATCCAGGGATGCAGCTGACCTGTTTGCAGCCTCAGCCAGTAGCACAGCTTAACATGTGTCCCAGAGACTCACAATGATGAGCTCAGTCTCTCAGATTGACACAGACAAGGCTTTGCCTTGAGCAGCACCTACAGACAGGACTCCCATAAACTACAAGCACAGGCAGCCAACTCCCCCCTTCACCTGGAAAGGCAGAAGATCACTGATGCAGACACGACCACACACATGAACAACACTCGCCAGGTTCACAAGCACACTAACACAGTGGGTTGAGGAGGGGTGGAACAGACCTCTGCGTTTACCAAAAGTGTCTCTGAGGCTATTGTGAGATCACTCCAGCCAGCACTGCTCTGGTGCTGTACAGAAAGACCCTTCTCACACCCGAGCCACTGTAAGGCACGAATTCTCACTCACCCAGGGAGCTGGATAGCTCACGTGTTACCAGAGACAAAGAACTCAGAGCGCTCAGTCAGCTGGATGTTCCAGAGGTTTATTCCGAAGGGTTCCAGGGTGAAAGAGGAAGAGGAGACCCTAGGTGACCCTAGATATAGGGATCCTCTGAGGGTCAGGGGAGAGGAGGCGGGCGAACACCACAACCAATGGGGAGAAGGGAGGGAAGGAGTCAGGGGTTAGGTTACAGCCAGGGGGATTTACATAATCTGGGGAGGGACCATCATGTTCTCAAGTGGGTGTACTCAGACTAGGATGTGTCCCACCAGTGAAATCCTGCTGTACTGGGACCACTCGGCTCCCCAGCAGTTCCCGAGGTGGTCTCCTCCACCACTACAGCACACACACACTTATGGATCCCTTCAGTGCCTACCTCTGTTTGCCCATCACCTCTTCCTGGATCCCAGATGCTCTTATCTTCTTCATGGGTCTCCAACTCGCCAGCTAGTGCATACTCGATGTTTGCTGGCAAACCCACAGAACTCACATACCTGTTCCTCTCTGCATGTTTCCCATGGGTCCATACATATCCCCTGACTCCCACATTCCCCCAAGTCTGGGTTCCCTCTCATTTAAAATCTTACCAGTTACAAGGTTCAGGTTGACCTACTTGGAATCATTTTCCTGTGGTTTCTGGATAGCCCATCAATTATTATTAGGTTTGTTTCTTGTCATTGTCTCTCTGTTTGTTTTGTTAGCTCTATGTCTTGGTATGTTTTGGCATGCTTTCTTCATTGGTTTACCAATTGTCAAGGCAAGTGATCTGATGGAAAAAAACATTGTCACATTTCCAGGCGCCCACATCAATTAGTATATCTGAGCATGTTTGGTCCTCATCATCCACTCTCTTTATCATTTTTCCCTTAGGTTTATGTTCCCGTATGTTCTTTGTGTTCCTATATGTTCTTGTTTATGGCTTCCTCTTTATCTTATTAACTCCTGTTGCACTGGAAAAGGTCCTTGACCAGATGCCCTTAGAAGAGCTGACAATCTCCTACCACATAACCTTACATATGGCTAGTACAGTATCTTTTTCTTCATCAACAAAATATTGTTTAATTTTTCCTGTTCAGGTTTTATTTTTTACATTTAAATCAGTTTCTTATTGGGCAAATAAAAGCATGAAAAAATAAAAAAATTTACATGAAATATCTTATTTCGAGACATATTATTATAATGGTATTATAATATTATAATAGTATAAAAATATGTCCATAGGTCATTCTGATTATCTTCTTCCCTGCAGAATATAGGTAAAATGTTCTAATGTTTACATTATTGTAACTTTTAATATGTAGTGAATTTTTCATAACTTTTTATTTCTGTCTTTTTCTAACTATTAGGAAATCCTGAAAAAATTTCAGAAGCAAATGTGTATATTCAAGTTCTTGACGTTAATGAAGATGCACCAGAATTCCCGAAAAATTATGAAACATTTGTTTGTGAAAATGCAGTTTCTGGACAGGTGAGCATGAAGAAGTTAGCCACCATTTTTCTCACTACAATGAAGACTGGTCTGAAATGTTTAGCTTTAATTATTTCAGTAATGTGAGTATGGACTGTATTTTTTCTATTTCCAGGATTAGTTCTGTTGATATATGCATAGTTTGAAATTTAAATTTCAGAGCACTGACATGTATTTTTCCCCACTTTGAAACAAAATCTGTATGTCTTGTTTGTTTTTAAACTCAGGTAATAGAGAAGTACAGACAGAAAAAATTCTGAAAAAATATAGGACACAAATTTGTTTCATTTTAAGGTCGTAGATGTAAAACCTATGTCTTGCAAATTTTGCAATAGCATAAAAGCCAGGCTTAGACCAATTTCAAAACAGATTCATTGTGTCCTCCAGTTAGAAATCATGTGTTGTGAACTGAATACAAACCCTGTCTATTTCAGTGGAAGTTTGAAAATGTTTAAGGCACAGCCCTTACAACACCTTTCCTAGCTGGCAGCTTAAGCTATTATTATAGTAAACATCCTTCCCAGGAGGTTATTTTCGATTTCCTACTCGACATCCAGGTGAATGGGGTAACATCAGCCAGCTGCCCTGATTCCCAGGTACACTGCTGTCTTTCCATTTTCCTCCAGCAAAAACAAAACCCAAGATGTTTAAAGTTGTTCTGGTTATTTTGTTTTGTTTTGGCTTTTTTTTAAGAAAAAGATACAAAATGAGCAACAACATCCGAAGAACCCAACCAAACAAAAAAAAAAGCTATAAAGAGAAAAATCTATGTGTTTTTCCACCACTCTAAAGCATTATTCAGACATTTAAAAAAGACATTTGGGATATCTGTGTCGGTTTTGTTCAAACATTTTGTTCTGTTTTGATTTCTGGATCACAGAGCCTCTCTTTTTATGCCATTTTGGTTTGCTTTGGTTTGACCTTGATTAGCCTGCAGTTAAATAAAGCTTTTCCTGTTGCTCAAGTGATCTCTTTATAGCCTTTTGCATCCATTCATATGGTTCTCTATCAGCAATTACTTTGTTTGCTCTGCTTTTGGAAATTCTCCTGTCTGCAAAGGCTACCACTGTTTCAGAGGTATTTGGAGCAAGCCATTTCTATTGGGCTTCGAGTAACTCATCGTGTTAAAGATCAAAGTGCAGGCGTTAAATCAACTGCACTTTATGTTCCTTGACTTCAAGACACCATGAATTAAATATGGAGGCTTATAAAATGGATATTTGTAATCCATGTTTTGGACTTGCCTACAAGATAAAAACCCAGCTGATTTATTTCCCAAGGTTTCTAATATTCCATAGTTGCCAACTGATAAATAATAACTGTGTGCTAACCTATCAATTGCTACTTTTCAATATCAATTTCATACATATATTAAATATTTTGAGAATCACTGGATAAAGTGATACTATAAAGAATAGCCGTGTTAACAAAAATAATAAACTCTGTAAGAATAGTATACTGAATAATACCTCTTTGACATTGTAATAAGTGAATGAGGGACAAACGTTATATTTTTCTCATTTTATAGAAAGGCATAATATTACTTTAGGGGTTTTTTTTTCTTTTTCCATTGCTATAAGTTTTCAAGAGTCACAGGCATCTTTAGTTTAGCCTGTGGAGACTGTGACAGTAATGTTAAATAATTTTCTCATTAACAAATTATCTTAGGAAGAACAACAGGAAACTTATACAAAGTGCATAATTATCACAGTCAGAGTTTATATTTTATTCAGTGTTTATGATTTAAACAGAATTGTTAGATGATGCATCTTTGGTGTTATTACTTTTTTTAAACCTTTACTCACAGAAAAAATATTGTTTATTTTCATCAGTAAGAAACCAAAATATTCAAATGTGATTTTATAAATGGCCTGGTTGTCCACTGAAAAACAAAATTTACATTTCAGAAGAATCAGTTTAAGCAATAAAAGGACTTAATCAGGACATTACACACCTTTTGATCTTAACCATATTCCTCCAATTTCAAACAGCTACGAAATCTGCTTACATATTGAATTGAGATGAATGATTGTATAGCTAAACTATACATTTCAGTTTCTAAACCACATATGGCTATCCTTTTTGCTGGAATCAATAGTCTGAGAGATGTTTTCAGAGATGTTCTGCACTTCTCCAATTCACTTCTTTCCCTGATCTGAGCTGAGATGTGTCTAATTTCATGGGATATTCCAAAACACATTTGCTTCAGTTTGCAGTGTTCAGGGGAAAAGGAAGGAAATTCACTAAGGAGGGAAAGACAACTAAAAAATAAAATGTCTTATTCAAGCTAGACTTTATCTTGGTGTCAGCCTGGTTTACAATAAAAGCAATTTAGAGACAGGTCAAAATGAGCTATTTTTACATAATGTAAGAGCATGCTGGATGTGATAAAGAATATGAAACACATCATGAGCAAAACTAAATGTTGTCTTAGTTATCCAAACTCAGACACAGTTAATAGTAGCTTCAGTCTAGAAGAGAGGGCTTGTTTTGAAGTATTGGATTTTCTGAAAGATTATGAAAATTTTTGGTCTGATTTTATTGACTGAGTGCTGAGCTTCAAGCCCCCTTAAGATGTTTTTTTGAGAATTACAGATATGTTTAGCTTAGCCTCCAAAAGTCATTCAAACAAAAGGATTAGATTTCGGTTTGTGCGACTATAATCCAAATTCGACAATAAAACTGGATGTAAAGAAGACAGAGAGGTGTTTTGGCACCATACTGAATCCATTCATCATGTTTATTGGACTTTTTGAATGGAATTTTCACTATCCATTTAATGTTATAGTTCTGTACTGTCCTATAATACAAAAAGTCAGCTGTATACTACACAACAACTGAAGTTTTTTTTTAAAACATTGAAAAACCACTCTCACTGCACAACCACCATTAAATAAATTATTTTCCAGATGAATTGAACATGAAAGCTGCCCTGTTAAATAGCCTTGTATCCTACTACAGCTATAGTTATTATCAGATCAAATAGAACAATATAATGACATTCAAACCCATTATTTCCTTTTGATTGGACCTTTTGACTTCATAACTGTGTGTAAACACAGTAAATGATGACCACAATATTCAATTAATTTTTTATATTTACCATTTATGGGTGTGTGCAGTAATGATGAACCTTTGAACTTCAAGGGAAATAATCTATACAAGTTGTCAGAACACGAAGAAGACCAAATCAGTCCCAAAGCTAACATTAGAGACATCTCAGCAAGAGTGGATCTGACCCCAAAAGCTTAATCCCCAAGATATTAATAAATTAATTCCTCTGGAAGATGCAGCTTGAAAAGTCGATCTAGACTGTATCAAAACCTTACATTACGTGTAAGCAAGCTGACCATCCAGAATGCACCTATGCATGGTAATTTCAGCTGCTTTGTGAATATTAAACTTTCTTCCTATCACAGAGGAAATTGATTTCAGCTGAAGATAAGGTATACTCAACATACCTACATTCAGAATTTATGCTGTCATCTCTAATGCATATTTATTCTAGTAATTCTGAGTTCCTGTAATTTGGGGATCACATATGAAGTGACTTTGATATTGTAGTTTCTTTAGCAATTTTTATTAGATTCAAAGAAGTGACTGAGTATGCAGAGCACTTTGAGTCAGAGATGAGAAAAAACCAAATTTATTTACTCAGTACATAGCACATAATAAAATAATCAGTTACAGTGAAAGTAAAATGTATTCATTTGATATTGCTTCTCTATATAATGAAATCTTGACAGAAGAAAAAAGAGGAAATCTTTAAACAAATTCTACAAGTATACGATTCATGTTAAAAATGAGTAATTTGCTAAAACAGATCCTTTCTAACAAATCATGATGCAAAATGATTTTTTCTAGCAGAGAAATGAAAGTAAGAAGTAAGACAATGTTTATTGTTTCACATTGCATGTTTTCTCCCGCATTTACAAAAAGTGTCTGAGCAGTAATGATAAGAAATTAAAAAGTTAAAAAAACCCCAACAGTAAATTCATCCTTTAGAGTGTAAAAACATGATGAAGCTGTGAAAGCAACATATATTTTAACAGACTCTTACTCTAAGCTATACCTGCAGATGCACCAAGTGTAACGTGTGATGTTTTGAAACAGTGGGCACAGTGGCCCATGGAAAATTCTTTTTTTTGTTTTATGTGGACCACAATTCAACAATATTATCTCTTGACAGAATAGCACAGGTGGAGCAAATTTATTAGCATATGCAAACAAACATAAGAAAGCACCTCAGTGTCATATCATGAGCTTTGTTATGGTTAATCTTTTGCAGATAAATACACCATTTTTTTATAATTGAGCAGAAACATTTACAGAAGACAGAGAGAAATCAGTTCAATACTGTGCCAATTTGCTTTTCAAAACAGAAGCAGTCAACAGGAGAACACGGGTCTTGAGGTAGAAGGTCTACCAGGAACATACAGGGCTGACTATAGTAATCAACACTTTAATCTTTAACCTGCTCTAAACTCTGATGGTCAGCAAATATGACAAGAATGAGAAAAATCTTACTTCTCATAAGACCTCTGTCAATTTGAACAAAACCAGTTCTGTACACCCAAAAGAGATGGATGATTAGATCCCTTACATCCTATAATCCACAGTAGAACTCCTAATGAAGGGTGCTGTGTAGGGGAAAAAACCAAACCAGACCAAAACAAAACAAAAACTTGAAGTAGAAAGCAAGAGGTGGCAAATATGTTTCTACTTCTTTCCATCTCTCTAATGGAATTTGTAAGCCTAACACACAAAGGACTCCAAATTTTGCACTCAGAGTACTGTAGCATCAAAATTAACAGTAGTGATTGTTGTTCAGGTGGACAATCTGTGCCTTAAGTTTAACTTGATTGAGGGAAAGTCCATTGAAGCAGACAGGGCTGTGACAAAGAAGTTTTAATCCTTCCTTCTGGACCTCTCTGGAATACCAATTCAGTAAAACCATTTGATGTTGAGGAAACATATTTCCAATTAATTTTTATCAAGATTACCTTGCAATCAACTACTCCAGAATCTACAATTTTTATTTACAAGACAAACAGAGTGTAGATGGTGCTCCCACAACTTGGGCTGGGCAGGAGTCGGGGGATATTTTTTATTAAAAAAAAAAAAAAAAAATTGGTTGTTTTGTAAAAACTTGGGGGGGGGGGGGGGGGGGGGAGTGGGGGGGGGGGGGGGGCCCGGGGCCTAAATAAATAAAGAAAAAAAAAAAAAAACCCCCTTTCCCCCTCTTCTCTTTTTTGGAAAATGGGGGCAGCCCCCAGCTAGCCGCTCAACAGCGACAGGCTGGCATGTGTACAAGGGCTTTTTTCCTTTTTTCAGTTTGCCAGGGCAGGAATTTTTGTCCAGATAGATGACTCACATCTGCCTTACCAGGCCCAGCATCCTCCTGTTGTTACCATCTACAATTATGAGAAGTCCATAATGAAATAGCAAAACAGTATCTAATTCATAACTGCAGTAATTTTATGATTTTCAAACGTGATAGACTCCTAAAAATATGTTTGCAAAAGAAATTGCCAATACCTGCTTGAATGAAAATTGGGAGTATGAAAACCACATCTAGTTTTTTGGGTTTTAATGTGTAGGTAGGTAATTTTTCTCTACCAAGTACCTGAAGTAAAATTAAAACAAAATTTAAAAAAAAAATAAATTTGGCTAAGATATGTTTCTGGATTATTATATTCCTCTGCATATTCAGTAAACTTTAATAGACCCTGAATCTTAAGGACAGGGGTACATCTGTCCCAAGATTGTTCTCACGTGTGGCTGTGCAAATGTAACCAACAAATTGCCGAGAAAAGCCAGTAGGGTCTTAATTATGTTTTTTGAAGTAGGTGGCAAATATTGTAAAATGTCTCCTTCTTAACAGCTTAGACTGGATATATAGTTTTGTACCCTATTGCTGTTCATATTGAGCATATATATTTCTCAAGCTATATTTCTGAGAGCTATATTTCCTTATAAAAATGAAGCCTGTGGTAATCAAGGTAATGTTACTGGTCAGTTGTCGCTCCTCACTGGTTTCCTGACCTGCATGTTTATACCTGTATTTGAATCACCTCAGTAATTTTGTTAGTTCCGAGGAAAGAAAAAAATCCCTTGAGAATCTCAATCCTTTTTACACTGTGACATCACTGAAAAGTTATTTTCTCAATAATAGCAACTAAAAAAAAAATCTCAAAGGTCCTCATGTTTCCATAGAGTGAAAATATAGATTTAAAATAAATTTCACATATAAAGAGGGAACAGTGTTAAGAATAAAAAGCTTTTGCTGTGTAAGCCACATTTTGCACTCTGACAATGATGATTTCATCAGACTTAGCTTGCTTGAAAAGAAAAAGAATGTGAGATGAAATCCTAGATTTTTGATTGAGAAAGGATTTAACCAGGAAAGAGTTCTCAAAGGCACAGATGGAAAGCTGCAGCAGTCACTTTCATTGACTTACTGCTTCACTTTTAAAGCATTGCTTTTATCATTCAGGTGATCTCTGGTTTGAGGAAAGTTGAGGGTTCAAGTCTCTTGTGTACAAATATCTACAAGGCATGAGATAACTGACAGAATAAAGCTCAAGTTCAAATTGGACCCTCTATTTCCCAAAAATTAATGGGCTTCCAGCAGTTTGCTTTCCTCCTGATCAGCAAGGATGTTTCCTAATATATGCTGATCATTAAATATTTACTGCTAGATATAAGAAATATAGACTTTTTTAAAGTAGAAATATTGCTAATTATATTAACTGTGTGGTTGTTTATTTATAGAGATAAAAAATATGCTTTTGAATGCTGTTATTTTTTATCTTTCAATGTCTGTCTGGTTTGACATATTTCAAAATGAAGGCTATTTTGTTTTCATGAGAAAAAGCAGCCAAAAATTTCCATAATCAATCTGTTATCATATCCAGAATCAACAATTCAGAATATGAACTTGTCATCATATGTCACGTCCTGAAGCTACAATGTACCAGTTGAAAGATACCAATGTGTTTGTGGATTGAAAGATAATGTGTTTTGCATAGAAGGACTTCTTCAAATGTAGAATTATATACTCTTCACCTCAAATTGAAAAAAAAAAAGAAGAAAAAAGAACAAAACACTATATATAACTTTTTTTTTCTTTTTTGGAGGCTTGATTTCCTCCTGGTCCTTTGATCTAGAAAACCTTTTACATTTTCTCAAGACTTTAATGCCTGCCTGTCTCAAATTGATGAAAACTTAAATCAGAGTACTTGCAGAATACAAGTCTCAATAAACCTATTTAGGTATTTGGTAAATTGGCATATTATGCACTCAATACAGATTCACAGATCACATCTTCAGCATCAAGAGTTTAACATAACTGGTATATCCTTTTATTATTTTAAAGGACAAGAAATTTCTTTTACTCTTAAACTCTGTTGTTTTGTCTTTCCAGCTAATTCAAAGCATCAGTGCTGTGGATAAAGATGACTCACAAGAAGGCCACCATTTTCATTTTTCATTGGATGAGGAAGCCACAAATGGCTCACATTTTATTGTCAAAGACAATCAAGGTAGTGTCATTCACGCAGCTCTTTAAAACCTTTTTAATGGACGATGCGTGCTTCTAGCAGCTCCTTAATTTCTTAAAACTTTCCTCTTAAATAGAAATTTTCATTACAAGAATTGGGCATGTTCTGAGGTCCTTTTAAAAACAACAATTCAGTAGTATCAATGATTTTATTTTCCTTTTCAAGTTAATAACAAAGAGCAAAATGAAAAGTTTCATTTCAAGAAAAGAAAAAACTGCTGAGATGAAAAATACACAGATACTCCTTAAAATTTGTTTCCATAATGTAGAATATGGTGGTCAATTCCAACTTTTCTTTTAAAACTATTTTCATGAGAAATGAGATCACTAGAAAGAGAAGATTGATATTAATATGGAACTGTTATTTCATTAATTCAGCAAGACCAAAATTTTAAAAACAGAAAACCAGGAATGCAATCTTATTTTGTAATATATAATACCAAACAAAACCAGACTGAGATGAAAACATAGCTGCGATGTCTGGTGTAATTTCAAGGGAGATGACCATTTAGAGTCAGTCTGCTGAGACTACAAAGTAAAGCTTTTTCAGACTCAGCTAAAGTACACGTCGTTCTTATTGACCACACTAATTATTTGAATGTTCTGGCTAAGGGAACAAATCAATGGAAATAAGTTTTGGAAAGTTCCAACTATGTTAAATGGCAAACTGCTTCTCAATTATCTTCAAAGTTAGTCAATGTATCAATAAGAATTTCAATTCCCATCTTCATTAACCTCTCACTCCTTGCCAGGAAGAGATAGGTCATTGTATTAAGGTCAAATTGTGTACGAGCCATGCACCTTTCCCACTTTTTTTCTTTCTGCCCAAAACCCTAGCAGACTCTCACACAAGGCAACTCAATCAGTTCCTTTTGATGGCTACTAATGGGGAAAACAAAACTTTTTTAAAGCATGATGCAATCAGTTTTCAATCTGTCCCTTTGTGCTGCATGGCAGAGAAATGGCTGGTTGAATGGTGATAGTCTGAAGGAAGATAAAATTTACTATAAATCTGTGGTATTTTATCTCAGAATATTTCTGAGACTCTGAACTATGATAGAAACCTAGAACAACTTAAGTGTGAGGGAGTTAGCTTCAGTAGATTGTTTGCATAGATGTATTACGCAGATAATGGTAGAAACACTTTCCCCCCACACACTTCTACATATGCACACATGCAATAAGTTGCTCTGCCATGAGAAAAAATTCTGATATGGAACTATTTATAAATCCTTTTCTTTTCATTACACATGCTTGTAGACAGGCCTATTTTGTTTTGCAACAAGATAAGTTACATATTTGAATTGATTGATATGCAGTAGGAGCTGATTTTAGGCTGTTTACTGTGTTTTTTATAGAACAGGTTTCTAAACACCAATCATTAAATACAAAACAAAGTGAAGGCATCTAAATCTTTTTGCTATTTTAGGTAGTAGGAGTCCAGCTAGCTCCAGGTTTTGAGTCAGGGAAAGAAATAAAAGACTATTTTAGTAGACTTTTTTCTTGCTTTCTCTTCTTTCCCTTGCCACCTGTTTTCACTTTGTTCTGCTAGGCACATTTTTTAACCTTTTTGATTGGCAAACTGTCTATATTTTATCTATGAACTGCTGGTTTGGTAACAGCTGGATACATGGAACCATTTTAAGAACCAATTAATTAGTCTGAGCAGGTGTCAGGTACTGAATAAAATGTCGATTTCTTTAGCTCTGAACATTAAAACCAGAGCTCCTAGGTCAAATTTTATTATTGCCCCTGGAATACATATATCAAGAATAAATGAAATTTAGTCGTGATTGACATAATATGCACCAAATGTCAGTACCTGTTTTTACTTTTTTAACTTTCTTAATATGTAGCTTTGCACAGTACTGTTAGTTTTTAGTAGGTCAGATTACACTTAAGTATTACTGTTGTGGTTAGAAAATATATAAATGCATATCATCATAATAATTTATCTTCTAGATAACACAGCTGGAATTTTCACAGAAAAAAGTGGCTTCAGAAGGAAAGAGCAGGTTTTTTTCTACCTGCCAATCTTAATTCAGGATAATGGAACCCCACCACTGACGAGCACAAACACTCTCACTGTCACCGTCTGCGACTGTGACGCTGAAGTTAACACTTTCTACTGCCGATATGAAGCTTTCATGTATTCCTTGGGTCTCAGCACAGAGGCTTTAGTCGCTGTTTTGGCTTGCATATTAATATTCCTAGGTAAGTACAAGTAAGAGAAATTACTTTGATTCCTTTTACAGAGGGGTTGGTTAAGTAACAAAAATGCACCCTTGATTGGAAAACTGGAAGTACCAGGTCATTGGGAAAAATTGAAATAAGGCAAATGTTTCATTTCTTCCCTGTTTCTTTATTATAATTTCTCCCTTCCCCTCTGCAGTTTTCAGAAAAATTTTAATTCTAGCACAATTTCCTGAAAGTTGGGTGTAGTTGAGTTATGGTCCTCTTTTCTCTTGTGGTGTTGCAATATTAAAGATTTCAGAGCCCAAAATCTGCATTGATCCCAGGTAAAGCTTAAGACAGCATTACATGGAAAATTTGCAAGTGTAGGAATATACTAAAAGAAAGAGCACCGTACTCATTCTGCCTTATGAACAGCAAATGGAAAACTGAGATTGATTATAAATTATTAAGGAAAAGAGGCTCTGACATCAGTCAGAAAACTTCAGACACAGGGAGTTTCTCTGCCAATTAAGGTTACATTTCTAGACAGCATTTTCTCCAAATGTTGTATGTGGCCTTTTTCCTCTCAGGAGACACCAACTTAACCTCCATTACATTTGGGAATTTGTGGATGTGAAAGCTGAGTTTGAGAGTGTTTCAAAGGCACAGGTGTTTTTCTAGTACCTCTGTAAAGGACCATGCAGAGCTGGCAAACAGCACTCAAAATCAAACCAACAATCCAAGGCTGGCTATTCCTGCACTGCAGGGGGCCATGGCTGCAATGTTCTGATACAAACTGCAGTTTCCCCACCCATTCCTTAATGTGTTTACCCTTCTCCCATTGTCCTGCTTTCCCCACCCCATGTGGTCCTGGCTACTCCCTCAGGTTTTCCCTACTGGTTCCTGTACCCTAACTCCACCCATGTGCTGCCCCTGTGCCCAGAGATCACTGGGCAATGTGCTGTCCCTGCCCCCCTGTCTCCCTAGAAAACTCCTGACCCTCCGCCATGTACCACGTGTGTCTGTGCATGTGGATGTCTGTGCTCAAATGCCTGTGCACATGAGGTCTTCGCCCATGAGGCATCTCTGCCTCTGGGAGGTCTTTGGCCTCTGCTGCAGCCATGCGAATAAACATCTTCCATGGACACTGTGCATAGATCCTCCTCGTCAAAGATGTCTGCTCTTCGCAACCTCCTTTACCACCTCCAGCTGCGAAAAGCAGACAAACCAGAGCTAGCCTTATGGCTCCCTGGCCAGTGAGAGTGCAGTGACCAGCCCTCGGAGGGAAGGTTTGGTGCACTGAGATACTGAACCGGGCTGGGCAGAGACGCTCTCCAGTAAGGTCTGCTATAACATCCCTTAAACTGCAACACTGCAGCACGACATAATTTTTATGTCTAAATGGGAGTACTCTTGGGTAGATACCAGCCGTTTTTTGACTCCATAGCAAAGCCCAGGCTTTGCACTAGCTCCCCTACATCCATGTGCTGGTTTCCAATGGAGGACACAGGAACATACAGTTGAATTTGTTGTTTCTAGTTTTGCCTGCACTTCCAGAGTCACCTTATTTGATTCTTATTTTAGACCTGCCTTATGCCTTTCAGTTAGTTTAAGCTTACAGGTCAGTATGCATTTCAAGTTTTGTTGGATTGTTGCAGGGTATCTGAACATGTTCACTTTGTGTTATCTACTTCAGGGACTAAGGATCAGGCAAAGAGTATCCTTGCATTATCCAGGCCAGGGAATTATTCATCAAGGGTTTCTTGGGTGTTTGCAGAGAAGTTCTCCCTCCAGCTGGAATAAACCCATGGCATCTACTGGGCCTATTCATATCACAAAAGCCAAAGCAAGTATATAGATAAATATATTAGTCCGAAAGAAGAAAAAGTCTTATCTATTACTACACTCCTCACAAACACACGTTTTAAATTCATTTAATATTTTAATGTATATTTCTGATTATTTAAAATGCAATAATAAAATGTTCTATATATAATAGGTTTGCCATTTATCTCTTAAAACTAGTTTTCAAGTGTTATGTGTAACGTTAGAAGAGTTCACCATGTAAAGGGTTTGGAAAGGGAAAACCATCTGGGTTTTGTGAATATATGGTAGAGATTTTTGTTTCTAGTGCTTTCAAGTTTTGTGTTGGTATATCCCAACAAAATTGAATAGTTTATTGTAAATATGGAAAAAAGAACTACTTCAGGTTCCTCATATCTTAAGTGAAGTAAAATCCTTAAGTAAAATCCTGTAATTGTTGGTAATTGTATCATTTTGTGTCCGGAGTAAAAAACTGCAGTCCACAAAATACTCATTAAATAGAACTGCAGCAAGATATAGTTAAAACTGAAATAATTAATTTCTGTGAAAGTCATAGACTAATTTAAAGGGATCTTCAGTTAAAAGTAAGTTATGTAGGATTTAAATAATGCTTTAAAAGAAAATTTTTAAAAGTTTTCACCGGTGAAAGAAGAAAGATCATCTGATTCATAGGCCTTGACAGTAAAATGACACAGAATTTACTGAGAGTCTTCAAATTTGCAAACCAGCATAACAGAAATAGTTGAACACCATTCTGCATAGTCTGTGGAACTGAATAATTCAACCAGGTGAGGAGGATACCTTGTTCATTGTCTCATTTTTCATTTGATCTTCCTGGGGCTTTTATCAGAGAGACTGTTAGAGATTAAGAATTTAAATTCTGAATGTGAAAAGGATATTCTATGTGATAAGAAAAGCACTTTCAAAAAGCATAACCTGTGTTTCAGTCAGTTTCAAACTTGCATCTGCCAAAAGAGCTGCTCCATTTCATTCACCTTTTTTATAAGTCCCTTTGTAGCCATTTTGCCAACACACCCGTTGCTCATCTCAAAGCAATAAAATCCATAAAAATTACAGCTCTATAAATTTGTTAAGTTAGCTTCACTTTGCAACAGCATTGATACTAAGATAAGCTGTGATTTTTTTTAATCTTTCCAAACACATTCAAAGTCTCTAGTTCTGTTTGATTTTTCCTTTTCCCTTCTCTTCTATTCTTTTTGTTTTGTCAGTGTTCTTTCTGGCAATTGTAACCATAAGGCAGCAAAAGAAGAAGAAGCCTCCCTTTTCAGAGAAGATGGAAGAATTCAGAGAGAACATTGTCAGTTACGATGATGAAGGAGGTGGCGAGGAGGACACAGAAGCCTTTGATATTTCAGCACTGAGGACACGCACTGTCATGCGAACGCACAAACCTCGGAAGAAGGTGGTCTCCGAAATACAGAGCCTCTACAGACAGTCTCTGCAGGTTGGCCCAGACAGTGCAATCTTCAGGCAATTCATTTCAGAAAAGCTTGAAGAGGCTAACACAGATCCTCGTGTTCCTCCATATGACTCACTTCAGACCTATGCATTTGAGGGGACTGGCTCTTTGGCAGGATCGCTCAGCTCGCTGGGTTCAAACACTTCAGACGTGGATCAGAGTTATGACTACCTTGCAGACTGGGGACCTCACTTTAAACAGCTTGCAGGCATGTACACTTCCCAAAGAAGTGTGGGGGATTAACTACTCTTTGATTTGTTCTTTTGTTTTCCTAAGTCTCAGCAACCAAACGCAACAGTGGAGATTTAAAAAAAGAGATTGTCCCACATTTAAACATGAAAAATAAGACCCCAAGGGTTTTAATATGGAAAGTCTTGGATGTGGAAATCTCTTGAAAAATCACACCAGGGGTTTTATAACATGAAGGGATGGAGGTTCTCGTTTGAAATCCTTGTGGTTATCTAGGTGCTTGAATGCAAACTCTGCTGCTTTTGATATCTAGGTCCTCTTCTGGATACTGAAAATCTGGATCTTGCATGTAAAAAAGGAGGAGTAGAAGCCATAAATGGATGTTATAAACATTCTGTCATCCATAAGCTTTAAACAGTTTCCAAAGTTGAAAGGCTTTTGCTGTTGCAGTTGAATACATACATTAACCAAAGTTAAACACGCGTATTTGTATAATGCTTCATTATATTAATATAATTGTGTGAAAAAGCAGACCCTAGATATTCTAACACTGTTGTCAGAAGTGCTCACAAAATCATCTATTTATTTTTCTCAGGATGATAAAACTAAAACAAATGTCTTTTTCTGTCAGTATAAAAATAAAACCCCATTACAACACCAGCACATATTTGCTGCCATTTTAGTTTTTAATGAAGCTATTGGAAAATGTGTAAACCAATACTTAATTTAGCAAATAAGATAGGAAAAAGAATCAATATTTAACTTAAATACTGCAATCGACCACATTACATATTACTGCACTTAGAAAAAAATGCTGTCTAAATACAGGCATTTTTCCTTTTATTAAGAGTTTAAAGGATGACTGATTTACCAGCACAGATTTATTTTTTTATTATGGAATATAAAATTAGCTGCAGTAGCCAGTTTTATTATAACAATATTAAGAATCTTTAAAATGCTAAGCTGATGGTTATAAAACTTTATATAATAAGATAATAAAATACTTTAAATGTTAATCCACTTTGAAAATGATCCTGAATCATTGTGCAAGACTCAAGTAAGATTTCAAAATTAATTTCACACTGTATTTTTCCCAACCATTCCATAACAAATATAACGATGTCTTGGAATATTTCTTCACTTATGCCACTACCCAGCAGCAATTTTGGAACTGAGGTCATCAAATGTTCTCAAAATGGTCTGTTTTGACAAAGCAACCCACCTGTATTTTATTCACCTCTCTTTCATCAGGTACTCATTTCACAGAAATTATATCTTGTAATTCACTAATTAAACCACCTAAAATGTGGCATCAGGATAAACTAAATTATGCAACATATTTCTTTCTGTTTTCCTTTTTTTTCTTTTTTTTTGAGTAATATTTTAGGTAAGTGCAACTGAATTACAGAGTCAGGAAAGAAACAAATATATAAACAAACCCCAACAAAGAATCAAAAAAGGCATGCAAAAAGAAATCTGCAATATTTACTACAGCTGCTCATCACTGAAGAAAATCAAGGTATGTAGGATAAATGGAAAAGTGCCAGTACAGAGTTTAAATTCCTGGTACCTAAAAATAAAACATGGAGGAGTTTGAAAATCAGGAGAGATTTCCAGTGTGAGGTCTGGTAAGGACAGAAACATTATTCATTATATTCATAGCTAGAAAATTATGGGTAGAGGGGTAAGGGAGCAGAGTGGTCATCCAGCCAGGAGCATATGAAGCAGAACCTGCTTCCTAAGAAAAAAAAATTACACTTTCCAGTCTCATTCTAGGATGCCAGTGTGAATGAGCAGCTACAAAAGAGCTTTAAAAGATGCACGAGTGAAAATATTGTATTAATGACTCTAACTTTTTACTCCAATGGCTTTCAAACACGTGGTAAAATTACTCTTATTTCAGACATTATTTTACATATTAGTAATTTGCTCCATGGAGAGGACTAGAGAAAGAGAAAACAGCTATACACTACTGGTTGTTTACAATAGTGAAAACTACATGTTTAGGATTAGGTCTATAGATTTATGTGGGTTATACCCTAAACAAATCCTTATTTCACAGATGGTTCCAGTGGCTTTAAGAGAATTCTTTGTGCTTTCAGGTTGTATTAAGAACAAAAAGGATAACAGTGTCTGATCCTTTCTCAATCCAGTGATTTTGTCCATTTATGTAGACAAATAACCTTGAACACTCAACCATATTTGCATTTTTTATTTTCTCTTTACTATGAAGTATTTTAGCAATAAATAATTTTTGTACCACTATGTAATAGTGTATACCACTAACACATAGTTTTTGTAAGCAGTGTATGCCATTGTCAATAATTTCTATGTGAAAAAGAATAATGGCCTGCAATGGATTTTAAGTGATCCTTAGCTGAAAAAAGCCTTAGATCATATTTGCATAACAGAGAAAGGGCATGTTTTGCTCTGAAACAAGAAGTTATTCCCAGCTGTTACTGCACCACACCTTATTAGGTTCCTGGTATTCAGTGTAAGTCAACCTTGTCAATTTATTTCCACATGTGAGGAAAGAACCACTGAACTTACTCAGCAGTTTCAGACTTCTTTTAAGTTAGCTGAACAATGTGTGGAAAAATGCTTTTTAGAATTGTCTTCTTACTTGAAGGAAGTAAAACATTCTGAGTAAGCAAAAATTTATCATATAAGAGACATCACAGTCATGAGTAACATGAAATTAATAAAGGATAAACTATAAGTTAGAGTTTCTGATGATGAAATATGGTAAATTGTGGCATGTTTTTTTTCAAATAGAGTCCTCCATTATTTTTATCTTTCAAAATTTGATTAGTAGATAGAATTCACTATGTTATTGGCTGAACTGAAGAGTGCAAATATGGTGACAGATGATAAATAAATGTTCAGCTATTTATGACCTGTCTAAGGGAATATAAGGAAGACTTATTTGCTGGTCAAAGGAAGTAGGATCACACACACTGCTTTTCTACATGAATGCTGTGAAGAGATATTCCTGCATATGTCTTTTTCTGTAACCTGGTAAAAAAAAAAGTTAAGAATTAGAGAAATACCAGACAAAAGATTGGCTTTCTGTTTCAGTCTCACTCATATGGATTCAAAGTGTTGTGGGTTTTGTTTTATCATTTAAAATCCAAGGAAATGAAGACTATGCATATATAATAAACCTGAAGTTGAAAAAAATAGAAATCACTTGATAGAATATTACACCTTCATACTCATACTTCCAGTCATACTGTGACTGGAAAAAGTATATTTTGTTTATCAATTAAGCCAAAATAAAAAGTTTCAGTTTGGTTTTCACTTTGCATATCCTGATGCAGGTTTTTTATTTTCATAATACTGAGAAGAAATCCTGCATACTACTGAGGATAGTCTTTGTCTTTAAACCACATAATTTTTCTACTGCATTTTCTCACAGGTATTGTCATTACACTCCTAGTTTTGCTTTCAAAATCTGCGCTGGAAATCTGGTTATTTTAGCACTCATTCTTAATTATAAGGGGTTACCCTGTCAGATGAGAGTAAAATGTGTCTGAAAAGAGAGTGCGCATTTTATGCTTGAAAGTCAGATCTAATATATGCTCTCCAAGGAGCAGAAGCTGAAGGAGTTTATGTGATTTTACATTCTGGAAAAGAAGGAATTTCACCCTTGATCCAGATTACAAACAAATAGAATAAATGTTATATGAAAAAAACTGTAGCTATTAGTAAAATCTATAACATGTTTCTACCAGAAAAATGGCAAACCCATGTCTTATAAAGAGAAATAGAGAAAATTAATGTTTATTAAGAAAAAAAAAAAGGTTGACACATTTGACAACAATGATGTGGTTGCTTTTGTATTTGTTTGGAAAAAGAGAAATTCTTCATATATGTGCCTATATCAGCCTTCTGTTTCATACACAGAATTCAAGGAACAGTAACATTTAACTCTAGAACACAGAAGGAAAAAACATGTAAATAGAGAGATGGTTTACATCAGTATGACACACTTGACCCAGAGCAAATAGATAATAAAATTAGTCAGAAATATGTATAGGACTCAACAAGATGTCTTACCCATATGAATATATATAATTATATATGTACCATTCCCTCTGACATTGTTATAAGTCAATTGGTCTCTGCCATCACAAATTCCTCTGAAAAGAGTCTTTGCAAAGGACATCTTGGACAAAAGATTTTAGTAGCTTAGGAGCTGGAAAAAGATTTTTTTATATACTGCAAATTTGACTTGCAAATGTCAAAAATATCCCCAATTATTAATGATGAGGATACCTGAGATATAAACAAGAATTGGATGACCCTGAAGAAAGAATAAAAAATGGTTAGAATGTATTGACAAAAATACAGATCATGAACCCTGCAAATAGTACTCTAAAAAAAAAAAAAAAAATCCTGCTATTATACTGGGCACTTATCCAGTAGGCAATTAAACAGGACAAGGATATTCTAGAGTTTAAAATAACTATGAAATGACAACAGCATTCATTCCAGAAAAGAAAAAAAACCATAAAATATGAACCAAACCTGTACAATAAAATGGATAATATAAAATGTTGACCATGAAACTATTTAATTACATGACAGGGCATTCAATTTTGTCAGATTCTGGCCAGCCATACTAATATTTTTTCTGAAAGTCACACATTCATTTAAACAGTATGCCAAAGGTAGTTCCAATATTATTATTAAAACATTCTTATAAGGCAAAAATCTAATTTTTTTTAGATTTTTGCCTTATAAGAATGCTTTAATAATAATAAATATACATTTATTACATATGCAATAATATACATTATTGCATATGTACAAACACTTTGGCAAACCAAGATAAGGTATCCAAGAGATGTAAAAGAGTTGAAAAAGAAGTTGTTCTTAAATATCTCCTTCTAGATTTTTGCAGTCTAATTCAATATCTTCACGTATCATTGGTATCTGATCAAACTCATTTTATTGGTTGCAAATGCCAATTTACTTATATAATTTATGAATTCAAAGAATTATTACAATTAATTTACAATTATTTTATGAGCATTCCTAAAGATTAGAGCACCTAAAGTAATAGATTTTCCAGGTTCTTTTGGTGAAAGTTTCTTATTATCAGGAAAGTTTTACTCTGCTTTTCCATCACTGAACATGAAAACATCCTAGTCAGCATCTACAAGCACTCTCATCCACTGCACTACATCTCGCTCAGCCTCAGCCTCCTAAAAACTGGAATAAGTTATTCAACTTCCTCCCCATCCTTTGTTGCCACTACCTCAGACATTATGGAAATTCAATGCAGGCTGGAGTCTCCAGGACATCAAAATGAGAAAGGCATCCTTCCTTATGGGAAAGGCTTAGACATGGTGAATCTTCCATAGCAAAGAACTCCTCCTAGTACATCTCCTTCATGTCACTGAAGACACTGACTCACTGATAATCACTCCCAAAGCTTCATCTACTTTTTCCAGTCTGATAGGGGTATAAAGACTCATCTTTGTCCTTTTACCACCATGTACATTTGGACTTATTTTTAAAAACTCAAAATTTTTCTTTGACTATAGCTTCCATTAAACTTGAATGATTATTATTGCTTTACGTTTTCCTACTACCAGCTAAAGGTTTCTAAGCCAGCTCCTTGCAGAGATAGCTATTTTGATATCACAAATTTCAGGAAATACAGAAAAAGATACATGAAATCAAGGCCAAAAGAGGTCAAATAATTCCTGCAGTTGGTTAGCTCCTGAACAGGAAACAACTTGTAGATCCTGAAATATTGTCCATCGTCTTTTCTTTGTCTCAGTGGCCGTGCCAAACTGAGTCAAGGTGTCTAGCACCCATTTTTTGTGTAAATCACCCTTTCTTTTTTGTACTTTTGTTATTAATATTGTTCATTTCTCATCCCATTGGTGTTTGTTTTCAATGAATTTTTATCTCAACCTATAGTTTCTGCCTTTGTCCCTCTCTCACCAGAGTGGGGCACAGGGAAGGGGGGCAGCTTATTTGGAGTTTAATTCCCATGTTGTTTTAAACCACCATATTTCATACAAAGATTCTATACTGACCTGAGTTGGTCAGATCTGGTTTTTGTGAATTTTTCTGATTATATTTGGCATGTTTTTTTCTACATTGGCTGAACACTTCTTTGTTCTAAAGCTCATTTTAACCAGGCTGTGATATTGCAGCCGTTTGGTGATCAGAAGCTAAGCACTAGTAAGCTGTTTGCACCTTGTAGCATCCTGTGCCAATGACAGCATTGTGGGACAATACTTTCAAGGCCTCCTCTTGTTTTGTGCTTTTATTATGTGCTGGATTTTATTCTAAGTTCATAGGTTCATTCTACAGCAAGTAACTCTTTCAAATAATTGAACATGAAAATATAAATATAGTTACCCCACACAATTAGAAAGCTAAGTAAAGCTAAACAAATCAGAAAATAGTTACCTCATCATTAGGCAATTCTTTATGGTTAAATAAGCCATAACATGCCTTCACTCAGGTCAAGATAAATCTAGAGAATACCTGAAGGGTCCTGGGGTTTGTGTTACCTTGACACTAAGCTGCTCACAAATAATAACATCTCCATAGTTGCTACTTATATGCCTACAATCACTGGAAGGTTTTTCAAAGGGAAAACACATTCAGAAACTAAGAATTAACTGTCTCCTAAAATTTCAAATATTTCTGGAAGAGAAACTGCCCTGGAAGGAGGTGAAGATATCCCTTACCATTATGTTGGTCTGCATTACCAGAGAAAAATACTAGAATTAATATAATTTATAAGTATTTGTCATAAATGCATTTTCATCCTTGCTATTTCTTCAGAGTATACATGTAATATGAAAATCCTAATTGTTCACCACATCTTTTGATGGTTGGATTCTTTGCACAGCAGAAAATGTATTGGTCTTTTGCTGTCTAATTGCTCCTACGTGATAGATGGTTTGGATTCACTAAAGAAACCCTAACCAACCAACCAACCACCCACCATAAGTAGTCATTATTATTGAAGAGTGGTAGAGACAATGAGACAATGAGAACTTGATGATTAAAGAAGTGGTCTCCTAAAAAACACCCACAAATTGATTGCTTTTGCAAAAACCTGAAAAACTTTGGAATAGCAAAAATTGAAAGAAGAATCTACTTGGCTGATGCTTTCTTGTTCGTTATTATTTCTATCCAAGAAAAGGACTTTGTAATTCAAGTCATTGCAGGGACAGCAAAATGCACCAAATAGTTGTTGTAGCAGTGCTCTCTGGAGACTTCATTCCTTAGGGATAATGCAGACGTTTGCCATCTATTAGTATAGTTGATATCTTGGGTTAAGACAAAAAACAGGATAAATGGAAAAAAATGAAAAAAAAATATTATATCTGGGCACTGAAAATTAAATCCTGTTTGTACTACCTTTCTAATTTTTCTTTGCATAATTCAGGATCGAAATTAACTGTTATTGACATGCCTTGTAAAATACATGCTGCATTTGTATATTGGTTTTCTCCAAAGATCATACAGAACAATTTTAGCTTTCCAAGTTTCTCCTCCTTATCGATCTACTGGCTTGTAGTATTCTGACAAGTGTGCACTTTTTGCTCTGAGCATTTTCTTGAAGTTTCTTTAAAACACACCTTTAAAAGTACCTTTAAAACACACACCAAACAAACAAACAAACAAAAAAACCAAAACAACAACAACAACAAAAAAAAAACAAAAAAAAAACCCCAAAAATGGGAAAAGGGGAAAGGAGAAGAAAACAGGAGGGTACCAAAAACTCAGCAAGCATGAAGTATCATTGTGGAATGAAGTTTGAAACACAATCAGAAGTTAAACATACTGGGAGTTCTACAATTTAAGCTGTAATAAAAGAAGAATTTTGACCTTTATTTTCCATTTGTAAGGCACAAAATACCCTTAGAGACACCTAAAAACATTCCTGCTATTGCAGAGACCTGAAACATCAGAGATGCTTTCCATTATCTTGTTCTCTTATAGCGACATGTTACAAATATTTCCCTGTAGATCTTAAGTTCTTGATAGTGTCATGGGAAGCATTTTTGTAATCCTTCCAGGGGAGTTGAAAATGGGAAAAATTCTCAAAGATGTAATGAGGATTGTTAAACACAAATAATCTGATCTCATACTCCTTTGGTTTTTATTATTATTACTTTGCATGTATTAAATAAAAATTTGACATTAGAAGTCTGGAAGTTTAACAATGCCTAGAATTGGCATTACCTTGTCTACAGGTCATGTTTCACAAAAAGATAAGGAAATCTTTATGTCAGATTGCACAAAAAATGAAAAAAATCAGACAGAAGTTCCATTGGTTCTCGTAGTGGACCTCAACCACCCCAAAATCTGCTTGGTTTTTTTTATTATTTAAGAGGTGCAAATAGTATTATGCATATGTAGGTAGAGAAAGCATACAACCTCTGTTTCCTTAAATAAATAACATCATCCCAATCCCAACAATTCTTGCTTATCTCTTTGTTTGATTCAGTTAGGCAATTCTCATATGTTTTATTGCTTTTGACTTCTTGGGAATTTAACATACCCTGCCATTTTGCAGAAGTTGGCATACCCATAAAAAAGATGAGATTCAACCTAGGCATACCAAAAGGACCTTTTGTATTCCTACCCATTTACTACTATCTCTCACAGTAGTTGAAGGGAAGTCCTGCAACCTGTACCTGAGAGAAGAATGTGGAAGGACAAGAAAGAAAACAAATGTCATGCATCTCCATACCAAAATAAGAAAATAAAGTCATAACTCATCTTCAATAACAAAACATAAAGACAGAGAAACCAGAAAAAACTCAGACCTTGAAAAGCCATTAAAAGGCAAACTTTAGAGATGAATCTGAGATGATAGAAACATCAATTTTCTTTCCTCTGTGATTGTTTTAAAATGACACGATAGCTTGATCCATCCTTTGAGTTTTCAAAAGTACATATGTGGCAACAGTGTTAAGAGAGGGAAACATCATTTTCTGACAGAACAACTATTTTCTTGAATGCTATTTACACTTTGAGTGTTTAGGCTAATATTTGAGCATATTCCAGGCAACAGTCCAGCTCAATCTGACATTATAGCTTTCAAAAACTTCCTTCTTCTGGTCTTGGATGTCTCTTTTCACTACGCATGCTTCCTCATCAAAATAGCTAATTAAAAAAAGCTAATTATCCAATTTACAACACATGTTCTAAATTCCTGCCACCTGAAACTGATATTCTGAAGCCCTAGTGCATACTTAACTCTGTCTTATGCATGACAATTGGAAAATAAACAAGTGTTTACTGATTTTCTTAGAAGGTATTTTTCTTTTTACTGAGAAAGGATTCTCAGCTGGAACAATCAATCACCCGTACACTGAGAATCCATATTTCAAAAGTCCTTAAAATAGTGCCATTGTGCGGATATTTATAGCAGGTTTCTTTTAAGTGTGGATCTATTTACCGGTGATTATGTTTCATGCAGGTTTGCTTTGACTAATGGATGTGAAAAAGATCCCTAAACAGTTGTACTGCTGGAAATTCTGTGCGTCTGTAGAAGCACAGTGGCTCTTTAGGACTATACTCATATGCTTTAACACTGAGCAGTTTTATGTAATGTTATAGTATTGAAATAATTCTGAAAATGTTTGCCCAACAGTTTTATATTAGTGTTATTCTCCATTTCTGGACTAGCCTAAAATCTTCACTGAGAACCTTATCATTTGTCCAGTGGGTTTCTGCACCCTACTGCAAAACATTGGAGTCAAGCAAAAGGAGTAAGCTCTTGATTTTTGAGCTAGTAGTCTAACACGTCTTTGTTGTTGTGGTACAGTATTCGTGGTGTTGAAAGCTTCAATCAACTGAATTTATTTTGCAAAGTTACTGATAAAAATCCTAATGAAATATAACTAGGTCTGCTGGATTTATTTATATATTTTATTTTTCTGATGGTTGCAGAAAATAGTTTTTTCATCTATTTAAGTAGTGAATTTTTCTTGCTTTACAGAAGACCTGAAGATCCAGTGCTTATTGAGAATTACTGCACAAGCAGCTTCCACTAAGTAGATGATTATATACATCCTTTCATGCTTCTATATTAACTTAAATGCTGATTATTGTGATTCTTTTTCATTTTCTTTCTTTCTTTTTATTTATTTTTTTTAGCTTAAGCTGGTTCATATGGGTTCAAGTCTTAGCATGTAAATCATAGATGTGTTAATGTAGGGTCTACTTTATATACCGTGGAGCTTATTGGTGGGAAAATCCTGATATCCAGGATTAGCTTCACACTGTGATTAACTTTTCAGTGGCAACAGGAAGGGATTTTTAATTCTAGGTTTTAATAAGTTTATGTCATTTATCAGTTGAACACTTTGGTTAGTAATACACTATTCTCATATAAAATGTTTTTATTCTCCATCCTCTTTTTCAGCTTCTCATAAACCAATTCTGCAAATAATTCTAATTCTTTCTTAAAGGATTCATTTCAGAATAGAATCACATGAGGCTTTCAAATGTTAATATTTCAGTTATTTTCCTTTCCAAGTGATTTTTCTATCAAATGACACATAACTATTAATGCAACATCCACTATTAAACAAATCAGGCTTGTTTGCAGCTTACCTGTATGGGTTCAGCTGTGGGAGGAGAGGAGAAAAATGATAAATATTTTTATTGCTATTCTGTATGGGATAGGCCAAAGTATTTGATATTCTTCTTGAGATAGGCATGACTGTATTGTAGAACTCTTAAAACATATATAATTCAAGGTCATTCCATGTAGCTGTGATATCTTGTCTCAGAAATGACCATAAATTCAATTTGATTACAGGATATCCAAACTACCTACCTATTTTTTTCTTACCCTTATCTAGCCCATTGTAAGTACAATATCTTTCTGCCTCATTAATTTTTTTTACCTCCAATTTCTAAAAGTATAGTCATAGTAAATCTAACTATAAAAACAAATTGTTAATCTGGATATTGATCCACATCCTTCAATACCCGAAAAGTATTTACTTTTCTGCATACATAGACAGTAAGGGTTTCTGTGCAAGGCACCAGGAATGCTTGCTGAGTTCACCAAAAATGCTATGAAAAGTGGTACCCAATGCAGCAAAAGAGTCATGGAATGTGCTCTGCTGTTGGAGATACTTACCAGGAAGGTGGCAAAAGGAGTATGGCACAAATAGGATTCGGCACTGTAGGTGTTCTGCTCCTGTCACCCTGGTTCATGTGTCTCTGTGTATGAATAAACAGACAGATGCAGAGCATCATGTGAATATTCCCACCATCCCCTGAGCTGTCCAGATGCCAGCCAGCTGTAGATATAGAAACCATATTATCATTCAAGCACATAAATAAACCCCTATTAGAAAGAAATTGTGCTCACTTGTTGTAAAGGCATCTCCACTCTGCAGCTCTGGAATCACAACAGGCTTACATGTGGCTGCCTTGACATATTTACACCTGCCTGCCTGTACTTCTCTGCGGAGAGGTGCTCTAATATTAGCTTCATCCTGACTTATTCTGTGAGGATTGTTATACTACTAGGGGTCAAATTCAAATGAGCGGTTTTCAGGAGAGCAGGCACCTATATTTTGTGGGTTAGCTATTTTAATAGTATCCAATAACACTGCAAATTGCAAAAGTGGACCTTCCATTATAAATCACTTGCTTCTTCAAGTGGTACTCTGTTTTCTAATTAGTTGCTCAATAAGACTTATAGAAACTCAGGGCCAAAAATTGCTGAAAATTATGGGAGAGTAGTTGAGCACTCTAAACCAGACATGAAAGGTTAAATTCTGCCTTTGAGCAGTACTCATGTCAGGCGTACTACAGCCTGAAAACATTCACTTTATGAAATAAACTTCAGCTATTTTTACTCTGCACAGAGCATGGAAAGCCAGATAATTTACTGCAGTTGAGCACATGCTTGTTTTCTTTTGACATTATTATTGTTATAAAGAATGAAAAATAAGCAATACCAGCCAACAGAAAAATGTTATTGCTATAAATGAAGAGCTTTGAAATACTGCACAAATTGAGGAACTGGACAAAGAGAGGGAAATATATGAGAAGATCTTTAAGAATAAAGCAAGAATTCTTATAAAAGAATAAAAAAAGGAAATAGTAAAAAGGGTTATGGACTGAGCTTTCTTTGTTTCTCCACCATGATGGGTCTCTTGCTGCTCAGGGATGGCAGTGGTTTCTGTAGGAGAGTCAGAGGCCAGGCAATGGAATTGTGGATTAAACAACCAGCATTCCCTCAGAGAAGGCAGAGTTTAGAAAAGGCAAGGAGCACCCATCTCACCCTCCAATCATCCATTGATAATGAGGTCAGAGCTTACACAAGGAGCATCACTCTGAGCAGCGTGGTCCATATGGAATGCAGATGCTCATTCTCACAGCACTATGGGGCATGCAACAACAGCTTGTAACTAGACTCACCCTATAAAATGATGGGCTTCATATATTGGGGATATTTGTTTATGGGGAAGGCAAGGCTGAAGAAACCCACTTTCTGCATGATGGGGATAACTTTCTAAATGTGTGTTCTATAAGAAAAATATTGGCTGTGTTTTCTAGTGCTACACAAACACAGTTAGAACTGTTTCTCAAATAGAGTGAGATTTGCTCATTTTGCATGCAGTGTTTTGCCTACCAAGAAAGGGCAGAGAAAACTTAGCCTTTAACCTCAGGCTATCTGAAGACTACATGGTTTTCAGAATAACCTCACTGCCTTCAGTGGTTTGCTCGGCTGATGCTAAGTTAGGCTTGATTATTAACCTAAAATATACAAACCTAGTTCTCAAAAAGTTTTTTTTTTTTCCTTTTTTTTAAATATATCTAGGCAAGTGGAAAATCATTATCAATCTCACATCAATTAATTTATTGTTCAATATGACTGAAGAATGGGTTTAAATAATGCTAAGTACATAAAAAGGTACATTTAAAATACAACTTTCTGTAGCTTTTAAATTGGTGAAGTGTCATATTCCAAGTTTAACTGAGTAATAGAAAATTATCTAGGATTTCAAAGATAGAAAATTATTAGCTTGAACTTGTCATTCATTGAAATGTCTTTCCAGTCATTTCTGAAGGCATTGATTTCATAGGCTAGCTTCCAAATTCAGGTTGGCAATAAATTCTTAGCATCAAATTGTAAACATGACAACCAAGTGACATCACTAAATTACAGAGAGGTTGGGAAGTTTCCAGAAATTTATTTACAAATTTCAGATAATTAATTTGATGGAAGGCTTGTCAGTGCTCACTTTTCATATCAAATAGTGGCTTCTATTAAAATTGTCTATTTTGAAGTTCTCAATTTTTTGTCTATCCACAATAACAAATAATGAGGGCAGAGAGGGTTTGTTTTTTTCTGGGAGTGAGTGGGTGGTGGGTGTTACTTGTTGGCTTATTGTTTGTTGTTTTTTTTCTCTCCTGGTTTACAATAAAACATCTGACACTCATAAGCAGTAGTAGCTATTACTCTAAAGATATCTTGATTGGCATAGCTAAAATTACCCTGTAATAGCTAATAAATTAACTATTTGAGGAATAAACTGTCAAAAATAACTAGGAAAACTTTATCTTCTTTCAGAATCAATTAATTGGCACCGATCATATTACCTTGAGCACACACTATTTTTTTCTCTTTTCAAGAAAAAACTGATGTGTTGCATTTACAGAGCTGTGGGTTTTAATCTGCATTTGGCCTTATTTTCAATATTTTGCTCACAATTCTTGCGCAGCAAAGTGTGTTCTCCACAGAACCAGTTTTATGATACATGTATAGAGATATATTTTAATTTTATGAATGTATTTTGAAATGCATTATCATAGTTCCTAGGGAGCCAGTCATGGCTGAGTCCCTTTTGCACTTAGGAGTAAGGAAATTGTGATCCAAATAATCACATCTGCTTTAAAGACTTCACAGGTTAACACTGCTAAATAAATCCAAAATCATTTGCTATCTACATGCAAGGACATCAGGGAAGAAAGATAAACTGTTTGTTGTATCCTTTGAGTCTTTTGGTGACATTTCTTGCCAGGAGTGGTCTTTTCCTTTTTTTCAGGCCTTGATTTTATTTTTAGGGCAAATTAAATGGTTCAAAGCAGGGACAAAGAAAGAGCTAGTGAATTTGGAATACAAGCTTATTTCCTTGTTTTTGTATACAGTAGTTCACAACTGGAGACCAGGAGAAGAATACGCCTCTTTTTTCCATGAAAGTAGACCATATTGCAAAAATCCTTGAAGATTTAAAATTCAATATAGACTGCCACATGTGAGAACTTGTACTCTCCAAACTGATAGAAAAATAAATGATGTAAATTCAATACCTTTTTTAATTTTTTAGTTCAAGCTTCAGTCCACAAGGAAAAAACATTGTAGTGTGAGCCAAGCAAAGTGATCTTGTCTCTCTGATAAGGGTTACTCTGTAAGTCAGATTATGCATCAACAGTACTGAGATTTTGTCTGATATTTTAGAGACTACTTCTCTTCGTAGAGATGTAACCTTACCTCTCATTCTTTATGTTGCTTTTCAAATGATGTGTTTTTTATATTACAAAAAATATGTTGGATTTGCTTTTATACAAAATTACAAAATTAATTTTTTACAAAATTACAAAATATTATACAAAATACAAAATTTTGTAGAACATTCCATGTTCTACAAAATGTGCATGGAAATTTTCCCTAAGTCTGTCTTTTAAGGATTATTTCTTTTCAGCCAGTGTGGATAAATTCAGCCTCAAACATAGTTTTGAAGGTAACAGAGATCCAGCCCTCAGAAACAAAACATTTATCTGTATGGGAATATTTCAAAAATCCATAGAAGGAGGAGACCATAGTTGAGGTAATAGGTCATAGTTATACAGTCATTTCTGGTTTTCCATTATATTTAATTTTCATTGATGTTCTATTTTCAAAATGAAGTTAGGCATAAGTCAATTATTTAAACATCTCTTTTTTTAATAGGAGCTGCTATCTTGTTTCCTTTACAGTAATTCAACTACGATTGTATTCCTAAAAAACCCATCCTGGTCCCAGTTTCACTGGAAACAAAAGCAAGCAAATAAGGACTCAGAAAACAACTAAACAAACAAGTAAAAACTGAATTTATTTCAAATTTCAGCATATGTTTATGTTCTTTTTCTAGGGGATGAATGAATAAAAACAGACAATCACATGTATGTGACTTATGGTAGGAAGACTTAAATCTAAATTAAAATTGATTTTGAGTAGAAGGCTAGAAGTTTAGTATCATAAATGGAATTGTACCTCTTTGTTTGGCTCAAGAGACCAAATCCCCAAACTCTTGGTATTTCAAATTTTAAAAAGCCAGGGGGAAAGAAAAAAAGAAGGTCAAAGTTTAGAAGGAGCACAAATCAAATGTTGTTCAATATTTTGTTAAAGATCAAGGCAGGTTCTGTAGCTGAAATATTGCTCCTAATGTTATGTTTCCTTTCTGGATTGTACTTTATTAATGTTTTCTTTTGTACCACAGTATGAAGAAACATAAAGACTTTATCTTTTATTTAAAATTAATGAAGGGTATGCTACTTTACCAGAAAAGAACATAAAAAGAAAAATCTTTTCTCTTACAAAAGGAAACAGGGTTGTAAGCAGATTTGGGTTTTGGTTCTGGATTTCCCTGGCTTGTGAGGTGACCTTTGAAAAATTATTTAAAGTTCTTGTGCTGAAGTTCCTGCATTTTTATGCTGTACTACAAAGTAAGCTCTTAGGTGCATTGTATGCCTTGATTAAAATATACATTGAGATAGCAAAATTTCAAGACAATTACATGTAATTTTTTAATCAAAGGCTCTTGACTATATATCTTCCATTAAGCTCAGATGTTCTGAGGCAATTTCTTGTAGCTAAAAGACATTACCAGCTAAAAAATTTTAGACAACGTTTGGTAAATTGAACTTAATGGCTTTCCAGCTGAACAACAGAAACAAAGTCAACCCTCCCCATAAAGATTCAGCCTTGCAATATGCTTATCACTTTGTATGTCACATGGGAAATACACCAGAGCATCATCGCTCTGAGAAAAGGAAACCCTAACATATGAGAAATCCCCAGTCCAGGCGGCAATTAAGTGTCCATCACATGAAAATTTGCTAATTAACCAGATTTTCTCTAAAGTTATGAAATGTCTTTTCCTACAGTAGCTGCAGGTATCTTTCTCCTATAGTACAAGGTGCTTGAGAACCCTCTGAACTCTCCTGCAGACATGAGATACTGGGACTGTACATGTGAAATGCAGTAGTCAGCTCAGAAGTCTGTCCTTCTCACCTTCCTTCCCTACCACCCTTCCTAAAACCAGTGTTCTTACCAAAGTCTCAAAAAACACTCTGTGAATTTCTTGGGACCATTTGGTGTTCACTACAACTGTGTCTATTGAATAAATAAACAACTTATTTCTGTCAAATGGAACACTCCCAAAATTAGAAAAGCTCTAGACTAAGTATTTTGACTAAGTATTTGGGGTTTTTTTAAAGTACTCTAGGAATTAAACTGATCTATCTTCTAACCTTTTTATAGAAGTCTCTTTCATCCTGAAGGAATGAAATACAGGACAATACATTTATTCAACTTGATAATTCACTACTGGCTTCATCAATATGAAACCTGGGGCAACTGATTTTAAAAAGACATATTCTAACCTATGTGATTAAGATAGACATATGCAATGGTCACAGGAAAACAAAACAAACACACAAAGCAAAGCAACATTAATAGATGCAATAAGAATATGACAAGAAAATTGCAAAATGAATTATAGTCCACAATATTGTCTCCCTGAAACACCAGATAACACTGTCCAAACTATGTTTTATTTGTGTGAGAATGGAATTAACAGCAAAGTGTAGGTATGATAGATAATTATCCTCTCAGCTGTTATGGAGTCATGAGATATGGATGAAATACGATTTAGTAACTTCAGAACTTTACAGTGCATGTAAAACCTAGTACAAGAGATTCAACAATCTCTTATAATTTAACAAAACTCATATTTATTTACTTCATCCTCAGTGTCCATTTTAACAAAGTCTATTAATTACTTCCAGTTTTTTGTTTTCAGTTTTCCTGAAATGACTTCTGTAGCCCCTAATTACCCCAAAGTTCAGAAAAAAGTTAACTCCTTAACAATGTGCATTGCTTTCATAAATGTTGAACTGCACTGCATTGGAAATAAATTTTTAAAAAGACCAGATCCAGCATAGGTTAACATTCAACAGAGAATTTCTTTGGAAAATAGTAACACTAATATCAAGAAGATTTTAACTGTATTCTATGCCTGCACAGAATATTTTTTTCACCCATTTATGTTTGGTACATACATATGTTCACTGATTGACCTTAACATTATAAAATGCAGTCATGCAACTTCTCATCCTCACTAAGAACAGTTTTGGTTTTTACATCAACCAGTTTCATGTCAAATAGCTTAAAATTGTTGTTTTCTCATCTATTGGTAAAAAATTATAGGTTTTTATTCTAACATATAATGGAAAGAATGTGCCGGAAAACAATTTGCAAAATACTATAATCATCTTGGCTTATCACTGTTTTTATTAATGTAGATGTTATTTATTATTTTCTTTTCTGAGCTGATATGTCAAAAAGAAATGCTGTTTCTTGCTCACATAAAACTGGTCTTCCAATTTTTTTCATGTTGATTTATTTTTTGTCTCCATTAAATAGTAAGCAATGTTGAGACATCTGATTCTTCTAGATTATTTTACCCCTCTCTTTCTATCCAGGAAGAAACAGCACGGTTTACAAAGTAAGCTAAATTACAAAAGAGGCTTACATTTTTTTGCTTGTTTTTTTTTTTTTTTACCTATTTTCTGATTAGGTAATTATTACAGTTTTCTTCCTTAGGATTTTCTTTTGGTTTGCAAGGGGGAAAATTGGTTAGGATCACTCTAAGACTACACCTGAGAAAAGTCTGAGTCTTCAACACATATTTAATTCAGCCATTTACTAACTTTAAGGCATGTCTTACAAATATAAATCCTAAATAGTCACTGCTGAAAAGCATCTAAAAGAAAAGAAATGTACAAAAGCAGCTGAGCAGTCTTCCTTTACATTCCTTGCACACAGCTAGTTTTACACAGAATTTTAAGACTGTCTTTATACTATATATGCTGTAGCATATGAGAAAATGGATAGCAAAAAAAGTTTTGGGTATTAAGAAGTCAGAGAAGATGACTGACCTTTGTAATCCAGGGCATTTCATCCATTTATGATACATCTTTTGTTTGTTTGTGAAGAAAGAAAGTTTATTAAGGGAAGAAAGGCCCCAGAAAAACAGTTAATATTCAAGTTTATCCAAGCTCAAGAACAACACATCCTAAAAAGATGGAACTTAGTCAAAAAAATCTGTCAGATTTGCATGGATGAACAAATAGCTCCTGGACAAACTCAAGCACACAAAAAGGAAGCCTACAGAGGGTGGAAGCAAGGACAGGTAACCTGGGAGAAATACAGAAAAATCATCTGAACAGCCAGGGATCATTTTAGGAAAGCTAAAGCCTGGACACAGTTAAATTTGGACAGGGACATCAAGGCCAACAGAAGAAGAAAAGCTTCTGCAGGTATGCTGGCAATGAAAGAAAGACTAGGGATAATGTGGACTGTCTCTGAAAGGAAGTGGGAAACCTGACTACCCTGGTATGCGATGAAAGCTGAAGTAGTCAATGACTTATTTGCTACGGTGTTCACCAGCAATCACTCCAGCCACACCACCCAAGCTTCAGAAAGCAAGGCAGGGACTAGGAAAATGAATGACCACTGTCCTCTGTAGATGGAGACCAGGTTTGAGATCATTTAAAAAACCTGAAGGTACACAGGGAACTGATGAGATGTGTCCATGGCACCAGATGAAATGCGTCCATGGATTCTGATGGGAGCCGGTGGGTGAAGTGACTAACTATCCATCATATTTGAGGAGTCATGACAATACAGGGAAGTTCCTACTGACATGAAAAGGAGAAACATAACCCTGATCTTCAAAAAGAGAAATAAGGAAGACTGGGGAAGCCACAAAATGGTCAGTCTCACCTCAGTGCCCAGAAAGATCATGGGGCAGATCATCCTGGTGTCGGGGTTTGACCCTGACTAAACGCCAGGCACTTTGACTCTCTCTTGCTACAAGAAAAAAACTGCAAAAATATACACCAATCTTGTGAGTCAAATGAGATAGGACACTGTTTGGTAGGATGATGCACGGAAAAAAAAAAGGCAAACAGGCTCCAACTTAAAGTTGCAAAAAGTGATTTAATTACCTAACAGAGTTGGAAGATAAAATTCAAGGCAAAAATAAACTTTTCATACACTATTTTGTTCACTCACCCCCCTCTCTCTTACGAACCCATAGTATTCACCCCCTTTCCTATTTTTAACCAACAAGCCTGGGTAGGGAGGCAGGGTGTAGGGTATTTTCTCAGTCCACAGAGCAGGTTCATAAATTTATTCATCACCACAATTCTTCTACTACAAATACTCTTTATCTCTGCTTATTTCTCTCTCTATCTCTCCAGACAGTTTTTTTCTACTCTCACCCCCACCCTCTTAAGAAGCAGTCTCTCCGCTCACCCCCCTTCCCTCTTTCCAAACCAGCAACACAGAGAGGGGGCAGGGTGAGGGGTGCTCTCTGGTCAGTCCAATCAGAGAGAGGGGTTCTCTACTTAGCCATGTGGGTCCCTCCCACGAGAGACAGTCCTCTGGGAACTTCTTTGGCATGGGTCCCATCTAACGAGCAACATCCCGCCCGAATTCTGCTGCAACATGAGTCTTTTTGTCCATGAGGTGCTGTGCAGACTCTCCGGAGCTAAGGCCAGGCTGCTTCCATCCCAGGAGCAAGGCCTTTCTCTCCCTTGCAAGGCCTTTGTAGCTTTAACTCTTTCAATGAGACTCCAACTGGATCACAGCTTTTTCCAGGCATCCACTTGCTCCTCTAGCGTGGGCTGTAGGTAGATTTTTGCATCCTTGTGGACTCTATGGGCTGCAGGGGGAACCTCCTGCTCCTCCCATGGCTTTCATCACAGCTAGCAGAGGGTTTTCAGCTCTGGTGCCTGGAGCACCTCCTCCCCCACCTCCTTCACTGACGTTGGTGTCTCCATGCTGTTCTCCCTTCACATATTTTTACCTCCACCTCCTCCTCCTCTAACTACAAAGAAATGTGTGCCTACCTTGTTTTGATTTTTTCTTAAATATGTTTTCACAGAGGCATAACTAGCACCTCTAATTGGCCCAAACTTGGCTGGAAGCATGTCTATCACCTTCAGAGCCATCAGAGATTGGCTCTGCTGGACTTGATGTAAAAACTTCCAGAACTTTCACTCAAGACACACAGGAGCCATCTTTGTGCCACTCCCCACCCCTCAGACACCTCCTACAGCAGCTTCTGAGGGGTCCAAATTTCTCCCAGATGTCAAAAAATACTTTACTGAAGTTTGGGCCAATCAAAACCACCACACCTGGAAACTGAAAAAATGAGAATGCTGTTTTTGACAGCCAACATGGCTTCACCAAGGGAAAATCATGGCTGTCAATTTTGAGTGTTTTCTACAATGGGGTTATGGGGTTGGTGGATGAGAAAGGAGCGACCAGTGTCCTCTACCTGGATTTGTGCAAAGAATTTGACGCTATCCTGCATGTCATCCTTGTTTCTAGACTGGAGAGACATGGTTTTGATGGATAAACTACTCAGTAGATAAGGAATTGGCTAGATGGTCACACTTAAAAGTTGCAGTAAACAGCTCGATATCCAAGTGGGGACCACTGATGGATGATTCCCCAGGGATTGGTATTGGTACTGGAGATGTTTAACATCTTTGTCAGTGACATGGACTGTGTGATCGAGTGTAACCTCAGTACATTTGCTGACAACACTGAGCTGTGTGGGAAAGGATGCCAGCCAGGGACCCTGACAAGCTTGAGAGATGGGCATGTGCAAACCTCCTGAGGCTCAGAAAAGCCAACTTTAAGGTCCTGCACCTGGTTTGGAACACTCCTAAGTACAAATATAGGCTGTGGAAAGAATGGATCAGGAAAATCCCTGAGGAGAAAAGTTTGGGGGTCTTGGTTGTCAAGAAGCTCAACATCCACTGACATGTGCTTGCAGCCCAGAAAGCTATAACTGAAAACTGGCTGCATCAACAGCAGCAAGGGCAGCAGAATGAGGGAAGTGATTCTGCTCCTCTATTCTGCTCTGGTGAGACCCCACCTAAAACACTACATTCACCTCTGGGGCCTGCAGCATAAGAAGAATGTGGAACTTCACTTTCTGGAGTGGGTCCAGAGAGGAGCCATGAAGATGATCAGAGGATTGGAATACTACTTCTATGAAGACAGGCTGGGAGAGTTGGGGTTGTTCAGTCTGGAGAAGAAAAAGCTCTGGGGAGACCTTACAGCAGCCTTCTAGTACATAAATGGTCCCAAAAGAGTGATGGAGTGGGACTTTTTAAAGGTCGTGCAGTAGTAGGACAAGAGGGAATAACTTCAAAATGAAAGAGGTTTAGATTAGATATTAGGATTAGTTGGTTTAGATTAGATATTAGGAAGAAATTCTCTACTGTGAGGGTGATGAGACACAGGAACAGGTTGCCCAGGGAAGTTGTGGATGCCCCATCCTTAAAAGTGTTCAAGGCCAGGTTAGTGTAGACTTTGAGAAACCTGGTCTAGTGAAAAGTGTCCCTGGCCATGGCTGGGTGATTAGAACTAGATGATCTGCAACATCCCTTCCAACCCAAACAATTCTATGATGCTTCTATGATTTCATTGTTCAGAACACACAAGGACATATGCTTCATTGTGTTAATTAAATTACATTTGAATATTTTTTCTTGAGAGAATCCTATTAGGGATTAAAGAAAAAGACTATTAAAACTAATAAAGAGTGGAAAACAGGTGGTAGACAATTGCAATAAAATGCACTCAATAATCTATTCTTTCTATCACATTTTTTTGGCTTTTAAGATCATTAGGAGAAAATATTGTTCAAATAATTCTACAGAATTTTCATTAGAAGATCAGAGCTTGTCTGCACTGCTGAGAAATATCTAAGTTAAAAACAACTACCTTTGAAGAAAAAAAAACAGCATACTGAGGTCAGAATATCTTTAAATGAGTAGAGCTTGTATATTTTTTTGGTTAATGATTCTTTACTTGCCACAAATTCATTCAGGTTTTCTGCATGCAGGTTAGACAACTTTCAGCACAACCTTCCTCTGAGCATACCGGTGATTGTGCTTGTACTGATAGTCTTGCATAAAAATTTCAAACAGTATACTAGCTTTCTACTGTATATATATTACATGGCAAAACAGTGGTGTTTAACTTGACCAAAACCAGTAAACAAAAAACATCCAAGACTGGCCAAGAATAATGCAGTTCAATTTGTGGGTTTATTTTTATAAAAGCCTTTTCCTGTGGAAAATTTAAACTCCAGCTATTTTATTTGTTACTACAAATAAAACCTTAATATTTCAGGTACTTCCTAAAAGTGAATGCAAATTAAAAGCACCATTTACATATTCGCCAAATGACCAATCTATGCTAAGTGGTTGATGGCAATTATTTCTGAAATTAGAAAAAGATGTTACTAAACTAATGAACCTCATTAGCCTTATTTGCATGAAGTGTAAAGTAACTATAATCTTAGAGAAACACTGGAAACAACATATTTACTTGTGGTTGCATTAGAATAATTTCAGTGTTGTGCAGTAATACATTAAGCTTTTATGTAAGTCTGTAAAATGTGGGAACACTGCTGGTCCTATTTTGCATGTGTTGTATTTCCACAAGCAACCAAACTGTGCATCATACTGTCTAAAAAAGGATGTGTAAGCAGATGCTTCTGAGTTGTTATTTTATGAATGAGATGTTTTAATCTCCATTAGAGATAAGACGTTGATTCATCTCCATTTATCGTGTAAATACATGGTGGAACATTATGTGTACAAAGGAAAACTTCACTTTACTAATCAAGGAGATCTAAAAAGACTCTGCTGCTATCTGCAATCTTACTAACAGTTCACTGTATGCCCTGTGCTGAAGTCATCATGCTTATGCTTCAAATGCTCATTATTCATCCTTCTCTTAGGAGAGCAGAAAATACCCTGGAAAGAAATAATTTTTAAAAAATGTATTTTACTTTAATAATGTAAATTTGTAAGTAATTTATTAGGTATTTTTGTAAAGACATTCTCTTGTACAGGAAGTGAATACGAAAATGTGCTTTTCTTTGTTATTTTTCTCAAATAATAACACTCCCCCAGTTTGCCCTATTCATTTGCACATCAGAAAAGGACCTCCCACCTTTTGATCTGAAGAGGATTTCAGCATATTCAGCTCCTTAAAGACATGGATGTGTGAAGACCAGGTGCAGGTTTAACACATGGGGGATCGTCCTCTAGATGGAAATGCTGGTTGTTCTGCCCTGACTTCAAGTGAAGATGGTGTTTGCCAGCCCAATCTCACAGCCGGATCATCAAGCTGTGCCACCAGCTGAACCATGCTGGCTTTGCAGAGCAGGGTCCACACAAATACAGCCCTGTAGCTCCTCAGACAAAGGAGTCTCTTCTCAAAGCTGTGCTATCACCTTTGCCTCACTCTAATTCTACTCCAAGGAATCTCTAGTGTCACTTACTGGAATTACCTAATTTCGGTCTGAGTACTCTTTACTTTGTTGGGTCCCTTTGCCTTGATTATTATCACACTTTTCTGGAGGCTATTTGAAGTGCCAGAGTAGCAAATTCAGCATAGCTGTCTATCCAGCTGGGCTGAAGGCCCCTTCCATTAACCCATGACTCTTTGAACAGGTCTCTGTGAAAGGAATTATTAACTCCTGCTGCAAGTTGGATAGAGCCAGATTCAGCACGCATGAGCAGACCTGCTTGTAAGAACAAACACCCTCTTGAGCTGAGATAGAAATGTCAAGCTTGCCCAGAAGCAGAGCCACAGGTACCTCAGGAAATGCCACACAGAAGACTTAAATGCTTTCCAAAATTAGGTTTATGACAAGCGACACTTGAATGGGGACTGTGTACTTACAGGCCAAGAGTGGCACAGCAGGTGCCTAATTATCTTTACTGATATGGGCCCATAGTCCTTGATCAAACTGTGCATGAACGAAAATACTTTTAAAACTCCCCTGAAATTTTATTTTTAACATATCAAAAAAAAATCTGAGTTTGGTTGTACTTAGCATATATGTGCTGACCAATATGTTATACACAGCAAATGAAATTTTATCTCTTAGCTTGAAAAAATCCCCATACTGAAAACCAAGAAAAAGTAACAATATTTTCCCTGAAATGACATTTCATGCAACCCAACTGAGTTGGTCTCTCAACAAGTAAAGCACTAGGGCAAGAGGGGCTGACAAGCATTATACATAATTCTGTTTGACAAATGCTAATGTTCCTCTCCATATGTACAAGTGTGTGCATGTGTTATTCAGAAAAAGCAGGAAAGCAACTACTTTTTCAACAACTCAGAATTACTCTTCTTTCTTCTGTTTCCAATTTGTCTTTTTTTTAAATAAATAGTTAGTACACTAGAATTTTTTCCAGATACTTTGCTATAGAAAGACTTTCAACTATTTCTCTCTTGGACTTATTCTATTTAGTGCTATGGCATTTGCATTTTTAATGAAATGAGTTTATAATTATCCATACTTTTTTTAACATCGTGCCTTAGCATTTACAGGGTTTTGGGTGATGCTTAAGCAATTGGTTTCTATTCATCAACATACAACCACCCTGTACAATGAAAAACCTCAGAGATGTCTGGTTGATTCATTGGCTGGTTGTCAGAAAAAACCCAACAAAGCACACCTAAAAATTTTATCTGCTTAACACTATGCAGCATTACTTAAATAGCTTTAAGACTTCTGTGCTAGTTTGAAGGCCCTTGTACTGAAGTACTTAGAGCTTTGAGAATTCGGTGGATTTTTTGTCCTGCCCTTAATAAAGTAAGCTACCAATAGCTCAAAACACTCCAGTAAGTTTTTCTCCACCCCTTATGCATTTTGGCTCCCTCAGTGTCAGGAACAGAGACACAGTCTCATCCTTCAGCTGTCTGATCCAAAGAACTGCCAGCACTTGGCCTCCCCACCATGTTGCATGGTAGCACAAGGCATCAGATAAATTCACCGAGGTCATTCTCATAATGTTTTGTACTTGATTGGATGGGATATTTGTCTGTTGTTTTAAAGTTCCTGTTTGCAGGCAGTTGAAAGCAGTGGGGGATAGTAAATGCAGACTGCCTTTTCCAAGACTCTGCTGGCTCTTTTCTATTTACACAGTTTCTATCACACTTATCACAATGGCATATAAGCACTTTTCAGTGTTAAAGATGACAATTACACTGATGGCGTTTCTAAACCTATTGAAGCCTGCCACCAGTTGGCACAGCTTGCTCTCAGCTGCTAGATACAGTCTATGAGATTGCCAATAATTTCAGAGGCTGACAGACCAGCAGTGTTTCAGCCCAGGGATTACCCAAATGAATACCCCTTTGGCTAGTGTCTCAGTCTGTCAATTATAAGATTTTGTCTCAGAGTGCCTCTACATGCCAATTTTAATTGCTGTCAAAAAGCTGGTGCATGTAGCTGCAGATGCATAGTGCTGTTGAAGTTTACAGGACAATAGATGACAGTAGGATGGAATAGGTGAAATGTGGAAAAATTATAACAGTACAGAGTTGCATTGAGCTTGTATGATTTTATTTGAATATAAACAAAGTAGACATGGTAGGACTTCATTATTAGTTCCATTACACTTGTATTTCAAAGCAGACTTTAAAGAAACTATTTGTAGCCTGTTTGCTGCTCCACGTATGTTAAACAAATTTGTCTTTGGGGAATGTGATCCTTTTCATGAAGAAAACAAAGAGAACTTTTCTTCTCCATTTACCTCATGCATCCATCATCCCTGTACCTCAGTAATAGTATTTCAGTGCCATTTCAAAATTACATTCTGAAAAAAAAACTGCTTCTCAAAATGCTGATTTCCAAAAGCTATCCTTGGGAGATTCTGAAATGTCTACTTTATGGAGTTGAGAAGTTCATCTTGCCATGTAAATTTATGTATGAGAGCATTCAAAAATCTCTCTCCAAAAAGTTAATGATCCAGGCAATGACAAGTTAACCTTCTTCACTCAGCAGGATATGGAAACAGGAGGAAAGCAGGAGTTTTAGTGCCAAAGGGCTATTGTCTGAGTTGGTATAAATTTGCATGCTTTATGAAATCCACACCGACCTTTCAGGATCTGAGGATCTTCATCAACAAGTTAAAATTAGAGATCCCAGTCCATCCTATCTAAACTATAAAAATAATTTTGACACTAAGAGCATAAACAAGATCTCGTATGTCAAGTGTATAAATTAAGCCCACTGGATAAGCCAACTTCATAGGGCATTTTTCAGACGTCTCAAAACTCAAATTAATATCCTGGAGCCTTGATTTATTAGGAAGCTCTCCCATCCACTATGATTGTTTAAAACTTATTGAAAGTGGCCATGAAATTACATTAGCCAACTCCCTCATCCTTTCTAGGAGTATCCTGCCAGGCCCATGGACTTACAGGTGTCAGGTTTGCTTAGGTAGCTACTTGATAACCTGAGCTAACTCTGTTTTTAACTTTGTTTAGGGTTTACCTCTGTTTACAGATATTTGTCCATGGGAGATTACTCTTTGAGTAAAGAGACTGACCTTTATTTCTTTTGTTTCAAGGCAATTGCTCTTCCCCAGAAATTGCATCAGAAACCAAGGCTGTTTACTTGGGACTACAGATTGGGTAGGCTGCAAGACATGTGAAAGATATCTGCTGTTATGGTGAAGAAAATTACAACTGCATTTTAAGATTTCAGAATACATACAAAGCCTAAACCAAGAGAAAGAAACAGGAAGAGTATTTTGGCTATATTTTAATGTACTTGATTCAGCTACACTGTACCCTTCCTTTGTAATAAAATATATGATACATTAAATTATATTTATTATATTTGTCACAGAAAGCAGCCCAAATAAAATCAAAAGTTTTGTTACCAGGTTACATGAAACTAGAGTTTCCTTTTTTTTTTTTGATGGGAGACAGACAACAAAAATGAGTGCACATCTCCAGAGAAAAATCTTATTTTTCATTATTTGTCTAGGCAGATTTATGACTATGCTATCCCTGAAATGGGGAAGTTCAAGCTTCTTAGCACTTAACATATGCCTACATTGTTGGTAATACTATGGTTTTCAAATATGGCCTAGATATGTCACCCTCAAACATAATGCCATGAACTCTCATTTGTTAATCTGAATTAATGAGCAGATGATGTCCAGCTAAGGCCGGAAAAAATAATCGTATATTGTTAGGGATGATTCATGTACTTGTATGTAGAGTATTTTTTCATTAATAAATCCTTTATAAAAAAAAATTGTCTATGTTTCTCCTTTTATATACACATCACTAATGATTTTTGGGGTTATTAGGACATCATGTTGACTAAATAGAGAAACTGCAGCTATATTATTATTCTGGGGTTTTTTCTTGATTTATTTTTAGTATAATTTTTGGCATCAGAAACAACAAGTATTGTTGCAATTTTTGTAGGTTTGTTTTTAAAGAGAAGAAAGAATTTGAATATTTGTTATTGAACATTTTCAAATAATAATTTAATGTACTACTAATCTATTTTAACACTTTTTAACAGAGCACATGAGATTTACTGAGGATAAATTAAAAGCATATACCATATTTTCTCATCCTCATCCTTGCTGTTCTATGTCTGAAATTCAATGTTTCCATATTTTAATGGTAATAGAGTATTTTTAGTTATTTTTATATTTTAATTATGGACAGTTGTAGCAAATTAATATTTGTTGGGACTTAAAGGATTTTTCTCAAGAGAAGGAGCACAGATACAGTGCCTAAAGACACATTTGTTTAAATTGTAGTACAATTAATTTTTTTCTACTTTTTAAAATGAAAATTGATTGAAATATTTAAAGACATAGCCATTGTAAAACTGTAAAGCAGCACAGATAATTATCTCTATCTAGATAAATATATAGCATTATTTTTGAATCATTTTCTGACATTATAGTTTTTTCTTTGATCTGAAATGGCTATATGAGTTATTATTAAAATTATATTGCTACTTCCCATGTCTTTTGTTACAGATTCTCTAATTATTGTATGAACACTCCCTCAGAAGTATACATTTAATTTACACATGGTGAGAAGGTTTAGTAAGTCCACTGTAGTTCAGATTAACAGAACAAAGTGCACAGCCCTTCAGCAAGAGGGATTCTGAAGCACTAAGCCACACTCCCTGCTCCCAAGTTCGGATTGCTTCAGAAGCTGGAACTGTCCATGGAATATAGTGTGCAGTAAAATTCAGAGTCTTTGCAATGTCTTGAATTGCTGACCCATCCTGACTCCTTGCAGCCTTTCCTAGACCCCATCTCACAGTGGGGATTTATTCTTGAGCTTTTGAACACCTCTGTCATGGTAGAAAAATTCTGAAAAAGTACCAGAATGCAGAATGAAAAGTTAGACATTTCTTCTTGCTATGTCTTTTATTACTTTGCATCCCAGGCTGGAAAAGATTGTGTCTCAGAGAGATAATAATAGTAAGGTGGCATATTTGTTAATAGCCTGGGTATTTTAGAAGTTTTATTCACTACCATCTCCTTAGAAACAGTTTCCGACATTTAGTTTATGAACCCATGCCAGCGTTTTAACTCTTCTGAGGCTAGGGAAGCCTGCTTATGAAAACAAACTTGCTTGTAATTGCAGTGCTAGCTGCATAATATTTTTCTGACAATCTTTATTTTGGCATATTTTATGTTATTATTATAACTTGAAATCTATAACTGCTGCTCTGTGTCATCAAGAAATGATGGACAGAAGTGTTTTGACGCTTGTCGGAGAGCTGTGAGAAAATGGGAAAATTGGAATTGTGAGTTATGTAGAGCTGGATTCATCTGGTCAAAAAAGGAAAAAACAAAAAACACCCTCATAATAAATAATCATTATGTATTGTATTAACCAAAATGTGTTGCAAAAATGTATATGTCTTTGCTTTCCATGTTTCTTTCAAAAACACTTTCAGTTGTAGTTTTAAGAAAATTAACTCCATAGGCAAGGAAAAAATCAGTAAGGGAAAAAATTAATTTTTTAATACTCAGGAACCCTCAGAATAGGTAAAAAAAGATTTAGCTGCACTCCTCCATGGTCTTCTCCTTTTGCTAGCTTGTTCAGTAAAATGTGTGTGTCAGACCAACCCTCTGAGTGCTCTCTTGCATGGGCAATAGGGTTGACGTGATGCCATTCTCTTGGGTTACTGGTGGTTCTTCCACCCTTGCCTGTGCTGCAGAAAAGGTATCATCTTTCAGAACTCTCCAGATTTCACCAGTTTTATTTCCTCTTCACCACAGCCTGGGGATGAGTGTGGCAGGGCAGAATTCTCTCTGCCATGTGCACAGATCCTCAGTGCCATGAGTCTGAAACAAAGCCAAAGGACCAAGGGTTAATCTTTGCCATAAAGAGCAACTTCTCAGCTAAGGGCTGATTGCTGTTAAATTCTTGTGGTTTGCAGTTACCTACTGTTTGTCCAGGGTATCCATCTATGTCATTTCCACAGCACATTATTCATTACTTTTTACTGTGCTAGATGTTAGAGAGGTTTTTTTTTTGCGTAAAAAACCCCCAACAACCAAAAAAAATCCAAGCCAATACTAACACTAAAAAACCAGATATAAATCCCTATAATTAATTACATGCTTTGGAAATCAGGCTTTTGCATCCAATTATCTTCAGGCCCTTTGGAGAAGTATATCTTACACTGACTGAGATCTACCTAGAAGTCATTCACTAACTTCTAGACAAATATACGGTTTACAGGACTACTGAAAGCAGATATCTCACCAGATATGACAAAATAGAATATCTTAATTCTTCATTAAAATTTGCCATTTGAAGAAAATTGCCTCAGCTAAAAAGGTTCGACTGTGTTTGATACCTCTGAGGGAACAGCTTGGGAAATATATTTTGAGAAGAAAATCAAATCTAGCTGTTAAGATATCTGTAAGTCCTATTGTTGAAGATCTTATTGTAGATGAAGAAAGGAAAAGAAATAACAAATCAGAAACAAAATTACAGGAATTCAATATATTTTTTCACTTGAACTTCAGTGCTATTGAAAGAATAGATGGAGTGAGATGGAGTGATATACATCCTCTAATTTATAAATCAATCTTTTTAAGGCTTTTCTGTTTTTTAGATTTTATTATCTCAATTTATCATGGGAGGTTATAATGTATATAAAAAATATATTAAACATGAGGTGTTCAACTTTCAGAGCTTCATTTTGGTGGTATAAATAAAGATTTTAAGTGGCCATACTAAACCCTCCTCTCCAAAATGTACTTTTACCTGAATAAATGATAAATATTTAAACTGGATAAGTTTTCATTAATTTTAAGAAACACATGGTAAAGGAGATTTTATAAGACTGCATTTTGGTTGTTAGAAATCAAGATAGTTCTACTGGAACATTGTTGTTTTATGTCACATGTAACCTATAGATTTGTCTTTCTAGTTTCACTTTTGCAAATATTGAATACCTTCAATTTTCAGAGCAATCAGAGCTAATTACAGGGAAGAATGATCCTATCAGACACCTCTGTAGATTACAGAAAAAAACTTTTGAGACCACAGGCTATATAATATATGCTAATGAAAATATTATTTTTCATTCTCTTGCATGGATGTCTGTTACTGCAGGCTCCAGGAGGGTGGCACAGGCTGGCTCCCGCCCGTTGCGAAGTCCCTGGTCCTCATAATTCCACCAGATCCGGAGCGGGCGGCCCCCGGGGTCCCGCAGCATGGCGCGAGTCTCCCAACCACAGAAATTCTAGCAGGAAACGTTGTGAGATGAAAGAACGAGCTGGACTCTGTCTCTGTTCTGCTAGGGAGGTTTATCTGTGGTACGGGGAAAAGGGGTGCAGGGAAGGAGAAGGGGGAAGGGAGACAGGGCAGGTAGCAGATGCTAGCAGCGCAGAGATGGAAGACCCCTCTTTGACGTAGACAAGGGCCTATAAGGGGAAGAGAAGGGGCGGGATTTTTCTCTCCTGGAGCCAGTCCCGGGAGATGGAGGGGGAGAATTGACAGGGGGGAACACACCAATAGGTTTTCAGGTACAGCAGAGCATATTTCAAAATGAACCAATAGTATACAAAGCAGGGAAACAAAGTGAGCACATGGAATCCTAAAAACCCACATTGTTACAGATGTTGCAGTATAGTTTAGAAGGTAAACACAATAGTCCATAAATCTGTCTCCTATTCCTGGCTGAACCATTGATTTACTGTTTTTCTAGCACACAAGACAGATCTTAACAACATTCTTGAAGTCCAAATCATATCATGCAGCAGGCAGCAGATCCCTTTTGGTTTCTTCAGAATCAGGAGGGTTAGTTGTTATTGCCCAAAGTCTCTCCTCAGCATGGCATGAAACTGAATGATCGGGTTTGGAATATTGCTACAGGTCTCACTTAAAGACATATTTTCTATGAACTTAAGTATTTTTGTTTATTCCTGCATTTTTTTTTCTGTCTATGAAACTGGCTTAATATTAATGGAGTATGAATAATATCCTCTGTCTATAGATTTCCAAGTTCTCTGTCAAAAGAAGAGACTAATCTCAGCTGAGAGCTCTTTATGCTTTTATTGCACAGAAAAGCTACAGCATCATTATTTTAAGTGGAACTAATTGCATAGGTACAGCAATAACATCACCAGAACACTTTGTTGTTGTTTTCTAGGGTTTTACAAAAGCTGTGTTTAGTAATTCTGATCTGCTTTTTGCAACTGCTGTTCCTAATTAACAGAAAATTTAATGGATTTTTTTAAAGGTAGAAAAAATATTAATAATTTTGAAAAATTAGATTAATGAATACTCACCATGCAAATCTTCTTTAAAAGGATACAGAAGCCTTTTCTAAGATTAGAGTTACATGATTTGTCAAAAATACACAATGAACTTGAAGTAGTGGGCTCAGTTTGTTCACAATGATTGCTAAATACTTTGTAGCACTAAGATGAACATAAGTATATTTTACCCCTTTTTTGCCACAGACCTTGACCTGTGTGCCTACCTGTCAATGTGCACATCATTGCATAACAAATTGTCTGACTTATGTTTACTGCCCATGTGATAGCATCACATATGTGTCAGATGGTACTTACTGAAATTGGCTTGACCAAATAAAGAGGTTCTATTACCAGTATATGGGCTATATCTGCCATATCCAGGGTGAAATATATGTATAGAAATGCAGAATTCTGTATTTATCAAGTAAGTCTGGCAGCATGCTACAGATACAATATTTAACAAAATATCTGTCGCATGCAAAGAATATGAATCTCAACCTAAAAATATTTTACATATAAGTAAATTCAGTTGAGAGAAGAAAACAAAAATTTAAACTTTTGAAATATTTTTTCTTAAGAAATTTATCAAAAATAATTATTTCTATTTTTATCTATTTGAAATGTTTTTATCATATTTTAATTGATTTATGACCTTTAACAGAGAGAAAATACTTCCATCTTTTTAAACTTAAGTCATAGAGGCTTGTTAAGAAAGCATACAGTCTAATTTCATTGAAAATGCAATCCTCCTGTCTCATTATAAAGTTCAAAGCACTTAAAATAACTTTAATGGAGATTGATAGTGATGTTGAAAATGTCATCTCAGCATTTATATTTGTCATTAAAAATAAATAATAGCATTTAAAAATAATTTTACATTGCCAGCAAGATCTTTATTTTGAAAGGTTGAAAAATATTTATTGTTATAATTGTTAAGCTCCTTCATCAGAGACCAACAACTTACTATGTTTACTACTATAAAATACATAAAATTTATTTTCATGGAACAAGAGTTTTTTGCATAGATTGGGAGAGTCAGAACCAGAGTACATGATATAATGCAGCCTGGCAAAAAAGATTAGGATAAATTATGGTAAGTTTTATAGTTCCTTGATTTTATTCCTCATTATGAAAAACTATTTTACACATTTCTTTCTATTTAACTTTCTCTGTTCTACAAAACACGTAATTTTTTCTGGCAATATTCATTGCTTTCAGATATTTGCCTTTGCATATTGTAAAATAATAGGGTATATTTTCTGTACAAAGAAATTTCTAAGATGCCTTGGAAAATATTTTTCTGATGGTTTAATATGGGTGAGAGATATTTTTAAAAATTAAATTAACTGTTAGGGTAGTTATGGGTAAACATTTTTAAAAAACCTTGAATTTTGAAAGAAATACATTTTATTACATATGCATGCACAGAGACAAGTTATAATATTGACAGAAAAAACACATCTTGTTTTTCACATTATGGGGGTCACCTGACTAACAACACCAAATGAAACGTTAGAGATGGACAATAACATGGGGAAAAAAATCAAACACATCTCCAAATTGAACATAATTTTACTTCTGGTGGTCTTTTTACATCTCTCTAACTCACCCCATGCTACTTTAGGCAAACAGGCATCATCAATTCTTGATGTTGAAGTTTGCTCTTTTAATTTCACAAAAATCTGTAGGAAAGTGGGGACAGTGTGTGTGTAATTTTATTTCCTAAACTATTCAATTATATGTTAAATATCAGTGACCAGTAATAGAGATGAATGGAAGACAATACTGGCTACAAAATTTCATTACTAGTTTTGAAAATATTTGGGGTCATCCTTATATTTAAAATAATGAACAAATGGATGATTTGATCGAAGGTGTGGCAGATCCCCTGCCAACACTCATTTCCCATTAAAAGGCAGAAATACTGTTGGAAAATCCCTTTAGGTGTTGGAAATTCTTTCAGAAACTCATAAATTCAATTATTATTATATGACTAACATATTCTAGCACAACACAGTCAAGGCAAATGGGGTTTCAGCTGTTACTGCAATATTAAAATTAAATAATAAAGAATTTTGTTGAGTATTTTGTGAAGAAGGAAAGGCTTTTTTTTTTCTCCGTCCCTAATTCAAATGTGCTTAAGATTTAAATTTATTGACTTTGACATTAAGCCTTTGAGTTGAAAGGTACTAAAGGCGATTATTTTAAAACAGGGTCGTCTCTTGCTCTAGGCTCAGCACCTGCAAATACAAAACTTTGAGCATATGTTAGGAACTCTGAATGTCTAGTGCACTGGTCAGAGCTTTCCTACCGATATTATATAAAATCCTCTGCACATTTGAAGGTCAACATTAACCACAGACATTCCAAAACACCATACAACAACCTGTCTTTTACTTTTCAGGCCTGTATTCCTGATTCCATCCCTCAAAAGTGTGTTACAAGGCCAGTTCCTGTGCCTTGGCCTAGATCATTAACAGATGTAGAAACAAAGAAATACTGTTCATCATTTAGAGATATCTGAAATGCTACATAAGCATGACAGGATAAAATCACATTATAGGTCCTGGTCTGAGAATCAACTACCTATTTGTGTTGTAAAACAGCAAAATGTGTGTTCCTGAGTTTCTACTCTCCTGTACATTCCAGAATTGCCAATTTACTTGCTTTTTATGATCTCAAAGAGGGACTGGGCTCATGCAGAGAAAGCAATTCTGATAAATACATACTTCTCAAACTGCACTGCCTTATAAGCCATCAAAGCAATTTGAAATTCAATTTGATGTTTGACAGGGAGCCAGTGTACTCCCTCCAGGATACATTGACATGCTGAGGCCACTTAGTGAGAGGAAAATTTGGATGATACCATTTTGCCAAAGCTGGAGTGTCTGCAGTGTTTCTGAGAAAGATCATAGAATAAATAGTTGAGAGCCAAAAACTGCAAATCAAAGTTCAGAATATTGGTAGCTTCAGCTGTTTTCTGACTAGATGTTACCACTGCATATTTTTTGTATATCCCAGAGATGTGATAGACCTATCAAGACATACAGTGAAGTGCCCAAAAATTCTGTATTAAGCAGTAGGTGTTAGCAAGCTAAGGAAAAAATTCCGTCGTCTTTTGGGATCAGTCATTGATATTTTAAAATAATTTATGAAGAGGTGACTTAATAGTTTGATTCTTGAGAACAAGGACTTCTTTCTTTGTTTTGTTTTCTTTTTCCTCTGAAATGGTCAGTGTGTACAAGATTATTTGCATTCATAAACTATTTCATATTGAAAATGTCATCTTGTTTTTCTGGACTCTTTTGTGTAGCTATTTTGAATTACATCACTGGATTTTTCATTTTTTAGATCTCCAGGAACTCAATATTTCTATAGGTATATTAAAAACAGTGGTATTGTTTTGAATTACATAAAATGAGATATAGACCCAGTTGTCTGTGCTTTTAGTTGAAAAGTAGCAGCAAACATTGCATTTCCAAATGGAAAAGAGTGGCAATATTCTCACAGCTTAAAATGTATCTGGTTAGAAGCAAAGTATTCTACGAAACTGAGAAAGACAAAATTTGAGGTATTTTGTTTAAAGCTATAGATAAGAAAATGTTTGTAAATGGCATAAAACCAGAACAAGTATATATCACTTCTCAAAAGATTAGTAATCGAGGATTGCTAACAGATCACCATGTGATGAAACTGCCAAAACCACATGAATTAAAACTGTAGTTTAACAGTTATTCCCAAGGTTGATCAAAATATACTTTTGAGCATTTTTTTAAACATAAATGAACAAATTACAGATTCCTGTTTAGAAATTAAGAAATTAACAAACAGGAAAAAAAAAGAAAAAGAAAAGCTTGGAAAACTGTAAATGTATCCTTATTGAAAGTGGACATAACTGTGAATGACATTGGTGGTCTTGACGATATGAATTTATTGTAGTCATCCATAGATCACAGATTGGAATTTTCATGGACACACTGTGATATGGAAGAGTTAAGGCGTTTGTCCAAGGTCACATGGGACGTCTCTTGCAGAGGCAGGAATAAAAGTACTTCACTGTCCTATGCTTATTACTATTTACCTTTTCACTAAGTCATTCTCCTGTCACAAGATGAATAGCTTTCCTGTTAAAAAACATAAAACCAACCAAGGATCACTTTGGCACCAGCTGGAAATGAGGGTGAGTAAAGGATAGTGTGTCAGCTACTACTCTAAATTTCCTTTCAGCTAGACATGCAGCATAATGCCATTTGAACTTCTGTTGATTTACTGATATATATTTTCTCCTATTCATTTCCCATAGTCTACTATGTCATGTGGGTAATTTATTTCTTGAGAGATGTAGCTGTTATTACACTTGGGGCCATCTAGCTGTATTTTTCTTTGTCTTTAATGCTTCTGTGCTTAGTTATTCTTACAGAACTCCAAGGAAAAGATGGTGTACTTTGTGATAAGGTATAAATCTTTTTCACAAAGCCTGCTTTAAACTCTGAACACATGCTTGGGGAAGGGAACTGCAATAGTAGTTTAGTTGTACACCAGATAACCTAGCTAACACTATGGGCTATGGCAATTGTGGTTATTAGTACCATTGCAATAGTGCATTAAATGTTGGTGTGCAACCCAGACCCCAAGAAAGACTAGTAAGGAGTAAACTGACAGTGTGAGTGAGTTACCTCATTTGTGGTGCTGTTCTTCATTCTTTCAGAAAGGAGAATGAAAAAAAATGAAGCTTTGCTACATGATGACAGTAAAAAGGAAAATTATCTGTGTAATGAAAAGATGTGCTATTAACTCCAGAGTTTAATTTGATTTTAGTAAGTGAAAATTATTTCTTTTTCTCCAGTTTCTTGGCCTGCATCGAGTAACTTCCTTTTGCCCCTTGAAAATCTACAGTCATTCAGTCAGGTCAACTTTAGACCTACAGATCAAATTATTGCTTTAGTAAGTCCTACTGAACTAGCCATTTTCACCTTTTAGTCTTGGTACTAATGTGTTTTCAATGATTGTGTTAATTTAGGTGAGAAGTAACTCATTTTGCTAGCACAAATCAATGCAATTTCTTTTGTGTAATTTGGTGTACAAGCAGCCCAGTAACCAGTGGCAAATGAACATATTAATATTTGTGAAATTTAGCTAATACTTTGTCACCTTATAATTTCACACAAGGTAGGGGTGAAAAGGCAAAATATTGGCAAATCATTTAAGTGAAGAGTCCTCTAAAACACAAATTTCTGTTTGTATGTGAAGTAGAAAACTAAAACACATCAGGTACTTTGCACACCTCAGAAACTGGATTTTATAACTAGAGTTCTAATGTAAGTCAATAACCTTGTTCTTACCTATTCAATTCTGTAAAATAATAAAGAAACATATTGAATATATGCATTCCATCAGGGTATCTATATGTGATGCAAAGCATCCTCAGCATTGCAAAAAAAACTTCAGGTCAAATCCTGAGATACTTGTACGTGCAGAATTAAAATACAAGGAGACTCCACAAAGACAAACCTATGCAGTGGGATTTTTCATTTGCTATTTTATGTGATAAGGAACAAGACTTCCCAGCAGATCTCTACATAGGTAACAGCACTTTCTGTGCATAAATAAGGCTGAGGTCGGTAGGTCAATTTCCAAAAAGAACTACAAGCATAATCCTGTCATGGAAGAGCAAAAGAGAATATCAGTTGTCACTAAATATTTTTTCCCTGTAAGGTAATAAGTAGTTCTCCAGGTAATAAACTTTAATAGTGTTAACTAGAGAAGTCAAAGACAGACCCCATAGCAACTAGAGAAATGACAGGTACTAATAACAATAATTTTAATGTTGAAATGCTTGAATGCTTATCTTTAGCCTCAACTTCAAGGTAATTGCATTGTTGTTTTCTTTGTTCACTATTGAGCTATTGGTACTTGGTATGAAATTAAAACTCAAATATATGTTGTTAATGAGACGATATTATTCATCAAGGAACAGAGCAGTCTCATTTACTACATTTTTTAATAAACTGCAAAATTGTCAAAGTTTAAAGGAAGAGCCATGAACATGATCTCTTATTATCACTTACTGTCAGGAAGACCCTGCATGACTGTCAATCATCAGGACAATTATCAATATAGCAGTCTCAAACTGAGGGTCACAACTTGACATGTTGCAAGTGAAGAACTAAAATGTGAATGAATTGCAAGTTTAAACTGTCAAGGGTATATTTTGTTTAATGATGAAATTTTTACTTCAGCTATCATCCTTACCTATCTCCAGCCAAACATTACAATGGATTGAGAGAAAACTAGACAACTGTTACAATGTGTAAGGGGCAAAGATATGATGGGAAGAGACCATGTGGTAGCTTTCTACAACTGCCTGAAAGGAGGTTGTAACAGGGTGGGTGTTAGCTTCTTCTCCCAGGCAATCAGCGACAGGACAAGAGGGATGTATTGGGTCTGACTGAGGTAAAACTCACAGCCCCCAGTTCCTGTGCTTTGTATTAGTAGCTGGAAGGGTGCTGATAATGCACCTGTGTTTTGGCTACTGCTGAGCAGGGCTGCCCCTCTGACATTCCTTCCCCCAGCAAAGGGTTGGGAGTGGGCAAGATCCTGGGAGGGCACACAATCAGGCCAACTGACCCAAAGCAGGCAGAGGGATATTTCATACCATATGGCATCAGCTCAGATATTTAAAGCTGAGGGAGAGAGGAGGAAGTGGGGAAGGCATTTGGGACACTTCAGTGTTTGCCTCCTGGAGGAACCATTAGGTGTTCTGAAGACCTGCTGCCCAGGAGGTGTCTAACCATCATGTGCTGATGGGAAGTAGAGACTGACTTTTTTCTCTTAGCTTATGCGTGTGCAGACTGTCTCTTATTTCTTTTCCTTTCACTGCAATAAAACTGCTTTATCTCACCCACTGGTTGTTTTCCATCTTATTGTCTCCCCTGTCCCATTGGGAAGGGGAGCGATAGAGTGGCTTAGTGGGCACCTGGCACCCAGTCAGGCTCAACCCACTACAAGGACGCAGACCTAAGCTGTGCCAGGGGATGTTCAGGCTGAACATAAGGAATAATATCTTCATGGAAAGGGTTGTTAAGCATTGGAATGGAGTGCCCAAGGAGGTGGTGGAGTCACCTTCCCTGAAGGTGTTCAAGAAACAAATGGACAGGGCACATAGTGCAATGGTCTATTTGACAAGGTGGTGATTGTTTAACAGTTGGACTTGATGATCTTGGAGGTCTTGCCCAACCCAAAGGATTCTGTGATTCTGTGATTATTCGTTCCCAGTATCTCCACATTTCATTGTTTCCAACCTTTCAAATAAGGTTAGGAGTAATAACAGGATTTAGCAATTTTTAAGAAAATAACTCTTTTAAAAAATTTAATTTTGTTATTGTGTGATACTGGCCAGCAAGTTTTCCAGAAATTATAGGATAAATCAAAGATTTGTTTGAGTATCTACCTATCATTGGGTAGGCATGTATGTGGTTATCTTTCTGATAGTATTAATGATGCCAAGAAAAAGCATACTCTAAGATTTAAAATTGGTGTTCTACTACATCCAAGAAAGGAATGTAAGGTCTACTGCTCTGAATCCCTTAGGACTAGCTAGCTTACACTGAAGTAAAAAAATAAACAGAAAACAAAACAGAACCACAAACCAAAAACTGCTCAGGATGGACAAGATGCAGACATGAGAAAACTTCTTTGCATCTACCTGTGGAGTTTGCTGATACCATTTGTTTGAGACTGCCCTACCAAAATGGGCAAAGCCTACCAGGGCTCTAGCAGTGGTTTTCAGAGAGAATAAGTTGATGCATAAGTGTCTTAGTAGGGGTTTCAGGCTGAGAACTACATTTATTCTTTTTAATAACATATCTTCCAGTTAAAACTACAGAAAGAAAGCATGAAGATACTCAACAAAAATTTTCATCTGGCTTGATTTAACAATGGCTTCTTCATTTGGTTTCATTGAGTCATCCTGGCCTAATTATTTTTAGTACAGTGCCAGCAAAAAACATTTTCTGTGAAACAACTGCTGCTGGAGTTCTTAGTAGCTAGCAAATTCAGCAGAAAATATGTGTGCCAGAACTGTGCTGAGAATCTGTGTATGCCACAGCATGTCCATCTGCTGTATACAACACATGCCAGTTTCTTCAGTATGCACTGGAAAGGCAAGGATGGAGTGTAAGGAAGCATAAGAATTAAACTCAGAATATAAATAAGACATATCATACATGATTACCACACACATCCCTTTTTTAAAAAATTTTAATGCATGCATTCACATTATTCTTGTTAAGGTCATTGTCTATATATCATTTTCTAAGTAAAAGACATAAATGATAACTTCGTACTAAAATGAGTTATTCATTCTATGCATGATAGTACTAAGCTTTCAAAATTCCAGAAATAAGCAGGATTAGAGCTGCCAACTTCTGCTATGTATTCCTGCTTCTATGGTCACAATTTCTGGCACATGTTTCAACAACAGGAATCTGCTTTTTGAAATTCTGATATTACATGGAAAATAGGACAACCTAAATCAACCATTAAATATGAGCCAGGCTCTGTAAAACCCATATACTGATGAATGTCTTTGCACCTGCATGGTCTCACTGAGGATAACTACTACTATATATAACACCAAAGTCTGTGTGGAGGTCAAAGAAGAGAGGGTGGGCCTGCCTGGAAAAGGACAATCTTACCAACCAAACAACCAACCAGCCAACATCAACCTATTTTTCATGCAGAAAAAGCCAGCACACATAACATTCGAATATCTGTTTGCTGCTATACAGCTGTGCAGTTGAAAGTTATATGATTACTAAGATGTGAATATTTTTTCATTCCTCTAGGAAGTTCTGCAATTAGGACACAATCTCTGGATGTACTCGGACAGGAAATTACACCTCTCACAAATTGTGCAGAAAATTGATAATATTTAATCCCAGGAAAGAGATGCAATCACTTTGAAATTCTGTCAGAAAAGCAATACAGAGCTCAGCCATACCACTTAGGCACAAACTGGTGCTGTGAAACTACAAAGAAGCAGCCAAGGAGGGTATTTGTGAAAAACCCAGTTCACTTTTAAGTAGCAAGTGACCTCCCATCTTCACTGTGGATGAGTAAAAATACCCTGAGAAGGCAAAGAGCTCTTGCTCTCCTTGTCTATTTTTTGTTGTTGTTGTTGTTGATTTCAGGATTTCACCTTGGCAGGTTAGAGAAAGCAGTATATTTTAGTGTGCTTCTCTGAGAGGCTACATTAATTTGTCATTTGTATTACAGTAGGAAACAGCCTTGATGCAGTCTGGTAGCACAGCTGGTTTCAGGGACTTTCATCACTTACTTATGCAAATTTTTGTGCAAAAAATGAAAGACAAATCGGCTTGGTCAGTGGTTTTCATTATAGTGTCTGTGTTTTATGCTGACAACAACCCCATGCAAGCAGAGATTTAACTTTTTCAAAGGTATATTGGACTTAAAATTGAGGCCCATATTCAGTGTTATTTAGTTCTTATGAAAACAGTTCTGACTGATTGACTTCATTGTGAATTTCAGTCTAGAGGGCCTGAGTTAAAATAGAGTGATAGTTTTTCAGGATGGCTTTTCACTTTGAGTTGTCTTTGGAAGACTAAGTATGTTTTTGTATAACTGTAGATAATTTGTTTTAGAATATGGGTTTCATTTTATGATAACATGTTCATAATAATATCAGTTGCACAGTTTAATTATTGTTTGCATATTTAAAGACATAATTTTTTAAATTAAATTTTCTTTACATGTATAAATAAAAATTCAATAAAGGCAAATCTGAAGTCATAGAAAGGTTTGTTAAAGAAATGCAGATCATCAGCATTTTCAATTGATACTTGATTAAATTGCCATCCTCTGTACAGAAATATTTCTTGTAGTGCAAATACTGGTTTTCTGTCTTTAGAAGAGGCATTTTTTCATAGGATTTTCCCGCTCTACAAGAACTCACACTATAATGGAATACTTATTCTACAGTCTCACCATATACTCTAAAAAAAACCAGTCCCATGCTTTGATAATTACTTTCATCCTCCCTATTCCACAATTCTCTTTTTTATCTAAGCATATAATGTAGACAGTTGCAAAGAAGTCAAAGACAAATTGATTTCAGTGACAGGACCAGAGTCAATGGACACAAAGTGAAACACAGGAGGTTCCCCCTGAACATCAAGAAACATTTTTTTACTGTGAGGGTGACTGAGCACTGGCAGAAGTTGCTCAAATAATTTGTGGAGTGTCTCACGGTGGAGACATTAAAAGGTCATCTGATAATGGTCCAAAGTAATTGACTAGAAATGCTACTGTTTGAGCAGGAAGGCTGGATCAGATAAACTCCAGAAGTCTTTTCAAACCTCAACTCTTCTGTGTTTCTGTAGTACTGAGTTTGCATTTGAAGACTGTTTAACACTGCCTTCTGGAGCAGAAAGAATTTTTTAACTGGTTTTCTTTCCCTTATCCTAGTTAACAGTACTTACTGAAATATCTCTAGATATTTCTGGAAGCTGGAAAGCAATCTAAATCACTGGCCCTGAGAAAACACATCAGCCTTTTAACTTTGCTGCAGAATTACTGGGTACAGAAATTTCACAGCATCCTTTACATCAGCATGGTGCTTAGTCAGACCTCATTGGGAGCACCAACCACATAGCAGGAGAGTGTATATACTCTGTGCATTCAAGGCTTTTCAGGCTCACAACTAAGTCCTTTGACTATAAATGCATACAATTGGGAAAGGGGAAGAATTAGTTAAACAATATGTGTCTATTTCCTTCAGATCTTTAAAAAGCTTGCTTAAGTCTGCGTTATTATTTAAGTAAGAAAACATACTCTGATCTGGCTCATGAAATCAGTCAATGATCAGGGGTTTTTTTACTGTTCCACTGTATCTTTTTTCTTTCTTTTCTTCAGCCATCCTGCCATGTATTTTTGTCCTCATGGCATTGACCCTCAGCCTCACTGCTGCTCTTCCTCCCATCCCAGAGCTTCTGTAGTGTCTCACCTTTCCAGCCTCCAGTATTGCCCCTCTTCCTGTACTTCTTGAAAATCTATAAAATGTCCATTGCTACTGCTAACATGACACTTTGTTCTGGCATAAAATACTCATCCTAAATTTACACAATCTTTCTCTTTCACTGGAAATAGAAAGTCTGAATATGTAATGTAGGAGGCTTTAGTTAAACACTAAGCATTTTAGTTAAACTCCCTTTTGCTATTGGCAGTATCTGTCACATACTGCTTTTACAACTCACAGTGGAACCAGTTACACATAAATATACTGAACAGATATAAGAACTATGTCAATTAGGGAACACAACCTTACAAGTCTTTCTCAGTGTAGAAAAATATTTTATTTTCAAAATATTATTTTTCTTAATGTTTTATAACTTGCAAACCAAATGAGCAGTTATAATGGCTGTACATGAGTATAACTGGCATTTCTTTTTTAAAAATTTGATACATGTAGTATGACACTGGGTCTTGGTATCCCTAATTAAAAAATTGAGTAAGCAACGTTTTGTTAACTGTCATACTTGTAAGGAAGATTATAGAGTTATAAATGTGAGATAGAAACTGTAAACAAGTATTTTTGCAACTACATGTGTATTTGTGAATGCATATATCTCTCACACACCCACTCTTTCTTTTAATAATTTATTTTTGCCTTTTGATTTTCCATTTGGATTTTTGCATGTCTCAGATGTACTGAGTTATGTTTTCTTGGTAGGAAAGGTCAGGGTCTCCAAATAGGATCCATAGTGATTTAAACACTAAGTACATGATTTCTAAGAACATTGGCATGCATTTATCTTCAACTATTTGACACACAATATGAAACCACTTGGCTGTAACCTTTTCCATGTAACTTAAAGGCTAAAGTGTACTTGTTTCCCAGTTCTCTTTCCGAACTGGCAAACTCTAATGAGGATTGAAACAAACACAAAATGAATCTGTTCTCACAAGCCATTAACAAGGAATGAGACTAGAATAATGGTATTAATTTCTTGCAACAGCCTTTCTCTTGTGATCACAGATGCTTTTAGGAGACACTAAAAAAAGCATTTTCCAAAGCTCTGTGATTGCAAGTTTGTCTAGGCACAAGAGAAAAGCCTTGCAATGAAGCACAGAAATTCTGAAATTGGAAGCACTTTCTGACAGGATAACCTTCACAATCTGACAAAGTATTTCAGCACATAGAAACTCCAAAAATGAGCAGTGAAAATCATCAGGAGGCACAAGGGATTGTGCCCTTCTAAGGCAATGTGACAGTCTGAATTTCTAGCTCATCAAATCCAGCAAGCCTGGACACTCAGAGCAATGATGGAAACCATCAATAGACAGTGCAAGCTGTAGCAGGTCAAAACAGCAGGGCACTTTGCCCTTCTGGTTTGGTAATACCCATAAAACCTGCCCAGAAGGCCCTGCTGTTGTGAGCAGTAGGAATGGTTACATTTGGTCAGGATTTAGGAAAGGCAGAGTATTGCTGCCTTTGGGCAAGTACACTTTGAGAGGCAAGCCCTGCTTTCTCTAACCAGAGATCATTAACTCACACGTTTTCTATTGCAGAATTTAGCCGTAAAAAAGTATGAAAGGGCTTACAAGTCCTAGAAGATCATTCACTAAAATTATTAGTCCTCTGTGTAAATGTGTAAATTCAAACAAAACCTGAACCCAGTCTTGGTGACCAATATGGTCAACCTGAACTGCAATACCAGTTTTCTAAGAAAAATTGTAAGAAACATATAGCATTTTAAAATGAAGGATTTAATTTTAGAATATTTTGACTTTTCAGTAATAATCATAAGAAGGAAATTAACCCTCCTGTGGCTGAAATATGAAAAATGAGTTATTCATTAGAGCCACTATTTAGCAACCTGCTATTAAAACACTATCTATCCAAGAGCTTTTTAATAAATATTTGTAAATGCTTAATATCAACATGTATTACTATTGCATTATGGTTTTTGTTATATTTGTTTTATAATAATGATTTATGAACTGAAATAAATTGAATGATAATCATGGATCCAGCTCTATTAATATCCATTATAATTTCAGAATGTATTTAATTTTGCAGTAAAATGGACACCTAAATATTTTTAATCAGTCAGGACAGTGTTGTATGACTATTTAAAAATGGTACACATAGGATAAAGTGAAAAAATGTGAGAATAAATATTACCGTTAGAGAATTTTTTCTCCATTCTGCCAAAAGTGAAATGTAATAAGGGATGTTGCTGGAGAAGAGAGTGAATTTGAACATATTTGTATGTTGCAAGGTCTTAGTGCACATAGTCAACCAAGATCCTAAATATCTCGAACTGTGCTTTTGTGAAGTTTTGTGGCTATATGTCTTCTGCATTATCCTTTCCTGGATAATGTATGTGACAGTAAGTCCTTTGTCTCATTTGTAATAAAACAAATCCAGCATGCTGTTTCTAGAGGTCAGCAAAGCCAGTCTTCATTCAAGGCTACAACTCTGAGTGAGACCATTATTGATAATAGTCCTGTGAAGGATCAGGTAGAAAAACAAACAGATGTAAAGGTGCCAGGAAAGGCTGGGTGTGATACTATTGGTACAAGGTACATTATCATGCATTATGTACTAATAGTAGATTGCATAATAGCAGCTCCAGTAGTTCTCTTTTGATAGATGTCAAAATATACTATTTGAGTAGAGGTGGTTAATTTAAAAAGGTATAAACTGAATAACTTGAAAGATCGTGTTCATTGATACTGAAGCCAGATGACATAATGTAAACAGATCTGCCGTGCATCCTGTATCAAGTACTGTCCACTGTGACTGAATACCTGTGATTTTATGTCCTGAAAGACATTTACCATGGAGGGTGGATACAAAATTATGGTCAGAAAGCATTCTGCTGAAATAAATAGCAAGAAGAATATAATTACTGAGAAAATTAACGAAGAGATCTGCATGGCCATTTTCACATTTCCTCTTCCTCTTGGAACGTGTGTTGCCTAACAGGCATAGTATGGATTAGAGAATGAAGAGAGATTAGAGATACAGAAAGACATAGATACTGCTTGATAGAGATATGTGTAGCTGTAGTTAAAGTCTGGTTAATTTTTTAGTCTCTCTTCAGAATGTGTACTGCCATTTCACTCCTCTGCTAGTCTGAGTTTAAAAAAAATGTACAGAATAAAAAAATAATAGTAACACTAAACAGGAAAGAGAGAATCCACATGCAGTATTGAAACAGAAATAGATTATTACAATGAGAAATTCCAAGGAGACACCAGATGATCCATTTTTCATACAAAGGATATAATGTCCGGGACAGGTGCAGCATCTCTATAAAAAGAAGTAGGAGCCATCTTAATTTTATCAACAAAGAGTCATTTAATGTTATCAGCTGGCATGTGATACAAAAAGTACGAAAGACAATTTCCTAGGAAATACGAACAAGTTCAGTTTGGGGTTTCTTCTAATTCCTCGTTACAATGAGTACTTTGTCACAAATATGCTGTTGCTTTAAATATTCTCTATTTTTTCATACTTTAAATGAGTAAAAAAAAATCCCACAAAGCCAAAAATTACTTAGAAAGGAAATAACACATCATTAATTTAGTTTGTATGAACCAAAAGAAAAACAAAAATGTAGTTGTTAAAGGAATGAATAGTTTTAAAGTAAGAGAATATTGTATGATTTTTATTTTGAGAGTCAGATTTATTGTCATGAGAATGCAAGGTATTAGAGATAATCTAGTCCCAAAGGAATAAATCTGCAATCCAGAGAGAGCTGCAAGGAATAAAAGCTTCTGCATTGATTTACTAAACTACCTTTAGCTTTATCTTCAGGTCTTTTTCTTTTTTAACTGCAATGAATTAAAAATATAAATGAGAAATTTAGCTGCAGTGTGGAAATCAATGGGCTGTTCAAGAGGAGTCTGCAGGATTTGTTTCCTTGACCTCAGTGTTGCCTTTGGTAATCCATTTGAATAGGGTTCCTGTGTAAGGCAGGAGACAATTGGAAAGTGCTAAAAGGAATGCCACAATTTATTATACATATGAATTAGATAGACAGTGCTTAATTTTGTCGTTCTTCTTTCAGAATGGTTTTCTGTTTGAGTGAAAAACTGCAACTCTGCTTTTCACTGAGTGAAATCACTGAAGACTGTGACAAGACAAGCCTAATTTATTTTCTTTTCTCTTCCATCCACCCCCAAAACCTTTTTTCCCTGTTTAATTTTAAATGCATTGATTATTCCCTATTAGGCTCAGTGAAGGCAGACTAACAACCACTAACAGAATTCCATAAACAATAAATTAGCTTGTAGATTAAGGTCTCTTGCATTATTTTTAAAGGCTGTGATAAGACCTGCATGGATCTCAGAGTGCTAAAACTAAATAAAAGCTATCCCTCATGCCTAGTGCCAAGACAGAGGACTGAAATACACTTTGCTAATGCCTTCAGGAGAATGCTGTTGTATTGGGTCTGATGAGACTGAGTTAATTTTGCCAACAGCAGCCCTCATAGTGCTGTGTTCTGCATTGGTAGCTGAAAAGGTTTTGATAACACACCAGTTTTCTTGCTAGTGCTGAGCAGTGCTGGCACAGCATCAGTGCTGGCTCTCAACATTGCCCACACTCACCGATATGCTGGAGGTTGGGTAAGATTTTGTGAGTTGACATAGCCAGGACAGCTGACCCCAAAGGACCAAAGGGTTATTCCAGACCATACGGTGTCTGCTTAGATATAACAACTAAGAGAAAAGAGGAGGAAGGGAAGGCATTAATTGTTTATGATGTTTATTTTCCAGAGCAACCACTGTGTGTGCTGAAACCTTGCTTCCTGGGAAGTGGATGGACACTGCTTGCTGATGGAAAGTAGAGAAAAAAATCTTTGGTTTTCCTTTGCTCTCATGTGCATGACTTTTGTTTTTCTTTATTATATCACCTTCATCCACAAGGAGTTTTTCCACCTTATTTTCTCCCTGCCCTCCTGAGGAGGACTGTGATAAAGCAACTCGGTGGACACCTGGAATCCAACCAAATTCCACTTACCACAGCTGCTTGAAGACCAAACTCTGTCTTAAACTGCCAGAATCTTTTATGGTAAATTATTCCAAGAGTGGGGTGTCCGGATCTTTATCTATGGAAAAAGCAGTATAAACTAACAGACTAATCTGCAATGAGCCTGTGCCTGTTTTATCACAGTCACAGGACAGAGTCTCCTTCATGTTCAAGAGACAGCCAGTCCAGCTGCTTGCTCAGAGCATGGCTTTCTATGAGGTCAGGCCAGTTTGCACAGAGCTTTGTTCTGTCAGGATTTGAAAACCTCAAAGGACAAAGAAAACACTGCCTCTCTGGGTAGTCAGCTTCACTACCTGACTGTTTTCATGGGGAAACAACTGTCTTATTTCAATTTATGTCCATTGTCTTGTTACTGTGTCAAGAACGGGTTTGAAGAGCCTGCCTTTGTCTTCCCAGCAATCTAATGCACTGGGGGAGGAGGTGCAATTAGGTCTCCCAAAGTTCTTTAGGATGAGCCAGTTCTGGTCCTTCAGCCCCTTCTCCCAGGGCAAATGCTCATGTCTGAATGTTCTGTGTGCCCTCTGTTGAAGTTACTTCAGTTTGCTGATGCCTTACTTATCCTGGGGTAAAGGGAAATGTTTCTACAACAGTTCAAAGACCATAGAGAGTGGCCCTGGATGGACTTACAAATGTATGTATTCATTTTAGAATACACATATATATTTAAACATCTTTCCTATGTTCCTTTCTTCTATCTTTCAGAATTAAATCATTAGGGCGATACTATAACAAGAATGTTCCAACTGATCTTCAAGAGACCTGCAGTGAGATTTGATTTTATTAAAGGTATTTTCATGATAACAAACACATTAGTACATTCTTCATTACTTGCTGTATTACTTAAAAAAAAAAATTGTTTTTCCTTCCGGCCGTTCTTCATTTACGTTGAGAATGTCTTTAGATTCAGAACTGTTGCTTGGTATCTTCTAGCAAAAAGCCAAGAATTATATGAAATCTGAGCAGCAGATTCAGTATCATAAGATACTGAATTGTAAGCAATAAAGTACATGGACAATTAAGTTAAATACTTATTTATATTTTAACAGCCTGTTCTAACACTAAGGGCATGTTTAAATAAGGTTACATGCTAGTTTGCTAAGATATAGGAATTGACCATGAGCAAGATGTAACTCAACCAATTCACTGTTATCAATGAAATACCAATGTGATATTGAAGACTATTGAAGACTGACAGAATCAGGGATTTTTTTTTTTACTTTAAGCTTTCTTTTGAATGCCTATTTTAACAGGATTCCTGCTGTCATCAATAGCAGACAAAAAGAAAAGCTCAGAATAGTCACATAGTATGTATATAATTTAATAGACAATGCCTAATTTTGTAGAAAGCTTGGTAAAATGGCATTGCATGGTTTGAAAAATTGCAACTCTGCTTTCAAATAAATAAATTTCAATTGCAATTTTGGTTACTAAAAGCATAGTAAGCAAGATTGGACTGCTTATTTAGGAGTATCTTGCTTACCCCTACCAAACACTCTGTCATGGTATAAAGAGACACACTTAAAGCATCCTATATTCAGTCATATTCCACATCTTTTCATTAAAATTCCTGAAAAATTAGCATCTGTATTCTTATGAAGCAAAATACCTGTAAAGCTGCTTCGGGAAAATTTAAATTAGCTCAAAATAAAATTAAACGTAAATAAAATTTTGACAATGGACATTAAGGGAATTTTTTAATGATTATAAAGTTTTACATCCATTAGTTTTCTCCAAAAAAGAACAGTAATCAAAATGGTTACTAAAAATAATGTAATAAACCATGAATAATGCAATAAGAAGCAGAGTAGGAAGTCATAGGTATGTGGAGGAGTACATCCATTAAAACCTTGGTCCCTGCATGACATCTGCTTGAACTTGCATTGGGATGGGGATGTTGAACAATTCTCAGAAGATGAAATTGATCTAAAGAAGCAGAGTGTGGCCTGTGTAGTTCTTTGGTCTTGGGACATTAAATAATGGAACACCACCAGAAGAACCTCACAATATACAGGAAAACAAACTCTAAAAAAAGGTTGGAGCTTCTAAAGAAAGTTAAATCACAGGGGAAGTCTTCAGAGAAGCTCTGAACAAGACATTTGCATTAAAAAAATCTAAGAATTCTTGTTTGAAGAAGAAAATTCAGAGTCAGCATCTAAGGGTTTCTGTGGATAAAATGACAGGTTGAACAAAAAATATTTTAAAAAAATATTTGATGTATTATTTAGAACCTGAAATATAGAAAGTAATTAAAAAAGAGCCTAGTATTTTTTAAAATAAATTATTTCATTGGACTTTAGTGTGAGCAAAAGTACATGAAGACTAGCTGGACAAAGGCTTCTGAAATCTTAAAAGTCAAAGCAAATTTTAATTCATTGCTTGCCCTCTAGTGAAGAGAATTTCTCTCAAGATGCCTGGAAATCTATTTAGCACAGTGAAGAAATGCCATGTTAGGATGTTGCTGCATGACATGTGACATGCTGAGGGATGTGATAGTCTTGTTCACTGTTGCCACATGAAGCAATGGATTAGAAAAATATCAAATATCCCCTGAAAAAATGAATAAATGAGCACTGGAAGAAAATAATAAATGTGAAATTTTCATTACATCACATACTACTAACATATCAACAGCACTGATATCTCTGGATTTTTAGTTTTAGTGTGTCAATACAGATCATACTGTTTCTGGAGAAGGGCAAATTTATCAAAGATGACTACTTCTATGATAACTGTGATCAAACAAAAATCAGAAAGAAAACCTCCAGAAATAGAACACAAAATATTCTTTCAGTATGCAAAGAGACACTAGGAAAAGCAGTATCATGATACTGCTTTATAAACAGATATTTCATCACTGACAAATGTCTTTGCCTAGGTGATGCTTCTCATTAATAATCTGAGAGTACAACAGGCTGCACTGAATATATTAAAAAAAATCCAAAATAAAAAATGTCTCACAATAAAACAGATTCAGCAAATATTTCATCTCTTTTTTTCCCCCTCTCTTCTTTCTTTTTGTTTTGTTTGTAGTTTTTGGTTTACTTTTTTGTTTTTAAATCACGACATGGAGCAAGATACTTGGTGCATCATTCTCACTTTTAACCAGCCAAATAATTATCAACAAGAAATCCCTGCACCATGACAGAAATTAAATGATAGATAGATAGATAGATAGATAGATGATAGATAGATTTTGTATAAACAAAAACCATCTATGAATTCTTTCACACAGATATTCTCCATTTGTTGGTCCAGTTACAGTACAGCTACTTTTTAAATGAAGTTTCTTTCAAAAGGTTAAGGACAAAAGCAACTTATTTTCATTAATATGATAGACTGAGTCTGGATGCCACTTAAGTGGCATTTAAAAATGGCGTTAGTTGATAGTAATAGGTATTTGGGGATAAAGGATATATTTTGGATTTTATACTTAGGCCAAGTGAAAAAAATTTTCTTCTCAAAAATGTTTCCTTACTTGTTCTACTTCTGAAAAATTTTGCTCTTTTTCTAATATCTAAAATTACCTTTTGTAACTAAGTGTTAAAAAAACAGCATAATCTCAAAAAGTGTATAAATTTGCTGCTTCTCTCCAATTACTGAATTCTTACATCTATCACTAATAGAAAAAGGACTGAAAGAGAAAACATACAGTCCTCAGTGCTGATTTTACACTGCAAAACCTCTGTAAGCACTTATGGCAACCCCATGGTTACCAATTTATTTCACCACAATTAATTTTACCACAAAGATTAGCAAAATAATTAAAATTATTAAACTATGACTTTACAATGTCCGCTAGTACGTTTTAAATTGAATCAAACATAATTTTAGGAAGTAAATGTGTACTAGATTTCTGGAATTAAAATCCTTACCCTTTGACAGGTATTTTAGCTTTCAATTAATGATGCATTCTTACAGAATGTGAATAAATTTCAGTTGTTAAGAATGAAGTATGTGCACCTGAAGAGTTCATAAGTGTATTTTATTCCACAGCATCTCTGGACATAAAAAAAAGTTAAGCTTCCTTTCTTTGCCCCCTGTGCACTACTTCTGCTGCATATATAGAATGGAGACTAAGGTGGATTGATGGCTTTCACACAGGAGTATGTTAGACATAGAATTTACATTCCCCTTCCTCCCATTTCATAACATAATTTCAACTCTGATGAAATAATTCTCTTTTAGCCTTCCCTAGCTGTAGTTTCATTGGGATTTTTTGGACCATTTTAATTATATTTTATGTCTTTCCTAGAGTTGGCAAATTTTTAATCTTTTTCAAGAAGCAAATTCAAAGCTATAAAGAAAATACTATGCCTACCAACTAAAATGTTAATGCCTTTTTACCTAACATTCTCTAAAACAAAGTCAGCAAGATATTGGTAACTTAGTTCAGTGGAAATGTCATTTGAGACATAACATTGTGAACAAATTTATTTCTTCACAAGGAAAACCATGCAGATCATCAAAAGTTGTGCATTACTTCTCTGTGCATTTAGTCTGTATCTAAAGATATGATTTTCTGGTAAATCTAGCAGAGGAAGGGCTAATAATTATCAGGGGAATCTTAACTATCTCAATTTTTTATATCAAACTAGTCCAAACAACTCCCTTTTTGATGGTTTCATTCAATTTAACTAAAAAGTGTTGTTTCTCTGATACAGGTGATGGAAGAACTGCTGTTTCACTTGCCTTGTAGATAAAGATTTGGTGGATAAACCCTGTTTTTCTGCAAGACAATGTGGCTTCAAATGTAGCATCTCTGCCTGTTTTACTTACAGATGCGTGAGAAAAAATCTCATCTGCTTGAAAACCAATTCACATTGCTCATGATACTGCAGATCTTATAATAAATAAGTTGCCATTTGAATGTGGAAGCCCTTCTCATTAAAATCTACTATCTCTTCTCTCTCCCACTTGACCCAAGACCCAGCCTGAATCATAATGTGGCTAAAATTCCTCTGATTAAAATAAAAGTGGTGTAGAACACTTTTACAATCTACTAACATAAAAAGAATATATTTTTGTGTTTGTGTGACCCAGTATTTAGGGTGGAAGGTTTAATAAAAATAAATTAAAAAAAAAATCTGTAAGTGGGAAATGATCAGCTGCTTCCTTGTGACCCTTCTTATTAAGAAACTTTTCCATACTATTAAGGCAAAAAGAAAAAACAAAAAACAAAGATCAACACCTAAATAAGCCCACTCTCCCGATTTATTTTTGAATAATTTCTTAATTGCTAGCTGGCAGCTTCTGCTGAAAAATGAATGAATACTCTTTGTCTGTACTCTATTGTTCTATAAAAACTTTGTACCGGTGAAATTATTTGAAGACTTAACCACCTGGAGGCACCTACAAAATTTGTGAGTGTATTTATTCCAGTGTAAAAGTTCACTTGAAACTTAAAGTTCTGCTCCTGCCTTTGGCAGCTGGCAGCTTGAAATCTCTCTCATCTCTAAACCCCACTGAGAACTGTAAAGTAGGAATTCCTCAAACTACCTCACTTGAAGGAATCAATCCAGCAAGTGTCACAAGGTGACACATACCTTATGTATTGTGGTCACACTCCAGAGACTCCCAACTCACCTCTGAAAGATCATAGAGAAATGTGTTTATATGGGGTCCCGAAATACACAGATGTAAACCTTGGCTTTAAATCTTGCATCTAGGTGATTTTCTCCACTTATGAAAGAAAGCCTCCTGTGAGGAAAATTACCACCACAAAACAGCTTTTGTTAAAATGGTATTTAATATAATATTCCATACACAATTTCCAGAGATTTATAAGAATATGGATAAAATGTTCACTATGCCAGGACATATATTCTATTATTTTTGCTAAGGCTGTGGGAACTGTAACCCGAGGTAGAATTCTAATTTCCTAAGCCACTCTGAAATACTGAATTCTAGCATTTGCTAGAGAAAAGGAATAATGAAATAAAGGAAAATGCTTTTTATTTTGACTCAACATCCTTTAGTTCCATTACACAGAAGCCTTCAATGTGCTTTAATCTGAAAAATGTTTAATAATAGAGTAAAAATGTTGTCAGGTGTAATTATCATTCTTGGATAGGAACAAATGAGGCAATAACTGTTTTGAGGTACAATTAAAATTGACTTATTCAGAGAAGAGAATATTTTGGATATAAAAAACCTCAAAGTGTAGCTTTAGAAATTCCAAATGATACTTAAGAAACAACAAATAAATAAGGGCCGTTATTGATTATTTACTCAAATTGTTCAATTCCACTGGCTTTAAGTGCTATCAAAATGGCTAGGGTTTTATTTTTTTTAGATTTGGGAAAAAATAATCCCTTCATGCTCTGAACTGCAGCTGAAAAGATTCCTCTGTGCAGCAGAGATAGATGCATAGGCTCTATGTGATGAGTTCAACTCAATTACACTACAACTGAGTGAAGTCTGCAATGCAGACAAGACCTGTGTGGGGTATTCAGCAGTTCAAGGACTGAACCATCCAATTTACTGAAGATAATGAAATGTGTCATAATCATTCCCACTGCAAATGCTCATGTGGAGAGGATTTTTCATTGATGACAAACATATGGACTGACAAAGGGAGCAGGTGTGAAATTGACTTAGTTAAAGCAGAGCTTCAAATCTAGGCTAACTTCCCTTTGATATGTCAAACTAGTCTCAGTTCTGCCCTAAAAAATGTCACAGTGCTTAGGATCACTAATAGTCATCATAATCATACTTAACGTTTGCATAGGACTTTATGTTTCAAAAAAATATGTACAAATTTGAAGTTCTATCTTATTTGTGTGTGGTCTTGGATCTGATGCCTAAGATGAGCATTGAAACTGTGCACACTTTTCTCAGTGACAGGGTTTCAGTTATTTATCATTTTTTGAAATGAAAGGGGTGAAGAGAGGGTTAGAAGGAAAGATTGGTTTCAGATGGGAGCTGACAGTCCTTCCTGTTGTCTATCACTTCAGCTTCCTCAAGAGCAGAAATATCTGGAGTAAATACCCTTTTCATTTTAGAAGTGAATGAGAAAGGGATATTGGGTCCTAATTCATCGTCCTCCTAATGCTACCATACATCCCCACAGAACAGGAGGATAGATAGGGCAGTAAAGAGAGGTGGCACAATGCTGTAAAAAGAGTTGAACAAGGGACACAGGACAACTTGAATATCAAACACAGAAAACAAAACCTCAAACAGACTAAAAGAGGACAGAGGAGAAAACTCAAACATTCAAGAACTGTGAGAAAAATTAGTTTTGCAGTGGCAAAAAGAAACTGGTATGTGGTTTTTCTGCTCCTTGCTATGAGACACAGATATCATACTGAGAATAAAAGAGGGAGAAATAAGGGGAATAGTGCTTGTTGCTTTTACTGAGCTAGAGAAATAGACAGTAGGAAGACATGCTTGTTAATGGAAACCATCCAACTGTGGCAAATATTAGTCCACCCAAGGAGATGATACCCTACCTCGTGTTCCCGTAAAATGAAACCTGGCATAGACAGTACAACACCAGGACCTTTTTCATGTTCCTAAATATTTGGTGTCAAATTAAATTGCATATTTTTAATTGATGAACGAAAAGAAGCATAAAAGGAAATCTGGGGGAAAGAAGAAAAAAGGAGGAGGGTATAACTTGTGCAAAGTTAAAAAAAATTAAAATAGCATGAGGATAGCATAGATAAAAGGACAACAAAATATAAATATGAAAGAGAAAGTGTAAGATAAATTTAAAAATTAATCTCAGGACAAGCCGAATTATAACAAAAATACAAATCTGCAATAAGAAAGAGATGAGAAAGTTAGAAACTAAAATTAAAAAGCAGTCATCTTGATCTCTTAATGACAAACATGCAGAAAAGAAGGGCAAGAAAGTGGGAAAATAAGACATGACATAGAATCAATAATATTAGACCGTTATTATTTCTATCTACTTATTCAATATTGTAGTATATTTATTTTCAATGCAGATCTTGGAAAAGGTTTCCACTCTATAATTTATTTTTATACAGGGAATAAAACTGATTTTTATTTGGAACAATTTTAGTCTCACAAATCATATTTGACTGGGTCTGAATAAAGGAGAGTACTATGAGAGGCTCACACTTACAAATAGTGTCCTTTCCTACCAAAGAAGCCCTAAACACTCCTATAAGAAACAATAGACCATATTGTACACAGGCATTGTGGTGGTTTTGATTGGCCCAAAACATCAGTAAAGTATTTTTTAACACCTAGGAGAAATTTGGACCCCTCAGAAGCTGTTGTGGTAGGCCTGGAGAGCTGTCTGAGGGGTGGGGTGTGGCACAAAGATAGCTCCTGTGCGTCCTGAGTGAAAGTTCTGGAAGTATTTACATCAAGTCCAGCAGAGCCAATCTCTGATGGCTCTGAAGGTGATGGACATGCTGCCGGCCGAGTTTGGGCCAATTAGAGGTGCTAGTTATGCCTCTGTGAAAACATATTTAAGAAGAAATCAAAACAAGGCAGGCATGCACTTCTTTCACTTCTTTGTAGTTAGAGGAGGAGGTGGAGGTGAAAATATGTGAAGGGAGAAAAGCATGGAGACGCCAAGGTCAGTGAAGAAGGTGGGGAGGAGGTGCTCCAGGCGCCGGAGCTGAAAACCCTCTGCTAGCCGTGGTGAAGGCCATGGGGGGAGCAGGAGGTTCCCCCTGCAGCCCATGGAGTCCACAAGGATGCAGAAATCTACCCACACGGCTAAGTAGAGAACCCCTCTCCCTGATTGGACTGACCAGAGAGCACCCCTCACCCTGCCCCCTCTCTGTGTTGCTGGTTTGGAAAGAGGGAAGGGGGGTGAGCAGAGAGACTGCTTCTTAAGAGGGTGGGGGCGAGAGCAGAAAAAAACTGTCTGGAGAGAGAGCGAGAGAAATAAGTAGAGATAAAGAGTATTTGTAGTAGAAGAATTGCAGTGATGAATAGATTTATGGACCTGCTCTGTGGACTGAGAAAATACCCTACACCCTGCCTCCCTACCCGGGCTTATTGGTTAAAAAGAGGAAAGGGGGTGAATACTATGGGTTTGTAAGAGGGAGGGGGGGAGTGAACAAAATACTGTATCAAAAGTTTATTTTTGCCTTGCATTTTATCCTCCGACTCTGTTAGGTAATTAAATCACTTTTTGCGACTTTAAGTTGGAGCCTGTTTTCCCTCTTTTTTTTTCTTCTGTGCATCCTCCTACCAGTGTCCTACCTCATTTGACTCATGAGATTGGTGTGTATTTTTACAGGTTTTTTCTGTAGCAAGAGAGAGTTGAGGTGCCTGGCATTTAGTCAGGGTCAAACCCCGACAGGGATGTAATGAAATATGTGACAAAAATGTCAAGACCAAATCAGTTCTGATTTTTATTTCTTACTGATTTTTCACTGTGAAAACTCAAATCTGAATTATATTCACTGAGGTATATAGGTGCAGAAAATATAAGTAGAATCAAGGTGACATGATAGAGGATATAAATTCCTCTACACATGACATTGTCTTAGGTTGATCTGATGAATCTATTTCTACATTTCTAAGGTGGTTTATACAGGACGATGATGAAGAAAGATATCTAAAGGAAATGTATCAATATTTCTTTCTTACATTTGCACTGTAGCAAAATATTTCTAGTTTAACCTGTATTACTCTATGTAGGGGGGGTTTTAATACTTAAATATGTTATGCCCTGAGGAAGGGTGAGAAATTCACCTCAAACTTTGTGATTGAGGCAACCAGTTTGAACATGGAAACTCCTTTTGATATGACCAACAAAACACATGCTGGCTTGCACAGTTCTTTCTGTCATCTTGTACTGTTTTTGGCTAGGAAAGATCTGAGTTTATTCATAGTAGCTTGTAAAGAGCTGTGTTTTGGATTTGTGCTGCACATGGCATTGGTAACACACTGGTACTGCAGTTACAGCTGAGCAGAAGTGACACAGTGTCCAGGCCTCTTCTGTGACACCCCACACCACCAGTGAGTGGGCTGAGGGTGCACCAGGAGTTGTGAGGGCTCACAGCAAGGACAGCTGACCCCAAATGACCAAAGGGATATTCCATACCATATGGCACCATGCTTGAAAGTTACACCAGGGAGGAGGCTGGCGGCAATTGGCTCTGCTCGGGATCTGGCTGGATATCAGTCACTTGGTGGTGGTGACCAACGGTTTTCATTGCCATCACTTGTCTTTATTTGGTCTTATCTTTCTCTATTTTTTATTTTTTTTCCTTACAGTTTTATATTATTAGTAGTATTGCTACAATTTCTTCTTTTATGATTAAACTGTCTTTATTGAGTTTTCTGACATACAGCTACCAGGCCACTCCACTAAGAGATGACCGACTGGCAGAGAGCCTTGTTTTAAACACAAACAACATGGCTATAGTTGCATCAGACAGCAGCAACTCAAAGAGCTGATAGGTTTTATTCTTTAGTCAACAGAGAGGGCCTCATCTGCAAGGAGAGTAGGGGCTACCAACACTGTAGGTGACTACCTCCAGTGGCTGAGACACTGAACTCATCAGAATTTTCCATACGAGAGTACTTGCACTGTTGCCTTTGAAGTGACCCCCTAGAAATGTCCCCCTAGGAAGGTTAGATTGAATTGAAACGCTGTTTTAGCTCCCACCTTGCCTGAGGAGGCTGTACAGCTCAGCCACAGAGCATCACCATGTCTGCCTTTGATCCTTTTTGCACACCACTTTTCCTACATGATGTGCTCCTCTGCTGCTCTCATTGTCATGGTTCTTAGAGAGAATTAGGTATTACGCTGACCTTTCATGTGTTTTTGTAAACTCCTATGGGCAGAAAAATCCCCTTCTGCCTGTACTGTGTGGGTGGAACTTGTGTAACAACTGCATAACATATTGCAAGTGAACAAAGTGCCAAATGCCTCAGGTCTTTGACATAGAATAAGACTGCTAAATATTAATAAAACAAAGAGATAATAATCTCTTCACATGTCAGACACACATAAGAAATAATAACAAACAGTGAAATCCTTAAGCCAGTTTGATAGTTTTCAGACATTTAAAAATCCATTATGAAATGTCATAACATAAAATTTACAGTCCATCTTGAACTGATAAGTCAGTCCCTGTCAGAAGCCTTTCATAGTGTGCACATCTAGTAGTGGTTATTTTACAAAATATTAGAAACAGTTTAATCAAATGATGTTCCACAAAATAGTTGTGTTTCATATATGACAATTAAATGAATGTAACTAAACCACATGAATAACTTTTCTTATGTTTCAAAAAAGTCATAACAGATTATGGTTAGCTATGGACAGCTTGCCAAAATGCAAAACAAAGAAGAAAAGCCAGTTTTGGCCTAACTCCTTACTGTTTTCTCAGATGGTAGAACTTCAGTCTCTTAGGAATCTCATTCTGTATCCATCTTTATTTAAAGACAGATATCAATTACTGGAAAAGTACAATTATAGCCGACAGAGTTGAGATCATACCTCATGTCTAGGCCAACCTGCAAAACACCAAACCATGTGCTTTTTCAGTGCATTGTTCTTCCCCTCCTCTAAGTTGCTCAGCATGATACTCATGAGAAGATGATCACAGACTTCATTCCTAATAACTGACTTAAAATGATGCACTATTCACATGAACCCCAAATATCTTCACTTATTTTACCACAGTAGCAGGTCTTCTGAGTTGTATTTCTCCTATTAAATGTATGCATGAGACAGAGCAGGAGTGAGGGAAGGGAGGGGGAGGGGGGGTTTTTTTTTTAAAACCCCACCACCCCCCCCCCCAAACACCCACCACCCAGAGGAATAAAACAAATTATTTAAAAATCGGCAGGAGGTGGGTTGGAGAAGGAAAGAAGTGTTCAAAAGTCAGTTTAGCCAAGGGAAAAAAGAGGTCATATGAAAATACAAGTGCTCTTATGTATCACTGTGTCTTCATATGACATTCAAAATAGTGCTTCTGATCATAATATTTCAAAATAAAAACATAATAAAGAAGAAAACAACGATGTAATAAAGAATCAAGGACCTTGAAAGACTGAGTTAACCCAACCACAGAAAAATCAAATCAATTGAAAGCCTTGAGGTAACTTGCATCTCTAATATACTGTATGTGCAAGAAAATGCTTTGTCTCTGGAGTTTCTTTCCCCTCTGGAATGATTCTGCTATTGTGATTTATTTGTTTTTCCTAATATTTCTCTAGGCAATGATATCAGTGGTTTATACTTTTTTTCTCAGATAAGTGAATTCATTTCAGATTTTACCCCCAGAGGACTTTGAGGAATCCCATGAATACATCAAAAAAGGCTCCAGCAAAAAATCAAACCCTGTAAAAAAACCAAAACAAAAAAAACCGATTCCTGGACAGATTTCAGTTATGTAAATTAGAAAAGTCCAGTTTAGATATTTTGCATTAGCCAAGTTCTATTTTCTTTCTGCTTTTTTTTTTTTTTCCTTCTGTTAAGACCATTCTTTTTTTCTGTTCAGTTATGAATTAATCCTGATACAATTTTCTAAGATTTTGGTTTTCAACCTTCTGTAATGTCTTATGGAGATGAAGTAATAACGTTGGAGGAAGAAATGGAAAATAGGAAATACCCTCCCCACAAACCCAACACCTTTGTATTTGCTTGAAAACTGTACTTGAATTCTACTGTTAGCAGATAGGGTGAAATTGTGTGATGCCATCTCAGGACAAAATTTCAGCTCAGAATTTTTATACTAACAAAAATTGCTGTTGGCCATTGTACCAGAGTTTTTCTTTACTGTCTTCAAGAGAGCTAAAAACATGCAGCTGTACGTCAGACAGATTTTCTTCATGATAAATAACATGAATCCTCTGCAGCAGCTAAAGAGACTCATGAAAGGTATGGACAGATCTACTTAATCAAGAGATTTAATCTTTAAATTCAATTTCACTTTCTTTCAAAAACTTAATAATTATGTTCCCTAAACGCAGATCAAACCTGAAATCAACGATATTTTTCCCCATATACAAAATTGGGTAGTCTCAGTCAGTTAAGACTTGGCCTTTTTCTGAGAAAAGGTCTAAAATTGTTCAGATGGTTCATTTCCATTTGTAAGAACTACGTAAGGACATATATAAGGTCTGGGACAGAGCTTTTTTGAAATCAATGGAAAAATTCAAATTTTTTTCAGTTTTGTGTCACACCCTAAGATAGGATGGACTGCTGAGCTGACACTCTGGTAATATCTATCCTCTTGTACAATTGAAAATTTATTGAAGCATTAGTTCCCTAATGTCCCTAATCTGAAAGCAGGTATTTTGTGTCTTGGTAAGTCTCCTTAATCTTAAGAAGAGGCTTAATCTAGATAAGAGCAATTCTATTAAAAAATGAGGATATACCTGATTTAGGGTTTGCCTTTACCTGCAATAGATTGAGATAAGAATGAACAGGTTTTCATTCATATTTCATAGTATAATAGTAAATTGTTTTTGCATTTGCTAATTGAATTGGTAACCCAAATCCTTCTGGCTTGAAAATGTTCAGCAGGTCATTTTACTTTTGAGATCTAATAACACTGTTATGGATCAGATGTTCAGGAACAATGCTACAAAAACTTTGAAGTCTCTTTCTGAGCTCAGGCATTGTTTATGCCAGCTGACTTTCTGGAGTTAAACCAGTGATCTGTAAAGTAAGCAATTTTCCTGTCAGTTTCCCTTCCAAATCTGATAACAGCAGAAACAATGAAAACATGGACTCAAAGACAACTGACACAAACTAACAACATAAACAAATTGTAATTTTTCATTTTCAGTCCAGGTTTGTTTTAGCTATTTCTCTTCATCATATAGCTCAGAAATAAAACTAGAAAATAAACTTTTCTATCAGTGTACAGTGCTATAAGAGCAAATAATGACAACTAAATCATGTCAAGTGATCAAGAGTGATAGGCTCAGAAATTAGGACACACATAGAAAAGCTTGTTAGGTGTGTTGTTTTCTCTACTACTCACAAACATACTGCCCTGAAGCATGTTCAGGGTTTTACAAGGGCCTTTGCCATCCTGAGAAAGCAGGTTGCCTTAAGTCATGTCATTGCCAAAGTATTTGCTCAGCAGTGAAAAAATTCATTGAAGTTGTGTCTATTTTACAGTGTCCTGTGTTGGAGTGAATATTATCTGTGTTCAGTGCTCTGACTCCATACATCAAACAGTTGCAGGGGCCACAGAGTGCAATAGCTTCTTCTCTGGACTGCGAAGTAGTGCTAGAGGAGTACAAGATGGCATCAGAGTGGTGAGTTTTCTTGGCATCCTCCCTGCTGCTGAGACTCATATCAAAGCCTCCTTCAACAGTATGGGTGAGAAGGGTGAAATCAGAGACAGAGGTATTCACTCTGATTCTCAACTTACTTTCGTCTCCTTATAACACACTATGGCTCTGAAAAGTTATCCACAGAGCTAACACTTGTGTCAAGATGTACAAAGAACTATTCCCGTCTTTTCCTTATCTCAGGCAGAGGAGTCTGTCTCAGGGTCAGGGGCTTTCTGTGCCAAAAATATTCTTGGGCTGAGCAGAACTAAAGATTTTCACTTCCAGAGGGAGGATAATGCACAATCAGCCAGCAGCAGCCAGATTACACTGCAAGTTATTTACACAAGGTGCTACAACTGAGACCAGAATATCCAAAAAACATAGATTTATCTTGAGTGTCTAGGAGAAGAATCACACAAAGAAAAGGGGAAAAAAATTGATTACACAGATTTTTTTTTTTAAATCAGCTTGTTTTGAAACATCACTTCCATTACTCTTGATGTAGATATTATACTACTAATATTTTCTGTATATGACTGTGATTTAATAATGATTTAATTAACGTGTTATTATTGATGTTCTGTGAAATACTCCCAGACCTCATGATTTCATATAATGGATATGTGGTACTTATAAGCGCTTCTTCTAATATTAACATTACTAAGGCTAACTGAACAAAATGTTTGACAGGGTCAAATTTTTGCTAGTGGTCTGATATGAAGCCTGAAAGAGGATTCCTCAAGTTTTCTAATATGTCTTTGGTGTCAGGAACTTTGATCTAATTCTAAAGAGTCTCTGGAAATTTCTCTATTAATTGCTGGAAAATCAAAAAACTTCATGAATAATCATAGAAAGTAAAGTTAACTTAAAAATTTTCTATAGTTTTTCATCGTCTTGTCATTAAAATCAATAAGAATTGGAAATCCACAAAAAACTATGGAGCCAAAGCCATTTTATATTTTCATTGGTATGGGATAATGAAATATATTGATAAGACAAAGATGAAAAATATCAGTGCAAGGAGCCTGGAAAAATCATATAGAAAGACTTAAAAGATGTTGATAAATGAACAATATTAAAAATGATGGGATAAGGTCAAATAGTCCAAAGTGAAAAATCATGGAACTTGAATAAAAGTGAGGTTAGCTTCTATAAATGAAAAGCAAATAACAGATAGGAAAAAAAATTACTTAATTACATTACCATTGAAGATGTATCAGGTTGGAGGGGGTTTAGAAAAGGAACACAAAGATAATCGAAGAGCCACAACTATGACTCAGGGATTAGGATGCCTGACATAAAGAGGAAAGGCTCAGAGAACTCGGTTTGATCAGCCTTGAGAAAAGCAGTCTTAGAAGATATCATCGTATTCCAGTATTTAAAGGGTTGCTAAAGAAGATGGAGATCCTCTTTTTACAAGGAGTCACATGGAAAAGACAAGGGATATTGGGTACAAGTTACTCCTTTGAAGATTCCAATTGGACGCAAGAGGAACATTTTTTACAATGAGAACAATCAGCCATTGGAATAATCTCCCCAGGGAAACGGTGAATTCCCCAGCCTTGGACAATTTTAAGATTGATCTGGACAGGGTACTGGGACAGTTTTTCTAGGCCATGCTTTTGCCAAGACAGGTTCAAACAGATGATCCTTCCAAGCTTTTTTGATTCAATGATTTTATGAATCAAACAAGACTATGGAAAAGTAAGCATGCCCATACAAATATTAAAATTATTAACAGAGCTAAAAGAATATTGGAAAAACATCTGTAGAAAATTATATATGATGCTACACCAAGTAGGAAGGTAAACTACTAGAATCTCTTATCAAATCTATTTTCTATGAGTCTAGTAACCCCAGTGAAATTTATTTAGAAATACTGTGTCCAGCTTCTACAACTGAAATTTAGAAAACTGGAAGTTTAACCTCAGGAAAAAATTTAATAAAGCTCTATAATGACCTCTCATGTGGAGCACTTGTTCTACAGTTGAAACCAAAGTTTGGCAAAACATAAACCAAGAAAGGATTTTGTTTCTCTTTGCAACAAAACAGGAAGTGGAAAAACACCATAGGCATATTTAACTGAAATTAGATGTTGATTTTTAAACATAACCTTTTAGCAATAGGATGAGAAGTAGCAGGCATCAAAGCAATCAGGTTGTTAAGATTGCTTAAAAATTAAGAATAATGGTATACAAAAATTGAGACATTTCATAATGGAGGTTGGTACTTGGACGGGAAGGATGGCACACTACAATGATCCACAGAATCAAATTAATCGAGATAGCAAATCAAGAGATCCCTGGATTTTCACATGCTGAAATGGATTCCTTTGAACTCTTCTGTGAATTGCATTTGTAAGTAAAAAGATGACAACTTAATATCATATTCAGATTCTTAAAATTTCTATGCTATGAGAAAACTGAGCTCAGAAACACCTTTCTCTTGAATGGAGTAAGTTTTTCAGCAGTGAAAAGGTTTAGGTTTTTGCTCAATCTAGATGTGAAAAAGGAATTTCTACTTTAGTGCTTCAATAATGTCCTGACTGGTAGGATGACAGGAAACATGAGCTTTCATGTCCTTGCTTTGTTTTTTTCAGTACTGTTAATGATCTCTGAAGTTCATGCAAGTTGTGCTTAGCAGCTGAGGAGCTGATTTTAATAATTAATTAAAATATTTCATTTTTTAATAGAGACTTTGGAACTTTTTCGTGTAATGCAGCAGCACTTTCTTTGTAAATACTTCCTTACAACATTTCCAAGACAATGAGGTCTCTACCATTTTGTTGGGTTTCTTTTAGTCGTATATGTCTGTTACTGTCTTCTGACAGAATGACTGTCCTTGTAAAACCTGTTTGCTGGGTTTTGTCAATTAATTTTATCAGTGAAAAGAGAACTAAAAAGGCTTGCACATTTAATTCTGATTTCAGATATTAAGCTGAAAATATATGAACTATAAAAGGTATGCTGATTCACAGCTCCATATAGTACCAAGCAGATTTTACTGTGCTTTTCTTAAAAATAAGAAAGCTTCACTAAATAGTCATATGTAGTAATGCATATGTAGCTCAAGATACTACTGCATCTCAAAAGAAGGGTATGCTCAATAATAATGGACATGCTCATCATGCATAATATAAAACAGGTTTGTTGGAACTGACTGTGAAAGCCGTAAAGGGTTCTGAAAGGCTTGTAAAATACTAGAAAGTCATACACTAGAAAGTAATGTGGGGGAGGGCTTAAAAAAAAGTAGACAAAAAAGCAGAGCATTCAGAATAGAAAATAACATAGCAAAGAAACATGGAAGAACTAAGGGGAAAGGGCATTAGGCAAGGAGAGAGCTGTGACAAAAAATTCCATATTCCACATGCAAGTTAGGTTCTACTTATGCCTTGGAGGCATAAGCTCTAAATATCCAAACACTGTACTACATATCCTATATGGTTCATCATCTTCTTGCTTGCCCCTGTCTTAGCCTTTGCTGAATCCTTTAGAATTTTGACCTTATAATTAGAGTTCCAAATATGCTTTCCTATTTCTGAAATGTGAAACACTTTGAAAAAAAAAAAATCACGTCCACACACACAAAAAATCAATAAACATTACACAGTCCTTTTTACTATGCTAAAACACAGGTTTTCTAAGCCACTTCAGACTGCAAGATCATTTCAAGGTACAATATATCTTCATCTGTCACAAATTGGCATAGCCATTATGGAAGAAGAGGAGATATGATTTGCAATGATGAAAGTCTGCCCTATGAAGTTCACAGATTCTACTTCTGTCGGAATAATATTTGAAAAAAGAAAAATCTATATTATTTTGGTCACCGAATGACCTCACTATACACTTTAAATTGCCTTTGTATCTTTCTATCCTCTTGTCTTACTCTTCCTTTTTCTTCTACAGATTGGTTGCCATATAATACCCGTCAAGGAAACAAAGAATTTGAAGACTGGCCATTAAATACATAGGTGTGGTGGCTTGACTTTGGCTGGCTGCCAAACAGATGCCCAGATGCTCTCTTGCTTCTCTGTGGAATAGGGAAAAAAAATAAGGTTAAACCCTCATGAGTCAAAATAAATACAGGAGGATCATTTACCAATTATCATTATCATGGACAAAACAGAATCTACTCAGGGAAAAATTATTTCATTTTTTGGTAGTTAAAATATATTCAAATGGTGAGAAACAAAAACTAAAAGACCACCCCACCCTTCCTCCCAGGCCTGACTGAACTCCTTCATTCTTGACTCCTCTACCTCACTGCCAAGCAGAGCAGGGGAATGGGGAATGAGACTTGTGGTTGGTTCATTGCAGTTCTTCCATGCTGCTCCATCTGCTTCATACATTTAACCTCCTCCATCATGGGTCCTTCCCATGGGATACAGACATGGACTCTCCACATACTGCAGCTTCCTTCAGAAAATACCTACCTGCTCCAAGGCTTTCAGTGTGAGTATCTGCTCCAGTATAGTCTCCATAAACTGCAGGGGAACGTCTGCCCTGCTTTGGCACCTGGAGCATCCCCTCCCTCTGCTACTCTCACCTTGTTTCCTGCAGGGCTATTTCTCACCCTCTTTCTTCTCACTTACTCCTCTTCCACAGCTACTGTGCAGTGTTTTCCCCTTTCTTAAGTATTCTTGTCTGAGTGACTCAGCTGTGCCCTGTGCTGGATCCACTGGAGGCAGCTGGAGCCAGCTGGACCCAGCACAGGACAGACCCACCTCTGCAGCCCTCTCATTGCCAAGGCATTGCCACCTACACCCAATACATTAGGTAAAACTTGGGGAAAGGTACAGCAAAAATACTGATGCCAGGATGCTTCCTTGGTGTACTTCTTTGACACAGATATTTTCTGTCTCACATGAGGACAGTTCACTTCTCTGCCTCATGTAGAGACAAGTTTATGAATCTAATTTTTTACCAGATTATTGTTTCCTTAGCTGATAACAAGAAACTGAAGGTCAGTTAAAAGCCTTATGTCTTAAGCATCACTTTTCTTGGCAAAGTAACCAGGATACTCTAAAACTGAAAATATTCCAATATTTAGGAAGTAGTGCTGCTGAAATTACATTCAGAGAAGTGCCAGTAAATTAGTGTAATTAGCTCTGATGAAGTTCTCTGACCTATTTCAGACCATCTATTCATCTCCATTCAAACTTTTTTTGGAAGAGTCAGCATGAATTCTACTTGTTAGTGTGAGTGAGCAAGAGAACTGTATCTTGTGTTAATTAAAATCAAAGAAGGACTTGGCAGATAGGAAAAATCTAAGATTGACTTATGTTTCTCTAACTTGCATGTATATATCACGTCTGGAAACTGCTTTATTTTCCCTAATATATTACCACTGATAAAATCAAGTGTCAATTTTGGGTTTCATTATTTGGTTTGGGTATTCTACCTTTTCATAGGAAAAGTGTACATTTCAAATGTTCAATCCATACAATTACCATGACTCCAGAGTTTCCCAGTGTTGAAGTGGCTAAAATATACTAAATAACAGGATATTTTTTCATCTTCTGCCATACTTTTCCTGTCAGGTAGAGGAACAAGGGTGAAAAAGGGAATTAAAAAAAAAAAAAAAAAGGTATTTGGTATTCAACCACTGAGTTGCACAGTCCAGCAGCAGCACCCATATATTTAGCTCTTCCCCATAATATACTTAAATATTGCTATAATGAGTCAATAAGGTATTCCTTCATCAGGAACTGTAGCTATAGGACAAGCAGTAATGGTTTCAGAATGAAAGAAGGGAAATTTAGGTTAAATATGCAGAAGAAATTCTTTACTGTGAGGGTGGTGAGGCAGTGCAACAGGCTACCCAGAGAAGCTGGGCAACCTTGGCTAGGTTGGATGGGACTTTGAGCAACCTAAGTGTCCCTGATATGAGAGGTGTCCCTGCCTATGGCAGGATGGTTGGAACTAGATGATGTTTAAGGTCCCTGTCAACCCAAATCAGTCTGTGACTCTATGAGTCTATAGAAACCACATGAGCTATGAGGCACTGTATGTTGAATCTTCACTGTTGTAATCTTCAGCCTGCTATATATTTGGCAAAGTAGGTGCTTTTGAGAACGAAAATTTAAAATATCAAGGTCTCATGAATCTAAAAAGGTAGTCAGCATCCAAAAATGACAAGGAAGAAGAAAGCAGTTATACATGGACAAGATGTTAGTAAAATAGCAGTGTAATCTCTCTTCTGGACAAGGAATAATGAAAAAGCATTCTCTCATGGAAATAAAATGAGTTTTCATACCACAGGTTCAACATTTTGCCTTGAAAAATTGCCTTACTCAAAGAAGAGTAAGCCTTCTTTGAAGCTTTCTTTTCAAAGTGCATTTTTTTATAAAAAAATCATCTATCAATTATCAACTTACACAATTTCAAAACAGAAAAAAAAGGATCCCATCCTAGAAATACCATTTTCAATATCAGCAATAAGTGAACAAGATTATTTCTGCCCACACAAAGAAACTTGAAAAATTCCTATTACTACACAAAGGCATGCAGCATATTGAGAAAACCTGTGTTTCGGGAGCACTTTGTCCTACTGAGAGGCAGCTGCACTAGACTTTGTAGCTTCTGTTGCTGAATATGAATATAGAAAGCTATGGGGTGTCTATCATTAGTGCCTCAGCACCTTGTAGAATTTCATGTTATGTAGACATCTACATGAAGAGAGAACCTTGTGGTAACGTTTGTAGCATCCTTCAAATGTTTCATTTCTTCAACAAGGGTATGTATTATCCTACAAGGGGCATAACAAAACTATTCACATCATCTCATAATGCATCACGCAATGTAACCTTCCTATCATATCAGTTGGTGAATCACCCATCTTATGTTAGAGTTAGCAGCAGCTGGTGAGAGGTACAGTGTCAATGAGCTTTTTCTAAACCATTTCGAAACTTCAAAAACGTAGTATTTGAAGCTGAAGAAAAATAAGTAGAATTTTTTTATTCATATATGAGCTATAAAAAATTGTCCATCATCACTCTTGAGGACTGACAAAGTGCTTCTTGAAGCTAGTCTGTGGGATTTAGTATTTTTAAATTCATATTATATCTATTAAAATATTTTCTTTGGGTGGGGTTTTTTTCTGCACCAATTTGAGTTACCATAAGCTACTTTTAATTACCTAACTTTATTTGCCTCATATAAGGAAAAAACACTGGAATATAAAGAAAGCCATCAAAACTAGCTCTGATTTCTGTTGAAGTCATTGATACAATCCAGTTTGGAGGTGGGGGGGTCAACAGGCCTTGGCCCATATTACATAAACAGTATGCATCCTCTTACAGCATTCACATTTTAGCCAATTCCACCACAGTAGTGTGGACTAAACTGTTAGAATATTAGTAATTTGTAGTGAAGGTATGATATTGACTAGAGGGATGGAGCACCTCTCCTATGAGGAAAGGCTGAGAGAATTCAATTTGTTAGTGTGGAGAAGAAAAGGCATCAGGGTGACCTTATTGGGCCCTTCCAGGACCCTGCAAGAAAGATGGAGAGGGACAATTTACAAGGGCATGTAGTGACAGGACAAGGGGAAAGGGCTTCAAATAGAAAGAGAGTAGATTAAGATTAGATGTTAGGAAAAAAATTCTTTACTGTGAGGGTGGTAGGTCACTGGAACAGTTTGCCCAGAGAACTTGGACCAGGGCCAGGCTGGATGGAGTTCTGGGCAACCTTGTCTCATGAAAAATGTCTCTGCCCCTGTCAGGCAGGTTGAATTAGATGGTCTTTAAGGTCTCTTTCAACCTGAGCTATTCTATCATTCTATAATTCTATAGTTTAATCACTGTCACAGGAGGAGTTTTTTAGAACAATACATTAAATTATTTACAAGGGGGTATCTGCTTATATTGCAGTGTACTTCAAACTATTCTGTGCAGACCTACTTGATACTGCTGATAATGTGATAGAACTGGGAACAGCCCAGAGCCCTTGAGTGTTTGTTTACTACTATTTCTATGGTTACACGGAAAAAAGTAAATTTAATTATTTGATGTTTTGACAGATTGTGTTTCTTTCTTTATGCTTAAACAAAAATATAATCAGAAAATACCCTTTACTGGTCATTGAAATGTCTGCCCAGTCTCAGTGCTGGCTATAAGCCAGTATGATTTCTGTTCTTTCTAAGCATCAGCTCCTTAAATTTTTGTGTTTAGCAACAAATAATTAAATACAATTCTTCCTAGAGATGGTACTTGCTCTTTCATATAGCTGTCAACTTGTTTTCCAACATCAGCTATACATTAGGCAATATGTAACCATGACACCAATTAAATAGAAAAACGTACAAAAACCAGACTGCTATTCTGACTTTACAGTCTCTGTGTTCTGGTAGATTCTTGTAGGTTACAGGATAACAACATTTTCTGTAAATTTTCTATGGAAGTAATTTTGGCATTGCTTTGAAGGCTATTTAAGTTTTTATCTATACTAGAAAAAATGTTTATTAGCACTTTCTAAAAATACTTAGAATTTAACTGTCGATATTACACAGTATACAAAATTGTTCTTTACTTACTGTAAATATGAACTCTTTGAAATTAGAGGTTATATTTTTAAGAATATTATTTTTTTAAATTTTCCAGAATAAGAGCTGAAGTGTCTTCCTTATTTCATTGAATAATTAAAGCTTAGTGCTTTATATCACCATGCACTTTTGAAAGTTAACTTATATCTTAAATAATTTTTGGGAAAAAAAGATGTTATCTTTGACTCTTCTTTATAATGAGACTTTCCTATTTTACCTAATGTACTACATAGAATATTGGTAATTATTCTTTTGTATATACACAGAGAACATGTAAAAAATAGACAAAAGAGGTGCAAATTCTTACTGTTTTAAAAAGAATGTATATACTAGCCAGCTTTTCACCTGGGATAAATCACTGCCTTTTTGCAACCCATGCAGTTTCTGTCAGTATTTTCACCCACACTACTTCTCCTAACCTTTCCTTGTTTTATTTCTGCATGCTGTATGTGCTATTATGAATGAAGTGCAGACCCTGACAGAGAACCTAGTACAGCAGATGAAAAAAAAAAGAGAAATACAAATTGATTATGGTGTGTTTTGGACCATCGCTACAACATCATTCCCTTCAAACCTCATTAGGCATTTTCCTTTTTCAGTCTGTTTTGCCTGCTTCTGCTCCTGCCAGTAGAAAATGTCACAGTTCCAAAGATGTGCAGCCATTTTAAACCTTTCTGTCACATGCCTTCAACCTAGCACATTGTTTTCTTCAGATAACTACACGTTTCTTCCACTAATGATGGACTGGATTCATATCTGCTGTAACACTATTTTGGGCCACAAGGCTTTCTTTAAATGAAACATGCCCAAGTTATAGATAGAGTCAGGAAATGCATTATATACAAACACACTGAACTTGAATACCAAGTTCTTCACAAAATCTTCTCTTTGGTGCTCAGCATTAGATTTATCAATGTCTGTGTTTAATATTATGATAAATATAAATAATTCATGAAGATTATGTTGTTAAAGAGCATTCATATTATTGAAGTAATTCTTAAAAAAAAAAAAGAATGCCTTTACTCCTGTGAATTCTCTTGTCTTTATTTAAGCTAAAAAAATTTAAAGAGGAAAAAGAAAGAGCAGTCCAGGAAAAAAAGTCTTCTAATTTTTTAATTAAAATTTAAAAAAAAAGGAAAAAAGCTCTAATGCAATTAATTTCTTCAGAATTATTTTTTTCATACCACTGTATATATATATATGTATTTACCTATATATATATAAAACAGTTTTTCCCTTGTAATTTCCTAGAGTTCTCCAAGTTTCATAATTATGGATCTACACAAGGTCCATAATTTCAGAAATTTACTTGATCTAATGACTTCTGGAAATTCTTGCCAAAGTACAGTGCAAGAGGAAGAAAAGTGTCCAAGAGGGTATATTTGGCTTTTGCCTACATATGGTGTATTACTTTGTTAAAAGTTTAATTGTAAGCTAACTGTGGACCTGCCCAGATTAAACAAAAGTATGCAATGATGAAAGTAGGGAATGTACAGCTACTTAGAGCTAATTGTCTATGAGGATTATTTTAGCATGAAAAAATATCTTATTTGTAAACCTAACTGACTTTAAAGTGATTTATTCAATATGGGCTTGATATTTCCACACTGGAAATGAGCTCCTATTAGCAATAACACATCAATTTAGCCGTACGGGCAAATTCTCTGAGGATATGTGAAATTAGGGGTTTAAATTATGTAAGAGTTTCTTACAAATTGAGGTCATGTACCCTATAAACAATGGGGAGTGAGTTTAAGTTTCTTCCTTCAAATAATTGTCTTAGATTTCTAAAGCTTTCCTCATCTTTCCTTTGTCACCATAACACTGTCTATATTCTTTATATGTGTGCAATCTCTCCTTATATATATATGTATGTATATATGTGCATGTGAGTGTAAATATGTATTTTTGTCTGTGTGTGTATTTATGTATTCCTACTGGGTTTTGAGATTTTAGCTGCAACCTTATGTGTTTAAATGAAGATGTATTTAAACTGATGTATGCACTGTGGTGTCAGCCAGGAAACTCCAGGGACACCTTTTTCTGGGAGAGGTCACCTTCTATCTCAATCTGATGACAGCTGTTACTCCAGCTTCTTCAGTATGTCATGTTTTTTATTTTAGAGGTCCAGAGACATTTCCGTGAGACAGTCACTTTTTTATCCACCCCCTTCCCCCTCCATCTCTTAGTCCTCTCTGATTTATTTGGGTTTTTATTTGATTTTATTTTAGTAAAATGAGACTGTGACAATTCAAATCTAATTCCAGGTACTGAACACATTCCTTTAACATGACATCTTTTTGCAGCGCTAGCCAGCATCAATGACATTTTTTCTGTCCAACAGGAGGTGTTCTAATGATACACAGCAGTAGCACTAGTCAGAGCCTAAGTGGCAGCCAATGTAGCATCAGCCGAGTCATTTCAAATTAAATTTGGATGATGAATCAGTAGAACTGCAGAGCTTATGAGGCTGAGACACAGAGTTTATATGATTACTTCTCTTTTATGGTTTTTTTTCCCTTTTTCTATTACATTTGACTTTTTAAATCTAACCATTATATACATGGTTAAGTTCAGGCTTCTGGATGGCAAGATGGAACTTAACTGGGATATAGAGAAGATACAGAAAACTTGGGAAAATTGAACTTACAAGCCTGACTGGGTAGCTGGTGGCTGAAACTGTTGTAAATGAAGATTCAGATACCGGAGATACTCAGAGTTTCACTGTTGCCCAGCAAAGCACTTTGTTTGCCTAATATTTGCTATCCTGGGAAAGAAACATAAGAAAAATGAGGTTAATATCTTGTTCTTAAAGGAACAGCTCTCTCTGACACATAATTTTATTTCTGTTAAGCTTGTTAAAAATATGTCAGTCTCGCAGTAATTTTGGAAGAACTGAAAATATTGTTACATTACTTCATTCAAAGAAGAATAAAAAACAAGACAACCAAATAGAAATTTTTATTTATCATGATCATTTACTATGTTATAAAAGCAGGTATAAAATACAACTGGAAGATAACCTACACCACAGTACACAAAATAATGCCGTATGCTTCCATAATACATTTCAAAGATAAAAAAAAGTCTCAAGAGGTATGTATATGCCACACACTTCTAGAACATAGAAATGTTTTTTCATCCCAATTTAGAGATGAGGTACCATAAATTAAAAGTTTCATGTCACAAAAGAATTTTGCTGTGACAAAAATAAATTTTGTGTCTCCAGAGAATAGGCTTTACCAGGAAAAACATTTTTTTTTCTTGGACCTCTTTTTTTTATTAGTGAGATGTTCTCAAAAGTATATAATGAGTTACCTGATGCTGAGTACCAGTCTTTTCTCCCATTTGGATGAATACAGTCCATTTAGAGGTGTTCTTATTTATTTCTGAGATATGTCTTTTTATTTATAAAGGAAAAACAAGCAAAATAAACCCTCTCATTTATGTTTGTGTTATTGCAACTGTGCTTGCACATAGAGGACAAATGTATTATACTGTAAGTAGGACAAGGAGAAGACTGGAGTAGGACCAAGGGATATAAAAGAGTGGCATTTTGCCAGCTTGTTTACACCGTGGTGCTACAATCTGATTATTGAAATTATTAGAGAGATGCCTCTGCTCAAATTAAGGTGCAAACAAGACCATATGCTGAAGTCAATAGTGTGGATTTTATTTAGCAGTAAATGTAGGGGGGAGAGAGACAAAGAGATAGAGAAGCAAGCAGAGTGAGGGGGTGTGGTGGTGAGGGAGAGAAAAGAAAGTAAGTGAGAGACAGACAGATAAGTAGAAATATAATATAACCCCTATAGATCCAGTGATGTCCCTTCACTCCTCTTCTTCTGGTCCTCTCAGTGGTGGGGGTTGAACAAAACACACAGTTCCATGGATTTATGTAGTTCAGTTACATGTGGGAATGCCCAAGAATCTCCCTGGCCTTATCAGATCAGTCTGTGTGCTGTGACCTCCACCACCCCAAACCCAACCACAGCTTGTTTTCAGCACAGCTGCTGTTGGCTTTCCTTGTGGATACATTCTTCTCCCCAGGTTTACTACTCCTTAGACATGCAATAATTGGATAATAGTGCCACCTTTATCTTATCTCAAGTTCCTATCAGCTGTCTTAACTCAAAGTCCAGCTTCCCAAAGTCCAGGAGGCATATTCAGGCAGGGTGGGCTTCAGTGGTCACAGCTTCTTGATATAGTTTGCCATAGTGAGCAAAATCCTTTAGTGGTCTTAACAGTGTTTAAGACAATTATGATTTTTTAAGACTCTTATAGATGCTTGTAAGCATCTCACTTGTACTAGCTAGTTAGCCAGATCCAACAATCTCTATCAATCAAAGAACTCATATGGATCCTCCCAATGATGTCTGCCTGGTTTCTCAAATCATAGAATCATGGAATGTGAAGGGAATGGAATGGACCTTAAAGATCATCTAGTCCCAGCCCACTCTGCCATGGGCTGGCATGCCACCCACTAGGCCACTAGGTTGCTCAAGGCTCTGTCAACACATACAGAGAAGTGGATGAGAGCAGCCCTGCGAAGAACACCATTGAAAAATTTCTAAAATGCAGGGGTTCTTCTATTTAGAAACAATTGCGTTTAGTGATATTCTCCTTTGTTTCATAGAAATATCCCACTAAATTTATATTGTTTCATATTCCACAATGTGCGAATGAATGAGGGCATTCAGCTTTGTGACTCTTACACATTAAATAGGTGAAAGACTAATCTTATAAACACAGAAAGATATAGAATGGGAAAATTTACCAAGCCCAAAAGGATGAAAATTGTAGAATCAAATAATCATAGAATGTTTTGAGTTGGAAGAGACCTTAAATATAGTTCCCATTTCCCCACCATGGTCAGGGATGCCAACCACTAGGTCAGGTGGCCCAAGATGCTATATCTTTAGGGGAAAAAATGTTTAGAAAAGGTTTCTGTAGTCATGCATTTGGGTCTGATATTTTCGGTCTCTTTTGAAGATGATGCAGTGTAAATGACTTCTATGTTGTAAATCTAAAGATTTCTGTAGGGCTTGATCAATTAGAAACAAAACTGGAGCTCACAGCAATTAGTTTAACAAGCAGTTTTTTGCTTTAGAAAGTGTTTGTAGGGATCTGGGCATATTTGCATGCAGACAACATCTACATTTACTTATGCACTTATAGTTGTAATACACTTGAGGAAAGAAGATCAATTTAAAAATATCTTTGTGCTACAGAGTAACACTAAGAATGTGCAACAAGCGATGTAGTGTACTTATACTAAATATTTCACTATTATCTTGTATTTTAAGATGGCCAGTTTTCATTCAGGTTTCATTCAGATTTAGGATCATCAGTCTCATGTTTACTTTATCTAGTAAACACCAAGAGCTAGCAAGGTATTTGTACTCATTTTCTCTGCAAATTAATTTACATATAAAAAGCTTTTGTGGCACTCCATATATCTACTTATTCTCTATTTAGACCCTGAGAAAGTTGGCAAGAATACTATGAGTAAATAGTCCCACATATTATTAGAGACTGAAAATTCTGGTAAAACACATTAAATTACTTAATACTAAGTTTTATGAAAAGAAAAAAAGGGTTTTGAAGAAAAAAGAAATTAAAACTTCAACTTTGTTGATAATATCCAAACTTAAATACATATATCATCAGTATACTAGCCTTATCAGTATATTACCTGCGCATCTCTGAAAAGTAAAATGTAGATTGCTGGAGACAAAACTCTCTGTTGCCCCATTTACTCCATGACTCTCTCACTTTAAGCCCTTAAACACTACAATGCTGTTTTTCACTTCTCTTGTCCTTTCCACAATTGACTGCATGAAGGTTTTGTGCATGTCTCTTGACTATCCAGAAACATTTTTCATTATTTTGACATATTGATTGCAGTTACTGCCTTGTTTAGTATTTGAACAAAGAATCTCAGAACAATCTAGTCTCAATATATTGGAACTGCAATAGAATGATTTTAGAGTTCTTTTTTTAACCAAGAAAACAAACTGCAAAATAAAATTATGTTTCAAATTTGATTTGTATGTAACAGTAGGTGTGCACACATAAAGTAGAAAGTGGTGTAGCCTAGAGAGGAAATATCATGCCTTCATTCAGTGCCAAAGCTCATCATCAGTACAGCATAGCCAGAATTAAGGATATTAATTCAGAATCAGGGACATTAATGACCAGTTATCAGCAGTATAATACAGTCTTTTCCTCCTTCCAGGAAATAGCTTATGAAATTTTAAATTCTTTTCTGCTTATGGCTTGAATTGGATAGCCCAATATAACAATATAACCCAATATAACAGAGTGTACTAAGATTAACATTTTTTGTAGTAAATGGAATATATTTAAAAAGGCAAAATATATTATTGTACTTTCTGGAAAAGCTGTGCTTGTTATAGCTGTCACTGCAGCTGTAAAAATAACAACATAAAGAAGAATTATCTCAAGCTTTGAGCACATTTCTTACTTCTGTTTGAGATGGACTCAATACTTTGCCATGTAGCTCAAAAAGATCTAGGTTATCAGCTTTATGAAGTAGCAAACAGTTTACTAGGGATTCAATGAAGCAATACAATGACTTATGACTGAAAATCTTCACAAACTTGTTTTGAAGGAAACAAGAGGTCTATATTCTTACTTTTAACCCTTGTATTAGGTTAAAAGACTGTATTACCAGTGTTACTGAAAAGTGTATTCTATTTCTGGTGTTGGGATTTTCCCCTTCTGCACATGAAAAATGAAAGAAAAAAGAATCTTTTCTTTCCAGTGTCTAAAACTAAATATAAATGTATTTTGGATATTTGGTCTTCATCTTCAGTAAAAAGACAGAAAAAACACTTCATTTATTTCATAGTTCATGTGGATATACATAATCGTGTTTTAGAAGCATCTTATTTCAATAACTGGACCATGTATTCTACGGGAGTATTTAAAAGGCCGACAGAGATGCCAGATGTTAAAGGTATAGCATGTCTCAGGATATGAGATGCCTGAAGAAACTTGGGCAGCTAAGGACATTGGTGACTTATGCAGCCTTAAGTGACACCAGGATATCAGAAGACCAAAGCTAAAAAAAAAAATGCAGCTTTAAAGATACCAAATTCCTTCAGTTAAAAAACAAAAAGAAAACCAAAACCAAAACCAAAAAAAAAATTCCACCAACAAACCCTTTACAATTTGTTTTAGGGTTTGCTTGGTGGGTTTTTTTGCTTGTGTTTTAAGGAATAAACTTTATTTATTATTTACAAGGACTATTTGAGAGTTTTAGCTCTACGTCTCAAATACTTTAATTTCTCAACAATTTTGTCTGACACATTCAATTGTATTATAAATACTTTTGGGCAGGGGTAGTGTCTCCTGTCCTGGAACTAATGTGACACAGAAGTGCTGTGTAGAGTGACAGGACTTAGGGAATTAGAGTAGGGAATTCAATGATGTTGTAGTCTACATTGCAAATGCATTAAATCTTGCTGCTCCAGTGTAACTCCTCTAGGTACTAAACAAAGAACTCAAGGCACTGTGTTTACTTCGGTAAAATCCTTAGCTTTTCTAAGTCAACACACTGTATTCATCACAGATAGCATGAAAGCTACAGCTAGAAGTGATGAATGCTGATCAGGTTACTGCTATTCTATTGCATGAGACATACAGTGCATTAAATGAGTGTTTTTATAATCCTTTAAAAATGTGTAAGTTATTTCCAAGTTTTTGTTATAGTTTTCGGGTATTTTCCATGAATATCCAAACAAAATTATAGGCAGTTCTATTGAACACATGGATATCAAGGAAATTGGTTTCTATGGGAACCTTATCCACATGACAGTTTTCAAATGCTTTTCTGCTTTACAGGTGACATTTCAGTAATTCTAACGGTATTAATATTGCAAGTGGACATGAAATATATGACATGAAATGATTTGTTTGTGTGCGTGCTTGGACAGAACCTGAGCAAACAGCTTATTGATTGAACAGCTTTTTCAACTCTGTGACTGTGACAGTTTGTTTATTGTAAACTATTCCCAAACATCTCATTTTGGGACAAATCTGAATATCATTTGTTCTGCCTCTAAGTTTTAAGCACACATGCACTTCTAGAAGAAAGAAAATTAGTTTCAGCACAATGCGTAATAAGAAGTTCACTATACATTAAGGGATTGCTTCATTATGAAGCATTCACATCTGAAACCAATTTTCTTCCTGCTGGAGGAGGCTACATTAAGAGTGCTGCAGACTAATTGAGATAGCAACATGGCAACAAAGCTGGAAATCTGTACAGAAATGTGGCAACTGGTGAACCCCGCTGCCTTGATTAGCACATTAATTACAAAGCAGGTGTTAGCGGACTGTGTTAATGGGCCGCGCAAAAGGTCAAGAGGGCTTAGCTATCATTTTTTCCTCATCAAATTATTGAATATTTATTTCACTGCTCTTCTGATTTGAATATGTCTGAGGAGGACTGGTGATCTTCATAGAGCAAAGTCACTTTTTCCTTTTTTCCTCTCTCTTTCTTCTTCATTTTATTTGTGTTAGACAAGAGGTCATTTTGAATAAAAGTATGTAGTAGCTTGTCAAAAGGAAGCCACTTAACAAGAACCAGGGACTAATACCCAAGGATAAACTACTTTGGTGTTAAAACCTGAACAATATGTGTTTATCTAGCCTAAATGTACATCTCAGTATTTTTCTCTGTAGCAAGGAAGACAATCCTGAGATTATGAATATGGTTTTTAATTTTTTTCATGGCATAGGTATTTAATGGATCTGTTATTTCTCTTTCAACGGAAGGAAAATTACGATTTTCAGATGAAAACATTGAAGCTAATTTCATCCCTGAGGAGAAGTATCTGCCTCTCTTTTCTTCCTCTTTGAGGAATGCATGTCTACTTCTGGCTTGAAGACAATCTCCTCTTCAAAAGAGAAGCGTGTATGAACAATTTAAAGAAAAGAGACAAGTACTATGTTTGCTGGAAACTTATGTTAGTAATCATCATTTATTTCTAATGTATAATGGACCAAATAGTTTCAGAGTGCAGCAGGAAAACAACAGAGGTATTGAAGATGGCAGAAATAAATGGAAGCAAAAGTTTGTTGGGATTGAGTCAGAGAAAAGATACCATATTAAAAAAAAAAAAAAAAGGGCTTAATTTGATTATATAATTACCAAGAACACAAGATTGATATTATCAGAGAACAGAGAATATCAGTGGTCTAAACCAAATGACTTCAGAAAAATATTTTCAGAGTTATTTTCTAAATATTTCAGGAAATCAAAACTTTTTGGGATATGTACGTTGTACAGAATTTGCCATAAATACTAACGATGAGGTAATCTATTAAAGATTATGTCTGGATTAGATATTTTCAGTCTACCTTCATGGATGTAGGTAAGCAAATATATTTCTTCTGTTTGGGTCTCTTCATAGCACTCACAAAAGCAGTGCTTCATATTTTAAAAATTTGAACAAATGTTCTCTGGTATTTTTTTTTAATTCTATAATTTCATTAAGTCTTTATTGACAGTTGCTTGCAGTTTCCTTATGCAAAAGTTTATGTCCTGAGACAAAAGCTATTCTGGTCTTGTCTTGAAATACATGATTTAAAGTTAATTCTTTTTCTTCTGTAGACACAGCAGAATGCACCACCAAGCAAAATTTTGTCTTTCTTCAATATGCTGCTGTGTCCTCCAATAAAAATATGTACATATGCCCAGATGTGAGATACTTCTTCCACTGCTCTGGAAATTACAATTTGGTTTATGCTGGGTGCTGTCCCAGGTGAAAGTACCATGTTTGCCACTTTCACACATCACAATATTGTGTAAATGCAGACCCCTGTGCAGACTCCTACAGATGAGCAAGTAAAAAGAAAAGTATTTGAGAACAGTAAATAATTGTGGATATGTTTCCTACACAGCAGCTGCTTACTGTGGAGGATAAACAGAAGCAACTCTTTCCCAGAGGGTATCCCAACCTACAAGGCATGGACCTTGCAGTCAAGGTGAGTAATGCATCTGACTGAAGATAGATTATCTGAATGTCACGGGAGAGAGAACCAAACACAGCTTTTGAAGAGGAGATACTGAAATAAATTGGCTCAGACATTTTTTAGCAGCAAACTCTAGAAGATGCACCAAGGGCAACTGGCAGCTGGAGAAGGCTCTCACAGGTTAGATTTCACTCAGAGACTGAAGTATATCTTTAGTGCATCCTCTCACCATCTGCAGTAAAAATAAGCTGAACAAGTGTCATGGTTGTCCTTATTCTTGTCCACATCAGATGGGATCCCTGATCTTACTGGTCTGTTCACATGTGATCTCTGGATATTGCATGCATATCCCAGGAAACAGTCTTATGAGAACTTTAACTAAAATGCATCCTGAATCCATAAAGGCCAGACAACACATTGATGGTTTATTATATGTGTACAAGCAGCAAAAATTTCAGATTAATTGATATGAAGATCCCTCTACATTCCCTGCAGAATACACTAAACCATGTACTGTTGTCATTCTACAAAGGTGTAACTAATTTTTCCTTGCAGATAATTTTTGATATCTTCAAAAAGAATTTAATCCGTTCAAGGTGTATCTTTTCCACACAGAATTTTTTATTGTAAGCCATTACCATTGTACTAATGGTGTTTTTTTAAAACTTGTGCATTCCGAATTCTTTTCTGAACTACTGTCTTTCTGAGAATAATCCCAGGACAAGATGATAAAAGATAATAACCATCGCAATAACCTTCTTTCAAAAGGTGAAACATATTTCAAATATAAGTAAAGGTGATGGGACAATAAGTAATTAAACTGCCTGAGGACAATTTTCTAGAGTTTATGCCTTTTTCAGATAAACTTTTAAAGTCTTTCTTTTTCTTAGAAAGGGAGTGAACATGAATCGAGAATCTGGAATCAGATTAATTTAATCTGATTCCAAATTCCAGCCTTTTAAAAATACACATAACCAATCCTGTAATATCCTTTTTTTCCCAGTGTATACAGGCATAAACAGCTTACATTCTCAGTGGCTGTAAGGCATTTAATATCCATTAATTTCAGTAAGAGTCATCTTCCTAAATATTTATTGAGGCTCTGAACAACATGTAATCAGATTTCTGTCTCCAGCTGTTTTTCAGTGGACCTTTAAGTGATAATTCACATAAAACTTCTGTTCTGTAAAAGTCAAGATGCTATACACAATCAACCTTTAATTTGATTCCAGAAAAGGTGGCCCTAGAAAGTCAGCAATATAGTCTTCCGTAAAATTTAAATTTGGCTTTGTCATTGTGCATATTATTCATGGCAACTGTTGATTTATTTCAGTATTCCTGTTTCTGTCATGTTTTACATCTTTTTGTCTGTTTTAGAGGGGGGGGGAAAGCACAACAGATTTTTTTTAAAGAAAATTCTGAAACTTTACACACCTTATTTATTTTTTTCCTAGGAGAAATACTTTATCCTAGGCTACATTTTTTTAAATTTCAGAATAATGATTTAGGACAGTTACCATCCACAAAAGGAATTTCTTCTCTTACACTAATTCTACAGGAAGCTTTGGATGATTAAAACAAACTGTTAACACCTAAAGCTGGGCTGTGTGTGAGCATCGTTTATGTCTGTGAAAGAATCTAACTTTGATCTCTCACAAACATCAGTATGAGACAGACAAAACCAAATCTAGACCAAGTTTGAGGCCTTGTAAAGCATTGGCAAACTGGTACATAATCTTGCTGGTCCAATATAACAGTCCTTAGAAATTAATATCTTCTGAGAAAACAATCACAGATTATTTTTGCATACTGGACTGTACATAGCAGTTGTTAATGTATCATTACTAACTGTTATTTTCAATATTATATTATGAAGAATAAGTTTTAAATGTCTGAGAGATCTGGTTATCAGTTAAACATCTTCCTGCAATGGGAAGAACAGTTGTGATTCTAAATTTTGAAGTTATAAGCCATCAAGGTGACAGTGTAGTAGTGCTATGAACTATGTCTTGCACAACAGAAAAAAAAATTACTTATTTGAATTTTCTCATTTCAAAATTATGCCTGTAACCACTGGGACAGATGTGTTTCATTTTCAAGTTTTGAATTATTTTAAATTACGTTCAAATTGAAATGTCATTGAATCATCCACCATACCCTGGTGGATCTTAGGACTGTGAGGTTTGTCAGATGTGCCATCCAGAGTTTTTCAAACAAATCTATGTTTGAGTTTATTCCAAGATCAGGTAACATTCTTATAATTATAGCCTGGGGAGGGATTGTGTGATATACACAGAATATATGCATAGATATTACCCTAGTTGTATATTTGTATGTTTCTTTCTGCAAAAATTTGTAAAAAAAAAAATTATTTCCAAAGCAATGATTTCCCCCAGTACACCCTTTCTTGTTCTGTCTTGCCTTGCTTCCTTCCACTGCCTGGTACTAAGTGAGTCTATCAAGGTCTCTTTGGTATCCCTAACTTCCAGTTTGATTGCATAGAAGCATTTGTTCCTTTTCAGTGCTGAATCAGGTCAGCTGCAGAACAGCAGCAGAGTGATTGTGTGATTGACAAGTCTGCCTTTGGGATACCAGTAGACATGAAAGTACATTGGTAGCAGAGGCTTCAATTAATTTGATAGAGAAACAGCACAAGAACTGAGGAGCTGCACAATTTTATCTTAAGAATAAGATTTTAAGAATCTTAAGAAATAACTAGGTAAATACATTCACTCTCAGAAGCGATCTTTGGAAATCAGTCTGACACAAATTATCTGTAAGAAATTTTGATCAGGAAAGGATTTTGCTTCAAGCTCACTCCTACAGCATTTATCCCTGGTGGTTCATTTATGATGGTCTTAAAGAAAATGCTCAGATAAGGTTAAAACACTGACTGGGGTTACAGAAAAGTTGAAGCCATTTAGGCATTTAGAGAGCAAGTTTGTTATTTACTTTGGTAGGTGAAAAAGGGCCAAACTCTATTAAATCAGTCCCTAGTGTGCTGTATAAATATTTCCATTTATAATCCGAGTCATCTACTGGCTCAGTAATTCTATTATCAAGGATGTGGTAAGCTTAAAAGTACCTCTGCACTACTGAGTTGTACCAAAGACAAGCACATGCTAATTTTAATTTGTGCACCAGATCGTAGACTAGACAGACATAGTCAATATTGAGTACATGTCTTAGTGCTGAAGGTCAATATTATTTTAAATTCAACATGCAATTATGATTTTATTTTTTACCTGAATTCCAGTCCAAGTTCTGGTTGGAGCCTTTTTTATTTGTGCCATTTGCCTCCAGGCATGTTTTAAAGTGGTCTGAGAACCATTTTTACCTATAATGCATTTTTTTGTACATAAAAAATGTCTTTGTTAGGTGAACATCATACTTGAATATTTTCAGTTTATTAACTTGGAAATAATAACTTTTTCAAAAACTTTTTACATTCTTAGTGAGTTCTTTGCAGCACTGTTTTTTGTCCTATGCCATTGGAAGTGAAGTCTGCTGAAGGCAGACTGAATGAAAATTGTTTTGACACCTTGGCTGAAAGAATTTTAAGATCCTTTTTGTCAGCTGCAATTATACTGTTGGGTAAGGAATTCAAAACCAATGGTCTCATTAGTAACTGTTTCAGTAAAAACTGCCATCCATTGTGACAAGATATATTAGATGTTATAAATTCTCTTGCAGTGAACGATAGCTTTTGTATATATAAAAATATATTTTCTCCATGCATGCCAAAAATCTCTCACATTTTAGCTTAGATCATCACAAATTAAATTAGCAATTAGTTTAATTCTCGTATATAATTTTTTTCATATGATTTCATTGACAGTGTGATTTCTGTAGGATGGAGTAAACTTATTGACATGAATACTAAGTACAGCTGTTCATGTATTTCATATCTATGCAGAAAAGATATACCAAGTGCAAAAAAATTTCTTTTATATTTATCTTACTTCAATTACTTTTACATCCCCACTTTTGGCACTGAGTTGGCTTGTGCTGACCCTCCATACTGTGTTATCTGATCCACCTAACCTTAAAATCTTCCAAGAGTGATTTGCTTGAAATAATTTGATCTTATGTGGGTAATGTATCTGTAATGTAAACTAATTGCAAGAGACAATAAAGAATTTATTTTTGCAGAATATGGAATAAATCTAGAGAGATTTCTATCCTTTAAAGTTAATTCCAGGAACAAGCATATGTCAGGAAAAAAGTGCAGTAATCTGCATTTTTAGGTCCCCACCATAGAAAATATGGAAAATTCTGAACACTGTGAACCAGGAACACTTTGTGGGGTTTTTTTAAATATGAGTATTTAGCATGCTACCAAAAAAAATCACTTAACACCTAGTGAGGCTGACTCTTATGAGCTATTTAATGAATAGCATTCTCCAAACTTCCTCCTCTGAAATCTGTGTGACTCAAAGCAAATGCTATATTGCTGTACTTAGTCCTATTAGAGTATGATTACTTTGAAATCTGCATTTGGAAACATTTGCCAATAGAAAGTACAAGATTGCAAATAGCATGGAATATATTCATTTGCCTTGAATACACTGCAAATATCTTCCCATAGATTGCACTAAGTGCAGCAGTCTATGATAGCCTGCACACTGTATGCACATACATCTTATTTCTCAATTGCACATTTTGTCAGCTGGAGGAATGTACCTTCCACAGAGAAGCTGTGGTGCCCATGACTGTCCCAAAGTGAATGCACAGTAGGCATGAACAAAGCAGAATCTTGCTCCCTGAAGACTGCTTCTGATGTCTCACGTGCACTGACAGTCTTGGATAAAGAGAATTCATCATCCTATCCTCTTGCATATAAAGATGAAGCCCTAAAAGCTCTAGAATGCAACGTGTGGCTGTCTAATGTTTTAATCTATTGTTGATCATTGGTAGTGCTTCAGGAGTGAACGAATTTCACCATTGCAGGTGACATCCCCATAAATCCTCATCAGCCACATTTTACCTGGCCTTGCCTGCTGCCCTCTGTCAGTTGGTCAACTTGTGTTGTGCCAGAACTTCCACAACCTAGATATGTTGTCACCATAAATCTCCCACAGACAATCTGGATAGGGACTGCATGGACAATTGATGTAATCATTCCCAAAGTGACTTGCCAAACCTGAACTGACTCCCAGAGGCTGAAGGAAGCATGACTGTCAAGAAGCAACAGATAAGAAATGTTAGCAAGGGATGTGCTGTTTCTTGCAGGATTTTTTTTAAAATAATTTGCAAAGGCAGCCAGTCCATACTTGTATTGTTAACACTGAGCTTAATCCTATTTTCTTAGAAGTACTTTCCTACCCATCTGGTTGGGTCTTTCTAACCAGTGTCAGCTGAACTGATATCATGACAAGACTGAGACATGTATAAACAGACTAAGATAGCAAAGAATGTCAGACAAACTGTAGACAGAACATAAAGTTCTGATGACAAAAACCAAGAGCAGGGGCATGTAGCAGAAGTTACCCCAGTGTTGAGCTCCTTTCACTTTTTTCTAATGAAAACCATTAGTGCAGTTAAAGGTGGTGTTTGGGGTCTAGAAGGGTCTATATGAATATGCATAGAGACAACTTGGGTATGTATCTAACCACCACAAATAAAAGTTGTAGTTAGTAACTATAACAACCCTTCCATGATGGAGGACTAGACCACCTGAATGCGTATTTGAAATCCCCAGTATGATTTGTCTTAAGGAGAAGGGAGCAGCCCATGGCCTTTATATTTAAAGCAATGCAATGAGTTCCTGGGTGAAACAGCCTCCAGTCTGTTTGGAATCCTCATAGCATCTAAAATTGCTTGTTAAAAACTTCACAGAGTGTGCTTTGGTGGGCAATCGTTTCCCTGCCTGTGATAGAATCTGAGTTCTGAAACTGGTATGTATTGAACCTTGATGAAAAGAGAGTTAGGGTGGTAATACTTCTTCCACAGGGGGCACTTTATTGCACATATAATTTGAAAAGATTTCCTGCTCAAAACTGCTTAGATATGTTACCTTACATTCAATTTCCTCTTTAGTTCTAAAAGATACATTACAAGCTTACATGCCAATACATAGCCGGGATATATAATAAGTTTCCCTTTGCAACATTAATGATATGAATTTTTCTTCCATAATCAGCTTACAAATTACAAATTATGTCCCTTTTAGTGAAGCCTTTCAATTGCTGGATTCCTTCTATCTTCTTGTTCTCATTTGGAGTTTGTCGATCATAAGTGCCATAAGAATGTGTCTGCTGAATGTGAATAAGACTGTTAGTCTGATTCTGGATCAGGAGGCTCATAATCTTCCAGTAAATGTTTTCCAGCTCATTTGTGATGTGTAAAATATAACTACTTTAGGCAACCTTGTCATCCACCAATCTCTCTGCTGACTACAATGAGGATTCTATCTTTATCTCAGTGTTTTAACTGACATATCTACACCTCGTTGATTCTATCCATGAAGATATCATTATTTCTTTTTTTTCTTTTTTTAAATTCAAGCTCTTACATTTCAATTTGGCCCTGTCTTGAAGACCTAGAATGCAGTTGTACTGGCTGAGTCAATGCAGTAATTTTTTTTTTTTTATTGTAGCCAGTATGCAGTAATAGAACTAATGTTAGTGAATCTTTAATATTTCACTCTTGTTCTGATTTTATACAATATGTGGAACTGGAATACAGCTAGAGCAGGGGAGGTCCCAGAAGGACATTACAGAAAACCCACATCCCTTGAAAATCCTGTTCTCGGAAAAGAAGTATTCTCCAGACAAATGAACATTTCTTCTTGCCAGGAAAGAAGAAAGCTTTGTTCTTTGCCAGGAAAAAGGGCTGTCCTTGATAAACTTCCTCTTATATTACCTATGCATAAATAATAACCTGCTTTGATTTTGAATTTATTTCTTTTGTCAGACAACCTGTGGGATTTGTGTGTGAAAATCTGGTAATAATTAATATCTTCAATGCTGGTGTGTCATTTTGATTTGTTTCCTTTCTCCTGTACTCAAGGTCTAACTTAATGCTTTCAGAATAGAGAATGTCTTTTCCTTCCCACATTGTGTCCTCATGTAGCTTGTAGGAACTAGATGGGTTTATAGTTGTTACATCATGTTCCTGTTTCCAGAATTGAGACACATTTTCATTTCCTGGCAGGCCATTTTATGGGAATTTTCATAATTCAAAATCTAATGGATCACTTTCTTCCTCTTCTCTAGTGCCACACAACAAAGCAAAATTATCTCTCTTTTAGTAAGTCTATTTCCCCATTTCTTTTTGAAATTCTAGTATGATAATGAATTTTCCTGTTTTGATATTTAAGATTGTCTTTTTCTTAGGGAAATCTCAATGGCTTTTCAAAGCTATGAAATTCACCCTTGTGATTCAGCTTAGAACTGTTGACTTACCTTAGAATTGTTGTCAGCCTTAGATCCATTTTTTCCTGACTTTGCTGTTCAAATATTTTAAAAATACTGGATTTTTTATTAAATTTATATCACACATTTAATGAGAAGAACCATCTTGGAAAATTGAGAATAGGTATTGAGAAATTATTAGTACTAGACAAATATTTCAAGAACTTCTCTGCTATCTTCATTTATATCTTTCCCTTACAAGGTGAACAAACCTCTGAGATGTAATTTTCAGGCACTACATTCCTCTGGAAGGTCTCAAACTGTCAGGATTTAAACCCAGCCCACCACTAAGTCACTCACTCACTCCCCTTGCCCCTATCTGAATAGAAGAAAGACTCAGAAGTCTAAAAGTAAGAAAATTATAGGTTTAAATAAAGATGGTTTAATGGGACAGAAAAAGAAGAAAATAATAATAACAATTAAAAAAAAAAAAAGTACAAAGAAGACCTGCAAATGAAAACAGTTACTCACCACTCCCAGACTGCTGCCAAGCAGTGTTGTCCAGCCAGCTTCCTTCCCATTTTATCACCAGAAAATGACGCCATACATTATGGAATATGCCTTTTTCCAGTGTGGGTCAGCTGATCCTGGCTGTGTCTCCTCTCAGCCTTTTGTGTCCAGCTTCTTGTTTAGTTTAAATACAACTTAGCAAGCACTAAATCAGTGTATTATCAGCATTATTCTCATACCAGATACGCAACACAAGACTATACCAGCTCCTAGAAGAAAAATCAACTCTATCCCAGCTGAAACCAAGATACAGACTAATGCTGTGACATTCAGTTTTTGTACTGTTACATATTCTGAATTAGATCTTGGTTTAACTTGGCTAGTAGATAAACAAATTTGTCCAGTTTAGAGAAATAGTTGTTAAATGTAAAGCCAGGAGATTCTAAAACCCAAATACCACCACTAGACTGTCTGTTTCTTTAGTGGATTTGTTAAGAAATTTGAATTTCATCCTCCTTCATAGATCAAAAAAACACGTTGCTGGAAATTAGGCATGTGCTTAGCTATATGTAAATACTGCTTGATTAAGTATCCTTCATGAAGTAGCATATTCCAGTGATTAGGTTTTCCCCTACCCTCATCTTTTTTAAAAAAACTTAAATCATATATTAAAACCAGATCAAGTAGTGGTTGCCACCGTTTCTCTACACCTTTGCACATCTTATCTTTAAAAAAAAGAAAAAAAGGGAAATTTTACAAAGGATATGTTTCCGCCTTTCACATCAAGGCTATAGTTGTCACAGGATAATGTATTTAAGCTGAAAACTCCTAGTAACACAGACTTATAATGAAAAGCTTGTCAAGTGTTTAATAGTGATGCTGAGTGATTATTATGCCACTGCAAAATGTGATCAAAGCCAATCACAGATACTTTTCCTGGGTCTTATACCTCCAAACTCCTAAATTGTTAAATTGCTAGCCATTAAACTCAATCTTATTCATGTTTCTTTGCACAGAGATAAAAAAATGGAGCATTTTGATGAAAAACTCAATGTCAGAAACACCATCAAAGTTCATCTGCACCAGCAATCTGTTTTTCTAGGGGCACCTTTTGGTTTTAAACAGCAGTTATGATTACAGTAATGGTTCCAGTGTACCTCTGATTCAAAGATTACAAAATGACTTTTATTAAATGCGGTTAACCTGTACTTGCTATTTGCTTCACACTCCCTGTCAAACATTATGAGCAGACACATTCAGTCAGAAGCATAATAAGAGAAAAATATTATATCAGTTTTTGCAGAGGACCAGGCTGGGACAAATATGCCTTATAAACTCTGGATACTGGGGTTTTTGGTTTTTTTTTTAATGCAGCTAGATCCTTTGCCAGCTCCTGAAGTCAGGAAGCAATGAAGGACTGAAGGAAGAAAAGGAAAGCCCTTGCACTTGAAGGTAGTATTCCTAGGGCTGGAATTAACCTAGAAAGGGTGATCTCTATCATACACTCAGATTGCTGAAGATCTCACTTTAGCATTTATGGTCTACAAATAGGAGCTGTCTGTGACTAAAACTTCTTGCTTAAAAGGGGGAAAATGCAATTTTTAGAAGCAAATGGGAGAGGCCTTGTGGAGTGAAGATTTAGAACCTGGTCTGAAAAGAACTAGATTTTTGACCAGGGTAACTGTAGAAATTGATGGTTTAAAATCCTTCTGTGTTCACAGTTCAGTTAGTGTCAGTGAAGAAAATGTAGTTTATACATCAGCACTTAATTCTATTTGAAGGGCAAGCACTTCCCAAACTCCCCCTAAAGAAGCAAAGACTTTCCTAGACCTGTTCCATGAAGTTTAGAGTAGGGCCACCCCACTTACTGACTTGAATTGTCACTGTTGGGTTCCATCCACCAGAGAATCATTAAAATGTTCAATGGAGCATAACAATGCCAGAGCCTGAGAATTCCATAAATCAGTGTCATAACAGAGAACACAGAACTGAAGGGAATACAAAATTTGTGCTTCTTATGCAGATTTAGGCTCCAGTGCATAAGTATAATTTGAGTAGAATGAGCCCTTATCAAAATGGAGATGTGGAGATTTCCATTCTTGTATGGAAATTCTGGGGCCTTCATAGGAGGCTACAGGTTTCTTAGGACCAGTACTTAGGTATATAGAGACATATACCTGTAGCAGTGTGCCTGCAGGTTTTAGTGGATGATTGGCAGTGCATATCTGCCTTCCCCTATCCCATAGCGAGTTAAGAGCCAGAACGTTCCTTTACCCGCAGCTTTTTACTGGTTTTTAAAGTTCTGTGTCTTCCCTCCTTGCGCCCCCATTCCCTGAAGCCTTTGTCAATCTGTATCCCCTGCGTCCCAGTTGGCTATCCTCTCAAAACCCCTCCCATCTTTCCATCCCTTTTAACCCGATGTTCGCTTCTGTTTGGCGCTCTCTGCTCTTCAGAACCCAGCTCTTTCCTCCCCCGCGTTCTGTCCCGGTCCCTGCCGCCTTCTCCTCCCTGCCGTCCCCACCAATAAACCCTGGATTCTAAAAGCTGAGAGACTGCATTTCCTTTATTTGCCGAGGCTCCTATTATCCTGCCTACAAGAAGCCAGCCCAAGCCCGGGTCCCCCAGGTCCCGGATCCGCTCCGCCCATGGTAGCGTGGTAAGCACACAGGGGGAATCTCTTTCTGTGGGGTTTTCGGGATTCCCCTGCCTCCCTGGAGCGAGAAAACCTCATATACCCTATCTATATCATATATATTTCTTTATATGTATGAGATATATATACATATACACACACACACACACACACAGAGACACACATATACACATGCATCAATACCAAAAAACAAATGTGATAATGATATACATATAATGTAAATATCCACACATATACATTTTATACTATGAGAAATGGCTGTATTGGCTAAAATGCCTCTTAGGAGATATGTTTTATGGAATGGGTATGTTGCCACATAAAACTTTGACCAGGAAAATTATAATGCATTTCAATATCAAGGCAAGGCATAAATCAACACACTTTACAGTTTTTCTTTTAAAAAATCCTCTGAAAACCCTCATACGTTCAGCTAGCTTTAAAGATATATGAATGTGTTTAAAAAGCTGTGTTTCATTATTGAAAATGTTGTTGGTAATTCATGGGCCTTAGCAGAGAACACACATATTCATCCTGGCAAACCTAAGTGTTCTCACTATTGCTTGTCACCTAAGAAAGAGCATAAATTAAACAAAATGTACAGGTGACAAAACATGAGCATGAGGGACTGCAGATTTTTTTATATTTCATTAATGTTTCAGTGTTTCTTCAGCCTCCAGATAACTGTCAAAATTAAATTACTCCACTGAGTTACACTGTGAAAAAAATGTTGAGAAAACAGGTGTGACACATCTCATCACATTTATTTGGGGAATGCCCGGATTCTCAATTTTGAACATCCAGGTGAGGGCTGGGGGAGTGGAGTACCTCCCACTGTAAATGAAGGGCAGATTGAGGACCCCTTGATGAAACAGAGTTGCCACAGGTCTATGGGGCCTGATGATATGCATCCCAGGGTTCTGAGGGAGTTGGCTGATGTTGCCCTGATACTCCCCATCATATTTTAAAAGTCATGTCAGTCAGAGGAAGCCTACCAATGACTGGAAAAAGGGAAACATCACTCTGATATTTAAAAGGGAAGGAAAGGAATCCCCGGAGAACTTCAGACCAGTGAGCCTCACCTCCATGCCTGGAAAAATCATGGAGCAGATCTTCATGGAAACACCATTAAGGCACATGCAAGACAAGGAGGCAATCCTTGGCAGCCAGCATGGCTTTACCATGGGCAAATAATGTGCAACTAATCTGGTGGCCTTCTATGATGGAGTGATTGCAGCAGCAACAAGAGATGATTGATGTAATTTACCTAGACTTCTGTAAGCCCTTTAACACAGTCCCAAAAATCATCCTTATCTCCAGATTGGAGAGACCTGGATTTGAAGGATGGACTGTTCAGTGGATTAGGAATTGGATGGATGGATGAATGGATGGATACAGACAGAGAGTTGTGGTCAATGGCTCTAGGCCCAGGAGGAGGCTGGTATGAGTAATGTCCTTCAGGGTAGTGTCTTGGAACCAGTGCTCCTCAATATCTTCATCAATGACACAGGGAGTGGGATTGAGTGAACCCTCAGCAAGTTTGCTGATGGCACCAGGCCCAGCTTTGCTTTTGACACAGCAGGATGAGATGCCATCCAGGGTGACCTGGACAAGCTTGTGAAGTGAGCCCCACAAGAACCCAGTGAGGTTCAACAAGTGCAAGTGCAAGTTCACCTGGGTGGGGCAATCCCAGACATGAGTACAGACTGGGAGAGAAACTCATTGAGCATTGAGAGGACCTCTGCAGAGAAAGACTTGGGGGGTCTCATGGATGAAAAGCTGGATATGAGCCAAGAGTGTGGATCACAGTCTAGAAAGCCAACTGCATCCTGAGCTGCATCAAGAGAGAAGTGGCCAGCAATCAAAGGACTAAAGAGCCATTTCAGGTCAAATCCTCAGGTAGTACAAAATGGAATAGCTTTCTTGAAAAAAACGCTGTCTCCATAAGTTTTTTTATCAACATGAATGTTTTGTTAATCATAACCAGCTCCACAATCTTGATTATTGGAAAAAGTATACATATATATAAGTTAGCAAGATTTAGCTATGTCTCACAAACACTTCTGAAAGGATTGAATATTGTCGTGAGTTAAGTTTTCAGAACAAATTTGGGCTGACCTGTTCAAGAAGACCTTTCATTTTTCATTAAAGCTAGGCTTTTAATCCCCCAAATACCATCTAAGATAATGCTGGAAAAACACCTTTTTTTTGATCTCTCAAGCAGCTTCCCTGTTTATCCGAACATCAGACCAAAAGGACATGTCAGATTTAAGATAATCAAAAACTCACAGAATGGTTGAGATTGGAAGGTCACTTTACCAACTTCCCTGCTCAATCAGGGACATCCAGGCCTATTTCCCTGGACTATGTGCAGAAAACTCTAGAATATCTCCAAGGATGGAGACTTGTCCTGGGTACAGAGGAAAAAGAGGGGTGAACTCTCTAGCACAGTTAAATTCCACACCTTTTTGGTGTATTTTACATTAATATTGTTGCTCTCACTGTTAATTTTTCTTATTTCATTCCTTTTTTTTTTTTTTATATCAAGTCTTTATCTTGAGTGGGAATCTCTGTTTTTGGTCTCACTCTCACTGGGAGAGGGGGTGGGAAGAGAGCAGCGCAAGTTTGGTTTAATATTCCAGCTGGGTTTTAAACCAGCACAAGACTGCACAAAGTCCTTATCAATGACTTATCTCAGCCTTTCCTCATAGCAGAGATGCTTCAGCCCCCTCATCATCTTTGCAGCCCTTCACTGGACTCTCTCTAGGATGTCCAAGTTTCCCTTGTACTGGGGAGCCCAGAACTGGATCCAGCAGACAGGTGTGACCTCATGAGTGCTGAGGGGAAGGATCGCCTCCCTTGACCTGCTGGAAATACTTTGTCCAATAAAATCCATGATACCACTGAACTTTGATGTAAAGGCACATTGCTAGCTCACGTAAAGATGCCTCTGGGCTTGTCCTGGAGCAGGCTAAGAAGCAGACATACATAGACAGGATCGTCCAACTTGAAATATCATTACAATATTGCAAATATCATTGGAAATTTATCAACATCGATATTTGAGAAAGTCTCCTATATGAGGTTTTAGTTCTAAATATTAGTTATTAAATGACTGCTGATTCAAAATGAATTTTGAAATATCATTCCACTGATATTGCTTCCCATTTTATTGATGTCTGAAGGTATACAAGAATGTTATAAAAGAACAGAGAATGTCCATTATGTGAGGATAACAGGAAAATGAGTAGAGAAAACATAGCCTGCAGAGGTATATTTATCTGAATTGTTTGTAAAGATATCTGATTTAGGTTTTTTAATTATGCACATTTTTTATAATATAAAATAAATTTGGTCATTTAATATAACATTAGCTGGATATAGAGGACTGCTTCTGTCACATTGTACACTTGTTTTTTCTTATATATAGAGCAGAGCTTTTGAAAAGTGTTGAGACTAATCTAGGAGGCCAGATATGGCTGAACTGGTATTTGCTTCTAGGATCCATACTCAGATAAGTCACAAGTACAAGCTTGATCTGATCCATGTTGTGCAAAAAGTGAGACAAAGCCTGCCTCAGAAAATTGCAATCTAAGTAAAAATCGATGACAACAAGCAGCAAACACATAGTAAGCACCAAAATGCCTTGGTGTTAGGGTCATCATTACAGTTCAAAGTCCAACACAGTTACCAATTATTGTTTATAGCCAATCTCCAAGCAGGCTGTACAGAAAAATAATTTATACTTCATTCCTTCCTACTACTTATGGATCTACCTCTGATTAAACACAAAGCTTTTTTCAGGTTATGTCTTTTTTATTTTTTAATCTTGTGAGTAGGGTTATTTGTTTATATGTAACATGCAATTAGATGTCAGATGGCATTAGCAATCAGAGCTGGTTGAACAGATTGCACTTAGAATTTTATGAAGATGGTAACATGATTTAAACTTCATATTAGACCTACTTATTGCTTTAACCTGCAGAATATTTGAAAGATAATTAGCATAATAGAAATAATTTTGATAGGAGTTTGAGCACTGCTTTACAGTCTGTAGACATAACCTATTAAAACCAGAACTAGGAAAGAATCCTCACAAAAGTTGAGGTAATTGGAGATCCCTGATCACTTTAATGAATGACTTACAGTAATAGCTTGCAGAATCTAATAAATAAATTAGATGAATATGAAAGAACAGCTGGCTGTAACTGAAATTTTCTTCTTTTCATTACAATGTGTTTTCTTACAAACAGGTTCTTCCAAGGTAACTGTGTTAGGACTATGCCAAGAATTCTTAAGAAACTTCTAAAGTTTCCAAAATTATTGTGATTTAAAGAGAAATTTATTGCAAACAAAATTTCCCTCTGTTTACTATAGACATTTTTTGTAATTGTGATAATTTTTGTTCCATGAAAGAGTTACAAAAGTCATCTCCATGTGGTGGTATTATCCCTTCAGCCTAGAATAACTATAAAGAGATATTAAAAAAATTAGCAGCAAGACCCTTTTCTTCCACTAAACTGATGACTATGACTTAGACAAATTGTTTAGATAAACTAATGCTAGTCACTACACTAAATAACTTACAAGAACTAAAGTGGTTTTGAAGGTAATTAAGAAGAGAATTTTATCTTTAATGGTAATTTTAATATTCAGGGAAAAGAAAGGGTTTTGAGTTACAGATATCCCATGTAACTGATTTGTGGTTGACAGTTTAGAGAAAAAGACTATTTTTCTGCTAGAAGGAAGGGTTAAAAAAATGCAAGATCCATGCAATGCATAAGCTATCTAACACTATCCCCATTGAATTAGGATATCCTGTGAAGGTACAGCATGATACAGGATACAGTCCACAAGGAGAGCATACAAAATCCTGGGTGCAACTCCTTTCTGTTACCTAAAGCTATTTCTCCTAAGAGCCAGTAAACTTGTAAAGCAGGTTTCTTGATATACTTAGTGCTTTTAAAATCCGTGGTAGAAATTTCAAGATGGAATCAGTGTTTGGTGTATCTTTCTGTGCTATATTCTGATTTTGACCAATCAAGGAATATGCTATAGGGAAAAAAAAGAACCTGACAGTAAGAAATGCATGACATTTTAGCATTGCTGTTGTTACCAAACTGTCTTCAAATATAATCTTCTCCTATTTTAAGAAGTCCTAGAAGAATAAAGAGAAAACCAGGCTGCACAATCTTGATCAATCAGGGCTGTCTAGAAAACGTTCTGAATAATAAGTACACATACTGAAAACATTAAGGTTTCTCAATTTGTAACGTAAGCTGAAAGTAAAATGATTTTCAATTTTTAGCAGGATCTGGAGGCAATAAAACAAAATTTCAGAGAAACTGAAATGGTTTTGTTTTTATCAAACTAATGAGCTGGAGCTTTCTGCCTCCAGATGTACTTCTCAAGGGCAAGAAAAATATTATGATGTCAATTCTAGTAATTTAATGATTTAGTAGATTGTAGGTATAAGACCCGAGACAATATCTCTGTCTGTCTTCAGTCAAATTTTTGCAGTGTCATTGCAATAATCACTGGTAAATTGCTAGTGGCAGGTGTTGGTGGCTGGAGGAAACAATATGGAGGGAAACAGTTCCTTACAGACCTGCAAGATAGCCTTGTTCTTAATCCTCTTGCTCTTCAATACAGAATCACAAGAGAAATTGCCTTACATTCTTTAATATAGTTATGATTTTTAAATCATCCTGATGAAAAAAATATTTTAGCACTAACCATTTTTTGTGACAGAATATCAAAATAATTCTAAAGTCTCACTGTCTGCATTAAGAAGGTAATTTTGACAACATCACTAAAACCAAAAGGAAAGAAAGACCTGATGGTAAAGTTTTGTTTTTAATAGAAAATAATACAAAGCCCCAGACAAAAATGAACAAGAAAAAATAAAACAAAAACCCTACATTCTCTATAAGGTTATTCTTTGATTTCTAATTTAAAACAAAAGCCTTTATATATGATCTACTTTTCAATTACTTCATTTATACTTCTGGATTTCATTTTTCACACAGTGCATTTGAAAGTGCTATTATCATAGCTGATGATGAAGGCTTAATACAGAGGATAAAGAATAACTGACAGTGTTTAAAGTAAACAGATACATCCCTTTCCTCTGAGGAATCCGCTGCTGCAGTGAATACTGATACATCTTTTGACATTGAAATTGGCTAGTTAGGTGTAATTTCAGATCAAGACAGCAGATTACAAGGTCAAAAGCTACCCACTTGAGATAAATCTTATGTCACCATATAGAACTTAAAAGCCTTGATATAGAAATTCAGTAACAGAATAAGCAGAGTACTACTGCTCTTTCCCTTTTTAAATTTACTTCTGAGTGAGGTGATAGTTAAGATTTAACTGAGACAAAAGGTAACAGGATAAAATAGGAAAGCCAAGTTTGAACTCTTGTAATGCTTTTGGATCCCAATCCATTCAAATGAGACTTTCTGAGTAGACACACATGCTAAAAACAAATGTTCCATAAAGCATTCCCAGTGGATCTGAACATGGTCACAGCCTCAGCCACAAGGATCAGACTGATTTATTGTCAGACTGGGCACCTCTGCAGTTCCTTGCCATGGAGAAAGAAAGGTTCCATAGCTTGTTCTGAGGGCAGGAAAAAAGAAACCACAAAGAGAATACTCTTAGCAGCTCCAACAGGAATGATCAGTCCCACTCCCACTCTCTGTATCTGACTTTGAAAGTCTCCCAGTATCTATCTGCTTGTGGTGTATCTGTTTCTGTAGGATTCTGCACTCTATTTTCTTGGTCAACATTTTTTACAAGAAAAAGTAAAAAAACATTTTTTTTAATATAGTAATGAAAATAATTAGACTTCAAAATATCTGTTACAATACCTGCCATAGCTTTCTTTCTGAAAATATAAATATCAGATCCTCACTGTCCTTTTTGTAACCAAGGGGGTCAGATGCATTGTACTCCCATCAAAGAGAAATCAGATTTCACAGCAATAAATGTAGGCAGAGAAGAAACTGCAAGACCAAAAATTGTATCTGTAGCTATGCAGCTGATGAAGAATTTCACACAGAGATGGTGAAATGTATTTCCAAAGTAAAAAAAATATGGTTTTTTTCTCTACAAGCAAATCTCAAGAAGCAAGCCAGAAAAAACACAGTTAAAAAACTGAACGCAAACAGATCATAAAACCATAACACATAATAACTGCATGTGAGTGCATTGCTGTGCTCAATAACACCAAAAGAATTTCTGCCAAAATCTGTACAAGAGATTCAGTAATCCAATCATATGGCCAGAAATAAAGGGAAAGAAACCCAGCACTCACATTTCACTAGAGCCTCAAAATTCAGATTCTGAAACTGGAATCACCAGTAATGAACCACACTGGCATGTCACTCACAATCTACATTATACTCAGTCCTGACAGGAAATGAAGATGATTGAAATATGTTTAAAATATTTGTCCTTAAGTTACTGTGAAACCACAAGGAAGGAATATAGCAAAGCTATTCTGATATAAAATATGTGAACGTCTGTCTTTAGAGTGGTCTCACAGAACAGTCAACATAAAAGATTTTTTGTTAAAAGTTATCTTCTTAATATAAAAATAAAAATAATAATTAATACAATGCTAAATAGTCAAGTTTAGTCACTTTCAGTTTAGTCACTGAAATCCATCAAGTCTAGCAGCAAATTCTTCAAGATGCTGAGGCAGAGATTTGGTCCCAAACTGGAGACACATGAAGAAGGAATAGTTGTGTAACTGTGGAAATTTTAAGTGACCACTGAGACCAGCATACTTAATTTAGCTCAGGTCTAGAATCATAGACTTACTTGCCAAGTCTGCCGGTCAGAGTGTTAGCTGACATCAACCACAGTTTTAACCATTAAATTATCCTTATTCTAATTAGTTTTTTGATCCTTGGTAGTTGTATTGTCCTTACAACTCACATCTGCATTAAGAAACATCTTTAGGTTTTAGGCTTTATATCTTTGATGTATTTAGTTTTACAGATCCAAATTTCTTCTCTCTTTTGTAGATTCCAGTGGAGACAAGCCAGTAGAGTTTGCCTTAGGCAAGGTAAAGTTTCATTTTTGTTGTGGAATGCAAACACACTTGCCAGGTGGTTCCTGAAGGCAGAGTCACAAACAAAAGACTGAAAATAAAATTTTTTGCAATGGCTAGGGAAATCAGGATGTAACATAGGAGTACTCTCTTTTTGTTGGATTTCTACTTTTCTATGTGTGGTTTGCCATTAAACAACAAAAAAACCCAGAGGTTTTAACTGTTTCTTAATAAGCAGGACTCTTTCCACACCAAGAGTCTGAGGTATGATGGAGTATCAGATGACAATCAGAAGTGTTTCATCTCCTATTCATGCACAAACCAAAACCAGACTACAATTGCTTGTGGTAATACAAGTACAGCCAAAATTAGTTGTCTACAGTAAACCAAACTTCTTCCAGCAGTAACAGATACAGAAATTTGTACATTATGGATAGAAGGAAGAGATTAGATGTTATTATGATATTGTTTCTAATTTTCAGTTGTAACCTTAGACTTCTAACTCCCATTAGAATATCAACTTGCAAATTTCTACTGGTTCTCTAATGACAAGTTTTCTCTGCTCCTCAGAGATTTATGCATTATATTCAATAGTACCATCTGTTGGCAAAAACAAACCACAGATTTACCAAACAAATAAACATTAATATCTAAAATAAGTTATTGAAATTATAACGCATTGGAAAATGTGTCACAATCCAGAAACTTTCATGGTTTTTTTAGCTTTTGTTTTCTGTGATATTCTCTCTGTTTCCATGGCTTTTGTTGACAGAACTCATCTAAAACTCTCCTCTGGCTGAATCTAAACCTACATGGTAAAGTAGCTGGTGGATCAATCTAGTGCTCTTGTCGAGCCTGAGAAGACCTCTTAATTTCTCTCTCAGATTAAATAAGATGGCATGCTTCAATGCCATTAGAACTTGAGTTTTGCTCTACACTTTGACATTCTCTCATAGTACACTTTAATATAAGAAAAAAAAATTTAGTATGAGAGTATTGTAATTCTGACATCAGAAATATCTAAGTGGGAGGGAAGGAAAGGAAGGAAGGAAGGAAGGAAGGAAGGAAGGAAGGAAGGAAGGAAGGAAGGAAGGAAGGAAGGAAGGAAGTTCTCTGACCTTCATCTGCAGTTTTATGTTTCAGGAAAATCAAAAATAATCTTCTGTCACTAAGCTCCTATATATATATGTGTATGTGTATGTGTATGTGTATGTGTATGTGTATGTGTATGTGTATGTGTATGTGTATATCTATATCTATATCTATATCTATATCTATATCTTTGTATGATAGAGACTACTTTTCCAGAGGTTAGGAAAGAACAATATTTCCCTCCATTTTGTATTTAAGTTATTGTCTTCTCCTTCTGACTTGAGTAAGGACAGTCAGGAGAAACCTGTTAGTGATACCATTTTCGAATCAGACTCAGATTGCACCCTTTTGAAAGTAAGGTGCTCCCTTTGGGTTGCACAAATGAGCCCTTCTTGCAGTGTTTTCTCTGAGCTCAAGTTTGGCATCTATTTATTTGTGTTTTGATTAAGGAACAATTTATTTTCCACCACAGAATGACATTATAATCTGCACACAGAAAAAAACCCAGCAACTTAAGAACACAACAACAAAAATCCCCAACCCAGTTCACTTGCAGAGACTTTTTCTACCACTCAATGACACTCTTCTGTTTTAAAGGTAATTTATGATAATGACCCTCTAGTCTTTCTTGAATGAGGTTTGCTAAGGTCTAGTAGACGTCAATGCAATATTTTTAGTTTCCTTAATGTTGTAAATTTTGATACAAAAAATCAGCTGCTAAATGTGATAGAAATATTAGCAACTTACAGCTCATATCTTCAGACTTATTATTACTGTACCATGTTGTAATACTTTTTCTCACAAATTCATCATATTTCTTCTCTCCACTGATAAGTCAGGATATACTCAAGTTAAAAAAAAAAACCACAAAAACAAAATAGTCTGTATTGATTCAGTGAAATATATCCTAGACTTCTATTAAATTGAAGATTATTTTAGTGGCTTTAAATTCTATCTCTCCACTACCATTTAGTGGTCTATTGTTTAACACATTACTTGTATTATACCACTATTAAATGTGCAGGCACAGTTAATGAACTTTTTTCTTTGTACATATGTATTCCTTGGTGGGTTTTGTTCTTATGCAGATGCCAGTCCTGCAGATAGAACACACCCCCCTGCACATGCAATTTTGATTTATTTGATTACTTTTGCTAGCCTCCAGCTATTCATATTCCAAGTACCTATTAGCTTTCCTTGACTGAGGATATTAAGAAACAAATATGTTTGTATATGATTAGTCTTTCAAAACATAGAATCCATCATAAAACAATATAAAAAGGGGTTTTTTTTCCTCTGTGATGGAGGAGAGGCTGATTTTCTTCAAAGATTTTAGAATGGAAATTCTTTTCAATTAAAATAGAAGCCAGACAAAATAATTCAACTAGTCTTCATCTTTTTGCTTAGCCCTTAATGTATTCCTCCTGTATTTGTATGATAAAAAGCATTTATTGAGCATCAGTACCCAAATTATACCAGTTTGGATGTTGGATCCTAAGACTGTCATCTAGTAAGTAACAAACAATGAGTATCTGTGAGCAGCTGACCAATAAATTGGACTCCATCACAAATTCAATACCATCCAGCAAAGCACTGGGATATTGCTGGCTTCAATTTATGGAAAAGGATTTTCAAAGACAGTGTGCCAATCATCCAAAAGAATGGTTGAAAATAACTGTTGGATTGGCATATTAATGATCACAGGAGACTGATGTAAATGTCATGAACTATTGGGAAAGAATAAACTGAGCACTACTACTAGTCCTCATGTGTTCCCAGTGTGCACAGATAAAAATTTTATCACAACAAACAGCATGGTAGTTTGCATGAATTATTAAATCATATGCATACAAGAGGGTTTGTAATTAAACAGAAAGACTCACTGAGGATTATCGTAACTGACAATGTCTAGAACCTGCAAAGTCCAGCTATAAGTCAAGAGACTAACATGTATGATTGCTTTTACTTTGTACGACAATTTGTGAGTTATTAATTTATAAGACATTCGGATGTTGCTAAAGAGGAGAAGAATGTACAATTAATCTTTCAGTATGCATATGTCAAACATTAATAAAAAATATTAGGCATAAAGCATTATTTATATGCAATCACTTTTATCTGTCATAACAATAATAACTCCATTATAATAAGCTATTTAATGCAGAAATTTAGTTTAAATTGACTATGCTGTCCTTTATGCATTATTATGTATGAGCCCTTCTAATATGCCTTCTGTTTTACATTTTTAGCAACAGAATCACATGCTTGAAACTCTCAAGGGCTTATTTTGTATTTCAGTGATGAACAATTCAGCCTTAAGGTACTTAATTCAGATTGTAAGGCCTGTGACATTTAGAATAATACTGGAGGTTCCTTTTCACCCCATTATGTACACAAAGTCTTGCAGTGTGCTAATGTGTGCAGAAGGTCAGCAGCTCTCCTTTCTTATTGCCCTCCACCCATAAGGAAAATACAGAATGTACTTTGTAGAAACAAGTAAAAGTTTTCAATTATGTTTTACTTTCATAACCCGAAGTACAAGGAGACTTCAAATAGCTTTATATTAACTCTCTTCTTCACATCTCATTTTACCTACTATAACTGATTAAGTTGCATTATTCTACTCCTCTGGTTAGGGGCAATGCTGAAGCTGTTAAGTAGCTGACTGTCATGACTTCACTGAAAAAATAAAAAGGAGTAAGTACACAGTGTCTGGGATAAAAACACTAATGAACCTAGTGCTGAGATTCTCAGCACAAAACTCCCAAAGGGGAGAAAGTTTTTCATCCCTTTCTGAAATGCCTAAACCCCAAAACTTATACGGTGAAATACAATTTCAGCATTCTAGTTTCACACTAGTCCAAGATTGTCAGCTCTGTCAGGAGTGAAAAATTTCTGCAGCATATGTAGCACAACCATGCGCATGAAGAATTTCATCTTTATAGTTTGAGGTAGCTATGTAAGTAAGCATACAGGAATGTTCCAGCAAATTCTGCACTTGTGTCTATCTCTATATAAAAACTTCGTTGCGCTTTTTTTCTTTAAAAGTACTGACTACTCTATTTGATGCATTTTCTGCATTAAATTGGTTTGAGAGGTTCTTCAATAATTATTCTTTTAATACATCACACTGTGTTGGTTTTGCCGGGCCTGATTTTTGGTAGCAGGGGGCCACAGAGGTAGCTTCTGTGAGAAGTTGCTAGAAGCCTCCACCATGTCCAGCAGAGCCAATCCCTGATGGCTCTGAAGATGGACATGCCGCTGGCCAAGGCTGGAGCAATTAGAGATATTAGTAACACCTCAGTGATAACACATTTAAGAAGAAAATCAAAACAAAATGAGATACAGTTTTTTCTAGCCAGAGAAGAGGAGGAGGTGAGATTGCATTAGGGAAACAACATGGAGATGCAAAAGTCAGTGAAAAAGGAGGGAGATGAAGTGCTCCAGGCGCCAGAGCTGAGATTCCTCTGCAGGCCATAGTGAGGACCATAGTGAAGCAGGTTGTCCTGCAGCCCATAGGGTCCAGGGGGAATGTAGAGATCCACTCGCAGCCCATATGAGAGGGTCCTTGCTGAAGTGGGTGAATGCCTGGAGCAGGCTGTGATTCAGTGGGAGACCTGGTGGAGAGAGGCCTCTGCTTCCAAGCTGGAGCAGCCTGCCCTTGGAGGACTGCACCACATGGAGGAGGGACCCACACTGCAGCAGTTTTGGGGGGACTGTCTGCCTGTGGGTGGAGCTCATGTTGCAGCAGCGTGCGTGTGATGCTGCTTGTGAGATTGGACCCATGCCGGAAAAGTTCACAGAGAACTGTGTAGCAATGTGGGTTTTTAGGATTCCATGTGCTTCCATTGTTTCCCTGCTCTGTATGCCATTGGTTCATTTTGAAATACACACTCTGCTGTACCTGAAAACCTATTGGTGTGTTCCCCTCTGCCAATTTTCCCTTCCTCCTCCTGGGACTGGCTCATAGAGAGCCAGGCCCCACCCCCTTTCCTTTCCCTTATAAGCCAGTGTCTGCATCAGAGAGAGGTCTTCATCTCTGAGCTGCCAGCCGCTGACCTACGCCGTTCTCCTTCCCCTGGAACCCCTTTTTCCTTACCCCAAATAAACCTCCCTGACAGAACAGAGATGGAGTTCCAGTTTGTTTCTTCATATTACTTCATTTCCTGCTAGAATTTATGTGGTTGGGAGACTCGCACCATGCCGCGGGACCTTGGAGGCCGGGCGCCCCCGGATCCGGTGGAATTATGAAGACCGGGGACATAGCTCCGGGCGGGAGCCAGCCTGTGCCACCCTCCCGGAGCCTGCTGTAACAGAACTGTCTCCTTTGGGAAGGACCCCATGGTGCAGCAGGGGAAGGACTCCTCTCCCTGAGCAGTGGAAGATCTCAGTGATGAACTGACCAAAACCCCCGTGCCCTGTTTCCCTGCGCTGTCGGTGGTAAGGGGAGAGGGGCTGGGGAAAAAAATGTGGTTTTAAGGGTTTATTTTACTTCTCATTATCCTACTCTGACCTTTGTTAATAATAAATTTACTTTGTACTTCTTAGCTGATCCTGGTTAGCCCTTGGAGTGTTTTTTTTCAGTCCTTATCTCAACTCATGACCCCTTCACTAAATCTCTTTCATCTCCTCTGCCCAGCTGTGGCAGGGGAGAGTGAGTGAGCAGCTGTCGTGGGTGCCTGGCATTTGGCCAATGTCAAGCCATGACACACACAAAATTAATTACTCACATTATATGTTCTTTATAATGTTGGTATGCAAACCAATATTATATTTTAAAGGAATTTTTTGAACTTTGCAAAGTGCTTTCTCACCCCAATTGTGCAAATCTCTAGGCCAGCATAGTATTAGAAGTCTTAATGACACTTGCAAGATCCTATAGAATTCAGAATCAAGCTTAACAGGACAACACAAGCTTTATGATAGATGATTAAGTTCTTATATGGTACTGAATAGCATTTAGATAGGAAATCATGCTGAATGTAGTCTAACTGCACCTAAACTGAGGTTACCCCTATAACTATAAAAAAATGAATCAAAAGTATAATACTTCCAAGTTCCTTTTAGGATTTTGTTTCTGTACTAACTACAGACAAGTAGTAGCCATGATCATAGAATCATAGAATCAATCACACAGTCATTCAATTACTTGGGGTGGAAGGGACCTTAAAGATCATCTAAGTCCAACCCCAAACCATGGGCAGGGACACCTTCACTAGACCGAGTTGATCCAAGGCCCCCATCTAGCCTGGCCTTGAGCACTTCCATGGGTGGGACATCCACAATTTCTCTGTGCAATTTGAGGTTCCATTGCCTCACCACACTCAGAGGGAAGAATTTCTTCCTGGTACTAATCTAAACCTACTCTCTGTCAATTTAAAGCTGTTACTCTTTTCCCTATCATTATGTACCCTTGTAAAAAGTCATTCTCTGGCTTACTTCTAGTCCACCTTTATGTAGTGAAAGGCTGTTATAAAGGTCTCCCCAGAGTCTTTTCTTTTCTTTTCCAGGCCAACCTACCTCAATGCTCTCAGACTTCTTCATAGCATAGCTGCTCCATCCCTCGGATCATTTTTATGGCTCTCCTCTGGACCTGCTCCAACATGTCCTTGCCCCGCTCATGTTGGAGGCCCCAGGACTGCAAGTGGGGTCTCACAAAAGTGGAGTAGAGGGGCAGAATTACCTCCATTGACCTCACAACCAAATTTGACAGGCACGATTCATATTTAGTGAAGCCATGTTGGCTCGTTTCATCATTTTAAACATGCCCTAGCACAGACCCCAGGATGATCTGCTCCATGGTGCAGAGCAGATCTTCCATGCCACCAAGGTGTGACTGACCAGTCTGTAGTCCCCAGGTTTTTCTTTTTCCCCATTTTAAAAATGGGAATTATATTTCCTTTTCCAGACTGCCACAACTCCTCAAATACAACAGATAATGGTTTAATCACTTCATCCGCCAGTTCCACGGGGACCTAGTGATGTATCTCATCAAGTACCATGACTTGTGCACCTTCAGTCTCAGATGGTTTCAACCATATCTTCTCCTACAGTGAATGGTTTTTCCACTTTTCAGTCCACACCTTTGCCTTCTGCAACATGGTCAGTTGTGTCTGGAGCACTTGCAGGTGAAGACAGAGGAAAAAAGTTATTTAGTACCTCACTCTTTTCCATGTCTTAGGTTCCCAGCTCTCCTGTTTCTTTCTGGAGAGGGCACACACTTTCTCCAGTCTTCCTTTTATCACAAATGTACCTATAGAAGCTTTTTCCTTGTTACCCTTGACATCCTTTTCTAGATTTAATTTTATCAGAATTTTCCTAACCTGGTCCCTCTCTGCCTGGACAAATTCTCTGTGTTCCTCCCAGGTTACCTGTCTTTTCTTCTGCCTTCTGTAGGCTACCTTTTTTGTGTTTGACTTTGTCCAGGAGCTCCTTGTTCTTCCATACAAACCTCCTGGCATCTTTTTCCTGACTTCCTCTTTGTTGGAATGCATCATTCCTGAGCTTGAAGGAGGTGATCCTTGAGTATTAACTGGCTTTCTTGGACCTCTCTTCCCTCCAAGCCTTTATTCCATGGTAGTCTACCCAGCAAATCTCTGAATAAACCAAAGTCTTTTTTTCCTGAAGTCCAGGGCAGGGAGCTTGCTGCACTCTCTTCTAACTTCCCTAAGGATGCCTAAGGATCATGAAGTCTGCTGCTTCATGGTCACTGCAGCCAAGCCTGACCTTCTGCTTCACACTCCTCATCAGCCCCTTCTTGTTGGTGAGAGCTAGGTCCATCACAGCACCTCTCCTCACTGACTCCTTTATCACTTGAAGAAGGAAGTTATCATCAACGTATTCCAGGTACATCCTGGATTCCTTATGCCTGCCTGTCCTGTGACTACAACAAATATCAGGTAGTTGAAGTTCCCCATAAGTTTCTTTAAGCTTGTTAACCTGAGGCCTCTTCTATCTGTCTGTAGAGAGCCTCGTCCATTCAGTCTTGCTGGTCTGGTGTACTGTGGCAGACCTCTGCTGTGACATCACCTATCCTCCCTATCCTGAGCCATGAGCTCTCAGTTCATACCTCACCCACCCCCAGGCAGAGGCCCATGCATTCCATTTGGTCACTGACATAGAGGACAACACTCCTTCCTTGTCTCCCCTGATTGTCCTAAGGAAATTTTACCTCTAGCTCTGCTGCTTACAGATGCTGGGATGACATTGCCTTTTGTCTGTCTATATACTAATTTGTCTTTTTTCTCCTGCTCTGTGATATCTGTTTAGCTCAGATTTAACTCTGGACTACCTTTTATTATTAGATTATGAGGAGCTTAGCATAAAAAAGCCTTAGCTTTTTGGACATCTGAAGTGCATTGGAATTCAGTAACAGCACACTTCCCTCTCCTGTCCACAACCCCAGAACTTGGACATGATGCTTTACTAAAAAGATGGTATGAATAGCTTCAAATAATTTGTCTTTTTGTCAAAAAGCCTCACTTATGGAATAAGCAAATGTGGTTACTTTTCATTTTTCAATATTGCATTGAAATATGTGTAGCATTTTTTAAAATTTTCTTTTGCGTATTTATACAACGAAACACATAACTAGAGGCTATATCTGAAGTCAACAGCGATTATTTATTTTAGTAATGATTTATTTAAGTTCAGGAGTTCCTTAACTGTAATACTATTTCCTTCTGAGGAATAAAACAACTCAACATACATTTATATTTTCCTTTGAAAACAGAGGTACTTCAGATCCATGTATTTTGCAATGTTAAGGGGTTAATTGTGCTAGTGCAATCAAATCAAGTAGAATTGAACAACTGAAGAAGAAATCTTTATCTGCCTGGGTTTATAGGATTTTTTGAAGCAAACAGTTTATGCTCTTGAATAAAATATCTGTCTCACACAGGCAAGAAACAATCTATATGGAAGTCAAAAGATAATTTTTAGATATGTAAGGAAAAAAAGATGCTTACTTATACAGGCTAATATTTAAAAATATTATTATGAGCTTTCTTATGTATTTTAATGCCTTTTCCCATAATTCTAATTTTATAGAAAAAATCAGCTTCATTTTCATTATTTACCTGCTTATTTGGAGTCGTACACTAACATAACTCATCAAATAGTTTTTTCTCCTTGGTTAGTATCCTTATACTTCTCTAAGCAACATCCACTAGTATCCAAAATGGATACCTGATAAAATGGAAATTAATATCCTGTAACCACAAACAGAGGTTACGTCATGCAAGTATTCATATATAACACAACATAGAAAAAAAAGATCTTCAGAGAAATCTTGCATAAAAAGTCCTCATTTGTTGGGCATTTGTTCTTCATTACTTTACAATGCAAGTATTTCTGTGGTCTTTTCCATGCTTCAACACCCACGTATGTGTTAACATAGGAGGATTAATACCTATGACACTTCTGTGAGTTGTGGAACATGGGAACTGAGTGTCTTTTCTTTGAATTAGTGGAACAAAGTTCTTCAATTCGAAACACTCAAATAATCTAATTCTGACTGCAAGTTTGATTATATAGCTACGTAGCTAGAGAACACGTATTTTGGATTTTTCACTGCTGTGTCTCTTGCAGGATGTAAGGCTTCATGTTGCACTTCAGACATCTAAGATTGTCGTTGTTGGTATATTCTCTTTTGCCGAACGCCTTCTCGTCCGACTCAGTCCACTGATTGAGCTTTCTCAGCTCCCCAAAGGGAAGGCTGCGGTCCAGCAACCCCTGTACCTCTCCTCCCAGTGATAGGCTAGCGCTGTCCAATCCCAGGGGCCCTTTTGCCTCCGGGCGTGAAGAGGGGAAGCCTCCGCCTGAGGAGGTTGCAGGTCGTCGGTGGCCACCGAGATAAAAAGAGTCCAGAGAGCCGAGATGTTCCGAAGGCAGTTTATTAAAGGAGTAGCAAGCGGGGGGCCTAAGGAACTCTTGGGAGTGCTGTCTGCGCCGTAGCCTGGGGCAAAGCCCGAAGGTCCGGTTGCTCGCAAGACAGCGGGTCTAAGGTCAAGGAAGGCCTTGGTCCAAAGACAACAGGTGCAGGGGGGAACAGAGGTTTTAAACTAGGGAACGGGGTCTCCGGGGGCGGGACAGCAGGGGCGAAGCCAACGGGCTTCGGTACAACATGAAGGGCAGCAAGGGGAGCAAATAAGCAACAACCAGGGTGGGGAGTACAAAGAACCAATAACAGCAGGGCAGCAACAGAAAATTCTAGGGGAAGGCAGCAACGGGGAAGGGCACAAGGTGGGGCACAGCAAACTTTGGGCCAATCAACTTAACACAAAGTTTCAAAGGGAGGTGGGAGGACGGCCCAGGCCTCGATCTCTTGCGAGTCCCCTGAGATGGCATCCTCTGCCATTTCTTCTAGCTCGATCTCAACAGCATTGGCCACAGGGGCCTGGGACTCGGAGCCTGTGGGTTCGGCTTGCCGAACCCCCACATAAGATTTCATCTCAAAAGATGAAGTCACCCTTTTAACGTACCTGGATACTTAACCACATCAGATTTGAAGCACATTTTCATGGCATTCTTCTCACAGTATTCTCTACATTTTCCCTCCTGTTCAGTGCTACATTTAACAACTTTTGGTATCCTTTTTCTGGGCATACAAGTACTCTCCCTACTTCTGACATCACTGATGAAAGACAAGTCTAGAAAAGTAGTGGAATTTCTAAGGCAGTACCAGTGTCACAGTTAAAACACTTCAGCATTCCCTGTGTGCCAGATATATAACATTTAATATAGTCTCCCTCTATTCTGAGTCTGGAATGACAATGATCATCAGAGGGGAATTTTTTGCTTGGTATTGTCCATTGTCATCAGCAGGTCAGTGGTTCACAAAGTACATTCTTTGCTTTGAATGTGTTGTTGGTGTAAGAAGCAGTTATGAAGCTGTATTCAGAGTGTCACAAACAAAATATAATACAGGGAAATCAGCTAAAGGACAAGAAGCCACAGGCAAAACCCCACTCCCACTTCTTCCCCTTTTAAAAGCACTGTCTGAGAAATGGATGCTCTGCAAGTGCCCCAACTAAAAGCCTTTCTTAACAAATTCAGTACCAATATATTTTTTTACAAGACAGCAATGAATGCATGTCCCAGTTTTATTACAGTACTTCATTAATTAAAGTAATCACAAAAGACAATTATTTTAAGAAAAGCAAGACCTTTACTCCTTCCATTATCTTGGCCACTAACTAGGCATTTATCAGCATGAACTTTAGCATTTATAATTGTGTTAGGTCCAGAAAGAAAATTTTTAATCAATACTAATAAATTTATAAGCTGAAGCAGAATTTTTTCAGGTAGGAGATCATACTTGTTCTTAGGAGATAAGATAATTTTTCATGTTTTTTCTGAATTTTTTCCCTGATAGAAGCAGTTGGAATGCCTCAGGTCTCAATCTGATGAACATGAAAATATGGACAGGGATAACCAATTAGCAAATATGTTTATTGCACCTCATTGTACTAAACTGAGTTCAGGAATACAAGTCTTAATTTGTCATTCTGACGTAGAGATGTATTTAATACTGAGACAAGGAAGTAGAAAGATGGTCTTTCCAGTTTAGAATCCTTATTCACATGTCTACTGTGAACACCAAGTTCTGAAGCAGATTCTGTCACTGCACAACTTTTACCACACTTTCAACCATCCTTGGCCTCCAATCATATTGGTCCCTTTTTTTGATGAATCCCAAAGTGTGGAATATATTGCAGGCCAATTCACTCTCTCCTGACTTTCACTTCCCAGGCAGAACATTGATAAATTGACAAAAAGCTGATTCATCACATCTCCATGACAGCAATATGAAGAAGTCATCAGTACAGGAGCAAGGAAAAAGAGAAATAAATACCAAACAAACAAACAAAAAACCCAACCCAAAACCCCCAAACCTACAACGTATGAAGAATGAAAAGTACAGGTAAGCATATCCAAAGATCCATACCTGCCACCCGTCTGTGAGATGTAATAGATAATAGGCTTCTGGCAGATTTTCAGCTCATGTAAAGAGCTAGGAGACTTGAGCTAACTAAGCAGCTTAGGTAAACTGGCTGAAGTTCCATGTTTCTGACATAATCATTATGTGTATAGTGAATAATATTTCTATATAAATGGAAAGAAAAGGACAACATCCCAGAGAGAGTTAGGGAAGTTTTCTAGGGAACCTGCAGGAACACCAAGACCAACCACTTTGTGTGACCAGCTGCTGTGTCCTAGTCAGGTCTCAATGCAAGGCTGTAAACAGACAGTTTTGGGCCCTGCTGTCTTCTGAAGTAAATTAAATGGTAAGAAACTACTGATTGTTACAAGACTTTGAAAGATGGAGAACTATGCTGAGCAACATCTTTCAGAGAAGTTGTGCATGAAATGTAAAGTCAGACCCACAGACCTATAGACCCCTAGGACCAAGGTGTTTTCCAGCATAAATGATTCCATGATTCTATGATACAGAAAACAACCATAGAAGAGGGAAAGATCATAACATTGTGAATGTGGGTATGTCCACGAGGCTTTTCAAAATGTTGATGAAGAGAGAACAGGCTCACACTACAAAATGAGTTCCTTACTGACATCACAGCACTTCCTCACTTTCTTTCTTTGAGTTACCACAGGGGCTGGAGAGAAGCTGTCTTTCCTCTCAGTCCATTACAAGATACCCTGAGGCAGCTTTCTTCGGTCTAATAAACTCAGGATTCCTCTTTTTCAAGCATCCACAGTTCGATCCTGTGCCCTATATACTTTTAAAATGTAATATTTTTTTTGTCAGATGAAAGAAACATGATCAGCTCTCTTCTTCCTATCTCTTGATTTCCTTTAATTCAAAAGGCAAGATTTCAATGTCACGAAAGGTATTCATCCTTTGACACAGCTTGGAAAGTCTCCTGCGTGCACTGCCTGCAGGCTAAACTCAGCTCAAGTAAATGGGTTTCTTCATAGCCTAAACCAAAAAAGGCAGAAGATGGGAGAAGGGGAGATTTATACACTTCGCTTGTAGTGGTTAAATCCTACTCATTTGTGTGGGAGATAAATTATAGAGCTCAGAATAACCTTTTGTCTCGTAAACTGCATAACTGCCAGGATGCAGATCATATGTGAATTTTGTAGATGAGGTAATTATAGCATGGGATGTAGTTTTCCCATCTTTCACATGCAGATGCTTTAGGAAACCATTGCCATTAACTGTAGGTAAAAAAATCCAAATGATGATGTGACATAATGGGAGAACAGAAGGGGTGGGCAGTGCTCAAGTAGGAGAGTTAACAGCAGTCTGGAGTCTGTAAGGTATTTGGATGATAAGGAACCAGTCTGTGTTTATACAAATTCCTATGCAGCTTCATCTTACCTGCTGAGGAGATTGGAATGGCTCAAGTTTTATTAGAGGGAATAAGATGTTCATATCAGGTACTTTTTGAGTTCCACCTAAAGGGTGCTATAACATTCCTCATGAGGATTTTCCTTTTGATTACACCTTTGACCCACTGGGGCAAGCAGACTATTAGGAAGCAGAATTTTCACCAAATGTCACTCTCCCATGGTGCATAACACTCCTGAATGGAACGGCAGTTGGGTCAAAAACAACTTTCAGTGGCTATGGTCTAGAGAAAGCCTGCAGCCGAAACCTCAAAAACACACTGACATTCCCCCTTACCCCAGGCATTTGCAACTCTTGCACTGTAATAAGATAATTGACTGTAATGTGACCTGAAACCTGGTTGGTTGCAGGGATAAGGATGATAATCTGGGGCATTACAGACATTAAATGAGCTTGATTATACTGTAGTAATCATGATAACACTCCCTGCATTCATTGCTCTAATGCATTTTATGAATATACTACAGGAATTACAATTTAAATTTTGACTGTTATTTTGTCTTTAAAGATAGCTAAATAAAAATAGGAAGGGAAAAAATCAGTGTAAGTGATCTGTAATTTGAGCTATTTTCAAAGAGTATTTCATAATTCACAGACCTTTGAGACTTATATGGAGCTGGTATTTAATGTACTGGCTGTTTATTTTTGACTGTATTTTTGGAGACGAGTCTTCAATTTTGTAATACAATAAAATCAAAGAAAATAAGCCCATTGTACTAAATGACATAAGGGAATACCTTCAAATACCATGTAAAACTGAATTAAAATTCTAGTTGATGAAGGTAACCTGTAGGTGAAACACACTTTACTTTTAGAATTTAAAATTCTAATTTTGTATAACACCAGATAAAAACAAAAAGGAATAAGGAGACTGAAAGTGTTATCCATGTATGACTTGTCTGCTTGAGATCCATGAGGTAAATGTTAAATTTTGGTTCATAAGAGTACATGTGTACAGTCAGAAGCACCTTTAAAGGAAGGTTTTTGTGCTCACTTAAATGAAGGGTTTAATTAGGTTTAAAATGATCAGTTGTGATACAAAACAAAGTTATATGTAACAAAGGCAATAACAAGCATTAGAGTATCCCAAACAGCCAGAAAAATCTCCTCCCAAGAGATAAATTGGAAACTTTTATGGTCACAATGACAAATTTTTTCGGTGACTTCTATTTACCTGGAAGAACATGTTTGAACACAAAGAAAGCATCTGTCTTTCCTCTCATCCATGTAATCCCTATCTTGTGAGTAAGAAGAAACAATTAGCAACGTATAGGTTTTTTGAAGTGTTCTTCATCAATTATTTTAAAAACAAAACCTGAGGAACTGTTTCCTTAGAGGAGTTTCCTCCTTTTAGCTCAGTGATCATCCTAAGAGCATGAATTTCATATCAAACTTCAGTGCCAGTAGACTAAATTTTTGTGAAACACACTGAATTCTTCAAAGAAAAGTCCACTGAACCTATCTTTTTTCTTAATAGTACTGCAATTGAATACGTTCTGACAAGAGAAATAAATCTCTCTTTTTGAGTCAGGATGTTATTTCTTTACAAATTTGTTAAATATTTGGGGAAGGAAACATGATATTTAGTTTTATTTTTAAACCACTATCATCATGTAATTCCAAGGATCAAATTGTTCTGTTTGCCTCATCTTGCATAGTTTATTGTTGGGGGTTAATTTGTTGTTATTGTTATTATTATTGTTTATTTTATTTGTTTTATTTTATTTTAAGCTAAATAAAACCCCATTTCATTTTTGTCAGTTTTTAAACTCTAAAATTTCTTTCTAATTCACATAGAAAGAGAAGCCATATGACAGGTCTACTTTCTCACTATTCTACAGCAAAGGAAATTTTTGTAATTTTTGTTGCTTTTAGTTTGGTATTTTTTGTTGTGTTTCATATAAAATAAAATATATTCAAAAAGATATTGTGACTACCTTCTAAAATATTTAAATGACTACCATCCAACACTATTTTTCATTCAAATTAAAATGGAAGGCTGTCTTCAGTTTGAAAAAAATCCAACCAAAAAAAAAAAACAACCCAGTTGGAGAAAGTTACTAAGCCTCTTTTCCTATTTAAAACCTAGTCCATACTTGCATCTAATTAAAAGGTATAGTACATCTAACACACTGTAGAAAATTATATATATTTGTACAACCCTGAAAACCAGAATACAGCATGGTTCCAATATAGAAGTGCAATATATGCCCTCATTGTTTTAAGAAGAACAGACAATTCTTATTTTCTGAAGATTTGCCCTGAAAATAACAACCACCTTCCTTGCTGGACTGCTGTCATTGAGGCAGTAGGTGGTGGCTTTTATCTTCTTGAATTTTTTAAGTGCATGCTAAACAAAGTTGTCCTGGCGTGCATTCTGGCTGCTGTTTTAATGGTCAGTTTAACCTTTGCTGTCAGAAAGACAAATTACTGCTTCTTTCCTGTAGAATGCTCATAATATAGCTAGAACTTAAAAATCAGCTGAGCATTCTGAAGAAATCACTTTCTTCTTTTTTGCTCAGCTTGCATTGTAATTAGCTGTCTCTAATTGCAGTCTTATCATTTAAATAATTCCAATTCAAACACCTTCTGGCCTTAAAAAAGAGAAGGAAAGAAGAGGATTTAATGAAATTACATTGGAAATTAAATTAAACATAAGAAGGAATAACTTTATTCATGATAAATTTAAAGTTCTTGACTGAATATAGTAGTTATATCATTGTAAATTCTAATAACTAACATTCTGACATGTAAAAGAACACTTATTTCTGTCTTTTTAATCCTGCTTACTGCAGTGTATTATGTGATCAATACTATAAATGCATCATTTGACACCCTACAGTTAATGTAACTGCTAATATTACTTTGGTACAATTCATGAATAGATCTAAAACCAAAAGAAAAATTAAATTGATGATTTTTAATATATTTTTAAAAATAATTGTAGCTATGTACATTTTCAATGTCATTTATGGTGTAAAGTATGCTACCTGGACTTTATGTTCTGTCTTTTACTTGCATCATTTATTGGTTTACAGTTTCTACAAAGGTGAAAATCGGAATAAAATTATTTCTAATTTTGAAAGTAATTTCTGTCAGAACAAATTTTGCTTTTTTTAGCCCAACTGAAAAGAAAGAAAGAAAGAAAGAAAGAAAGAAAGAAAGAAAGAAAGAAAAGGATTAGAGTTGAACATGTGTTAGAGGCTAGTAAAAGACCTATGAGGTAATGCTTCAAAATCTTCTGAACCTCTTCATATCTCAGATTATTGTTATTGACATTATTAATATTGGTAGCAAGTGAGATGCTCCTTAGTCATTTGATGTCTGATTGTAAAAGCTTTTTGCCATTATGGTTATTGCTGTCATCATGTGCTACTTCAGATTGAACAAGTCATATCTCTGTCATCACTAATGGTCCATTATTAATACATGTCCTCAATCATTGATAAATTTAGCTGAATAATTGTCGTGCTCTACCTCAGATTTTTCTGCAGTGTCTGGGACTATGATAGTATGCCAGTTCTTACATAGGCTTGCATCAGTGTAAAGAACTTTTCGATATAGACCTGCAGCATACTAGCCTCTTAATCATGTCTGTATTTGCAATGCCATGGTATGTAGTCCAAAGGGTCATTTAGGTTCTCTAGGAGATGTGACTCAGAGTGGGTCTTGTAATTTTGCTTAATAAATAAGCCTTGCATGAAACTGCACTGCATTACTGTACATAGCATTTTGAATCTTTCTTACTTTGCCACATGACTGTCCAGCACCTGATGTCTAAAATTTAACTGCTGCATGCATGCCACATGATCAAGCTGGCAGCTTCAAAAGCAAGCCACACATAAAATGGAAGTTGCTTCTGCTTTTAATAGTGATACTGCTTGGAAGGCATTAACATGATCTAGGGCAATTGCTATGCCTGACTCATCACCTAGCCTGAGCCAGAAAAATAATTTCCGGGCAGAGAAATCTCACGATTCCGCAGAAACTTGTCATCTGGGAAAAAAAGAAAAAAAAAGAAAAAAAAAAGTCAAGAGGTGTCCTGGCTGCTGGTAGCTTCTGTTTCCTGGGTTGAAGGTTCCAAGCCTCCAGCTTCTTGACTCAATGCATTAGAACCTGTGATGTGGCATTATATCAGAACTCAGGATAAGACTCAACACATTATAAACATATGATATGCAGTCCAGGGAAGGACAACCTCAGAAATATGTTTTCTCACATTTTTATATGTTCTTCCAGCCCAGCGGAGAAAACCAGGACCAAGAAATTCTTTAGTGATTACTTAATAGCAAGCTGCCATTGGAAGCATAACTATGTATGCCCTACTACCTCTCCTATCCAACTATTAAGGTTGCATTTTTAGTGACATATATTTTAATCACCTGTGATTTATCTTCATTGCCTTAGGACACTTTTATCATCTTGTGTCTGCATTTTTGAGGTTCCCTGCAACAGTCCCAATATAAGTGTTACTGACAACTAATGTTTTATTATCAAAAATTACTTACACCTACATCCTTGTATTAGAGTCACTGAATAGGTCAGTCAACAAAAAAGCCCTAACAGTCTAGTTAGAGGATAGATATATGTTCATATTATATAGAAAAAGTGTTTCATTAACTTTTCATTATTGTCATCTCTTAGTTACAGAAATATCACTGGTATATGTGATATTTCTAAGAGCACTTTGCATAGTTAGGTGCACTTGAAAAAGATTTTTTTTTTCAGACTACTTCAACAAAAAAAACCAAAAATCATAAAAAACCCAAGAAGAAAAAAGCACATGTATCATTTCATATGCTTTCTAAATGGGCAGCACAGGAAGACTACCAGAATTCATATTTCCTATTTATCCCTGCAAAAGGGCTGACATCTGGCAATCCATACAATGGTGACTTTGCAGTGTTTTGTATCAGTTATTGTCCTATGCTTATTTTCTTTTCCTTTTCTCTTCACTGTCCTTTTATATGATTTTACTAACCCAGAAGATAACTGCACCACTAAATGGAAAAAAATTAATTTGCCAGATGATTCAATTGTGCAAAAGTCCATCAAGAATGCAAATGAAGCTACAGACCAGGACCTCTTTTTTCCCTGACCAAATTCTGCTTGAGAGGTTTCATCTTTTATATTAATACAAGAGAGCTTCTATTATTATTTGAAGTTTCTTTCATAAATCAGTGTGGGGATGATGAATTTTTTTGTTAGTTATATCTTCCCTAGGCACGTTAAACTTATTTTTTTTCATTACAAGAAATAACTGTGGGAGTTCATGTAACTGCTTGATGATGAGCTTCACAATAAAATAAAGTTTGCAATATGTTGTTGCAAGAGTTTACCTCATTTTTAAAAACTGCCTGTTTTAGTGTTTGTGCGAAGTATTCTGCTAATCTATTTTGAATTTCGTATCAAATATCTGATCTAGTGCATTTTCTCACTTTTTTTCTTCGTTAAAACTGGAAATTCTATAGGAATAAAAGAAAACTCTTTATCTTAAACAATCTCTCCAGGCAAGCCATATGGGACAAGGCAAAATCACAATATGCCTCAGCAATTTTAACAGAAGTGATTATCATTTGTGCCACTTCTGGCATCCTACAATAAACACAATTTATAATTATGTACATGTATTTATTTTTCTCTGCTTAACAAGATACAGCATTTCTACCAAGGCTTTCTGCCATTTTCATCAAAACGAAAAAGTGCTTTGAGTGACAATGTTTGTATTGATTTCCGCTTTCAGTGCTAGTCCAAAGGCTCTTACCATCAAGAATAACTTCTCTGTAGTTTTATTTATTTATTCACTCATTTATTTATATTTTCATTATGTGTTCACTGCAGGATGCTAGAATAAGAGTTACATTTTGTGTCCTGGAAAATGAACATTAACTGAGCGGCAAAGTATATGCAGTAACTATACACAGAAATTCTTGTGCATCTATACACTGAGAACACACAAAACCGGTGTGTTTTCCTTCAGCTAGTACAATTTTTCACTTTTGTGATTCTCCTAATGAACATTTTCACCAGTCATTAAAAGCTGGAGAAACTATTAAGAAATATATGCAACCAAAATTTTACTTTTAAACATAGGATTAAAGATTAGTTTTACCACCGGACCAGCAATATGGTACACTATACTCTACTGCTTCATATCGTCTTCAAATAATTTTGGTTAGTTAGGGAAGTTCCATTTGCCTCTGTACAAATACTCAGAGTGCAAAATGTTTAATATGGAAGTAATTTGGTAATTAACTTCACTTTACATTTATATATAAAGTCTTTGATACTTATTACTATGACACTAAAGGTTTTCTGTTTTCTTTTTTGGTTGTTTTCTTTTTTTTCCCCCTAAATCCTGTCTTTGGAAACGACAGGCATTTCATTGCTCTATTGGGTTTATATGTCAAGGTGGTGGTAGCAGGGATGGCCTCTGTGACAGACACCAAAGCCAAAAAGTAGAGAAGAGGTGCTCTAGGTCCCTGCTGGCCCTGGAGAAGTTCATGGTGAGACAGACTGTCCCTTTGCAGCCCAGGGTAAAACAATTCGGAACAGATTTCCACCTGCAACCTATGGAGAACTCCACACCAGAGTAAATGGATATGTCCTGAAGGAAGCTGAGGCGCATGGAGAAGTGCCCATGAAGGAGACGATTTTCAGGCAGAAGCTGTGCCTTATGGGAGACCCACAGTAGAGAAGTCTGTTCCTGAAGGAGTATACCCAGTGGAAAAGACACATTCTGGAGTAGTTTTTGAAGGTGCATTGTGGGTGAGACCCGATGCTGGAGCAGGGAAAAGTGTGAGGAGGAAGGAGGAGAAGTGAGGAACTGTTATGGACTCATCACAACTCCCATTCCCATCCTTCTGCACTGCTCAGGGAATGCATGAAGTAAAGGAGTAAAGAACATTGAGCCTGGGAAGGAGGCTGGGTGGGAGAGATCTGATTTTAGAGGGGTTTTCTTTGTTTCTCACTATTCTACTTTATTTTTAATTGGAAACAAATTAAATTAATCTACCCAAAGCTGAGTCTGTTTTGCCATGGTGGTAATTGACAACTAAGTGATATTTCTGCTTTTATCTTGATATTTAAATTTGCCATCTTATTTTGTACCCTGTCCTGTTGAGGAGGGGGAGTGAGAGAACAACTGGGTTGAGAAGCCAGACAAGGTCAACCCATCATAATTGCTTGTCTTAATTATCATTTTCACATTTATAAATTGATTTATTTCCTTTAACCTCACATGACTATTAGAGGTTAGCTTATTCTGTAGTGGAAATAGGATGGACAAATCATGTTTGATACTATCTTGATGGAGATTTGTTCAGAATTTGTCATGACTTTTTCAGTTTTGAGACTAATTCCATATCCTTGACCTCTGCTTGCCATCTGCTCTAAGGAGTTAACTACTCTTCTCTGCCTTCATATAGATATTTCTCATCTACGATTTACAATGCTCTCTGGAGTATCAAAATCACTCTTTGCTGGGTTACACAGCAAAACGATTGACAAGGAAATTTGGAAGGTAAAATATATTAAAAAAATAGTATACCTCCTAAGGCAGATTTACTGGTCAAGGAAAACTAACCAATATTTAGAAGTCTGACCTGACCTAACCAGGTCTCACCAAAGCAGAAATTCTGAACTTTTCTTCTAGCCACATAAGCAAATGTCAAACTCACAGGGACTTGAGTGGAAGTAACCCCTATCACCTCTCTAATTTGCATCAGTCAGCTCTGTGTATAGACCCAAAAAAGTAAATTCTGTTTTCCATGCAGTAGTATCTATGGGAAAATGTGCCGCAACCTCTCAAAAAAATGTTGTTAAGGGCACAGTGCTTCATATAACATCCCTTCCCTGACAAGCAGGTCAAATGTACAATAGGCACTGGGTCAGGCAAGACACACAATGTCAAGCACATTTCCTGGAGCTAAACACACCTCTGCACCCCAGATGGTGATTCCTACACTCACCTTTCGCAGCACAGAGGAAGGAGATTTGCAATGTAACGTAGCACATGAAACACAGTGAGGAAGGAGGTGGCATCTAAGAAGGGAAGGAGGGAGGGAATCAGCAAACATGCCATCCATCCCAGGGTGTCAGATAACACACTCCAGTGCATCTCCTCTGAGCTTTGCTTTCAGAGCTTGTGAGCTCACAATCACACAGGCACACGAAGGATTGAGGGCACTGAGGAAGCTTGTCCCCAGGAACAAGAGGAATGGCCAGCATTGCTCAGCCTGCATTTGTCATGCATTTGCACTTTCTGCAGTGCTTATCAGCCTAGACCTTACACAAGATAGGAAGCAGTAACAGCATCTTCTCTTTGGGGATGGCTGTCAGTCCTACGAGATTAAAGACATGACTGTGCTAAAGCTCACTTGCACACACAGGACGTTGCTCAGCACCATCAGTTGTGGATTTCTTCACAACTGTGCTGCTGTGTAAGCACAGCAACCCCACATGCTTACACATTGTGGTGCTCTAATGGAAGGCTACACTCTTGATAGGGACGGTGGTCACGAAAAATGAACAGACAAAGGCACAAACAGCTATCACAGCTCCAAAACTTCTCTTCCTATAGTTGAGGTATGAAACTACCTGTTAATGAAGCTGGGAAAAACTTTTTGGGAGGTTCCCCCACACCTCTACATCACGGAGAGATAATGTCCATAGGACCAAATGGCTGCTGCTCCTGTTCTAACAGTAGCAGCCTGTGGAGGAAGTACTCTCATATTCTAAAAGGATCAGAAAAGACACCTGAAGGCAGGTGAATTTGGTGAGGCACAGCAGCAGAAGGGGCAGGCTCCGTCTTTACCAAGCAGAACCTTGAGTTGTCCATGATATGTGCAACTGCCAGACCACTTGAAGGGCCGAGGGAGGACTGGCACTGATGTTTCATAGCCTGCTAAGGGCAAACACTGTCTTCAGGACATATGCTGTGCCTTCTAGATGTACATTACAGTCGCCACAGGGCCACATGAGGCAGCTGCATCTGCCTCTCCAAGGCAGCAACAGAGTATGTCATGAGGTTTCCTGCTCCGGGGGAGGTGGCAAGACCCCCGAAACCTCACGAAAAAGGGGTCCCCGCTGAGAACCCCCACTCTGATCTGGACCAGCAGAGCCAGGGCGCCGCAAGCTCGCGGGCATGGGTTGTTTCCCTGACAGAGAATGACAGGAGACACGGTGGGGCAGGACCTCCCCCCTCCCCCTTCTCTCTCTGATCAGTCCTAAGAAATGGATGGCTCAGATTTAGGTTGATAGCCTATTCAACAGCTATCTAGTGCTGGTGACTGAAAGTCTGAAAAGACACTCCCCTGCAGAGTGAAGAGAGAATGTGAGAAATTTTCAGTGACTACAAATACACACTTTTATCCTATAAAAAGCTCACGAAATCTCAGAAAGGTAGAAGCTTTTCTACATGGACATCGGAGCATGAAGTAAAAGTCTTCTCCCCAGGGTTTGGACGCAGCCCTGTGATTACTTCCCTGGGATTGAGTGAGGAAGTCAGTGTATTCCAGCTCCAAATTGAGTTTGGTAAAATCATTGAGTTTCCTAAATTGTATTATTCCGGCTAACTTATAGGTACCTTTCTTAACTTGCATTTCAGCTAGCTCAAGCAAGCATTTCTTGCATTTTTAATTATTTTTATAGTTCAAGCAAGGTTTACCCCACAATTGCATTTTTAACTATTGTAGTGTTGCAATTATGTATTCATTGTGTGTTTATGTGTGTCAATCTGTTCTATGTTTGTATGTTTGTTATGTTCTGTGTCAAATAAATGGCATTTTTAGACAAATCGGCCAGATATCAAAGAATCTTGCGAACGGGACTAAGTCTTGGGGAACTAGCTATCTTAAAGTCTGTGAAACTGCAAAAACTCATAAAATTCCTGTCTCCCCTGCAAAACACATGGCAGCTAGGAGATGCAGACTCTGTGCCTTAGAAATCCAGGGTTTATTAGGGTGCAGCAGGACGGAGCGGGGATCAGGAAGGGTCGGCAGGGAACGGAACAGGGCTGGGTCCCAAGGCGCAGAGCGCAGAGCGGAAGTGAACATGGGGTTAAGAGGGACCGAAGGATGGGAGGGGTTTGGATGGCAGAGCCAACCGGGACGCGGGGGGTACAGGATTGGCAGGGGAGCTGGGGAATAGGGGTACAAGGGGGGAGGTTACAGAACTTTAAAAACCAATAATAAACCGCGGGTAAAGGAACATTCTAGCTATTAACTGTAAAAGGATAAAGGGGAGGAAAACTCCAAAGCCCAATGCTGTTGTCCCCTGATGCATATTTAGGAGGCTAGTCTCAAGGTGTCTTGGGGGAACATTTTCTGTCACCCTGACCTAAGGTTTCTTCAGACCCAGGGGGCTTCGTCAGGTAGTTCAGCCTCTAAGCTCATCTGGACTAACCTCACTGCTACAATGTCAGGGCAGTGTCAGCCCTGCCTGTTCGAGCCTGGCCTCAGCTGGTCCCCAAGAAGGTGCCCAATGCTCAGGTTTTGGGCTGTGCTGGTGTTTCCAGTGCTCTGCTCCTGGGTAGAAGTGTGAGACAGCCTTGGCTGCCAGACCCTGTCATTCCCCACTCCCGGGTCCTGTTGGCCCCCATGGAGATATGAAAGGGTGTTGTAAAATAAGGAGTTAACTGCAAAGTCTAACAAATTACAAGGCAGAGCTACTGCAATGAGTGAAGGCCCAGAAGGTACCTGTTCCTGCTGACAACACAGAAATAAGCACCAGCTGGACCCTACACCCAGATTAGCCCTCTCTCTCTAGGCATGGCTGTGTCACAGTTGTGGGGATCTGGGCCTGCTGAGCAGAGATAGAGGAGATCCAGCCAACCCAGGACATACCTGTGTGGGCACTGGGAATATGTAATAAAATTTAACATTACAATTCTTACGTACTTTTAGCATGCCCCCTGATACACATTATCATACACCTCTGAGCACATTCAGCTCTTTTCTTCCCCATTAGTATGGATGTTCAATGTGCTGCACAGTGTTCTTTCTGAGGAAAGTGACCTTGCTAAGCTTCCTGTACCCTGTCCACTCAAGCCAGACTGAAGAGTGTGAAGGTTTTGGAGACAGTAGAAAGGGACCACAGGGATTTGGATTGCTTGAAGGTGAATAGAAGAAAAACATTAGGACTTAAATTTCAGTCTGCATCTCTGGGGAGTACTTTGAGAGAAAGGGATGATGATGGATGACAACACCAGGACATGCCTATGGCACTTCTGTGCCTTAAAAGACCCAGGAACACTTGTTTAGCATGTGTAACAGTTCAGCATGAGACTAATACAGAAGTAGACATCAATGCTATGCAACTATATTACTTTCTAGGTATGAAATTCATTTGGCTAAAAGTAGATATTTATCAGAATGATTCTTCTGTTTTTTGGGGCTCTAGTGCAGTTTGAGTTAGTGCTTGAGGTCAATTAATCTTGTTTGTGGCACCTCTGATACTCATCTCCATCCATATAGCTATTCTCTCAGCCAGGGCTTTCAAGACCACTTGAAGAGAATATTTAAAATACTCTCTTTTAAAATGGACACAAACTGTCCAAGATGCTGAAATAGTTGGCTAGTTCTTGGTTGTCTACTGTTAAGAGCACTTCTTGAAGACATCTCAGAGAGATACACTCACCCCCCAAAACACTAGAAGTGAATTCCTCTTGAAAGTCCTGGAATACATACCTGATTACAGTCTGAAAGGTAAGTGAGATGGAACTAAACTATAGTCTTAAAAGTATTAAGGTACACAAGAGGTGGCTATTCTAATATGTCCTTTTCCTCTCTGTATTTAGCAAGCTGGCCCAACTCCATACACAAGCTACCAACAAGGCCATGCAGGCACACATCAAGTATTTGTATGAGGAGTGTCATCATATATGTCTATGAGCAAAACCCAGAGATGTATCCTTCTGCTTCTTCCATTTCTTGCTTCTTGCATATCCACAGACGGACAACATGGCTGGTGAAAGGTCTAGGACACAAGTCTAGAGCACAGTCTAGAATGGCTGGGGGAACTGGTGCTGGTTAACCTGGAGGAAAGGAGGCTCAGGGGAGAGCTTACGGCTCTGTAGAACTACCTGAAAGGAGGCTGTACCAGACTCTTCTTCCTAATGAAGGATAGGCTGAGAGGAAATGGTCTCAGGTTGTACCAGGAGACATTTAGATTGGACGTTAAGGACGATTTCTCTAACAAAATGGTTGTGAAGCAGTGGAATAGATTGTCTGGGGAAGTTGTAGAGTGACCAGCCCTAGAGGATATTAAAAGATTAGTTGCTTAAGAATGTGGTTTGTTGGTGGACTTGGCAGTGTTAGGTTAATGCTCAGACTCAGTGAACTTAGAGGTCTATTCCAAATTACTGATTCTATAATTCCATGATTTTATTGTTTAATTCAACCATCTTCTTTAATAAAAAGCACTGTCATCCCATATACATTTGTGCCAGATACACATCAGCTTCTTCATTTTGATGCTGTAGCCCAGGTATGCTACTGACATGTCTCTAAAGGGTTTTGAACTAACATGCTGAAGTGTGAGCACAGTGCTGTTTGAGTAAATGCCACAAGCTGTGACTGAGGCAGAGGGAGGTGACGTGTCCCTGTAAATGCCTAATACTGCCAGTCTTAATTTGAGGTGAATCTGTTTTATTCTTTCTGTCCTCCTCCCTTCTGGAGTGAACAAAGCAGGTGCAGAAATACCTTCCTACAGCTCCACACATTGGTTCAGGGACAGAAGGAATAATGTCTCATTATGTAGTGCATATTTTTGGGGCTTGGAGTCTAGATTTAGAGAATCTATGGAATATTTTTTTATTTCTCCAGAGACTTCTATTGTTGGACATAACAGACAGGACACTTTTGACAGGCTCTTCCATGAGGTGAAAAGCTGTTCACCTGTGCCTTAAAAATGCAAGCTATTCCTACCTATACAGGCTGGAATTATTACAGGAGACTAACATACACTCCAGTTTAGAGGAAGGGCTTTCTTCTCAGAGAGAGTACTGACATAATGTAAGATAGAATTGAGGGTGTGCTGAAAGGGATCAAAAATGTGGCTTCCTTTCTGACTTTTGATATAACCGCGTTGAAAACACCAGTGACTTGAAATGCTATTTTCATGAAGGTATATATCTACTGAACCTTCAGTGAATATAGGAGTAAGTAAGGTATGCAGAACTTGAGATGAAGCATGATACAATGATACATGAACAATGATAGCTACATAAGGAAATGCAGTCAGGCAAAAGAAAAACACATATTTAATCATGAATCTCACTCCTATAGTCTGTGTGGAAATAATAAGAAAAATAAGGCTAAGGAAGTTTGTGGCAGAAATATATTAATGTAAGTTGCAGTCCAATATTTGTTTGATTTTCCATTCAGAGTAACCAACAACTACAGGCAGTGCCTTCTCTGATAATATGCCTCTCCTTACTGTAAGAAACTAGAGTCTAGACTCATTGATAAAGAAGGACCTCACTCTCTACACCCCAAATCGTTCTCCCACACACTAGTACCCAAATGTAAGTTACAAAAACATTTTAATGCATTTTTTAATGTGCTCAGTGATATTGCTGAGGGACACTTTTTACAGGTTGAAATTGTTTTCTTTCGAACTCGTTTCAGTCATGACTACACATAGCAAGTATAAAAGCCTATGTTATATAAAAAGTTAAATTTATGTGGGTTTAGATGTAATATAAAATAAAAAAAAAAAAATATTATCACAAATAATTTCTGAATAAATGTGCTTATTCTCAAGGTAGCATGGTTGAATGCATTATGAGGAAAGCTGAACAAGAATAGATTTCTGACCCCACATTATTTTGACTTTTGTCAAGGGCCTAGAAGAAATAAAGTTACAGTCAATAATTTAAAGATGACAAAGATTCTGTAATTGAACAGTACAAATCATTGCCACAAAATAATGAACAGTACAAATCATTGCCACAAGAAGATATAGTTCACTTGGTAAACTAGGACATGAAAAATATTCCTTTCAAAACTAAACAAGATGTGCATCCAGAAAGACTGTTTTCGGGAGAAATATACTAGAATGCAGAGACTCCAAAAGACTAAGTAAATAATTAAAAAGGAATTTTCAATAGTCTCCAATGGTATAACTATAACAGGTAATTAGTGAGACTAGGAAAGAGGAGTGAAGACATGCCTCTTATAGAGATGCACACTTTTAGAAGAGCCTTGAAACACTGGAGAGATTTTAAAGCAGAAATAAAGTCATAGAATCATAGAATATGCTGGGTTGTAAGGGATGCATCAGGATCCCAGAGTCTAACTCCTGGCACTCTGCAGGACACCCCAAGAGTCACACCATGTGCCTGAGATCACTGTCCAAATGCTTCTTGAACTGTCAGGCTAGTGCTGTGACCACTGCCCTGGGGAGCCTGTTCCAGGGCTCAGACACCAGAGGGTGAAAAAAATTTTCCTGTTATCTAATCTAAACCTCCTCTGACTCAACTTCATGCTGTTTCCTGAAGTCCTGTAATTGGTTATAAGAGTGAAGAGATCAACAATCTCCCCTTGTGTGAATGTTGAAGACTGCAAGGAAGCCTTCCCTCAGTCTCCCCATCTCCAGTCTGCAAAGACCAAGTGACCTCAACCCTCCCTTGCCTGGCTGGTGATGCTGTGCCTGATGCACTCCGGGACACAGTTGGCCCTCCTGGCTGCCAGGGCACTGCTGACTCATATTCAACTCAACACGGACCAGAACCCCCGGTCCCTTTCTGCAGTGCTGGTCTCCAGCATCTCATTCCCCAGTCTATACACACAATGAGGGTTGACTTGGACCGAGTGCAAAATCTAACATTTGCCCTTCTAAAACTTTATATGGTTGGTGATTGCCCATCTCTCTCAATTGGTCTAGCTCTGTCTGCAGGCCTTCTCTGCCCTCAAAGGAGTCAACAGCCCCTCCCAGTTTAATGTTGTCAGCAGACTTACTACTCCTTTGAGTCTCACATCCAGGTGGTTAATGAAGATGTTGAAGAGAACTGGGCTGGGGGTGGAGCCCTGTGGAACCCCACCAGTGACAGGTCACCAGTGTGATGTCACCCCATTCACTGTAACCCTTTGTGCCTGACCTGTGAGCCAGTGGCTCACCCATTGTGTGACATGGGTATCTAGCTGTGCCCTGGACATTTTGTCCAGAAGAATGCTGTGGGAGATTGTACCAAAAGCTTTGCTGAAGTCCAAGAAGATTGTATCTACTGGCCTTCCTAGATCAACTAGTTGGGTTACCCTGTCATAGAAGGAAACCTGGTTTGCAAACAGGACTTTGCCCTCATGAAGCCATGCTGGCTGTGACCTGGCCCTAAAATAATAATTCCTGTAGTTGAAAAAAACATATATAAGCTTTTAAAAAAATCCTTCATGTTTTTAATTTGAGGGAACTTGAAAGAGTCATTTGATCATACTGGTTAAGTATTTGCATGGCTGTTCTTATAGCTTAGGTGTACTTGAAATGCTTTTGTAGGGATTTTCCTTCTAGTAAAGGAGAAAGTTCTGCCAGTATTTGTGGCTAGCACAGGTCCTTCCTGTGGGAACATTTTGCTAGATTTCATAAACAAAGATAAAGTTTGGATGTTTTGCAAACAACTTCTCCGGATTAGGTCAGTTCGGGCTTGGCCAATTGGGCCTAGGGGGAGGTCTCGGGCTGACCAATCTGGGTGACCTCTGAAGACTCTATATATATGGAAATCAAAACAATAAAGCTCTCCTCTTCTCTCTTTCCTTGTCTGAGAACTTGGGTCATTCCTCAGCTAGCGGCTCAACAGCGACAAGTATTCACTAGGCAGTTGGCTGGATGTATTAACTTTAATTATATTAGGAAATTACATTTCAGAGTAGTAGGAACTCTCTTTGTGATATGTTTCATGAAGGTGATGCTCTGGCATTTGATTAACAGGATCAAGGTTTTGAAGAGGACATTGGGAATGGCCCTCCACGTGTAGAGACCTGAATCTACTGCTTGCTATCCCACAAGAATACATCTCTAGTACCAGCATAGCAACTGGTTTTGAAGGTGTGGAACCTCTTTTCCACACTGGAGCAGGAGAGGAGGGAAATGGCACCTTGGATAAGGATGATGGTTATCTACTTTTGTGCTTATGATGGTGGCTGGTTCAGAGAAACAAACCAAGCCAAGATGATACCCAGAATTCCAAAGGTGATACAGAATTTTTAGTGAGCAACAGTTCTGCAGGCCCCGACTCAGGAAGAGGTCGGCTGCCATTTGATCTGAAAAGGACACGGACACAAACATGAATAACTGGAACATGATGAAAACTTAAAAATTTCTATTTGAGGCAAGAAAACGATCTAGTTTTGAGATCATGAAGAAAATCTAGTTCAACCCAAGTTTAACATAACTAAAAACAATTAGCATTACTTTTAAATGTATCATAATTTAAAATTACTTTTTTTAATGGAGCAAATTGTCAATATTTGTATTTGAACATCTCACAGTATCTTTCAGGAAATAATGTGTAATTTTAAATGTTTGGAATCATTTTCAATCTCTTCCCTATTGACTGAAGTACTTCTTAAGCAAATGTTTGCATATGTAATTAGAAAAATGTGTGCGTGAATATGTACAGCAATCATATTTTCAGCACTGTATATTTTTGGACATTTATACCATTGAAATTAGTTGCCTCAAATATTTACACTTATAATTTGTTTTAAAATGTTAACAGAGACACTTCAGTTATACCAGAAATCTATGCTGTGAATGTTATTAGTTCATACACATATAGTATGATCTTCCCTTTTTTTTATCCTTGTGCTTTTACTTCACTTTGAAGTCAGGGCAATTAAAAATTTCAAAATATTTCCTTCTATAACAGATTTTTTGCGTGTGTGTGGGATGATGAGGAAAAACTTCATTGCTTTGAGTGACATATCTTTTATTTCCATTTCAAAAAATACTCTATTCTCATGTTCAAAGACTAATCTGAATTCCTGGAATGTTTTAGCTTCAACATATGCATGACTGTCTCCCGTGTCATGGCTAACTATGATGTTAATAGAGAAGTACATTGATATATAACTTGGACAACATATGTGAGTTTCTCAATCTAACCGAAGGATGTCTTTTGTCTTCTAAAATTATATGAAATTTTTATGTTTTTCTCAATGAATTATTGCAGCTTTGAAATATATAGTTTTACAAGAATAGGCTTAGGTGTTAAGTAAGACCTTTTTGGTGTCTTTCAAATTTGTGTATTTAATGAACTGAAAGGTTTATTTGATGAAGTAATGATTTCTTAACTTATCCCATATCTATTAAAAATGAAAAATGAGAGTTCTTCATGCTGAACTCTTTTTTGTTTTACTGGCTGAAGTACGTTTGGTTGTTTAACAGGGCTCATGAGGCTTATTTTCTGTTTGCACTTTGACCACTCAAGCTTCAAACTCAGTTGCTAAAATTTATAACAAATACCAAATCAATGGCAAATAGTTCATTTTACACTAGTTGCTCATAAAGTTTTTTAAGTTTTATTTTTAATGTGCCATTTCTTGACTTAACCAGTTATTAGCTTTTCTGTAGTAATAGGAAAGTGGTTTTAAAATCTTTATTTTGATAGCATGGTTCTTTTCCAAATATAGCTATAACTGAGAATTAAGACAAAACTCAGCATTACTTAGGTGGTGACTCAATATGAGTGAAATGTTAAAGGAACATAAGGTCAATGCCGCTTCACTTTGATAAGTGCTTTGATGAAAAACTCAGACAAAAATATGTGTGGATGTATTTGTGCTTTCAAAGCAAATGAATCGAACAGAGTGAAAAAAAATTTTCTTCTCAAGGAAAAAAGGCTATCTGTGCATCTGCAGTTTGAGATTAAAGGTAGTACAAGGACAATAGTGCTTTCACTGGTGGTGCTCTTCCCCCATTATAGCTTGGCCCCACAATGCTTCATTTATCGGGAATGTATTATGGGAGACAGTTTAAAAATATCCAAGTGATAGATATTCTTTTCCTGTTGTGTTTAGAATAAATGGCTTACTGTAATACTGGGATTGCAGAAGAATTTAGTTCAGAACTTCTGGGAAAATGAACTTAATAAGCCCTTAAAGCATTCATCTATTTCTAAGTCTTTTCAATGTTTTTATTTAAAGACTAAGCCTATTTCAAATGTTACTGTCCGCATTTTTCCAACATTTTTGAGGTATGAGTGACAAGTGCACATTTTCCTCACTGCTCGTCCATTTTCCAGACCTTTGTATGTATCACAGTTCTCACTTCTGGAATAGAAAGTGTATAGTTTTATCTGCTGAACACAAGTATTTGCAGACTGAGTCTCATGAATTATAAACCCTGATAATAAATTAGTTTTACAAATTACTTTTCATTAATTGATGGGTAAATGATCCTGCATATATTTTCCTTCTGGAAAATGGAAGATAGGAAATTCTTCTTGGAAAGAGAAAGGCATGAGAGTTCACATTCTCCACAAGAAATTTTGTTGCTCTAATCATGCTGACTTTCTGTCACTGCAACCCAAGGAATATACTAGATACAGCAACAAAGGCCAGGTAAAATTAAAGATGTGTAAGAGCCAAGCTGTCAATTTCTTGCCCATTTCCAGCAACACACAGGCACATCAGCAGCAAGAAATGACAAACGGCATAGTTTCTGTGTGCTTTATTAGCATGGTTCTCCCTACCAGGTAAGTTCATTTAAGAGGCAGATTTTTTAAACAGTGTCATACCCTCATAACACTTCATTTTTGGTCATTAGTCATTCCATTATTTGTTAGGCAAATACAAGGATCACCATTCTTCCTACAAAGTCTTCATGTTACCAGCTTTACAGGAAAATGGAAACATAGGACATGAATGCACCATGAACGGAAAGTAGAAAATACAATATGCATGTGTGAGCCCATGCATGGTGTTATTCCTGCATGGATTTCTCAATGTACATCCATGTAAATGTTTCCTTATAAATTTTATAGGCTTAAGATCTCACAGAAATAAGATTTTGTCAGGACTACAGTATAACTCATAAAAATTTGAATTTTCCCATCAGGAGACTGTTGCAGTTCTCATAGGTCTTTTCATTACTAGCTTTAAGCATAATTAGTTTGGAGATTAGTAAGACATAATATCACTAATATATTAAGGAAAATGAATGGCATAGGAATGCAAAGGGTTCTGAATCTTACAAGAAAACCATATTCATATTTCCCAAATAAGCAGAACAGACTACTTTATCCCACAAAAACTTTTGCATCTGTTCCAAATGATATTCAGTGGTACCTTCTAAATGTGAAACTGTGGGAATTTTTTTCCAGTGGTATCATGCAAATCAGATTTGTATAGTCAGGGAATTATTACCACCTTCCTTGAACTCTGACAGAAGTCTTCTGTACAAATTAATCAAAATAGCTTCTCTGCTTCTGCTTCTGGACATTTTTGGACTATCAGATGATACTGAGCTAGAAAGAGACACAAAATTCCATGGCTACCAACCTGGGATTTACATTCTAATTATGTGGCCTTGAAGAGATATCATGCCATAGCTAGTAGTGGTAGTTAGAAGAGGTCCTGAGGGTTATGATACAGTAGCAATTTGCCAACAGAAAGTTTGACTAAAACTCTCCATATCTCTTTATACCAGCATAGACTGGAGAATAATCATGGGAAAAATAATTTGCATTATCTTAAAATTTCTATTTCTATACCATGGCCTAACCTACCTAAAGAATTGACATTTATCAACCTTGATAAATGAAGTTATTTTAGTGTTGCTTATTTCAAAACAAAAAAAGCCTGTTCTTTATTAGAGTTCTCATGTAAGGCAAAAGTAATCTCAACTATTTGACCTCAAGTCAATTTTATACAAGTAAAAAAGGGCAAAACCCCTTTGAACATAGCTGTGTATTTACCCATTTACTCTGTCTAGATAGATATATTATGGCACCCTGCTGAGTGAACATAAGGTAAAGCATTCAGCACTATGAAAGTGTCTGAATTACTGGCATTGTATGAACTTACTGTACAGAAATTAATTAATTAAATTTCATATATTTTGATACAGAGTAACTGAAAGCTTTACCTATCAGTAGTATGAAATGAATTACTTTATTTCCTATGATTTATCATATCATTTTTTGCCAAAGTTATGTTAGAACACTTCCAGAAAAGAGGTTTCTTAAGTGTCGTAGAAATAAATATTTTCAGCTTGTACCAGAAATTATTTGTATGTATGTATATGTATTTACTCCTTAAACTACAAAAAAATTGCATCATTTAAACTATTAAATGTCACTTCAGGACAGTCTTTTGTCTGCACTGTAGTATGTCAATCAAAAACCAAAACTCCCCAGCTACATTTCCGCCTAAGAGCTGAAAACATAATGATCAGGTAATGATATTTACAATACTGTGAAGGAGTGGGTTCTAAATAGAGCCTTAGCCTAAAACTCAAGTGAAAGGAAGGGTTCTGCCTCTTTTTGTTTACCTCTCCTGTCCCTATTCATCCAGAGTCTTTGAGAAGGGCTTTTCCTGCCTATTCTTTGCCAGCTGGTGAAGAGGCTGAGGACTAGCTCTTGTTACAGTCTGCAACCTTATCAAAGAGTGGATATTGTTTGAGTGTTACTCTTATCATCTTCTTCAAAGAGAAAGGCAACATTCAACTTTATTTCTAAGATGATATTTTGGCTTTGTGGATATACTTTCCTTTTCTTTTCCTTCCTAATGGGTAGAACTGAATTTAGACCAGATGGAATTTAACTTTTGTCATGCTCCGTAAAGTTATCATTTGCATAAGAAAGAATAAAAATAATAATTCCGTATCATCTTTGATACTATTTGCTTGCTTTTCTGTGGCACGGATATTTTGGAGAAAAGTAAAAAACTGTTTCCAGAGATAACTGTGCCAGGAAATAAGTATGTAATGTGTGTCTAGAAGAAGAAAACAAACTTTGCAGCTTCAAGTATTCCTCTCTTTATAACATCTACTGTATTCCACTAGTTTGTCACATCATGCCATCTGAGCAATTCCTGAATCTTATAATAGTTGGAATTAAGTAGAAAACTAGAGGTGCAGTCATACTGCTTTGTGTGTTGCAGTGACCTGTGCTGTTTCTTTGAAAGAAAATGAAGTAATTAAGAATGTATCTGAGAAGGAAAGAGGTGAGAAAGAGAAAGCTACATATGAAATGCTGGAAAGAAGTGAATGAATATGTTTATCTCAACTTAATATCAATTTTGACATATATATTTCATGTTTATATCTTACATTTCTAGTGGCAAATAGACAAACATAAGTATCTGCACATGTATTTTGAGTTTAAAACACTCATTGTTCTATTGACAAATAGATTCATTTTACCCTGGAATTCCTGGGACTGTTATAAAAGTATGCAAGATATCAGCAGGTCTCCTTCTGAGAGAAAATAACATCTTTTCAGGCTCCATTAGTGTGACATTTTAAAACTCATTATGTTCGGTAGGATTCTGAATGAGAACATGTGTTTTTAACATATGATGTTCAATATCTGGCAAAGACATTATATACGTAGATTATATGCCTCTGTGAAAAGAAAGGCATTTACAGCTTTGTTCATGCTTTTCTAACCTGAGATTGTGCATGATTATAGCAAGGTTTTGCTTCTCTTCTTTTCTCTGCTAAAATTCAAAGATAATTTTCATCCCATAGAAAACTTCACGGATCAGGGCAGAGATATAACAATCAAAGCCTAGAGAGAGAATTCCCTGTAGTATGACTTTGAAATTAGAGTAAACCTATCTGAATGATGATAAGTAAACAGAATTCTTAAGCATGTTTGGGGTTTTTTTTCACATGATAGCGTACGGGAGGAAATCAATGTCTCAGAGGGTGAAACCCATGCATGCTTGAGTTTGGCTTTGGTTTTTAAAAGGAATAGAGCTTTAAACTAAATACTATGGTGCTTATTTAGACAATCTTGTTTTCTAAATATATTTTTTATTTTTTATTCTAGGAAGAATTGTGGACTTATTGTCATCTAATTAGATGTTTTAAATTTGATGATTTTGTTAAATATTTTAAATAAGTGAGACACAGTTTAGGCCTCAAAATGAAACATAAGAACAGCAGAGGCAGTAGGAATGAATTCCGGTGGACTGCTACTTTCTAGCATTAGAAATACTTCTTATGTCATAATGCCAGACATTCTTTACACTTTTTTTCAAATGTAAAAGTGTGGCCTTTGTTATTATAAAGCTCTTAACCATGTGACAGGTTTCTACTTTATTTTATTTTATTTTATTTTATTTTATTTTGTTTTGTTTTGTTTTGTCTTATTTTATTTATTAGTTTAACTATTTCCAAAGGGTACATTTGTTTAGCACTTTGATCATCGTCTATTCCCTCAAAAGCAATTGAAAATTAATCTCTTGATGTCATAGTAAGTGGAGGATAAAGATCTATGTTCTGAGAAAAATTCAGAATAAATACTGTTACTTCTAAAATAGCTGCACATCTATAGGTTTTGTGAACTCGTGAACTCTTCTCAAAAGGTATTAGGGGACAGTGGGGGGCAGGAAAAAAAAGGAAAGGATGAGACAGCAAGACATAGGAGTTTATTTGTCTCTAAAGCATATAATGAAAGAATGATGTTCTGTCTGCTGTAAATATCTGAACTCCTTTTGTTCTCCCATTCTTGCAGGGAATTTGAAGGTCATTTGAGAGTCCTTGTCTTCGCTGGGAATGAGGTCCCCAAATAGCTACAAAAGCAAGTCTTCTTGAAGTACAATTTCTGGTCCCAAGAGAAAATTCCATCATTTTCAAATGAAAGAGTAGGTGAATGTGGAGCATAATGTATCTGCCACAGCATGGTATTGTTTTAAGCAAAGGTAATGCAAACTACAGCTCCTGAACACAGTGTTGCTAACACCTTTAGATGAACTTGTGGTGTTTTTCTGACTACAAAAAACACAGCTTCTTGTCCTGACACTTTCCTTCTTTACTTCTTCACACGCTGCAAATGCAAAGCCATGAAATTAAGGTGCAATTGCTTGAAGCAAGGAGAAAACCTGATTATTTCACACCCCTTTTTGTTGAAAAATTTCAATTTTAGAGGGTAAAAGCCCCTACCTTCATGTGCATTGTTAGTACACTAACATTTGTCATTCTACCAGAAAAAACAGATGATTAAAAATATTTTTAATGATGTAAAAATTATCTGTTAAAGAAATTAACCTAGATCTGTGATAGCGAGGCTCCTAATAAAGATGTTATTACTGAGTTCTTTGTACTTTTACACACTGTGATCATGATCAGCATAGTTTTCATTATAGTATATAACTGGTATACTATATGACAAATATAAACTGATATTTATGAGACAATAGGCCTTGGGTGATTGTTTACCACACATCTTAAAATTAATATTTTCTAGAATTCCTTTCAGCCACCCCAATAATTTTCATTGATTATATTCCTTTGCCAGTAGCTCACCAGGAAACAAACTTCCAAACCAACCAACCAAACAAAAAAACTTCACAGAATCTTCCTTTTCTTTTTCAAATCAGTTAATTAAGGTTTAAAATATTCTAAATATAATTTTCCTAGCAGAAATATCTAATCGGAGGTTCAAAAGAGGTTTAAATATCTATCTGTCCTCCTTTAGCATTGCTCCTAAAACATGTAATTTCTGTGTCATCCTTCTACTTATTAAAGTAGATGCATTCACTGTGCATCAAACATGGAGTATGTAAAGCTGACATGGATGGAAAATAAAACCACAAACTGTTCCTGCCACTGGTAGTGTAAAATAGAAGACTAAATGATTACTGAGAAATATTATAACAGAAAATATTTTAAATATATGTGAAGTACACAACATCTTCAAGAAAGACATGGGGTTTTTTGAGATTTGTAAATCAAAGTTGATTCTGTTTCTTATTTCCCAGTCTTATTCATCCCAACCAATAGAGCACACATGAAAAAAAAAGATTTTGCTCTGAGTTTTTTAAAAATAGCAACATTCACCTGGGCATAATTTTTGGACCATTCTTGTTTTTTTTCATTTTTATGGAATATTCCTATATATGCAAATGAGAGGGGGTCTCATTATTCTTTTGGTTTACTTTCTTTTATTTGTCTATAAGACTTGAAAGAGTTGAAGACTTGAAACAATATTCTTTTTAGGGGTCATATTAATGTCGTTTTTTGTAATTATAAACCTTCTGTGAAGATACATTATCTTTAATGTTTCTCCAATAGTCACAAATCAATTTGGAATGACAAAAAGTAAGGCTCATCTATGGTTCGCTTCTGTTCATTTTTGGGTTTTTTTGTTATATGAGAATCAAGCTGATTAAATCTATTAGTTACAAATATTTTGTAGAGTCTCAATATTCCGAAAATGTATTTGGGATACAAATATTATCAGAGCTGTACAGTAGGTAGCTTGTGCTGAGATGTTGTAATAGAAAACTCTGCATGTATCTTACTTTGCCTGCATGGTTTTTGTTTAAATTATAGTAAAATTTGACAGGAGATGAAAAAATCCCATTTCCATAAGATCAATAATAATTTTATTTTAGATTGATGAAGTCTTTAGTAATATAAATAGATGGCATTGTAAAATAAGTGATTACTAATTTATGCAGCAAAGAAAATGTGCTTTATGCTGGCCTATGTTTGTGAATTATTTCACAAATCATAGATAGCATCAGTACATAGGTAAAAATAACAGAATATATTCCTTTATGTTCAATTAAGAAATAGCTGCAATGCTATTTTTATTTTGGCCTTCCATGTTTCTTTTCTGTAGTTTAGTGTAACATTAACCTAGCCATACAGTGAATAACAGAAATAAAAAATGAAAAAGGATCAGAGCAGAATAGCTTCAAACATTCTCAGGGTAACAGCTTTGTGAGAAACACCTCCCCCTGTGTAAGCTAAATGATATTGACATGAGAATAACAGCTCAAAGGTTGGAAAACTATGGTATTTCTTTGCAAATAATAGAAATAAGGGAGTGTGGGGAGGTTACATTTAGTGTCACGGCATGCTTTTTATGATACAGATCAACAATCTACATCTTCATCTTAGCAGCCATTTTTCCACACACCAGTAGAAAATTTCTGTCCACATCTGCTAATGCAGTGATCACAGCTGGAGTATTTCTACTCATGTTTAGAACAAGAAGAAAAGAAAATTGAAAGAAAGACATTCTGGAAGCACAAAAACAAGAGAGTTTTACTCTAAGTAGTTAAAATGATTCCTGATTTCTTTCTGAGACAGTAATTTCCTGGAGCAAGTTCAAAAATGTCTTTTTGGTTTATTGTGATGCCCTCTATTGAAGATAGTGTTTTGTGAAAATTCAATTTGAAGTGGAGTTCAAAGCAAGGGGAGAATAGACTAAATGAATGCACTTTCTCTAAATAGAAACTCTGGTGATATGAAATTCCATTCAGGATTGTTTTTCAATAAAGATCCATTAGTAAGGTAACAAATGACAAAAAAACCAGCCTATGAAAATCTCAGTAACAGGTAGAATTTCCTCCATGAGAGCTTGATTGCTTGATCTTTCCTGCTTTTCAGTAAGACATGGACTTTCTGTTTTGCCTAATTGTAAGATAAGCACTTCTGCTCTTCATTGACTCTTCCATTTGAAATGATGAGCTCTTCATTATATGATCACAAAATATATATATTGAAGGAAGAGATGATATCACAGGGAGACAGATTTCCAAGTAAATAACTTGAAAGTATTCATGAGAGAGAAGAAAATGTACCACCCAAACAAGCACCTGGTTGAAGATGGTCATAAGAACCATGCTGCTGCTGAATAGCAGTTTTAGTTACTTTCACAATACTAGATACTAATACTAAAAAAAAAAAAAAAGGCAAAAAAGAGAGAGAAGCTCTACATTCACTGTTGATAACTTTTGTTCTGCTGTAGTAAGAGATGAAATTACATTCACAGACAAGACACAATTGGCACTTTCTCACTGTAATCAACAAATTGTGCAGGCTCTTCTGTGCTTTATCTGTTATCTTTAATAAATGAAGTCTTGAGGTAAAGAAATAACAAAGACTGCTACTGGAAGTCAATCAGTCACAAACTGATTGCACAAAGGTGTTCATACACAGGAAGACAAGTCTTGATGCTCCTGAGAGGGCACTAGTGAAGTGAACATCACTGTCTTATCAGTAGGATTCAGGTCAAGTTGCCAATAAACAGCCAATGTTAGGAATACAAAAGTCATGTGACAATAGAAATAGCACCTTGAGTGCTCCTTGCAATCTATCTATTGACTACAAATTGCACAGGTGGGGTCAGGTGCAACCTGCTGATCTCTTGAAGAATTATTGATAAATGAATTGTATGACCCAACAAATTATAATGTACAAACAGATCAGTTGCTCTGTTAGTGGCAACAAAAAGTCAAATAATATGTTATTTTTCACTTGATGTTCCTCAGTTTTTCAGTCCAGTGGAGTATTGATTTTCAGTTACTTGTTGACTAAAAGGGAATGGTCATATGGTGTTATTGTCACTTTGACATTTGCTCTGTAAGAAGTTGTGCATGGTAAAGATTTCTGGTCTGAACTTTGATTAAAGAGGAGTCATATGTCAATAACAGTCTCATGGTTTCAAAACAAGTAAAATCAAACTCCTGGAAGGATTAAACACTGAAATATTTAAAACAGCAGATGTCTAGCTGGATCCCTAGACACTGCTCTAATTCAATGACTGAACAAAACTGAAGATAGTGAGTTGGAATAAAAAGTACTGAGCAGCAGTACTCAGTACCTCATCAGAGGTTTCAGCTATAGTGCACATTATTTATTAAACTGTCAATCTGCCATAACTAGAATAGCATCAGATAGAGTTCCACAGCAACCAGCTCAGGATCATCTGGGAGTGCTGTATCAGTAAGTCATGAAATCATTATCCAGATGCTTCAGGGTAAGGCAGTGGCTACTGGTAAAGTCAGTGATAATTCTGACTAATTCTGACTAAATATGGACATCTTTTTTCTTTTCACACCAGAGCAACTAGTAATCACCGTATGGAATAAATTGAGAATAGATTGGGAGTTTAAAATTGAAATGTCATCCATCCCTACAAGCATGAAAGTGACAGTGAAAACCACTGTTGTTTCTCTCAGGTTTTGAAAATGTCCTTGACAGAATAACAATCAGAAGAATCTGTGGAAAAGAGTCCTCCCTAAAGGTAATCTGAATAGTGAAGACCACACTGACATGATTTCCTGCTCACAGGGAAAGCCAAGAAATGTTCAGAAAATAAAGTCAAGGTCTATGTCTACTCCTTGCCTCTAACCAAATTCATTAGTATTGGGGTTCTGCAAAAGCATCAATAGAGATTTCTGTTCAGGCAAGTCAATGGCTGCCCATTTTAAATTGGTAAGTTTTAGCAGCAAAGGTGAAACATTTAGAACTACTTTTTTTAGCTAAAATGTAACCAAACAAGGACAGGTTTAGTTTGTCATCATATGGCTTAAAGCACAGGTTTCATGTACATATATGTGAAAGTATGCTATTCATTACAAATGGTTTCGTCTCAGAAGAGTCTTATTGTTAGCAGAAAGCATGTTAAACCAATTGTAAATATTGACATTTAAGGACAGTTCTAATATCACATGAATATCAAATGAAATATGCCTAAAAATGGAGTCACACAGAGGACAGTAAGAGTCATTACAATTACGAGGAAAAGTAGCATAGCTGGAATGAAGAAAAAGGGACTTCAAACAATTTTAAGTACCCTGCAATTTTTCTTACCACTTCTCTGCATGTCTGAGTCTTTTTTTGGAGCTGTCACATCAAATGATCAGCTAGTCACCCATAGGCTGTCTTCATGTTCTTGGTACAAAATGGTTAAATGTCTTAAACAGTGAGTCTCAAAGCATTGCCTATAGCTGATATCAAAGCAACACTCCTGTGAGCTGAGCTGCACCAGACATCTGCTGCATATATCAAATAACCAGCCATCCACAAGCATTTGGTATGGACAGTTTAAATACAATGAATGGTTGAGACTGACCAATTAAACATTACTGAGACATTCTCAAGGTAAATCTTCAGTCATAGAACATCAGTCTCACAACATGAGATACAATTAAAGGTCATCTGCTATGTCAGAGAACATATGCTGATATTACCAAACATATGGAGAAAAAAAAGGAAAACTACATCAAATGAAAAGGCAACAAAATAAAACAAGGACAGTGTGGGCATGATGCTGCATCTGTCACATCCCTGGGTGTAAGTGTACAGCAAAAATTTAACAGAAACCCCACAAGTAAAACTACCCATGTTTTAAGTTAACAGGGTAAGATTTGACAGTGTAGAATATGTCATCAGTATCAAAATGCCTTACCAAAACCTGAAAAATGCCAGTATCATTGTTAACACTCTACTGGCAACACTACCAAAACAAACAAACAAACAAGCAATTAGTTTCAAATGATATCTACCAAAATACAGGAATCCCTGAGAAGCCTTCACAGAAATCTCAAAACATTTTTTCACAGAAATTTTCTTTAAGGCAAATTACCCCTTGTGTGTAGCTCAGCACTGAAATGAAGAGATTGTTTCTAACAGGCACAAAGTAGACCAGCTGCATATGTTGCAGCTTTGTCATCATTTTCACAGATGTTTGCACATCTTAACTGTCCCAGCTGTTTGACGTGTGTTCATGTCTTCTGTGGTCTAAGGGACTGAATTGCACTTCAAATTCTTGCTCTCTGTTGCATGGATCTGATACCACATGGTGTCAGGAAGTTATGAGGATGGGCAAATACATAAGGAAGGTGTCCTGGGAGCATGGGTGATGGCATGACAGACAGGGTGGGGATCTCACCAAACAGTGGTCCAGTCCCCAGTACTTGATCAAGGAGAGCAGAGAAAGATCAGTAACTAGGTTCGAAAAGGTGCTGGGCTGGCTGGGGATGGTCATGGGTATGGGCAGTGTGGAGGTCTGGGCCACTAAAGCACAGCATGGGCACCCCTACAGCACAGCCCAGGCAAGAGCCAGGTAAAAGGACCTGAACTCCAGTGCAGTTCCTGCAGCTGAAATATTGGCCCACAGAGACTGTTCCCAGACCTTGTCCCAGACCACTTCACAGCAAAGCTGACCCTCACCACCTGCATCCCAGCCCCAGGAGAAAAAAAAGATGTTGCAAAGTCTATTGGTGCATGGCTGCTTTTCTGAACTGGATACGACTTGAACCTTTACCTCACTGTAATCCCACATGAAATGTTATTGCTTTTGTGAGGCTTGCAGATAGGTCAATATTCTTCATTACTGGAAGCAGAAAAGAGAAGATGTGACTGTATGACTGTGTAACCCCTGTGAGTGTAAATCAGTTCTTATTATTATTAGTTCATGTAAAAACTGTCCCCCTGTGTCATAAGCCTGCAGAGACCTTAACTACTGAGAGCTAGCACTGCCTCCCTCCACTAGAAATAAATTTATATCCTTGAGAATACCCATTAAGGGCAAAGCAATATGAGAAAATTGGATGCCTTGAATATAGACTACATTAACTGTGAGAATATGACCTACATACTTAATCTAAAAACCAGATTGTTTGCTCAGGTGCTTTTTAAATTTATCCAGATGTAGCTGAATTGTATTTCTCAGCTACCCGCCGTACTTGCTTGGTGTGTGAAAAACATCTCCTATGTTTAGAATTGAACACACAGAAGCCCCCCCAGGAGCCTCTTTCACTCTGCCTTGAAGATCCTCTTATCAGCAGGCATTAGTTTAGAATTTCAAGACCAAATTCAGTCTCACAGAGTATATGTAGTATTTCTACTGAGTGTTCCTCTGATGTTCCAAAAAATCCTATGTGTAGACAAATGGTGAGCCAGGCTTTGAATTTTCAGTTTACTTTTAATTTAGGGGTACCAAAGGAATAAAATAAATGTTGAAAAATTGAGCTGATGCCATCGATTTTAAATTCTTTCTGCACATTTGAATTTGATGCCTCTTTGTCTTAACCCTATAAAATCTTTGTATTCTCCATATAGAGTTAAGTTATGAACACAGAGGAACATCTTGATGTAACCAAATACAGGATCATAGAGTCATAGACACATTTATGCTAGAAGAGAGCATTAAGACCATTAAGTCCAACCATTAACCATTAATCTACTCCCATCTGGTTTAGATGACAATCGATTTCAATGCTGATCAAAATCACCAAAAAAAGTCTGTCAAAGATCACTGTATTTCAATGAATAGCAAACAGTCTTTATATAAGGTTTTGATGGTTTCTAAAAATCACATTATAAACTAAGTAATTGCTTGCAAAAAGAAACTTAGAAATTGAGAAGATAGTGGAATTAAAATTATATATATATAAGAATATCCAAATTCTTGTACATTCTCATAAGATACCTAAAGGGTTTAGTTTTTTTCTTGATCAGTCACTGCACACACAGAATTTCATAATTTTTTAGGAAAGATTATCAGCTAGTGCACAGAATCAGATTATTGTTGATTAAGTTAGGAGTAATATTGTAAAACTATAGCTTGTTGTTGAAAAACATAATTTACTGCACATGGGATGGGACAGATAACAAGGCTGATTTCTGATAATGAAGTACTGCTTCTTAGATATTCAAACTATAGATGTCTGAGGAACAACACTTCAAAACAGAATCCAATGTACAGCATCAGTGATGAAATACCTTGCAGTGCAGTTCCATTGAATGGCAAACTCTCTACAAGAACTGAATAATTTTTAACATAGAAAGAGCAGTCATCAATTTCTTTTCTTCTTGAAGTTTCATAGTTTAAGCACTGAATTATCAAACAGGCCATTAAAATTGGTGTTTAATAATAGCTATTTGAAAAGCTCATCTGAAAGCAGATAGTGCTTCTATGTGACTGTCTGCTTTGTATATGCCCTGGTATCAATATACTGGGAGAACAGCATATGGTTTCTTTGATGGAAAGTAATGGAAAATGACAGACTGAAGATGCTGTGGTGCCAATTTCATGAATAATGCATTAGGGTAACAGGTATAATCAGTGCAGTTTAATAGTCTTCAGCCTCCAGAGATGCAACAGCAGCATACAGAGGAATTATCCTTGTACTAGGACCACCTGACACTTACCTTTTTTTTTCCCCTTGATTTTATTTGATTGAGACTACACTATATGCCTTTAAAAAGGCAGAGTCTGAACCAAAAATGTTATGTTCTGAGTCATAATTAATTTAGCATACATGTCATGTGCAATTTACCTTTTAATAATAAGCACAAATTTCAAAATCCCTTTTCTCTGGTTTAAATTGAATATAGGTTTTAGAGCTCAAAATTTTATAGGAAGAACAATTTTATGGTTGTCATTCATGCAATGAAACCATTTTCTATATTATGGAATGCCTTTATGCCATTTCAAGTGATACACCACACCACACATGTACCAAAATTGGTTTAACTTTGATTATTTTTCTATATCAAAAATAAGTCTAAGAATAATTTGAAAAAAAAAACCATCTTGCACAACGGTGTTAAAAGATTTTGCATGAAGCATGTGCTGATTTGTATTTAATGATAATAGAAAAGCTCTATGAAAGAGATTTACACTTAGGGACACATAATCCTCTTGGCACTCAGGTCTTACATTATGATGTCATGACTCCATAGCAATGAATATGAATTAATGTAAATGACTTGGGACACAGGATTACAGTCCTAGTACTTACACTTTTACTCCAGGAAAGATGCCTATGTTTCTCAGTTACAAGTTCCATTTTCTACCTTAGAAATGAGCTACAGTGATGTATGTCCAGGTTTCAACTTTATGAATCTATTCTGATTGCTATATATCTGCTTCTGAAAAGACATCTTGGCAGATCTTGCTTTAAAATAAATTCATGATAGCTTTTTAAATAGCATTCTACAAGTCAAAAGGGCAGTAAGTGTTAGTTTTGTATGCATGTAGATGTATAGAGTCATGTGTATTCACATAAATACTCATTCTACAAATTAGAAAAAAAGAATGGTAATCTAGTCTGGGTAATGTAGGAAATATTTTTGAAATATAAAATAAGGTGATCTTAAATAAAATAAAGCCAGTCATCACAAATAAGCTGTTATAGAACACTCCTGCTCATTAAATGAAATATTCTTTGTTACAATAATCTGTTCTGTTCTTTCCACCCTCTCATCACTGCAGTTATAATTGCATGTATAAATACTGCAATTCTTGAAGCTCTTAATAAGTGTATGCAAAAATCCATTTTAACATGTGGGACCAAATTGCCAGATTTTAAATTTATAGCATTTTCAGAACATCTAGTGTTTTTAACTCTGAATACTTAGGAGCTCAAATACTGTCATTCATTATTGGAAGCATAATGCTTCTTCTGATGAAAGTATTTCTTATTCATACAGTTAGTAAAAATCTAGTCTTGTAAAGAGTAGTACATTGGAGCATGAAAAAGAAAAGTTTCTCATTTCTGGACTGACCCTGATAAATATATTGCATTCACACCTGGGAAATTTTGCATCCACAAAATATGATTTCAGTAACCATCTGCAAATGTTTTTCCCTACAGATTGCATGAACATGTAAGGACCTTCAGCTACCCAGGCAGTTTGAACACATCCTTTCATTAAAACCTCCCTTGTCAGCCCCATCTAACACTGAAGAGCCCTCTATCATTTGTATGTCAGCCATTTCTGATAGAATCGCAGCTGATTTTTATTACCATTGCTTTTTTTCTTGGTAATAAAGATTTTATAATGCTAAAACGTTCTGCTATGTTTTTACCACAACGGAAATCATAGCAGATACAGGAGTGGTTGGAGGGCTGGAGAAGTAACTTTGGTAGCAACACCACATACAATTTAGTTGATTCAGAATAAATGCAATATTCTTTCATAAGCTAGTTTTTCTGTTGGACTAAGAAACTAAATCAACAAGAGACAGACTGAATCATTTCCCCATCCATTGAATCGGTTAATTTTCTGAACTTTTAAAATTTTTACAAAATTGTATCACTTGCCTGAACTTATTCAACTGTAACAAAAAAAAGTGCGCAGCCTAAGAGCATCAGTTGGAGCTTCCAATGGTGTCACAGCAGCACAAAACTGGTGCAATGAACAGCTAGCATCAAAATAGCTAAGAAAAGTTTAATTACGATCATCTGTTTGATATTCATACTTGTTTAGCACATGTCCCCCATCTACTGGCCATGAATATCAGAAGAAAGAAGAAAGAATGCAAGAGCTTTCATGGGACCACAGAGTTTAACACAGGGAATTCAACCAGGTAAGGTTTAAGCATGCAGTCAAAAGCTAAAATTGTTGGTTTGGAGTTTGAGATAAGAGAAAACAGTTTTCCTAGGGCAACCCTACATCAATTATATTTTGAAAATATCATTATGTGAAGAATTACTGTTGAAACTCTGACCAGCAACAGGACAAAAAAATTCATGCACAGAGGACTGCATTTGAAATCCTCTGCAAAAAGTTGTATGCCCACGTACATTAAGTTCCGGGCATAAATAACAGCTAAGAGGAACGTAGATATTTTCTGACAGCTGAAGATTTACCAACCCATTTGCAGTAGACTTCCCTCCTGTTAAGTTAATACTAGGGTGTGCAATATCGTACAGACCTCTTGTGTGGTGGGGACATTGCTGATCCATGCTGACAGCTTGGGCCTGCCTCAAAGATTGGCATTCCATGGTTGTAGATTCATGAACCATCGAGAGAGATTCTTCAGCTCTGCTTCTCAGCATGGAAAGATGTAAACAGAGACCAGAAGGAAGTTGCTGACATACCCACCAGAGGTGGTATGGGCAGTGGTATTTCTAAACTTATGTCAATGCAGGGCAAGAATTAATGATTCGTAGCCAACCAAATTGTGGTCAGAACAACTGCAGGAACTTCATATGCTGTACTTCTGTGGGAGGGCTGAAACAGCACTTTGCAATGCTCCTGGCAGTTCTGAAAGTAGATGTGGCAGGAGTGTATGGAGAAGCAATAGTTCTCCACAACAGGCTAGCACAGAATTCTCCAGCAGAGCTGAGTAACCAGCTGGCTCTAATGGCTGTTTCATGTGTGCACACACATCCATCTGACATTTTCTCATCTGGGCAATTCAGTAGTCCAACACAAACTGGAAATACTTATATCTGCTCTGCTCAACATCTTTTTTTTTAGTTTTGCCTTATCTTAGTGTCTTTTTTTTTTTTGTCTTTACCTTTGTACTTCTGGGTGCATCAGAAGTCAGAGGGTAGATGGCCTGACTATCTTAGCTTTCCATTTCTCCTACAGCAGGGAGAAGATTGGATGAGAAGTGCAGCCCTTTATCACCAGAAAAACATGTGGAGAGATGAAAAGTCTTAATGATCTGTGAAGTCACAATGAACTGCTCTGTTGCTTGTACAACAGCCTCTCCACAGCCGCCCAACTCTCAAGAGCAAAGATTTCTGTAAGGAGTGTAGACATAGATTCTTTCCTTTGTTGATCATTTCCAGGGATGACTGATTGAATAAGAACTGTGAATAGGATGATTCATCATCTGATGAATATTCTTTATGTTTTCCTTCTCACTGTGGCATAGAGGCCACAGCTGCAGGGTCTGCACAAGAAGGTTGAGCTGCCTAAACTATTCCAGCAAAGAGAGGGTTTAATGGGGCTGGGTTATGTAATGTGAGGGAGATGACAGCCAAAGAAAGATGACTGAGATGCCCTGTCGAACTGTCAGTGTCTCCCTAGGCTTCACTGACTGAAGAGGGAGTCAAGAGTTCCTGCCACAGTGGTGGGAAAGGCCTTGGAGTGCTGTAATCTGTCATGCTGGAGAAGCGGTGAACCTACGTACACCAGGCCCATGAAACATAGCCTGGTACCGGTGCCATTGGGAACTTTAATTCCTCTTTTATGCTCAATATCCAACACCAATGTTGAACAAGCTGGTTCTAGCTGGCTGAGACCTATGAACTGGGATTCTGGCACAATTTGAGTCGAGTTATGTCAATGTCCTTCTGATCTATCCCAAAGTTACATACAAGTACCGGAAAGCCAAACACTCATCAGAATGGACCTTTTGTACCAGAGTAGAATGAGTCATTGATAGGCCCAGAATTCCGGTCAGGCTAGGGGAAAGCCAGACTTGCCTTGCAATATTTACTTCCACACCAGGATGCAATTGTCGTGGATGGGTGTTATGACTACTTTTTTCCCCTCTGAATGAACCCAACTGCACACCAGCATTCAGGAGCTGATAGATTATGGAGATTGGCTCAATGACTGGTAGCCCAGTGAAGCAAGCAAGTGTGGTTTTCCTTTGCCATTGGGAACATCTTTTCCTTAAACTAGAAATAGCTTTTTTCTCTTTTCACACCTGGCAGTAGAATGTCAAAAATCTTACAGATAACAAACCTCTCAGACTTTTCTTAACATGGCATGACAAGAATGATAATTTTCTTAAGCCATTTTCACTTCTCTGAAGATGAAGACTGAAATACTTCTGGGTTTTGTGGTTTGTTTTTGGTGAGGTTATTTTGAGGAGGGAGAGGTAATGGAAAAAAGAAAGGAGATAAGTAGGAACAAACCAGGAACAAATTAAAACAGAAAAGAGAAAACAGAATGAAAGGTGGCATATACATATATATGATGTGTGTGTATATATATATATATATATATATATATATATATGTACATATATATATAAAAAAATAAAAATTTAGAAACATATGAGTTGGAAACAGGTCTTGTTAACATTTTTGTTTCGCTAAAAATTCATTTATTATAAACTTTCTATGGACAGATGCTGATAGACTAGACCAAGCAGCTGTAGTTTCAACAATTTGGAAGAAATTTTAAAAAAAGAAGAAAAATTCTACATTTATGACCCTAGCCTCCTTTTCTCTTCTCCTAATACCCAAATTTAGTCTCACTAAAGGATATGTTTACTTTTACTTATAATCTCATTAGTGAGTTCATCATCTAAGTTATGCACTTTGACTTGGCATTCCACATAATTTCTAGATTTGGTAATAATGAAGTTGTCATACATAGGGAGAATTGTCTAAACATCCTCAGGAGAATATTCAGTAACAGAAGCAGGTAAATTATTTCAGGGTGATAGGGATGATGACAACAGTAGCAAAGAGACAGTAGACAGGATGAAACAAGACACAGAAATGAGTGTAAAAGGATGAAATGAAGACGCAAGCTAGTTTTCAACTTTAGAAGGATGAAAGAGGAAGATAATAGAAAAAGAGAAGAGACAGTGCAAAAATTGTGATTGAAGAGCTGTGTGGATTGCAACTAATGAGTGGTAATTAAGGTGGTGAAAGACTGGCTGCATGTATTTAACATAGCCATGAAAAATATACACTAAAATTTTGCAGGGGTTGAAGTATAGCTAAGGGTAATTGAGAACATGTATAATAATTTGTCAAACAAGGACAGAGAAGAAAAGATATAAAATACCCATGTGAAAAATCCTTTGGTGTAAAAGAGTTAACCAATGGCTCTCCTAGTGTAACTCCCAGCAGGCTACTCCAGGAAAAAGCTGGCACAATATGACCACAGTTTCCAAGGAAAGCCTGAAGCCTTATTCAGCCAGACCTATGCATTAATCATTACAAATAGGTTCCTGTAAATAATATAATTCTTCCCTCACTTTTTGGAAAGCAGAACAGCTCAGAGCACAAAACTGCACTGGCTGCATATTTTGCAATTATCATACTAGAGGTAAAAAAAAAGCTGAAGTTAATATTTGGAGTTTGCTGTTGGGGTTTTGTTTCTGTTTTGTTTGCTAGCTTTTTTGGTTTGGTTTGGAGTTTGTTTGTTTGTTTGTTTTTTCTTACAGGATTTGTAGTCATAATCTTTTCTTTGGGTACCAGTGAAAATTTGTCTAGAAAAACAATAGCTGGGAAAACTTTGACTATAAAATGCTCAAATTTTCAACACTGTTAATTTATAGTATTAACAGGATGTTGCCATCATAGAATCATTGAATCATGGAATATGCTGAGTTGGAAGAAACCCATCAGGATTGTTGAGTTCCACTCCTGGCCCTGTGCAGGACAATCCAAGGATCACACCATGTGCCTGAGAGTGTTGTCCAAACACTTGAACTCTGTCAGGTTTTGTGTTGTGACCACTTTCCTGGGGAGCTGAGGAAAAAACTCTTTTCCTAATATCTAAGTTAAACCTGCGGACTCAGCTTCATGCGGAGATGTATGTATGTAACCTCTTATTTTTTCTTTTCTTTTTTTTTTTTTTTAAGTCAGAACTACTAAACAAAACAAGGTGAAACACTCCAATTAAGTTTTACTTCTAAATCACAATCTGCTTTTTTTTTTTTTAATTACTGTAGTGAAAAGTTCTCCCCACTCTAGATGTTGTCTACTGCTACAAAAAGCACTTGAAGAAAACCCAGGTCGACTAAAATAACAAGGGCAATCAACAAATACCTAACATCTCATATTTTGCTTCCTGTCCTTTGATAAGGTTTCACATGCATTAGCTGTGCCACAATGGAGATCAATGCCACCTGAGTTGCAATTCTGAAGCCACTAACATTACACTGGGATGTGTGATCTATCAAGTCTATTTTGGTTGAATAAATAGAGGATCTGGAAGACAAACAAGAATTTAGGTTTTTTTCTCCTTTTTTCTAAAACCTTTTCACATTGATATTATGTATGCAGGATACTCACTGCAAGCGGATGGAAGCTCATATCCTCTGTTATCAGTATTCTATGTTAGTCTCCACCCCTCTAGGGGTTCCAAATTCAATACAACTCTCTGTGGATCTCAGACCTTTTCAGATCCTCAGACCGTTTGTAAAAGTTCCGTACTTGCATGATTCTTATTAGTTTGTTTAGCAATGAAAACTTATTCCTTCATTGTCCAACCATGAACACTTACACATCCAGGCTAGCTCTATGTCCCTCTGTAAAGTCAACTAATTCAGATATAACTAATGATACTGTAGCATTGTGTGACACCAAAGAATGTTCATTTAACATGTTGAGTTATATAATGCAGACATGCACCATGACTTAAAGAGGAAGAAATTATCAAAACTCAAGACAGAACAATCTATCTCTAGGTGAATACTCAGAAAGGGAGCAAAAAAGGTATTAAAAAAAAAAAAAAACCTAAAAAAAACCCCCTAAAAAATCCTAAAACAACCTATCTTAATGCACACATACTCAAATAAAAAAAAAAAAGAGGGAATTACAAGTCTATTTTATTCTGACATAGAGAATTCCCTGTCTCAGTGTATCCCTTGTATTTTCATCAGTAGTAACAAGTCCCTGTGCTGTGGAAGGTCTGTTAAGAAATATCATTTCAAAAGCACTTCAGCAGCTAATTTTCTAAGCTTGCCTAAGGATTTTAACACTGCTTTTTAAAATGAAGTAGGATATAGATATAAAATAGTAAAGAAATATTTCTGACCAAACAATAGAAAAGTTGATAAAATATTAACATAAACTTGTATTTCTTTTTATAACCAGCTCTATTACTGCTGCATTTTTGTTGACTCAGTAAAAATAGCTGATACTTGCAGCATTATATGTGATGAATTTATATTCATGATTCTGTTTACAATACAAAAACCACAGTTTATGTACTCCTGCACTTAAGTCCATGGGCAGCACTCTCTGTAAATATGAGCCATTAAGCTCCAAAGTTATTTTACAGATTTTTTTTTCCCATTATAATCCTAATGCCAACAACTATGAGTGTGCAAGAAAAATGCTGTTGTCAAAAATGTAAGCAGATATTGATTGCCTTGCATTAAAATTTGCCAATGTTGAAGCATCGTAATAAAGACAGCAAAAAATATAATATAATTTTTCATTAAACTAGAGTCACTATGAGTCATTAAGCAATTTAACATATAAGGAGTAAATCTTTTACATGTATGTTCACTCCATAAAAGCAATACTCCTTCAGTATTGCTCTGGATCTCTGAAAACTAGTAGAATGGAACTAATTTAATTTTTTTATTTTTGGATTACTTAGTATTTATTCTTGATCTTGGCAACCCATACTGTCTTATCATATTAAATCATAATTTAATACACAAAACCATGAATACCATCAATCAATCAAAAATGTCAAGAATATTTCACTGAATTGTTTATATTCCATCATATAGCTAGAATTAACCTGGAATTGCATAAAGTGCTGCCACATAGTTCCTGCTGCTGTTATTTAAATATTGCTTTATGATTAGTTCTGTCAGTATCAGCATTAATTGCAGATTTTGGCTGCAAATAGGTGAATCAAATGAAGAGTAGATCATGACTCAAGTTTTCTATGAATACAAAGACATAGAAACATTGAATACTCTGAAGCAAATTTAGTACAGTTGTAATTATTTTTTCAGGTTTTTTTTCTTCGATTCTTTCATCCTTAAATACAACAAAAATTTAAGGAATTATATGTACTTACACAATAGTGTATATTTACATGTCAGGTTTTTTTATTATTATTTAAAGAATTATATAGACTGATTGTCTTTAAAGCCACTTTCAATTTTTTTCCAAGTACTATTCATCTCTTTCAAGTGCAAAATACTGTTCGTACTGGACAATATGTAATTGCAGTGATAATTGAAAGTAAAATTCAGTTCATATTTTTAGTTTAAAAATTGACCAAATTTGAATAGATGTTTTTTGGTCTGCAGCTGCACTAAGAAATATACAACAGTTCTCAGTATAAGTCCTGAAAAGAATGAACACTGTCACAGCTGGGATTAAATTAGAACACTGCTTAATAAAACATCAGTGATGTTGTTACAGCTGCCCCAAAATGGCACCATCCAGTGAAGCTCACTTCTAAAAATAATTTATTTGCTGCTTTTAACTACATCTCACTCTCAGCTTTCTACCTCCTGCAAAAACAACACGTAAAATATCAAGAAATAAGAATTAAAGACTACCGTGAATATCATCTTTCAGTTTAATTGCAATTCCACACTCTCTAATAGCTATATATCTTGATGATTTTGTTTGTTTGTTTTCATGCAGTAGAAAAGAAATTACCAGCCATGCTGAATACCAAATGTAATACCTACTCCAAATAAATCTAAATACTGTGGAGTAGGTGGCAAGTACCAGCCTTTTTTCCCATAGCCAAAGATTAATTTGCTGCTCAGGAAAGATTGCATACTGTGAGATTCACAGTTTAAGTTCTTTTATTTTCCACAGTATGAAGACAAGCTTCCCTCTTGTGGTCCCTGTTTGTTTTGGGTTGCTTTTTAAGGTGCAATTCATTTTCAATGCTCTTGAAAATGTACCTAGAAGGTATTTTGAGTTAATTTCTCATTCATTATTGACTACATGTACAACACTAAATTGTTGTCTATTACCTATAATGTTTCATATATATTACGGAAAGCTATTTTTAAATTGTTGCTTTCTGTCAACCTGAATCAGATGGAATTTATTTGACCCAGAAGTGCTTCACCCTGAAACACATAGGCAGTTAGGGTTTTTTTTCTTTCCAGGGGGGCAAATTTTTGATAGTAGTGATTCTTATTTAAAAAACCACAACCAGCCAAAAAAAAGCAGGCAAAGAAAAAATCCCCTCCAATAAAGGCAGCATTTGTGTATTCATTGTTTTATATGAACCACCTGATTATTCATGTCTTCAGACTACTTTCAGAATTAATTAAATACATTAAGACAGAAGCATTTGACAAAGGTATTTGAAAGCTGAGAAACTACAGAAGATGAAATAAAAATAATAATACTTCCAATTTACAAAAGTTAAGTCAACCTCACATTTCAGTATTTGACATTACATTCACATGATCTCTTGCTTCTTTCCTAATGGATCAAGAAACATATTTTTCAGTTTAGTTTTTAAATACTTCCTTTTTTTAAGTGAACGCAGAATCCTTTATTTGTGATTTCTGTCAAATTCATAGGCATTATGATTACTTTTAAAAAATAATAGCAATTACTGCAAAACTGGTCTCAAGTGCATTTACAGCTTATTGTCCAAATGAACAAGCAGTGTCAATTACAGAGGCATATGCAACTTGATTTTTCAATACCTGAGTGTGCTACGCTGCAAGAGTTCCATTAATAAAAATACATTAGCTAATATAATTTAAATGCCCAGAGAAATGAAGACTAAACTGTATTAAATGCAAGTTAAATGATATTATTCTCATTTTGACACGTTATACACTTTAAAATGTACTAGCACACACTGAACATTTGCTAAGCTGCGAGTGCAAATTCCATCCTTTTTACGAGTAAAGTCAAATTCTTGATTACTAGAAGGAACTCTTGAGGATTTACAATTAATGGGTATATTTGATGGTATCATCGTGTTTACTACAGCTTTAGCATGCTCCTAGCTCCCATAATTAAATGTCAATTATCACCTTAGTTTAGCATAATCTAAGAAAGATTTTAGGAAGAAAGAAACCTAATAAACATTAATTTACTGTCACCCTTGCATTCAACAGCAGAACAAATGAACAATTGTATGTATGTGTATAGTGAGGGTGAATAATGAGCAACAGTTTTCCGAAATATTTTAAATAACCTGTTTTTATATTGAAGCTGCATGGCATTTTTTTCTCACCTGTCATCCATCCTCTGCCCCCAAACCTTTTGTTACACTGCACTGAGACCCAAAAAAGACACATACACATACATATATATATATATATATTTAGATATGTATTTATATATATGTGTCTGTGCATTTGTGTGTATATACAATATACAAAGACACACATAGAGAGCTCCAAATCTGCCTTTTCAACATTTTATGCATAACAGTGTTTATCGATGTACCTAAACCTGTTATACTTCAAGCTGTGTGCCATCAAGCTGAACATCAACTTTTATGAATATATTAGGATAGGACATGACAAATAGACATTTTAAACAATAACTTCAGGTTTCATTGTTTTTGCACTACATGGTTTAATTTGCAGCCTCAACACCACTTTTTAGCTTACTCTATTATCATCACTGAGAAATTCTACGATGGTATTTCTGAATCCTTTCATTCTAGACCATTCTCCCCCAATAGTTTACTTTCCCTCCCCAAAGACCAGGTCTCCTTCTGAGAAATAATTTATTTCTTTTACCCAAAATAGATTTCTTAATATTGCCAATATTCCCACTTGGAGTGGTCAGGATGTAGGAAAATGGAACTATTTCACTGAGTCTCCAAGTGTCTACTAATTAATTGGAAACATCATGAAAAATGTTAGGCTAATAAAGTTTTATAGGAAAGGTGAACTGAAGATGCAAAAAGAGAAAGAAATTACAAATTACAGAATCCATCACTGCTGGTTTTACCCTGAAAACATAAGCCAGAATGAGTTCAAATTGAAGTAAGAAAACTGAAATGGCTAGAGGTGAAAGAGTGGCTAGCATTGCAAGAATCAACTGCTCCCTTAAATATGGGAAAAGAGCTGAAAACATTAAAAACATTATAACAGGCCTCTTCACAGATGGAGGATAACCTGATTCAAATTGAACCATCTCATACGGCTCTTGATTTTTTTCTTTCTCTTGTCATCTTTGCTTGCTTTTATCACAACAGAATCTAATGGAAGAAAATGTGGCCTTTCTAGGAGATAAATAAGCATATTTCAATCCCAGACAGATTATATGGCATAGAATAGAGAGAACTACAGTCAAGTGGTCTTTAGAAATTTAATGAAAGAATGGAAGAGTGATTTTCGCTGTGACAAGGAGAGCATTTCACTGCAGAAACAATAAATTGAATTGCATAAATTGCAATATAAATACAATAATAAGCTTCAGTTTTAACATTGTGTTTGTCCATCTAAAATTACCATTTTCAGATAAATATCAAAAAGTAAAAATAAATATTGAAAAAAAATAGTAAGAACATCTGTGTAGGATTTCTATTGTCTCCTGATGTTAGAGCAAAAATTCAGGCAGAAGGAGAAATTAAAAGATAAAACAGTTCATCATTGAAGATAATAAACTCTTTTATTCTGAATAACATATAATAGCAATATGCAATGCCAAAATAGTTTTTTCTAAAATGTACATTATAACCTAATCGTTAATGATGAAATAAGCCGATATGATAAGGCATGTAATGGCATAAAAAAGAAACCAAAAACCACCAAAGCTTTTATAGTTAAAAAAATGGGACACATATTTTAAGAAATATCCTGTTAAGCTGTGAATAATTATATAATTCTACATCCTGAGGAGGACAAAAATATGAACTTCAGGATATTCTGTTTAATATTATCTCCTCAGTTTCAGACATTCATTAGCCTCAAAGAAATCAAAGACAGAAAGACTCCTAAATTATATTATTTTCACTCAGATGACCTGTAAGTTTTATATTAAAAAATATCCTCTTGAATTCATACTTCATGTAAAATATATATATGGCTGCATTGTCTGTATGAGGCTATCACAGAGGCACTTTTGCCTTTTCTTTCTCCCAAGCTCTCTCTCTGATTAGCACTTATTTTCAAATTTTAAAAAAAATCAAAATTATTACAAATTATAGGTTGATATTATTATTAGGTATATTATAAGTATGTTGTTATTATTATAATAAGTTTAGGTTATAGGCATGAAAAAAATTGGGAATAACTAAAGAATTAAGTCCATCTGATTTTTTTAAGTCCACAAAAATATTTGTATTAAAATCTTTAACTGTAAGATAATGCACAAGATAAAAGAAAAGCTATACAAGAGAGGAACTGATTAAAAACATCTCCACTTTTCTGAAGGTGACATTTTCCAACTATGGGGAATTCCCAGGGAATCAATGGAAGGCTCCTCTGGAAGTCCTTTGAATGTTAATCTGAACAGGACTTGCAGAGCACATGTCAAGCATTTAAATATTACATCAAGAACAGCTATCCAGTTATCTCATTTTACTAATTTGTAATGGAAGACATAACTCCCCTTTATAAGAAAAATATCTTCACCCAAAAGTGGGACTGAACTGCAGGCATTTTGCATTTACAGTGATGCCTTCAAGCACGCTTGCTTCAAGATGATGCTTCAACCCATCAAGCATCAACAGATCTAGTTAAACCCTGGAGAGGTTGCTCATGTGAGTGAGTTGCTCTTCAACAGGATACTGGATCTTGGTAAGAGTTTACTTTAAGAAACACAAAATCAGAAATTACTTGCATCATAACTCTTACCCCTTCAACTGTAGACTTTCAGGGAGATGGTAGCATCTATGTCTAGATCTACTGAACTTCTGCCCTCACTGTATAAGAGATGAATCAGGCAGAAGTTTTCAAAACCCGTTATAGTTCCTACCTATGTTTTGCACCCAGATTAGTCATGGAAACCAAAAAGATGGAGGTGAGGGAAAAGCTATTTAACAGTTATATCAAATTTAAACCCAGGATGTCAGGTCACTGCTGCCCTAGGATTGTGATTACTTCTCAGATGTGGTAAGATTGATGTAACCATTAAAGTCTAGAAAGAGAAATGAGAAAATTTACTCTATTCTCATTTGTATTGCAAGCCATGGAATGCTTTCAATCTCTAAAAAAACAAGTATAACATAGAATCATAGAATCACAAAATGGTTTGGATCAGAAGGGACCTTTAAAATCACCTATTCCAACCAGTTGGCCATAGAAAGGAACATCTTTGACTAGATCAGGTTGCTCAAAGCACCATTCAACCTGATCTTGAACATTTCAAATCACGAGACATCTACAGTTTCTCTGGGCAACCTGTCCCAGTGCCTCACTACATTCATGTTAAAATTTCTTTCTTACAGCCAATAAAAATCTAATCTAAATCTGCCCTCTTTCAGTTTGGAACCATTAACCTTGTCCTGTCACTACAGGCCCTGGTGAAAAGTCTTTCTCTGTCTTTCTTAAGAGCTCATTCTATGTGGTAAAAAATTGTAATTTCCCCAGAGCCTTCTCTGCTCCAGACTGAACCCCATCTCTCTCAGCCTCTCCTCACAGGAGAGGCACTCCAGCAGTCTGATCATTGCTGTGTCATCCTCTGCACTTATTCTAACAAGTCGTGTCCTACTTGTCACACTTCTTTTACGCAGCCCAAGATACAGGTTGCTTTCTGGGCTGCAAGCACACATTGCCAGATTAGTTCCAATTTCTTGTCCACCAATATCCCAAAGTGCTTCTCCACAGGGTTGTTCCCAAAAAGTTATCACCTAGTTTGTGCAGATATTGTGAATTACCACAATCCAAGTACAGGATTTTGCACTTGATCTTGTTGAACTTCACAAAATTCACATGGGCACACTCTTCAGGCCTGTTAATGTCCCCCAAAATGGCACGACTTTACTTCTAGCATGCCAGCTGTGTCACTCAGCTTGGTTTCACCTTGATGCTGAGGTGAAATACACTTAATCCCACTATGCCATTGATGAAGATTTTAAATAGTGATGTTCTCCATATGGACCCTTGAGGGACACGACTTGGTACTGGCATTCACTTTGACACTGAGCTGTTCACTGTAACTCTTTGGATATTGCCATCCAGCCAATTCCTTGTCTTTCTACCAAGACCACATGTCTCCAATGTGGTTCCAAGAATGTGAGGGCCTGTATCAAGGACCTTTCAGAAGAGCAGGTAGGTATCAGCTGTAGCTCTTCCCTTTTCCATTGCTGTAGTTACTCCATCACAGAAGGCTGGGACAGGTATTATTTACCCTTGGTGGAGCTGTCTTTCATCATCTCCCTGTTTTCTACGTGTCCTCCACCAAAATTTGTTCTTATTAGTGCAACTTATGGTGACAGAATATAGCTTACCTTTTGTCACATACAATCAATATAGAAATTACTGAAAATAGTCGCAGAATATACTGAGTTGGAATGGACTCACAAGGATCATCGAGTCCAACTCCCAGCCCTGCACAGAACCGTCCCAAAGAATCACCCCAAGTGCCTGAGAGCATTGTCCAAATGCTTCTTGAAACCTGTCAGGCTTGGTGCTGTGACCCTGGGGAGCTGTTCCAGTGCCTAAACACCCTCTGCGTGCAAAACCTTTTCCTAATACCCCTATTAAACCTCCCCTGACACAATTTCAGGCCATTCCCTTGGGCCCTGTCACTGGTCACCACAGAGAAGAGATCAGTGCCTGCCCCTCCCCTTCCCCTCACGAGGAAGTTCTAGACTGCAATGAGGTGTTCCCTCGGCCTTCTCTTCTCCAGGCTGAACAGACCAAGTGTTGGTTAAAATAAGGTTCTGGCATAAAAGATACAGGAATGCCTGGTTTTGTTTTTTTTTTTTTTTTAATCTACAGAAAGTAAGGAATGCAAAATTAGGGAGTTTTTATTTTACTGTTTAAGTATGCCTCTTACTTGTTAATGTTATTATAGAATGTAAATTCTTCTCTTTTGAATATAAGTCTATAATTTCTAGTCAGACTTGTTTGGGGTTTCGGGGATATTTTTTTAAATTATAGAATATAGGAGTTTATTGCCCATTTTTAATGTATATATACAGGCAAATATTCATAAGCTGTTAGTATTATCAGATAAACTGCATAGGCATTTAGTTAATTAAAAAAGGTATTCTAGCTCATAGTGACTCAGGTAAGGAGAGGATAATTACCCTGAGAATTGATTCTGTTTTGCTTTGTATGTAATAGAAATAATCAACACTTACTTTAACTACTTTTCTTTCTATGCAGAAGATTTAACAAAAACACCCACGAAAGTCCAAGTTTTCCTTCATAGTTAGAAGTGTCTATGTGCTTTACAATTATATAGCTGGCCATTGCAGGACAGAGGGATTTCAGATAGTATCAACATATACCAATGCTTCAAAAATTACTGGAAAAATCTACAGGATTTCTGTAATAAATACAAAATAAGATCTTTCTGAGCAATGAAGACTCAGACTTGCAGCAATTGCCATGCTGAATGTTGCTTGAACTTCTTATATATTTTCAATGTACATTTTGTGTAGAGTTCCTAGGTGGTAATAGGAACCAACATATTTGTTTATCAGTTGTCAAGGAAGATGAAAACTTTATGTCTGTGATGGAAAATATTTTTGAGGAGTCCATATGGTCTGGTTTAGTTCACACATTTCAAACTTAATTTCTTTTTACTCCTGTGAGTTGATAGACTCATAATTGCAGGCACACTGTTAGGCACTTATGAGGAGTTACACTGGCTCTGCAAAAGCTCTGGAAAGATTTTCATCTATGCAAGGTGAAAGGTTAAGGCTGTTATGAATATATTCAGTCCTCTACACTTACATCTCTGTCATTATAATAGTGAGTTAGGCATCTCTTGAGGAAATTCAGGGAGACAAATGGAACCCTCCTACTGTGGAAGGACTTCCCAAAAGGGGCCTTGTAGATGTTAGTCATTGTGTTTAGTGTTGGCAGCATGATTTCATATTTTGTTTTCGGGTTTTCTGCTAGAGAGCTTGGGGTTTCAAGAGGCCTAGTCAGCTAGAGTGACCTGCATTCATATATGTGATACCATTTGAGAAGAATGTTGCAACTTTCTTTACGCTATTCATCTTACTCTAGAATTTATAAATTACTCAATCTATCTACTTAAATAATCTTCAGCAGAATACTAATTTATTTTTTGTCTTCTAAATGCTGCTTAACTCTGAGTGGTTCACCATATCAGCTCCTTTTACACAGGCTTATGTTATGAACAAAAGGCCATTGAATAATAAGAACCTTACCTGTGAAAAAAAAGCTAGAATGAATTTTTTTCTCTCTATATTAATTTTGCATTCTACTCCTTCCAGTACGAGTTTTAAATAATTCAGTTTGGTCTAGTTCCAACCTTTTGATTTTTTATGTTGGCTTTATTATAAGTACTAACTGCTCTTCAACTCAATATCTTATTTGAGTCACCTCTTTGGTCATTGTATTATTTTGCAATATGTGGTGCAGGAAATTATATTGAAACATTTATTTTTTTGTTGTAATTATATCTATTTAAGAGTGAATAAACTTGTCTATAACTTTTGGATGATTGGGTTGGAGCATAAAGCAAGTGGCTGATTGTTTATTTTTGGAAACCAATTTTTATTCTCCCAATAAAAATGAGTTCCCATAGCAGAAGGCTGTGCTGAGAGAACACAGCACCAAGAGTAACTGCTGTAGCAGTTATTTTTGGTATAGTACTTGCCCTACCTCTGTCACCTATCACTTCACTTCCAGTGTGAACATAGCTGAGTCTTTAAAATCACACTTCTCCATTAAAGAATGAGTCCTTCAGAACTGTACTATCTTCTCTGCAGAAACACCTAGAAACCTGAGACATAAGGGCAAATGACAGCTATGCTGCACTGGAGTGAAATATGTGTTCTGACAGCAATAGTAGGTAAAAAATAGAAATTTTTCCTCTATTGTACTTTCAAATTTATTTACTATCATTACCCTACTTTACTTTTTCTATTTATTAAAAAACAAAAGAAGCAAAATGAAAGTTATTGTTGGATTTGTGAAATACAGAAGATTTCAATGAAGGTATATGCATTTCTACTCTGAAGTGGTTGAGAATGGTGCAGTGTTTAACTTAAATAATCACCAGTAAGATTTACATAGATACAAATTTCATGTTACTCTTGGATATCAGTAACGTTGTCTGATATTGAGGTTTTGCTCTTTTCTCACATCATCATACTCCCAACAGTCAAAAATCAATACTGCTTGTGCCTGTTTATTACTGGAGTGTTTCAAAACCATACCTTTTTTTTTTTTTTTTTTTTAATACATATTACCCAAACTGCTAATATTATCATCTGTGTTTATTTACTTTCAACCCTGGATATGATGGTGTTTCATTGGTAGTGCAGACATAGTAAGTTTCATTAAAAGCCTATTTGCAAACCTAGATGCTAGTGTGTATATAAGCAATTGGTAGATAATTGACATATTTATGTTCCATAGCCCTTTAGTGTGAAGGATTACAAATATTTTTTTCTGATTTTGTTGCCATTAAAATGACAGGAAATGGGTTATGCTGTTTGTAACATTAACTCCAATGTAGAAAATACCATTATCAAAAATGATGCATGATTACAGTCAGTTGTACAGAATGATTCAAAACATTTTGTGCATAACATTCTCTCCATGAAGGATTATTTAATTTCATAGGATATTAGCAAGCTATTCTTCACAGTATTCATGGTGACCTTGGTTTTTTTAATACCAGCTTCACATCCACAGAAAAATCAGGTGGAAACCTAGTGCCAAACAACTTTCACAGAAGAAAAAGGCACAAGCAAGTCTGCCAGCACCTAATTGTGCTCAAAATTACAATATATGTCTTATTTTTTTTCTGAGTATTAAATCCACCAGACTATTAGGCTTTTTTTTTTTAAGAAGCATTCCTTCATTTCTTTATTTCAGAGCTTCTCTACTTGACAAAAGTACTTAGCCAGTGAAAAAAAAGAAGAGGTTGGTCTCATCCATTGGATGAGATTTCATCCATTTGGATTTCATCCATTTGAAATAAATGGAAAACAGAATGCTTTGTATCCAAGTACCTAACATGCAGCCTCATAAGCTGAAGTGGTCTTCGACATAGGAGAGAATTGGAGAAGGAGTCCTATACCTCAGATAAGAGTCCTAATCACTGAGTTATCAGCAACCGAGGAGCATTCTTCCACTATTTCGAGAGTGAAAAACATACTGGCAATATTTTGCTGTTCACTTTGCCAGTTTTGTAAATCTTTCTACCACCCCTCCAACTTATAATTGAACCTCTGAGGCTCTCCCTGTAAGAAGTCAAGAATCATGACTTTTTCCATTTCTTCAACAGTGCATAATGATGCAAAATATTCATTTATTATTTCTGCTATTGCATTATTATTTCAGGGAGCTTCTTTTTTCACGTATCTGTGCAGGTTTCCTGCCTCTGTTGCCTTTGGGAAAGAACTTATTAATGGCTTTTATGCCTTTTGAAAGTTGTACTCCAACTCTATTTTTGGACTGCCTTTTATATTTAACCTGCTAGAATTTGTTGCTCCTTTCATTTTCTTCAGTTGCACACAATTTCTCTTTCCTGAACGATGTCTTCTTGAATTAAATATTTTCTATGACTCAGCAATTTAATCATGCCAACTTTCTTATGCATTTTTTGAACTCCCCAGGCCGTTTCTATGCAGTACCTCCCTTTGAAATTTCACATAAAGTCTTATATTTCTTGGCTTTTGTTGCTTCTACAAGGACATTAGATGAAAGTAAATTGTAATTTCTATGCTAGAAAAAGATTTCTATGCTTTTTGATGGCAACATTTGAAATAGTTTCTAACTCTTTTAAGTAGTGAGTTCTAATTTTTTAATGTTTTCTAGCTAGCTACTTCATTTTTATTTTTCATATTATATTTACATAACAGGAGAGCAAAATAATTGTATGAAAAAGTTAATGTTCATTAGCGACAGTCAGATATTACTATGCAATATTCTACAATCCACTACTTATACAATGAACATGTTCCATATTTAAAACTTTTCCTGAAAGCAATGATGAACCTGATTAACATATCATCTGAAAATCCTGCCTTCAAAAAGCTGAAATCAAAAAATGTATAAAACACACAAATCCATTGTCTTACCCGCCTATCAGTTTTCAGCTGCCTTCTACAGAATTTGATCATATGTTTTTTGTTTTCAAAATTACTTTTAAAAACATTCTATGGAATAGCAGTCTACACCTCTTTCCTTGAAAAAGGAAATCATTATACATCGTCATTTTCTCTGGAAATCAGATTCTAATACTGTTCTTTGTTTGCAGCCTCTATAAACATAACTGCAGAATCCCAAACCCATTTGTTCCCTGTGGGACAGAGAGCTCCAGAGTCAAATATCCTTTGATACTCAAGCATTGTAGGTGTCTTGGTGGGGAAGGATATGTAGAGGGAGAATGGAATTGGCACAATGGGACCATTGGCACAAACTGCCCAAACCTGTTGTGGATACTTTACCGGTACTGATGTCAGAGAAACTATTCCTAATGCTAAGTTTTAAACCCTCACACAATGAGTTAAAGTTCTGACAATCAATATTACTGAGACAATTGATATAATTAAGGCTGAGTGGAATACAAGCAAACTAAGCACAAGCAAAATGAAGAAAGGGAAAACTCACCAAGTAGGGAAGGTATAACACCACAAACAATTGATCTTATCTACTAATGGGATAGGGGAGGGAAGATAGAGGAGGAAGTTGAGGACTTATGAAGGAGAAAGTTAAGCCTAGGAAGAAGGGAGGATGGACAGAGGATGGATTTTTTTTGTTTTGACTTTATTTATCATTAGTTTAATCTATTTTAATTTGAAATAAACTAAATTATTGTTTTCTAAGTTTAGTCTCTTTCACCTGGGACATTAATTGGTAAGAGCTTCCCCCATCTACATCTCAACCAAGAACTTTTCTATCACATTTTCAGCTGCCTCCCTTTTAAGGAGGAGGAATTATCTACAGGCAGTTGGCCAATATCAAGCCCATCATGAAAAGAAAAAAAAGATAAAAATGTAATGGAGTGACTTAGGAGGTCCTAGAGTGTTTCAAATTAAGTAATAATAAGATCTGGTTATATGGCTATGCATGTATCTATTAAATATGTTCACATAGTATTTTAGCTTCACAGATATTCTTGATTTTTGTAGGAAGGTTGCTTCAGCTAGATAAGCAAGACTCCCAACAGCATCAGCATGTCCAAATACATTCTTGACCATGAACTAGAAACTGCATTTGTAAGCTTACAGTCCTCACCACACTTTCATCTCTGAGTACATCATTACTTATGCAGTTCATTTTCACATGAGAGGGAAAATTCATGTTGATAAACCTTGACCCACAGACATGCTACTTGATGTACAGTTCATTTCCAAATAAGGATTAAAAAAAACCCCAAAAAACAAAACTTATGCTGAGAGTTAAAAAAATGCCAACATTACTTATGACTATGAGATGTCAATTAATACAGTGAAAAGAACCTCATCACTTCAAAACTTAGTAGGGAAAAAGGTTGTGCAGTTTGAGATTATTACAACTTTCTTATTTGTACAGTTTCTGCCTATACACCTGCTTATTTAAGACAAATCAACACTCATTTATCCTTTTTTCCTTTCTAGATTTTCTCAGAAAAAAACAGGTTTCTTGTTAAAAGAGAATATTACATCAAAAACCTGATATAAACCTACTGAACCCTTTTTCTATCAGCCCCTCTCTCTCTCAGCAAAGCACTTAACACATTTAGGTCTTACCATCTTTGAATCAAGCTGGGAAATAGCGCTCTGCAAAAGAGTAGGGGCACATGCATAGATAGCCATGTATTTTATGAGAAAGGGAGAGATTTCATACTTAATATCTGTTTTATCACACCTGGGGACAAAAGAAAACACAGCTGCCTCACTGAATCATGCCCCAGAATAATTCACACTCTGCTTAAGATTTCCCACAGTTTTGCAAAATTACATTTTAGCTTACCCATGCTCGCAGTTAATCATATAAGTAAAGACTTACACATCACTATAGCATGTTTTTAAAGTTTCTTCTACTATTTGTCAAATCAATTATACTTTCTGATCCCGCAAAGCATCACTTCTCAGAGTCAGGGATTCTGAGAACAATGTTTCATTTTTGAAGTGACACAAGGGCAAACACAGTGTTAAGTAAACTAGAAATATAACCAAGTGAGGGTAGTTGGCAAAAGTAACTGAAGTTTGCATTTCTGGAAAATTCATAAAATAGATAGCTTAAAAGTATATGTAGGAAAAAAATCTATGGGGAATTAAGGGAAATAACTGTCAATGATTTAGCCTTGCACAAATCAAAAGTGGCAGTCAGCATTAACAGAGCTGGGGAAAGAAAGGAGGTTCCATTTCAGACTTCATTTTACTATCCATTATCTAACAAGAAGCTAAATAAGTAATCTCTTCTTCATTGTTTTCCTGGCAGTTTTTAATATTAAGTGTTGCCCAAACCTATTACTCAGATATCACAACACTGAAAGTTTCAGTACTGCATATTCAATTAAAAACAAACAAACAAACAAAAAATCAAAACAAAAAAACCCAGCACCCACAAAAAAAAAGGAAAACAGCACCATTTTTTGCCATTTAAACTGTAAAACATCTTTTATTACTGTGTTTTCGAATACACTCAACCATCTGCACAAACCCATATCCATTTATTCTGCTGTAAAACCCTAATGCTTACATGACAGTATTTGCACAGATGAGATATGTAACTAATAATGTGTTCCAAGTTAAAGATGCTTCAATTAATGCATTATATGGAATTTTACAAAATTTTTTATTACACACAGGCTTGAAAATGAAACTGAATTTTATGCTGTAAGTTTGTGTTCACATTTATGATTAAGTGTCGCTGAGTAATGAGCTAGGTATCTGTTGTTTGGTAATATCCCTAAAAGTGTAATCAAATCAAAACCCAGTCAAGTACTGCATTTCTGTAGGAAAACAGGTGATATGTAGTAAATAAGGGAATAGATATTCTTCAGCTACCCATTGAATGAATAACATAACACAGGTATAAACAGCAGTCAGAAAAGAATCGCTTTTACATTCTCAACAGTTTCCATAAACCTTTGCAAGTTGGTGGGTTTTAGTCTGGAGAAAAGGACGTTCAGGGAGGACCTTATCCCTGTATACAAACACCTGAAAGGAGGTTGCAGTGAGGTGGCTGCTGGTCTCTTCTCCCAAGCATCAAGTGATAGAACAAAAGGAAACCACCTCACCTTCTGCTAGATGAGGTTTGGATTGGATATTAGGAAACACTTCTTTACTGAAAAGATTGTCAAGCCTTGGAAGAGGCTGACCAGGGAAGTGGTGGAGTCATCATCCCTGGAGACCTGGCCCTTAGAAATATGGTTTAGTGGCAGACTTGGCAGTGTTAAGTTTGCTGTTGGATTAAATCTTAAAGGTCTGCATCAACCTAGATGGTTCTATGATTCATGACATGATTCTATACATTTTTGCCATCTCTATCCAACTCCTACTTAACACAAAAATTGAAAGGATTTTGCTATGTGCATCCACAATATTTTTGAGCTTCACATTCAAATGTAAACCTTTATGTGTTTTTTATTTCAGACAGTTCAACCGTTCTCTGATGTCAGAGACCTCAGATGTTCATTGAGGCAATTTGCTAAGACCTGCTCAGAGGACATTCTAAAAGTGCTTCATCAGACACCAGAACCCTTTTAGGAATGTAGACCCAAAGCCCAGAATAATATCAAAATATCTGTGTTCATTTTTGTTTCTTAACTTGAGGTACTTTTTTTGTTGACTATGTTCCTGGCTATTTTTCATTAAGCAGTTTTCAAAAAATTACCAATAAATACCATTGGTTTCAGCTGGTTGATTGAATTCCCAGATTTCTTAAAATAAAACCTTGTTGCATTAAAAAAACCTGTGTATTAGGGAAATAATGAAGAAGTAAAAAATTCTTCCTTCATTCATATTCAGACCCATGGTTACCTTTTCTTCCACAGATCAGAAAAATTGTAAAACCATATGTCTCTCTATCACTTCACCTGAACAAAAAAAAGAAAAAAATTGGTATTTTAGGAAGAGATATGTAACTTATGTTCTCATATTATTGCATCAAAATAGAAATTTAACTTCATCTGTAGAAATACTAATGCTTTGATTAGTTGTTTTGATTCAGTAATTTGCATTTCAGTAATAAGCAACACAGACTTGATCTGGCATTACATCAGTACAGCTCTCAACGGAAGTACATGCTAAACCCTTTTGTGGGAGAAACTGAGAAAAGTAAAATCTAAAATCAGAAGTCAATACATACAAGAAGCTGATTATCTGCTGTTACAGTATCATCTATCAAAATTACATGGTTCTCAGAACTGCTGAGAATGTACTGATATTCTTACTCCACTGGGAATAACGTGTTCAGTATCTCTGGAAAGAAAGTAATTTAAAATTGATTTGGATGTCTAATAATGTCTAATTGAAGAACTCTCTAAACTGAATACTAGAGTGAAAACTTGAGTGTGAAGGAAAACATATGACATCTGGGACTGGGGTTTAGAAAAATCTTGAAAATTGAGCAAAAGGAGGCACTTGTATTCATGGTTTCCTTTCTTTGCATACCTATGTTGTCTTTCTTTATTATTTATCAACAGGTATTTTCCAGGGTATGTGTTTCACATTACAGAACAGCACAACATGCCAAATGCCATCTGAAAAACCAAATTCACGTCCTTGTGAAACATTTGCAAATGGGCACATGGATATTATGTTTTTCCTTGCAGTGACTGAGATTTGTATTATTAGAAATTTTAACCTCTTGAATAGCATCAAGCTCAGGTAATAAATACCATGTCAATACTAGAAAAAAAAAAAGCAGTAGGTAGATTTCCAGAAAATAAAATGCTTAGAAACACTCCCAGAAAATAGTTTCTTTGATAATAGGTACTCAGAAGTAATAGGAACAACTGATCCTAGTCTAAAGGTTCAGTTGTTTGTATTTATTACTATACTTAGTATTTATTACTGTAGTTCTGGGATCTGAGGTATCATTTTGTATTTATTTATTTCACTGGAAGGTGTCATGTTTCAAATAAGCAATGCAGTGCTTATTCACTAAGTTTGGTCATGGCATTTTCTTTATAATTATACCTTTTTGAGTTTATGATTGCGTAAAGATAACATTCCTGATAGGTTTCAATTCCACTACCTGCAACAATGCACTTCACTTAATCTTGCCTCACTTCATCATTTCATTATACAGGATTTACAGCAATTTTTCTGCTTCTGTTTTTGTCTTGTTTCTGGTGTTCTGTGATCTTTTATATGATTCATCTTATCTACTCATATTAGATGATTACACATTTTCCAGCTTTGATCTATGCAAGTTGCAATTGAGCTGACTTGCTTGATGTTAGCATTCCCTTCTGTCTGAGACAGAGTTTCTAAATTGCTTGTCCAATTTTTTTTTTAGCAAAGAATATTCATACTTATGTTGTAACTGAAAAATAGATATCTTAATGACTACAAAATTAATATCTGTGCAGTTTGCAAAATGGCAAATGGCTTTGCTTTTCAAGCCTTCACTTTCCTGCTGAGCATCTTTTCCCACACAAAGCTTTTTTTTCTTCAGAAAACCTTAAAATGCATTCCAGCACTGCCTTTCAGGGTATAAGAAACTAATATGTTTGCTAAGAATAAACTGCTGCTTACTGATTATCACTCACAAAGTTTGGCAGTAACATCAATGAGTCAGAGAGTCATGTTATATCTGCAGACATAAAATGTAGAGTGCTTTGCTCCTTTCTCTGTTCCGTCAGGGTATACATTGTCATTTTGTTTGAAAAGTTATAATCCTTTCATAGCTCAATAGCCTTAGACCTTTTAAGCAAAACCATTATCTTGTATTAAATAAAGATTCATTATTTTATAAATGCAATTATGGTCCAGGGCAAATGTCAGATTAGGAGCATTTTGGACGAGTTACTTGTGTTCCGTGCTGCAAGAAGTACAGTAGAAGTAATAGTAACAATCTCTCATCACAGTTCTTTAAATGATTTCTCAGCCTTTATCTATTTAAGCCATCTGTAGAATGAGAGAATACTTTGTTTCTTGTACTTATTCAGTTAATTCCCTCTCCTTTGTGCATATTAACACAGCTACCAGCTAGAGCAAACTCATGATGAATTTCAATATGGCAATCATCTGTCAAGAACAGGACAAAATCCATTTTTTCTGGGTTGCATATTGACCTACTGGCCAAACTCTTGGCAAGAATGTGACTACTGGGAATAAAGGCAGTTTGCTGATAATCTCATGCTGTTTTGGTGAGATAATCGGTACTTCCTGAGGAGGTGATCTGGTCCAATGCCCTGGTCAATGCAGGGCCAATTGCAAAGACGGATGTAACATCAAACTTAGACCAGGCTGCTCACACTTAAACCCAGTCAATTTTGAGTATGACTTCCACAATATCTCTGTTGCATGTTTGATCTGAGTGTTTGATCATTCTTGTAGTAAGACTTTTTGTGCCCTAATATCTACTCTGAATTAATATTTTTTAAACTTTTGTCCATTACCTTATGTGCTCACATTCTACTTCTCTGGCAGAGGTCTGGCTCCAACTTCTCTATAACCTTCAGATAATTCTTCATGTCTAAATTGGCTCTGTTTAAAGTATATTCCATTTTATATTAACATGCTAGATATTCTGATTAGTATTTAATAGTAGCTATAATGCTGGGAAAGGATTTTTGGAATAAGAAAAGGTCAGAATTTTGTGAAATTCTATAAGAAATGGGTATTCCTAGTGTAAAAAATGTAGGATTTGACAAAAAAATTAAGGTAATATTATGTTAAGACTGTAATCATATTAAATTCAGTTCTCACACAGACAAACAGATTCTTATCAAACCTGGAGAAACATTTTGCATAAGAGAAATTGAGAAAAGACCCTGACCATCATGCTCTTTCTCCTCAAAATTTGATGAATGAAGAATTGATGATTTTTCACCATTTTGCAAGAGATATTCAGGATTTTAATTTTACTGTGTTTCTTCCTTGCCATGCCTACAGATAAATTATTTTATGACATTTCTCCAGCCATATAAGAAACCTACAAGATTCAAAACTGCATCTTATGGGCACAAATTCACACTTTTAAGTATTGAGATTATATGGGTGGTACAGCATTCTGAGATATAATACCCAGTGAACTTCTGTGATACAGATATGCAACCTTGCATTGGTGAGTTGTATGTCTCAGCGCTGCATAAAAGGTAAAGGTCATTGAATTTATCAAAAGCAAGTCAAAGGATAAACAGGATGCTCCATAAAATGTAGTGTTTGCTGGGAGTTTTTTGTTCCACCTAATCAACTGTAGTACCATTTCATTTAATTATCACATTGACTGTCCTTGTGCAACTCCAGAAGAAGATGAAATGTATACATTCACTGACCAAAAGCTAGCACCATAAAGGTATTTGCTGCAATGCACCAGCAAAGCAATTCTGACAACTGCAGCCTGCATCTGCTCATTACCATATCCTGTCTGGCCATTTTGACCTTGTTCCTAATATTATAAAAAGTGAAGCCCTACAGCCTATCTTTAGAAAGTTTTCAGGTTATTCGTTTTGCAGTGAAAGTTGCTCTGCAATTAAATACTCCAGAGAGAGACACAAACTCAAAGTGGAAGCAGAAGCATCATTTCCAGAAAGAGCAGCAATCTGAAGCTAAGACATTAGAGATTTCCCAATCAGTTTCATTTTCCTCATTTTCCACATTATCAGTATTTTTTTCACTGTGGACTATATCTCACTTTCCCCATTTCAAGAGAAACAGATCTTTTATTCTGATGTCAGAAACCAAACTAGAAAATTACTTTCTAATCCCCCTTATATATGAATGTAAAGTAAATAAATGCAAATTGATACATCAGTCTAACTGTATCTGTATGGGAGAAACAAATCCTTAAAAGCCATCTTAATTTTCTGTCTGTAAACATCTTTTTCTGCAATGCTTCTGTGCTGCTTTGCAGATCTGCAGATCTGATAGGCTACAAAGTTCCTGCCAAAATGATAGAGACAAAGGAAAACTAAGGCCAAAACACTTTCACTTCTACAAAATAAAGTGCATACATCTTACTTGCAGACAATCTCTGTAGTGTTATCTTCTATTTGGTGGAGACTATCTTGTTAAAAAATCTATGCCTTATCTTATGTATGGCCTGCTGTGGATGAACATTGACCTTAGCTATAACCGAAATGATAAATTATCATTTCCTCAGAGAAGGTTTGCAAGCAGCAAATGTTATCAATTTTAAAGTAGGTTTACAAGTACAAAACATGTCAGGAAGAGCAAGATCCTGTCAGCTTATCTATATTGCCTGACACTCCATCCCTTGGAAAAACCTATAACTGTATTATTCTTCATGGGGAACTAGTGAATGAATAAATAAATAAATCAATATGGTTTATACGTCCACTTTTTTTAAAACTAAATTAACAGTGTGGTTAGGCATTTTTTATATAACACTTAAAAATTTTTAAATGCTCAAAACCCAGAAATACTATTGGATAAGTGAAGTGAATATGGCAATATTTTCTTGTTGTGCTACAGAACCATTCTAGAAAAGCAGTTCAGTGGTGGTTTTAGATAGTGCAGAATATAACTCTAGCAATATGACCATTTCTGAGCAAGCCTTCACAGAGCTTTTTACATGACTCTTTTACTTGCCTCATCCACAAGTCATTGTACAAGCTTAGTGGTATTTATCTTTTTAACAGTAGACAGCTAAAGCTGGTTTTGTCATGTCACAGCTAATCTGGAAATCTTCCCTACAGGCATTCTGAGCCCCCATTTCCTTAAATGCATGCATACGACTGACTTTTCTGTCCAGTGAGCAGCTACATCCAAACACTTCCACTTTGAAAGGAAAAATGAGTCCTGTACATGAAACTCTCACCCCTCTCAGTTCAACCACTGATCCCAAAGGTCTTGTTCTTACATGCTCACATGCCAACTACTGTTTGTTTTCTTGTGTAACTGGTGGAAGGGGATGGGAAACAAGACGTTTATTTGCCCTTGTTAAAATGCTACTGAGAAACTGTAAAGAGATCTGAGACATTTTCTTTTATATAAAGTGTTTAGATAAAGAACTGAGAGCTCCGTAAAGAGTGTAAACTGTGAAACAAAATGAAGATCAAAGCACGTGGAAAGAAAGAGCTGGGTTTTTTTCTAAGAGAGTTTTGTGTCTCCCCTGAAGAAAGCAGAAGCACGGAGGCATGGTCAAATGTCTCTTCATCAAAACACTGTGCCACATCTCCATGAAGCAGCCTTGCAGGACTGGTCATTTGTCTTATTCAAAAGAGTGGGTGAGAAGTCTCCCAAGGACAGGTGGGAAGTGACAAATCCTGCTGTATTTGCAGAGCAGTTGCAATGTTCAGGACAAGTCTGAGAGTCTCCTCACTCAGGCTTATATAACGAGAGCAATTTTGAGGTATATGACAAGTGTATGGCAACCATCTCCCAGTGAAGGTGGGGTTGGATATTCAGGGGAAGGTTAGCCATCCCTGGGAGTGGCCGTGGTTTCCCTGTCTGAAGCACAGCCCCAGGGGATATAAACCAAGACCTGGTATGTGTGAAGGGACTGCTCTGGGGCATGGTGCCCTAGGTGAGTCCCTGCATGAAATCATTCTGTGGCATCCTGCAGCTTTCTGGGAGCCACGTGTCACAAAAAAGCAATGGAAAAGGGAGGAGAGAGAGAAAGCTGCCAGTGAATGGAGAAGAAACAGACAGGAAAATTGCCTGGAACCAGTCCAAAGCCCACTTGGTTTGGCATTTCTCTGCCTACACATTCACACGAGTTGGCAGCAGACAACCCTGGTGTTATTTAAAGATGGGCCTTCTGTTGTTTTGGGAAGAGTGTTTGGAAATGACACTCAAGGTGGAGCCAGGAATGATGTAGTCAGACATTCTCAGCAAAGCCTGGAACTCTTTTCACTTACATTGACATGATTTTTTTGGAACCCCTAAAACCTTATTTTGGTGTATTAAGAAACCAAAAAATGCAATATATTTTTCAGAATATTCTTTTTTTCCCCTGTAAATTTCCTTATGATGGATATAAAAGTATTTATAATAAAACATAGACTGTGTGTGTGTGCGCGTGTGTGTGTGTGTGTGTGCGTGTGTGTGTGTGTGTGTAGAATAATAATGTGTTATACTGGCAGTTCTGGGGAAGGTGTGACATTAATTTATTTAATTTCCAGAAACAAAAGAGCACAAACCATTGAGTTTGTAGCAAACAGGAAAATATTTTTGTCATGGGTTTTTAGGCACTTATTTCTCAGCTTTCAGATAATGGAATACAATCTGGAAAGGAAGACTTTTACTTTTTACTTAATTAGCCGAAGAATTAGAAGGCATTCTTGCAAGGATTTCACTCAATTAACGGAGACACTAACATCCATAAAGTATTCTGTCAAAACAAAAAAAATCATGTGAGAATTGAGCATAGTATATTTGAATTATTAAGATCATTACAAGTTTTACTCCCAAAATCACTACTTTTAATTGGAAAATACTAATATTTTTAATAATCTTTTTCTTTTTATCTGAATATATCTAAAAACTGTACAAGGACTTAAACACCCCTGAGAGACTTGTCAAAGACTGTCCTGAATGGAACTAGGTAGGAACTCAATTTACCAGTCCTTTCACAACGTTCTTGTTACTATGCAGTAAACCATTAATAATCATAATGCTAGAAAAAGAGTAGCAAGAAAAAAGATTAATTATAAAGCATGTTTTATCTTATTCCACTTTACCTGGAATACATTAACATGAAAAATATCTTTTAATAATTGCTAATCTTCTAATGCAATTTCTTGACTCAACACATAGCTCATCTAGTCTATTACCACAAGAAATAAAAAAAAAAAAGAAAAAAGAGAATTCTTCATTTGTTTATCCAATATTTAAATACTTGTTAGATATTTTCCTACTTTTTAAAATGTAATTGTTTATCAAGTTTGAAGATTGTGTGTAATCACATATTAAATATGGTAGACAAACAAATTTAAGAGTGTGATTTAATCAAGCAATTTTAAAAAATCAATTAAGAGTCAGATGTGAATTAATTAACCTTTAATCTATCTAAAGCATGGGAAAATGGAGAAACTTGAAAGTCATCTAGCTGCTGTTCACATTTCACAACATACCATAAGATTGTTAAACATTATAATGAGTATAACCTCATTATAACATTTAAATAATAATATTTTTCATTATGCAGATCTTCATAAATTCTTAAAAATTTAATGTGCCGGAAAACAGATCATTTGCAAAAGTTTGTGGCAAACCCATAAGTGACTACTGACTTTCTGAGCCCTCTGATACAGATGTTTGGAAAAAGGCATCCTATGGTAATGTTAATTTAAAAAAATCTACTCCTTTCATGCTAATAAAAATTTCATGACACCACTTCATCAATAAACACTTCTAAGTAAAAATCAAATCAAAGATCAGTTGCTGTCCAGTTATAATGAGAAGAGTCCCCATGGAAGATCTAGAGGGGGTAAAATGAACATGAAGAAGAGCAGATTACCCAAATCTTGGCAGTACAGCCATGCATGGGGAGTTGTTTATGTGGGAGGCCATGGCAGGAAGTTGGAGTTATCATTCCCTCACAAGAAAACAGAACTCAGGAGACTGTGAGAACAAGATGAAAAGTTGTTTACTAAGAGATGTAAAAAATAAGCACCCTAAGGTGTAATTTGCACAGTATATTGCTGGAATACCATCACTAAAGGAAATCCCAACAGAAAGACACTTCTGGCCTCTAGAGAGGTGGAACATTTATCAGCAGGTTGATCTTTCTCATTTCTTTCGATGTGGAGACAATTGAGTATACATCTATCAGTGTCATGTCTGCATTAGAGTTTTGTGATAAAGTGTGGATTATCCAGTAATGAGCCCTTCTGTCACACGAAAGAACCCAGAACTGGTGCATTCAAGGTAGCATCACATGTTGATTGAGAATGAGTAATTATGCTTAGCAAGAAGATTACAATTTTGGTCTTCCTAATATTGTGATTTACAAGGTTTTGCCAGCATTTTTTCTCTGTGATGAAAAGCATACCAGAGTTCCAGAATCAATTAATATTTGGTCTAAACTGGCACATGTTTGTCCATATCTGGTGCTCATGACTCTTTTCCCAATTGTTCTGTTCCATTCTCCATTCTTCCATAGATTGTTATCTTTCAAGAGACTATTTTAGCACTTGTATAAATTGAAATTGACCTGGATCAGTCCATTGCCTTCATCAGGCTTTCAGTCAGAAATTCGGTACCAAATATTCTTAGTGATGTCTGTAAGCAGTTACCATTGCTGTTGATGACTTTTTCACTGTGAATTGAGATCAGTGTGTAATCACTATTTCTTCCAGTGGTATTTTGTTAGATTTCTTAATTAGCTGCATAATCACCTTTTAAAATTAATTGATTTTCCATTACTTTTCTAGCTTTCTGTTTCTTTTATTTTCTTTTAAGAGAACATGAAAGATGATGATACTGTATAAAGGCATTTAAGAAATTACTAATCAATTTATTGTTTTCAGACTCTAATCTCTTTGTTTTCCTTCTTGTCAATTAGTTACATCATCCAGAATTTTAATCGTCTTAACTTCTAGGACTAAATAAAAATAAATTGAGCTTCAAATAACTTTGCTTTCCTTTTGTCGCTGTTGAGCGGCTAGCTGAGGACTGACCCAAGTTCTCAGACAAGGAAAGAGAGGAGAAGAGAACTTTATTGTTTTGAATTCCATATATATAGAGTTTACAGAGGTGCCCCAGATTGGTCAGCCCGAGACCTCCCCCCAGGCCCAATTGGCCAAGCCCGAACTGACTCAATCCAGAGAAATTGTTTGCAAAACATCCAAACTTTATCTTGTTTATGAAATATAGCAAAATGTTCCCACGGGAAGAACCGGTGCTAGCCACATCCTTTTCTGCAGAAAAGTAATTTTAGTAGTTATGTGTTTATCAGCATGGTAGGAAAAAAAAAAAAACCAAAAAACTAAAACCAAACAAACCAACAAAACAAAAACCCCTACGAAGCATAAAAAAATGCCACCACACTTTGTCTACTAGTTTACAATTCTGGTCTTAAATTGCTACAGCACTCTGTTTTAAGCAAGAAACTGCTTCAATGTGTGGTGTCTTTTATTACTGTTAGCAAAGATCTGCTCTAGCTATAATCCTACTGGCATCACTCTCAGCTCTGAAAAATTATCAAATATAGACCTTTCATATTGAGGAAAAGAGTATGCTTTTTTGCTACTTGAAGAGAGTTTGGTTAGGATTCTTTTTTTTCTTTTTTAAGTGGTTCATCTGGATTTTTCCCCCTTTTCCTAATGATGCTTTTGCTGTGAAGTGATGAAATTGCTGACTTGAGTGATGACAGCCTGAACAATGATTGCTGTCAAAGAAAGAATACCTTTTATCTCCAAACTTCTGAAATATTAAAGCAGAGACAGCCAATAGATATTTCATTTTTTTTAAATGGCCTTCCAATTACCTTTCCTTTTAGTTCTATTTTTGTTGCACAAAAGGACGCCAAAAATGTGTGTTTGTCACAATCCCTTTTCCTTTTTTTTTTTTTTTTTCTGATGAAAGATTTCTTCTGTGTTGTGTAGAAAATAGTCTTTGAATTGGAACTTCACAGTATGCTTTAGAGCTTCTGCATAATGGGCATACCAAGCTTTCCTAAGAATCTGTATGGGTAAGAGGATGACAAAAAATAATCTTTTATATAAAATTACTGTATTGTTTTATAGGAAAACAAGGATAAAGAGTAAAAATTTCATGAGTTCAAAATAAACAAAAATACCTAGTTTTATGCACAGATATGAGACAGATGTAAACATGTATGTTGTTTGAAAGGTGAAATCCATTCAAATGTCATCAAAGTTAATAAACAGATAAAGGTACCATAGAAAGGTTAATATGAGATTACTTAAATAGTTTTAAACTAAATTTGATAAGACCTATGAAGATTTATTCCTTTTTTTCATTCTTGATACTTTATACACTATTAAAGACTGAAATGTTTCTAAGCACACCTTGACACAAATTCCATTATACCATGTGTGTCCCAGGCTAGCTTTTATTTCCATAAAAATTCTGGCATATCCCTTTGAAGTCAGTTTTAAATATATCTTTAATGGGGTATTATATTTAGATGTGAGAACTATTTAGAGAAGTCAATGAAACCTTCTAAACTAGCTTTTTTTGGGGTGGTTTTTTTTTTTGTGAGCTACATTTCCATGTTCTGGTGTAGTTAAAATTTTGTTAAATATTTGAAAACGCTTTGATAACTGTGAAAAGCAGGAATTACAGGCCTATTTTTGGAAACTGAATCAGTTTCTCACTTTTAAATTAATTTTATGTAAATATTTCAAAAGTTGCAAAAATTAAACCAAAATTTTGATTTGAAAAATGTCAGAATTTAAATTTTACAAATCAGTAAAAGATGTAGACAGAGAAATATTAGATTTCATTTTATTCTACAGAAAGGAATTGTGATTTCCTAACTCCTTCAATTTATTTTTTACCATCTTAATTGCATTCATTCTAGAATATTTTTTGCCATTTTCCTTAGAGGCACAGCTGGTATAAATGAGAAAGGCCTATTAAATTAGGTTATTATATTTTTTTAATGGATGTTATAATTAGTAAATTTATTTATGTACCTTTTTGCCTGTTGACAGAACTAATCTGTAATTTATTCACACCTTCTAATTCTATCAGCTTTATTGCTATCTGTTTATTATTATTATTTAGATAATTGGGTGAAGTATTATAGAACCCTTTGATAGAGGTGTGTTGCATTCTTTAGGAACTACCAAAATTTTTAAAGATGACATAGTCCTTAACCCTATGATCTGAAAAATTAGTGGATTTCTGCAAAGCATATGATAAAGATTTGTTCTGGAAAACACAGTATTGCTATGCAGTCTTCTGAATCATCCTATTTTCATCAAAACTTTGCAAAGAAATGGGTTCTATTTTAAAATTTGCCTCCCCAAAGACTGCTTGGGGTTTTATTTTTTTATAAATTCTGTTAATGAGAACTGATATACAGAAAATATATATCATTGCCTTTTTCAAAAATTCTTCGCCATTAAGCAAGAAAGATTTCTTATTCAAGTTAATTTACTTCAGGTTATTTTGAAATTTGACCAGTGTTTCTTTCTTATGCTATACAATGTATTTTATTCCACCCGATATGGGATTAGCTATTGAATCACCTCAAATAATCAGGAAAACAAGTGACGTCTTTGGTCAGTATAATCAACGGTGGCAGTAAAGTCACAGCTGAAGGTGTTTATTCTAAACTGATCTCTGTCCTGGACTATTAAACCATTCTTTAGTACAGAAAAAGTTTGGAATTATAAAGTATGGAACAGGCAGCAAATACCTGTGAGTGACACTGGACCTAGAATAATACAGTGGGAAAAGATAATATTCATTTAAATATAAACGTTGCAATGTGCATATATATGATATTTACAAATATAAACATTTTTCTATTGATTCAATGGTTTTGAATCATCTGCATCAGTTTAAAAGACAAATACAGACACATTATGAATACCATAAAGACAGTAATTTATATGAATAATTCAAGTACCAATAATATTATCTACATTAGTAGATTGCCTCAGAACCAGTGGATTTATGCATTCCTTTCTCTGTTTTCAAAGTTATATTGTCCTATAAGACTATGACATTCTGAATGCACAGTTTATTCTGAAGCCATAGCATAATAGAAAATACAGAAGTATAAATGTTAGGATTTAAATTTTGGATATTTGTTCTAAAATATGTGAACACATTTTTAGAATTTCTGTAGTCAAAATAGTTCATGATTTCTGTTGCATCGAAATCACTGAGCTCTGAATCTGTAGAGACTGAACTGGAGTGACAATCCATATACTTTACTGAACTAGTACTGAGACTGTTTAATTACATTCACAGATAAGATCGAAGAGTTTACTTCCATTTAAATGAAAAAAATGATAGATTTTCACCAATTTGAAAACAATTCCAGGGCAAGAAAATGCATCCACAGATTTTTTAGTGGAACAGAGAAACACAGCTAATATCTGATTGTCTATCAAGGTACTCCATAAATTTTTGCACAACAGATAAAATCTGGAAATGTGTACCTACACCTGTTATTCATGTCTGTGGCCACTTGACCACAGTGCTCAGTTTTGATTCCACAATACCACATAAGAAGAGAACTAGAGGTTAGCATAAATCATTCAAATACACTGGTATTTAAAATAAAGCAAAGTAAAAAAAGTAAAATGAGAATCACTTTTAATGCAATTAATGCAACAAAGGAAAATAGGGGTTCTAAACATTTTGTCTTCAAAAAGTATATTTAGTCCATCAGAAATGCTTCCATAACACTTTTTTAATCTGATGATAGCAGTGAGACTTCTGCAAGGCATGCTATACTTCCTGAGACAGCCATTCCTGAGACAGGCCAGATAATCTGCAGACACTAATGACTATTGATACAGATTAATACTTGTAGATGGAATATAAATACATGCTCAGCAGGCAAACAATCAGTGCCAAATGACTATAAATAATCAATAGCTTCAATTATCTGCTATACTGCTAATAAGGAAAAGGATACTGCTGTAGACTCAACTTATTTCAGGTGAAGCAGATAAATCAATAAGATAAAAATTAAAATAACAATGAAATTTATATACCTAAAACTATACAAGTGGTACCTGAACATCCGCCTCGAAAAAATAAGAAAACTATTAGCAGATGCTTTTCAGAAATGGTAGCTTTTAACAGAAGGCATGGCCTGATTAATTCAGTATACCAGATAATCATGATTTGACTGATTTTATAAATGAGTTTTAGCTCTGGCAATCTGACTCTGGGCAGTATTTTCATATAAGTCAGGCAGCAAATTTAGCCACTGACTCATTCAGTAAAACCAAAATCCATAATTAGCTGAGTCACCAAAATATCTTTTTCTTTCTTCAAGTAGACACAATTGAGGCTAGTTTAGAATCATTCTAGTGTGTACAGAAAGCTAAAGTAGGATTTATGATGCTGAGTGTTAAAATTTATTTCTGTTGATATTAATATCATTACTACAGATAAAAGATTATTCAGGGGAGACAGATGTTTTGGAATCTAGCTTCCACATTCTATAACTTCCCTTGGAAGATGAGTTGATCTTAATAATGTATAGGACAAGGTCATACTCAAAACATGTAACTTCAAAGCTATGTTCAACCTCATAAATTTATTAACCATGTATCCCAAAATGAACAGAATTAAATACATTTTGTGTCAACAGCACAAGGGTCACCTTCATATAAGCACAGAGGACTTGAAAAGTGACTTCCTTCAACTTTAGTAGGATGCTAAAACAAGTGCAATGGTACAGAGTACCAGCAGTGAGGTTCACCACATCAAGCTGGAGGCATCCCTCAGCCTTTCCAGAAGGAGGTTTTTGTGATCCCTAAGTACGAAATTAAAGCTTGCAGAGAGGCTGAGACAGCCAGCATAGACTCTCACTCACTACCTGTAGCAATGTGAGTTTTTAGGATTCCATGTGCTTCCATTGTTTCCCTGCTCTGTATGACATTGGTTCATTTTAAAATATGCACTCTGCTGTACCTGAAAACCTATTGGTGTGTTCCCCCGTCAATTCTCCCCCTCCATCTCCCGGGACTGGCTCCAGGAGAGAAGAATCCCGCCCCTTCTCTTCCCCTTATAAGCCCGTGTCTGCGTCAGAGAGAGGGGTCTTCCATCTCTGCACTGCTAGTATCTGCTACCTGCCCTGTCTCCCTTCCCCCTTCTCCTTCCCTGCACCCCTTTTCCCTATACCCCAAATAAACCTCCCTAGCAGAACAGAGATGGAGTTCCAGTTTGTTCTTTCTCACTACATTTCCTGCTAGAATTTCTGTGGTTGGGAGACTCGCGCCAGCCTGCAGGACCCCGGGGGCCGGGCGCCCCCAGATCCAGTGGAATTATGAGGACCAGGGATTTCGCTCGGGGCGGGAGCCAGCCTGTGCCACCCTCCTGGAGCCTGCAGTGGCAACTACCTGCTACTCCTCACTGCTAAAATACTGTCATGATGCAACACTTGTGCACCTGTACTTGTGTGCTAAAGTCACTGATTCAAGATGGGGGGAAAAGAGAGCAGACTCTTGCTCCACCTCCAAGGTCAGAAGCGTCTTTGTCACCACTCAGACACCACCTTGATATGCCAGACTGGAATCCTAGAACTGCTTCACAGGCAATAAAGTTCTGAGCAGGCCACTCTGTTGTCTAGGGACAGGGTTGTACATTTCCCATTGCAGAGGGCAGGCTGCACTGGTGCACACTGCAGGATGTCCTCATTTCTTTGGGCTGTGTTGAGAATACCGAAGTTAGCATTGGTTCTGCGTCCTCACCACAGCATCAGGGGGACATAAGGCCATGAATGGCATTGCCAGATGTCCCCACTTAGAGGAGAAGGTAAGGACCCTAACTGGCTAAGAGAAATTTGAGGTCACAGACACAAATAATTCCCAGCCAAGATCATTAGCATGGCATAAACATCATACATACAACCTAATTTTTGTTAAGCCTTGAACATAATTGAGAACTAAACATTTTGGAGTAACTAAATTACAGAACTAAAAGGAGTATGTGCCAAGAAAGATTAAGGAATGGTTAAAGCAGCTGAGATATTCTGTGATGACCCTTTCTTTTGAGCTTTTCTAGATTCTAAACATAAAGCTTCACAAGTAAAAACCATCATTAGCTAAGAGAAGAAAAAGTACCTCCAAAGTATCAAAAACAAGCAAAGAAAACTCAAACCAAGCAAACAACCAATTAAACAACCAGCTAAGCAAAAAAAATCTTGAACAGGAAAAGATCGAGTTCCTTGCCCCATAAAGGTAAATTTCCATTTCTACAAACTACAGTTCATGTTACATTCCTCAACCTCATCCTGCAACTGATCTGTTATGTTTTTGTTAGATATTACCAAGCAATCAAGTGTTTAGAATACAATTGCACCTAAATACTCAGAGACACAGAGGGGAAGTGATTTTAGCATAAAACTGTTTTGTCTTGATTTTAGCATAAAACTGTTTTGTCTGAGTATGAATTTGGTTTCTCACTGCTGTCCTTGCAGTTTTGAATTCTTCTTCCAGTTCAGTGCTACTTCTACCACCCATAACTGAAATGAAAAGATTAAAACATGGTTGGAAAGGTTAACTTCCCTGAAATTTACAGGCTGCAGCTTGTCAGCAGAAAAGTCATGATTACAAATATGCCAATTAGGTGCAAAACACAGGAAATTCCAGAGAGACATCCTACAAGTTAGAGTGATTTCACTTGGCTGAGTTCAGTAATACAATACTACTTGCCCTTGCCTCAATCAAGTGTCTAAAGAAGGCATCATTTGCACTTCTGAGTCAAAGATGGTGAACTGAGAACAATATTTAATCCTGAAGTAGTCATTCCCAGTGGGAGAATCTGTCTGTACAATTTCTTCACTTCTGACCCATTTGTAATCACTGTGCAGTTTCATTCTGCAATCAGTACTCATGGGATTTATGGGACTAAGTCTTATTAATGCCAATGGAATTTATGTAGGGTTAGTCCCCAGGCACTCTTAACTAACCAGAGACAAAAACTGCTGGCCAAAGCTAGGATATTACATGCAATTTGAGGATTATATTTATATATTCAGCATTTTTTCTCCTAAGTTATTTTATTCTGCTTTATTCAATGCAAACTACAGATGCAATAACTAAAGTAGCATCTCAACTTAAAGAGGATATTCCTGACATGGATAATGCTCACTTTCTGAATAAATAGCACAGTCAAAGAAAAACTTTTTTGCTTTGATAACTTGGGACAATTTGGGGTCAGCAATATTATTGTCTATGACAGTAAACAGGTTTATTAAATAGATCAAACAGAAATTTCACAATCTGCTTGATCCTTAATTACCTGCAAATTTAAATCCCTATTTTATTGGAAGTCTCAGGTGTTCTATTCAAAATCTCCATTAAAATGCAAATAGGTCATTATATAATTGAAGCTATTTAAATAAAGTATATTTTCCTCACCAGTTCATCCTGTCATGAATTTGTGAGTATGTGAAATATTTGAAAGGACAAGGGCTAGAGGGAATTTGAGTGGGGTTGGTAAAAATTGTAAGAACACATGAAGACTGTTCAAGCTCTCCATTTTCTTTTTCAACATGTAAAAGGAAAACTCCATAAAACTCAAGAATAATATGTCTAGCTTACGAGGAAATACAACAGTGTGACTTTCAATTTTCTCACTGAAACAAAATATATAAAGGGACAAAGCATGGGGGGAAAATTCACATTACCTGTTTTTGTTAGTGGACAGGTGACAGGATGCACTATTAAAGTGCACAGACTCTCAAGTCAATTACTTTGTCCAGTAAAGTCAGGAAGGGGCATGAAAACCTGAAGTCATTTGAGTCCACTGGTTCTTAGCAAAGTGGCAGAGCACCTGAAAGACAGTAAGAGAAAGATAATAGAGATTTGATTCTAAAAGGTATATATGGTTGCTGAAAGTGAATTGTAATATCTTGAGGATGATTCCAACAACAGTGACTTAAGGTTGTATTTCTAAGTTAGCACCTCTGAAAGAACCTAAAGAAATCCTAAGAACACTTTCAAAGATAACTGAAATGTCATGTCTCAGCTATTCCAAAACACTCTTCATAGCATTTCTTTAGGATGAGTGAGAACTTGTGAACACTGTATTGAACTGGTTACTGAATTTGTTTGAAGATCTAAGGGATGCATTTTTTAATGTGTGACAAAGAATAAGAAAATATTTTACTGCAAATTCTGTATTTCTGGCGTTATGGACTGTATAAAGCCAGGTCTTCAAGGTTAAATAAGAGAAAAAAAAAAACCAGTGGTGAGTTCAGTATAGTTGAAATATCAGTATAGTTGAAATTAAGTATTATCCAAGGAGGGAGTCCTAAAAAGAGAGACATTACAAATAAATGTATAAGACAGAGATAATAAAAGTGACTGAAGGTAAGTAACAATCAAATCTCACTGTGTTCTCCCTTCAGAAATCATGACATCTAACACTCATACATATTTTGCTAAATTAAAAAAATAATCCCATTTAAATTTCAGTTTGGAACAATTAATTTTTTCTGTTTCAGCAGGGACTGAGCATTGTATATTACCTGCATAGATGAAAACATAAGGGCTTATGGCTATAGAAACTCTTTAATATTGTCTGTGATAGATAGATAGATAGATAGATAGATAGATAGACAGACAGATAGATAGATGATAGATAGATAGAGTGGAATTAAAAAAATAGATGGAGCAAGGACAGAGAATAAAATTAGAACTAGTTTCTTTGGGAAAAAAAAAAAAAAGAAAATAAATTGGCCTCTGAGTTTGGAAAATTCCAGTGTGAATACATAGTTCTACAAATTTGCTCAGGTTGATGATCATTTTCCAGCATAAAAAACATCCATCAGATCCATCAGGCCATTTTCTTTCATTTTTCCTTCTCTCTCTACACAGACATAAGAAAACCTGAAAACCAACAACCTCCCCCATATTTACTATTCATTTTAATCTTTGCTCTATAAAGCATCAGCAACTTTCTTTTTACTTGGTTTACTTCACATAATAGTACCATCTCAATTTTTCTGGTGAAGGAACAAAAGAAAAAACATTAAGTGGCTCGTTGAATACCAGCAAATCTGATGCCAAGATGAAAGCAGAGGCAGATACAAGGCTTTCACATTCTTGTTTGCAGAGTGTCAGTATCTTTTCATAATGACAGTTTTTCTCACCTAAATATGTAGAGCCTTATTGTTTGTCAAAAACATTGTTACTTTGCTCTAACTTGTTTGACCCCCTATTCCTGCAAAAGGAGCTGCATAAGTAGCTATTTAAAGAAATTATTTTTATTAGTCTAGGGAAGATTTTGCCTGCTAATATATATATTAACCTTTATAATGCATAATTATAGCTAATGAAGGGTAAATCTATAATATTGATGTGTTGAGTGTTCACCTTCCAAAAACTTGCGCACACCAATTGTGTTTCTCTCTTCCCTTTACTCCAACACAATCCTGCGCAAGCTCATGCTGAAGTTCTAGTTTTGTCTAAGTGCCATCTGAACAGTCATCTAATCAAAACTTACAGTGTCCACAGGTAGAGGGAAACATGGACATTATGTACTGACAGAATATATTTTTGGAATATATTTGAACTCTGAGAAGTTTGACATTTGCTATTATAAACATAAAAGTTATCTATCACCCGTTTGCTAAAGAGAGATAATAAACAGGAAGGAAAAGAGAGAAGAAGATCTATATTTCCATGGCAGAGAAGTGAATTAAGATAGTAATTTGTCATGTCATCACTGCAGTTCTTAATACAAAGTATTTAAAGAATAGGAAAATTAACTTTTAAAAATTAAAAAAAAAATCTTCCTGAGTTTGGTGATGAAAGTTAAACTAAAATTCACTTCATTAAATTAATTGTTACTAATGGATCAAAGTGATACATTTAGTGGTTTTTTAATTATATTTTAATTTTATGTATATTAATACAAATATATACATGTGCATGAATGCATTCTCATTATTTCATCATCTATATTCTAAAACTTTTATTGTGATATATAAACATAGGCATACACAAAATTTTAAAGGGGAAAGGGGTAACTTGCATTAGTCACACTGCTTATGACAACACAGATGTGTAATTCCCTCTTTCTTCTGCTAGCCTGGTCAGAAACACAGTACTGGTTGGTCTAGGCCACTGACTTGATTCACTTGGAAATTTGTTGTTTTTCTTTTTTTTTTGTTCTTTTTAATGTTGTGAATGTTTAATTATTCTTTTTTATTTTGTTTTGATTTTTATACCAAGTAAAAACAAAGAAGAATAAAATACGTATAGGTGCTAATTAATGAATAATAAAATTTTATACGCTTCCCCAGATTAGAAAAACATTAAAAATTGAAGCTTCTCTTTACTAATTCAGTACAGAATTATTCCTTCCTAGCTGGTCTTTGAAAGTCTTTTGTATCTACTGAAAGTCTCAAAAAAAAGGAATACTCAATGAAGTCTCAAAGAAGAGTTCAATGCTATTCAGACTGAAACAATCCACAGCAAACGTTTATTTTCTAATAAACTGATAAACATAAGTCTTATATACGTGTTGTCTCTCCTTTTTACAATCTCTCTTATTCCATGCCACTTCCCTTTCCTGCTAATTTGTTTTCCTACTTGGCAAATGAACCTGACATAACTTTGAATAGTGCTCAAAAAATGATTGTTGGTGAAAAATTTACTAAGCAGCATATGGGTAGGCAAACACAATTTAATATTTTGCTGAACTGATGCAGAAGTAAATGTTAACCAAACCAAAATGAAGAATTTATGGTACAAATGTTCCAAAATAGAGTATGCAATTTATATTCTTTTCTAACATTTACAATGTTCTTCCTATTGACACCTATGGTCTTATGCTACCATCCCTTTCGCCACCCTTCTCCTTGACATTAAAATCTGAATGCACACTTGCCCCATGACTAGGGCTGAAACAATTTCTCTGTACAAAAATTGTTCTGACTACTTGGTTGGATTTTCTTGAAGTAAAATGGAATTAACTTTCCTTTGATGTTTGCAACAAAAAAGACATTCTTTCTTTCTTCAGTTATGGTACACCTTGCTACTTCCCCATGCCTGAAATTGTCTTTAAGGGAAAGCAAGAACCTTTCCTGTTAGAATTACCACTGTTTTGGCTCAAAAGCAGTTGCTTCCCAGACAATTTATGATGAATCTCTCTGTCATCATTAAAAACCTCCTACTATTCTCCAACATCCCTCCTAAGAACCTGCCTTCCTGATAATTCTTGCCTTGTGGTCTGTCCCTCTAAGTAAATATCATAATTTGTGGGTGATATTTCTGATATTTGTAATTCCTGGGGCAATATTCTAATGTGATGTCAACACTATCTCTTGTACAGAGCATGCAACATTCTGAACTTAATCATGAAATTAGTTTGAAAGGCATTTTTAATCGAGCATATCTAGTTGAGTTTATAGTACTAGTAGCTTGGTAAAACATTATGGACCTCAATTCTACAGAAAGTCACACTGGATACCCTACTGCTCCATTTTGTTCTGCTAACTCAAATTTGTGTAAAAAAATATAATACAAAAACCAGCTTAAGAATATGTTTTATTATTAAAAAGTTTAGGAAGAAAAGTCTTGGAGGAAATCAGTCTAAAATGGTTGCAATTCCTTTAGTAAGAAAATATTTTAAAATATAAAACCAGTATTCATCATTGATTTTCTTAACTCCTGGCAATATTAACTGAAAAATATAAAGGAACTTGATATCATTTTATAGACTTTTTTGGGGGCAAGGAGGAGCAGAGGGGAAATACATACTGTCATAATACTCTAGAAACCTTATTTCTTATTTTTAACTTATTCTCTTTGTTCCCTTTAATAAATAGCTATGTGTTTCACAGTGCAATGAATGATGTTATGTGAGCAGGACTCTGTCTTCCCTAGCAACAGGAGTTCAGACTATTGAAGAGAAACAAGTCTTTCAAATTCCAAGGAGCAACCTTTCACCTTTGCTCCTTGCTCTCATGAAAGACTAGAGAGTAGAAGCTGAGTTAAGCTTTTCACTGACAGATAACCTCAACTACACATCTCATTTTAGAGTCATCAGGAGTGTCACTGGGGAGGCAGACTCTTTGACACCAAGGAAAAAAGGAGTTGTATTTTGAGCATTACAAGAGGCCTATTGTTGCTGATTGCTAGAAAGAGAGAGAGGGAGAGGAGGGAGGGAAGGAAAAGAAGCAACAAAACAAACTAAAAAATCCCACAAAAAACCTTCAGAGGCTTTTAAGGAGCTTTGAGCTTTGAAAAATAAATAAAACATTGCATTGAAACCCCGTTGTGCATTACAACAAAGACATAAAAGTTTATCATAAAACAAAGGTCTGGCAACTTCAGCAAATATATCCATGGAAATGGAACTTACAAAGTGTTGTAAATAAAAAAAAAAAAAAAAAAGATGTTAAAGTGAAGTTTGCCATCTGGGTTTGAAGGTTATTAGAATGTTCTTTGTTGAAAGATGAGCTTTTCCAATTAATGACTATGTAGATTTAGATCAGTAATTCCTTCAGTAATTATACTCTGTGTAAAGAAGGAATTATATGCCTTGTAAGCATGTTCAGTTCTATCAAAGTAGATTTGTGCAAAAAAACTGAATTAAAAAGATAGTTTATCAGTAGTAGTTCACATAATAGATATGTCAGTTATTGTATCCTGGGAGTCACAAGCAAAATGCAAACTCGATTTTTACCTAGTAATTAGATAATTCCTTACATTAAACATGTATTTTTACCTGACAGATTCTGAATATTTTTGTTTAGTAAGTTGAGGAAGAAGAGAACAAATGAAATGATTATGTTTTATTACTGAATTGACCATAATTTCTATTTTTCTTTGTGTTTTTATTGGAACATTTTCTGCTTTCAGTGTGTTACCATCATCGGCTCTTGCCCATTTAGTACTTGAATCTGAAATACTGTTTTGGAGCAGAATCAGCTGGATATGATAATTTTTTTTTTGTTCCTGAGTGTAAGAATATGTTCCAAATAAATGTTTTCAGAGAAACTGAAGGAACTCATATATATTCATCTTACAAAGGCTGGCATCTGCTTCACTCACATGACTTTAATGGCATTCAAATGAAACACCACACCATTAATTCAGCAGAGAAATAAATTAGTCTAAAATATTTACAAAAGAAGATAACAGGGGCTACTAAATGAAAATTCAATTGTACCTCATCTTTTGGGACTTATTGCTTAGCTTATTCCACAAGACAGATTAATGTGAAAGCTTGTTATAAATCTGTTCCCCCTGACTTCAGTCATCATTAATGGTGCCAGAGAATAAGAAAATATTATGTGTTTTCAGAAATAGATGAATAAAAAGGGAGTATGGCCAAACAGGAAATTAAACTGCATTTGTTACAAAAATAATAGAAATAATTATCTTTAGCTTTAATATTAGCTTTTATTTCTCTGTCACCATAATACTTGGTTCTTTTCCTCTTATTAGCTTTCATTTCATTTAGTAAATTCAGCACTTGTTAACGAGAATTGTTGTTGATTTTTCCCCCCACATTGTTTCAGTCCATCTGCACGACCTTGGGAGTGAGATACCAAGGTGTCAGCAGAGGGTCCTGCTCCTCTCTGGGCTCTTGCAAGGCTTGCTTGCTTTGCTTCTGGCTGTATTTCTTCTCCCCCTCACATTTTTTGCCCCTGCATGATTAGAGAGATCTTAAACGTCCAAAATTCTTTATCTTGATGTGATTATCTGTCCTATAAAAGGAAAACCAGACCCTCAAGATGAGTGCCATAGTCAATCCAGCATGCAACAGCACTATGGATCCCAGCTCTTCCTGGAAGACATCATATACTACAGTCATTTAATCTACATAGTACCAACATCAGTCGTTTTTGCTAGTTTTCTGTACAGCAATCTGTTATGGCCTTCTGCTTTCCATTATTTTTATCTCTTTTTCATTACTATTTATTTAATGTGGATACTTTTCCACAGCAATATCAGTTTTTTAGATGCAATTTTCATGCGACCACATAAAAAATTGGAAGTATTGTTAGTGAGCTGCTGTACTGAATATAAAAAATGGGAAAAAAATTAAAAAACATATATTTTCTTCAGTTTAGAGTGACTCACAGCTCTCCTGTTAGTCAAGTTACTGTTTGATACCTATGAAAACAGAATATTTTTGAGGGTATTAATACAAAAAAGGAGAAGTGGCTTTGAAAGCTTTTTTTCCAGACTTTTTGTGTGCTTTTAAATTTTTATTTGTTTTTGCTCTGGATTGTCTGTGATATTCAATACATTAAAAAAAATTAGATTTGGCTATTATTTCCTAAGTAATTCCCAAATCCTAGTTTTAAAAGGTTGCTAGTTACATGATAAAGAAATACAACTACCATGAACATGCAGAAAGAGTATCACAGTTTGTTTTCCAATACTTATATGTAACTATGTCACTTGGATAAGAGACTTTATTTAGAAACAAGTAATATTATACAAATATTCAGTAAAGGATTGGCAGGCTGATGAGTATTTTGAGAAATAAGATTTGTCTCATGCTCACATTCCTCTTCTGAACCTTTTGATTCCCAAAAAAACTCTTAAATATCAGCACTATTTCAGTCTTTTTTATACTACTTTTAATAGTAAATAATTTTAATACATTTTATATATTAACTGTTTCAGAAATCAAATATTTTCCTATTGTCCAGTTTTTGTTTGGTAGTTTTCTGTTTATTTTTGGGATGATTTTTTTCATGGTGAAAACTGAAGAGCAATGAGGAAAAGTTAAGATCTGGAATAAGACGTGTATTAATGCTGTGACTAAATAATAACTAATGTTATATCTAACCAGAACTTATCTATACTAGCTTATTTTGACTAGGTAATGAAATTCAAAATTTTTGTTTTGCACATTTTAAAAATCTTCATGAGCTCCTAGCCAATATTAAATATTTTTCTTTCATAAGATTCTGAAAAAGCTTTAAATGTTTCATGCCCTTAGACATTGTTATAAGTTTACACCAACACCCCTAACCCCACCAAAAAAAAAAAAGAATCTAAAATTGTATTTTTTGTCACAGTGTTGATGTGGCACATTGGTAATACAGTGTGATATCCTCCCAAGTCTTTGGGATAACTAAAACAGCACTTTCTCAGATTCAGCTATGGGTATGTGTGGTCAGGAAGGTAGTAGGTAGAAAAAGGAACCTAACCACATATTCAGAATTTGCCATGATTTAAAGGCCAGGCAAATGCCAGACAGTGTGCTCAGGAATGGGGAAGCAATTCACCCTATGATTAGAGAACTGTTAGGAAGGCTTCCTGAAACAGTTAATGGAATAGCTTGGAAGAAGCGAATGGCAAAAAAACAGAGAAATTCAGAGTCGTCTGTAAAAAATAGTTTTCAGACTCTTCTTTTAAATACAAATTTCTTATTTTTTCTGACAACAATCAAATAAGTTGAACATCTGAAAAAAAGGAGAGGTTGTGATAAAATCCACAGGCCATGTTTTTCATTTCATGCAATAAGACAAGTTCAAGACACAGAGAATAGGTATGGAAGAAGTTTACATTAATTGTTTTAATGCTGTATCTGTGTCGATACACGCTGCAAACCACATGGTAGCAGTTATGAGTTCTAATTTGAGCTCTGACAAGAATGGAGAAGAAAGGTGGTTTTGTTTGTTTCTTTAGGTGGCTTATTGTTTTTTTTTAAATAGACACAACTTTTACTAAGGCTTGATATCATTTCAGAAGATAACACCCCAATGTTTAATTTATAACAAGGTACTTGAATATTTCTAACTGCCACATTTTGAACTCTGTTGTAGGGAACAGTCTCCTTTCATACTTCTAGGAAGTTCAGAAAAGCAGATTCCACAAGAGATAGCTAGAATTGCACAAGAAAATAAGTGTGCATATCAGTTTAAGGTCCTTTAGGCACAGCCCACCACTTCTCAATCTTACACTTCATATTTGCTTTCATAATACATATCCTAGCAATGAGATTAAACACACAGATAATGCAAATTAGATGACGCATGTGCGTCTAACAGATATTTCTTTTCCCTTGCCTACTTTATTGTAATGGTGCATAAATTAAAAATGGCATAGAAAAAAAAGGAAAACTAATCACTAAAGAAATAATGGAGTCTCTTCAAACAGAAGCAATACTATTCCAGGTAATGCAAAAACATTAAGCTCTCATAAAACATCTTTCTCTGAGTGCACTCAAATGCCAAAGTACTTTTTGAAATTTTTTTAATAATCCAATAATAAGGCATCATTTAAGTAAAGTGGGTTTAATTGATTATAATGTCAACAATATCACTTGCCCTGGAAGAGGAATTAAGTTATGGTTCGTTTGAATCTATCTCTTTGATTTAGGTTCAGATTCTTAACGGATAACATGAATAGGATGAAGGAAGAAAAAGTTCTACCCTCTCTCCTCAAAGCCTTCTAATCCAAATTAGATGAATGAACACAACTCATTCAGTAGTGGCCTTGATTTTGCCTATTTTTTATCTGTCAAAGACAATTTTTGGCCTGGCTGCCAATATCTGCTTAAAGAATATCAAGGTTTAATTTACCAAGGACTTCCTGGTCATCAGTAGAACAATTTCCTAAATTTAGGCTGTGAACATAAACAGCAGTTGCCATATTCTTGTTTTTCGCCATGGAAATAAATTACTTTTTTCATGAACTCGGGAACAAATTTAGCAGTTTTATGAGAAAATTAGAGAATAACTGAATTACCTTCAATAAGTAAAAAGGACAAAAGATTAGCAATTTTTCTCCTTCTCAAGTCTCTATTCTGAGTCTTTACAAAACCAGTCAAGAATTATTAATTTTATGAACAAGAATTACACTTTCAGTTGTAATTTCTCTTGCACTCTTCCAGTGTTTTGTTTCATCCATGTGGTTCATCATGTTGAGCTTCAGCAGCTAACAGTCAGGGGTAAGACTTCCACTTTGATATTGGGCCCTTGTAAACTTAAGAATGAGCAATAGTCTTCTTTGTACATTAATTTACTGCCATTTGTTACGAAATCCCCAGGCTGAATAGGACCCTGAGCAGCCTGGTCTAGTGAAAGGTGTCCTTGACCACAGCAGGGGATTGGAACAAGATAATCTTCAAGATTCCTTCCAACCAAGTCATTCTATGATTTTATGAATGTCACATTTTGCCAAATAAAAAAAAAAAAAAAAACAAACAACAAACCCAGACTGCAAAGTGTGTGTCTTCCATTTCAACCCAGTGTGAATCAAATCTGACTTCTTCAGTACCTATGGAGTAACAGCCTCAAGGGAGACCAAACTTGAATTTCTTCTCCTCTAACAATGTACATCTCAGCATTTTTGCCTTCATACTCTCGGATTTATTTATAACTGTTTATATTAGGAATAATAATGACCCCTAGGTCAGCCGTTTCCTGGCACTTAATCACTGACTGCATGAAGGGCCTAAGGCAAAGCCACATCTCCTCTGGCCAGTGACTGCTTGCTTGTTAGGAACTACTTTCTTTGTCTCGTATCACTCCTTAATTTAAGTTCTTTGGGAACTTCAAAAATTAAACTGTTGTTTTGGTTCTTGTTTTGTTTTCTCAAGTACTAATTCCAACAATAAAATATTAATCTCCCTGTGTTGTCTCCAAGTAATGTTTAAAGCATCCTTGAAATAAACAAAGAAAAAATAAAAGTCAGATATATTTTGGTTTCTCTACTCTTGTCTAAAAATTTATGTCCATTGTCACATTAGAAGACAGGCAACAATTGTCAGAGAGCATTGTTTCCAATTTACATACTTCTACATAGAAACATTGCTATTTAACCCCTGGAACAGACTTAACCATCTGCAAAAGAGGAAAATGCAATAAACAAAATGAGGGCACTTATTATCTGACAAAAGAAGATTGCTCTATTTTTTATTAATAATTCAACATTACCTTATGCAAAAAAAAAAAAAAAAAATTGTATATTCATCCTTAGAAATCAACATTAAAAAATGATTGTGGCTAGATGCACTTGGGAAAAAATCTTTATGGTTTAATATCATTGCTCAGCATTTTAGAATCTGAGAAAGAGGAATCAAAGCAAAGTTCCTACTGAGCATCTGTAGCTTTGTGGTACAAGAATTACTTCTGAGTTAATAACTCTTTAGAATAAGAAACTTCCAGAAAAGGGGTTACACAGTTCCTCTATGGCTTTAAAGGCCTTCCCATTTTGTAAGTGTTATTCTTAGATAGGAAAGGACTTTCATGTAAGGCAGAAAGATATAAAAGCGTTTCTCAAGGGCATCAGAACTTACATCTGAGATTGAAATTTACCCAATAATATACCATTCTTGAAAATATCTGATGTCAATTTTAACTAGCTTTAAGTGCAATATTTTGTTCATGTGATTGTAATTCTGTTACTTCCTCATTTTAGAAGCTGGCATTTGTAATCACATTTGTTGGGTTAAGCTACTTCATTTAATATAAACTTCTATATTTAATTTCTTGCATTATCAAAAGGAAAAGCAGTAGAGGAAAATGATTATGCAAAGTTTCCACAAAATTCCTTGAAAGCACAGTCTCCACTAAAACTAAAACTGAGTTCTGTCTCAGTGGAACAAATGCAAGCCATAATGCACTGTCTGTTGTGCAGGCCACTTTTTGATGGAAAAGGAGATGTCATTTTTGACAGTGAAGTCCACTAAGAGGGATTTATGAGATTTATGGATCCTGATTTTGGTATTTCCTTGTGCTTCTGCCTGTCTCTTGGTATTAATCTTATCTTCTTTCTGCACTTTCCTTCGTACCTTTTATTTGTATTTATTCCTCTGTTAATTTTCTGGTTTGCATTCAAACACAGCACAGATTAGTTTCATTTCCCAAATCAGGTTCCTATCTGGTCAACTCTCTGAAATTTTCAGCCTTCGACAAAAGTTCTTTGCATTCCAAAAAAAACCTTAAGGTTTTCTCCTCATTTTTGTAATGGAGGAACAAAGGTACTAGAAGAATAAGACAGTTTTGAAGCACACTGAAAATCCGAACAACCCTCACATTTTAATAACCTCACATATTTACGGCTCTTACAGCATAAGATTGTATCACCCACACCAGTTCTGCATTTCAACTCTTGCCATCTAGGGCTTCCTAGACAAACAGTTCAAAGAAGTTGTTCATGTGAACAAATTTATATTTCCTTCCTTCATCACATTTTACTGAGATTTTCCAGAAAGACTAAATCCAGGGCAAACTGGGTTAAAAGCAACTGAAAAAATGTAGCAGAAGTTCCCATTTTACAATGTTGTATCATAACAAATACATGCATTTGTCCTGAAAAAGGTCAGCGTAGAAGATAACAAAGTTTTTCTTTTTGATCTGGCATAGTTCTTTTTATGTACTTACAATGACTTCATGTTTAAATGTACAAAGCCTGGAAGATGAAAAGAACTAAGGAACTTTCTCATGAACAAGTTTTTCCCTGACATTTGTGACAGGCTGTAAGCGGGTAACAAACCGGATTTGTACTAGTTTTACCATTTCTGTAATCAACACAAGGAACAGAACCTTACATATTCGGTGACAAATAACCCCCAGTTTCTTCTCAAATATATTCTACTCAGCTGTTGCCTTCTAAGGAATTATAAACCTGGATTTGCTTGTAAGGACGTCTGTTTCCAAGCTATGCAAAATCTGTTCTAATTACCAGTGTTGCCAGAAATTTATTTACTTCAATTCTTCCCCAACAGCTTTAGTTGAGTTACTTTATTTTTCCAATAAATAACAAAGGAAACAGTTTTGTTAACTCCAAACAATCTCTATTTATTGCTGTGTCTGTACTGTGGAATAAATCTAGCTGAATAGTTGGATAAATTTGCCCTCACTGAGCTCCATGCTGTGGGGGTTAGATTGCCACAAGCACATGTTCAAGCTGTTTTAAGCCAAACTCACACACCTTTATTCTGTGCTGAGCCCTGGAGAGCAGACATATGCTGTAACATTTAGTCATGAGTAATGTGAAGTCATCCAGGCCCTTTAAAGCTCAGAAAATCTCACTTTCTAGTCTCTCAACCAATATTAATTATACACCTGGTATTTTCAAATACATCTTGTGCACTTGCAGTCATGATTTCACTAAGTGAAATATGCTAAGGAAAACAGCATAAGATGCATTTAAAAGGTACACTCTCAGCAGTCAGTGAAGTTGAAAATACAGTGTCCTTGATGCATATTTGGAATTTTCATCAGCCCCTCCAGGACTAATTTAAGATTACTTTGTCGTTCCAAGAGAATTCAGCATGGGACCAGGTCCTAACATCTTAAACTATGAAAATTATCTACTAGGCTTTGTGTTAGTCCAGATAATCTTAAAATGTTACTAATTACTCATAAAACATATGTTTAATTTTTTTTTTCTTGTAGGCTTTCTAAAATACTCATAAACCCAGGGAAACATTAAGATAGGAGGGGAAGAGCTTAAAATGAAAGTTATTTTAAAAAGTTAAAATTATGAAAACAATCCGTTTCAAAATTTGAAATACGTTCCTATATTTTGCGTCATAAGTTTTCTGGGAGAGGACGTATGGAGCAAAGTATTTTAAAAAAGTACTTGTTCTTTGACAAAATGCCCCATAATCATCTAATGTTGATGTTGATCCAGTGCAAGCTATATTGTTATATGATATCACCAGAGTGGAGGCGTTTGCAAACCAAGAGCAAAAATTGTATCTCATTTAGATAACTCACAGAAGGCGTATAGGTTTGCTATACATGTACAATCTGAGCACAGGAGAGTACACCAAGGGAAAACAATTTGTTGTAGCATGGCTTTGGCAGTAGTGCTTGGAACAATGGACAGGGCCATAAAACTTCTTCATCTTTGTATATTTGAAAATATCCCCATCTCTTCAATACTTCTCTTTGCATTACTATACACAACAGGATGCTCAGATTCTTCTAAAAAAACAAACATGGACACTTGACTGTGGGTGACTGAGTTTGTTGGGGTTTTTTTCTGGTAATTTAACACTCTTTAAGGAATGTATCCAAGTATTATTGAACCACTTATTACAAATTTAGTATTGCATTTCTGCAAAAATTACTCTTTCATTAGAAGAGTGTTTATTTGATTGTTTGCTGCTACAAGCACATGTGCTAAAAGAACTGAATGTTGGGATAGAAGAGGGGCTGCTCTGTAATAATTGATAAATATTTGATATAAACATGGTTATAGGGATCTTTAATTCATAATTTTACTAGGCTAAATCAACACTGCTGAGGGCAAAAAAGCAGTGAAAGCAAACTGTGGTTCACTCTAGCAAACACTTGGGATGTTGTTATAAGCCATGACACTGACTGTTTATAGATGAACTTACCAATTACTTTCAGACGGACAGTCTGGCTAAAAAACTGCAAAAAAAAAAAGAGGAAGGAGTGAATAAAAAACATATCCCAGTGTAGTGAGGTCAGGCAGACAGCAGAAAGTTGTGTGTGAGCCAAAGACCCTGGAGGGAAGAAAGAAGTGAGGGAGCAGCACCAAGGGAAGCTGAGCCATTGCAGAGGTGAGCTGATGACAAGGGGCCACTTCACCCCTCCAGCTCCTGCTCCCAACTCCTCAGCACCAATTGCCTCCCTTGTACCAGCATTGATGCTCCTCTGTCCCCACAGTACACTCTTTCAGAGAACTAAATTAGCAGAAAACATCTCTGCTGTTATCTTCTCAGCTGAACTGGCTCGTTTGAGTCTCCAGTGAGGTCCTGAGCTCATAAGTGAATAATCAGCAGGTGGAAAGGGAGGGAAACTGCTCCTTTCAATGACAGTTGAGTCTCTTTATTTAAACCTTAGAGACTCTACTAAAAAGAGCACACTTTTGGATGTATTTAACCTTTGCAAAAAAGCTAAAAATGTTGTTTTCAACAACAACTTCTGCTAAGATAACAGAATTGAAAAAGGCAATCTTTAGTACTGTCAGAGACTCCTGATGATGTGTTGTGATTATTCACCTGTCTGGGTCAGGTGAATCAAAGCTGACACAGATCACTCTATCTTAAGTTGACTTTGAGGCTGAGGAAAAAAAGATATAATTTAATCTCATGCAAATTAAAGTCACAAGACTTAAGGCTCAAGAGAGGTAACTTAGAAAAAATGTAGCTAACTGAGCAACGTTGATGAGAGTTGGCATTTAAAAACTTCTGTAGTGAAGTTCACATACTAATTTTATATATGGATAATTTCTTCATTAAGCTAATTGGTATTGAATATCTTATATCTGGGTGTTGAACATCTGCTTCTATGAGAGAAAATATTTTATAGCCATGCCTGTTTATTAAGGGAGATATCAGAGCTGTAAAATTACTGGAGTTTAAACATTTTAAAAGCATAACGCTCTTAAAGCAAGTTTGCAGGTCTCCCTGTGAACAAAGGGTGATATCAGGAGGTATGGTGGATATCCTTCACAAGCATGTAGAAAACTGAGATATACTTACATATTTTTCAAATTGAAATGGAAAAAAAATAAATGTTTATGGAAAAGTCTGGGCCTGATGGAAACTGAAGAGACAAGAAATCAGCTTTGAGGTGATATCTGAATTTGCTGGAGTTGAGTAAAGTCCCTCTTGGTTACTAGCTCTACCATAACAGATATGTACAGAGTATCACAGAGTGTAGCTGGCCTGTAACTCAGTCCTGAATGGAAGACAGCACTCAAAAGTCAATGCCTACCAAGGCTCTCTACATGTATGAAGTCAATATATGTTCACAGTGCACCACTGAACTCTCATTCACTGAAGTGGGTTTGCTAAAATATCTGTGATTCATTCTCCAGAAAGTAGCAGATCAGGACTGGATTCTGGGACAAAAATAAGTCCAAAAAGGCAATTCTGATAGACACAGAATGGGTGACTAGACTTTGTCAGTAAGGAATATTTCTCTACCCATCCCAGTGCCTGTGAGCAGCAGACATCTATCTCTTAATTTATCATGGGGATTCCAGGTATTATTCACCTGATATCCAAAAGAACAGATTTCGTGAGCAGCAAACTGTTAGGAAAAGATCATGCTGAATACGGTTGCCAGAGCAGCTGTCTGAGGGTACTACTGTTCAGATATATCTGGTATGCACTTCTTAACACATTTAAATAATGGAAAAAAAATATTTAAATAGCGCTAGTCCTAAAGTACTATGATAGCAAATATATATGTAGCAGATCTATCAAGAGAAAAATTAAAGAAACCTGATTTCCAATGTGCTCGGGTTTTTTTTTTTTTTTTAACATTTATAGATTTTTCATTGACAATAAGATGTCTTAATTAATACTTTTGCTGGAAAATCCAATATGTCTTTTATCTGAAGGGATTCTCTGACATATTACAGGGGATAAAGGAGCATCCAGTCTTTCCCTCACTGGATTGCCACCACGGAACCTCCATCTTTTAGCAGCTTGTCTGTTTCGTTGAAGCATAGTATTTGTAAAACCTCTGGGGTTTTTTTTTGTGTTTCAATGAAAACTTTTGGGTGGGCAAAAGATGAACATGTATTTTCTGATATGTAACATGGGAACATCTTCATGTCCTCAATAAAGCAGGCTAAAAACGATGTGCTTCAAAGATGTGTTTCAGAGCACTAACAAGAGTTGCCTCAAAATAATATAATGTCAGAGAATATTCTCTCTAAACTTAAGTAAAGCTAATGCAGAAACAATGGATACTGAACATGGACGTATTTGTCTAATTTAAAGTGATCAATATTGGCCCATATTTTTACTGAGGCTGTCTCACTACAGATTTGTCCCAAAGTCACTGCCATTGCCAAAAATATGTCTTGTGTTCTTTTCACTTGTGAACTTGGACTTTTTTATACACATATTTTATCTGACATCCGAATTAACACCTAAGACAATGTTTGTAGAAGTAGACACATTTGATAACATGATGAAGCACAGAAAAACGTAGAGCTAAATGCTGTACATTCCAAAGGAGTTTAATAATGTTACAAGATCTCAGATATAATATGAAAATTCACATAATAGTGCTTCTCCATGGAGAGCAGAGATGACAGGCAGGGTAGAGAATATAAGCCACATAATGGGGACAGTTTTAGTTCTGTCCAGTAAATCCAAGCTTGGCAATGTTTGCTAAAGTTATGATCCAAGATAAGACCCCAAGGAAAGTGATTAAAGCTGTTAGCAGAGTGTGGCCAGTGCAGTAAATGTTACCAATTCAGAGCAGAGATTTTGCTGCTGAAGGGATTTTCCTTTCAAGAACCAGATTATTTATCCCAGATGTGTTAGAAAAAGCATTTTAAAGAGATTGCATGAAGGCCACTAGAAAATGCAAAATCAGAACAAAAAATAAGATCTCCTTCACACTAATCTAGAATGAACAGTGATACAGAGGAATCTATAAAACCTTTTTTCCAGCCAACACATCAAGAAAAACAACTCCATGTGAACAGTACATGAAAGCTATTGCTGTGAAATAAGCTAAACACGGAGTTTTTTATTTTGACTAGGTATATAAAAATTGTTCTATACTATTTTTCTAATTCTTGAAATAGCTTCCCAAGATGATCTTAAAATTTAAATATGATGGTGCATTTGGAGTCTGGTTTGCCTCTTTGGTTTGGTTGGTTTTAGGGATTCATTGTTGGGTTTTGGGTTTTTTGGTTTGTTTAGGGCTTATTTGGGTTTTTGGTTTTTTGGGTTTTTTTAAACTAGGAGATTTCATACTACAATTGCTTCCTTAAAGGCACAAGATGAGAACCATTAAGTCTGATGAGTCTCTTTTACTCAAAATGCTAATAAATATGAAACCCAGAATTTAGCAAATCCAACAAATGGCTTTACTTTGGAATTACAGAACCCTACTGGTTGGACTTAATCTAGATTGAAAGGGACCTTTAGAACATCCTCAGCTTAAAGCAGGGTCAGCTATGAAGCTAGACCAGGTTGCTCATGCCCCGGAAAGAATAATATTCACATCTCAAAGAAGATCTGGAAATTCAAGTGGCTGCTGGAGCAATTGACCAAACACATCTGATTAGTATGATGATTGGTTGACTGTTTATATTATCTGGTGAAAGAGAACATTAAAAACTACAGTTTTAAGTAGCTTAGGCATATGAGTAAAGGCTCATGCTCCCTAAATAAAAAGTTGAATACAATATTAATTTCCTTTTTCTTTTAATGATTGTTAAAAATATGAGCATGAGATTTAGAATGTACAGTTTTAGAAGACAGTACTTCTACCCAAGAGCTGTGATTGCTATGAGACAGCATACATTGCATCCATAAAACCAAGTACATTTGGTTTATGTAATAGACCCATAGATACCCTGAATAACAAAACTGAATAGTGCTGTATCTATATCAAAAAATCAAACTTTAAAAAAATACAGTTCTTATTTTACCCTTGTCATTTGCATCAGTTCCATGTCCTTGCAGTGTAAGGATCCGGGAACCAGTGATAATAAGTTAGTGTAAAATAATTAACAAGGCAGTAGTGACTAACAGATAACATTGTGGTAGCCTTTTCTTGTAATATCACTTCAGTCCTGAGGTCAGTAAGTGTTAATAGAGAAATTGTAGAAGGATAGCAACAGGAAAATTTGACATTGCACTCCTTGTATTAAGAAAAATAAATTGGTCAAGTCTGTATTGCAGAAAGTAACAAATTACCAAGTTTTCCTGTTTAGAACTAAATTTATTAACTTGTCATCTGATTAACACTTCTGAGATATTCACCTGGCTAGCCTGCTTCCAGAATCTAAGTTAGTATCTCCTCACGTTAACATACTGTGTGACACTGACCTGCCAGCTCCGTCAGGACTAATCCGTGATTTGTGCAAAGCATTCGTTGCAGTGTTTGAATGTGGTCTCAGTAAATCTGACAGAAAAGTGACAAGTGGAGAAGAAAGAATTGTCCTTCTGGAATATTAGAATACTGATGTGGAAGGCAATTAAAGGTTTTTATCATGTGTTTACTTTCAAGATGCTTAAAGCTATGATGGTTTTGTCTTGTTATCAGGGTCAAAATATGTGGGCTTCAGAGCCATGTCTGACCATTCTGAATCACTATAACTTATCTCTGTGTCCTTATATGACTTTTGCCATTATGGCACAGAAAGGCCACCAGAATATTTAGTTAGTTAGATAATTAAATATTTTCTTTAAAAAATATGTAGCAGAATGACTAAATTGTGGTCACCATATTTACATGGACAAAGTTCAAATAGTCATCTGCACAGTTAAAGATTATTTGCCTTTGTGAAAAGACTTAATTTTAATAAACAAATATTCTATTTGCCTGAAGTACTGGAAATTTTGCTGGCCTTCTACCTTATTTCCAGTCCCTCAGGAATCCAATATCTCTGCTTGGCACAGTGTAGTACAATTTTCAATTAATTTGCTTTCTTGGATTAATCTGTTTTTATTTCTTTTAGCAAAAACATAAAAATGGGTTTCTAGCCATATATGTTAATTCAGATTTCTTGACCTTTTTCATCAGCTGTGGGCACTAATCCTGGTGTTTTACACAAATTGCAACTCAGCTGTGTGATGCCTACATGAGTTCTAGCATTTTTAACTGAATGTATTTCAAAACTGAAATACAGGGGAGAGGAGTGGGAGGTCTTCAGCCTGTTGAACTTTGCTACAGTGTTTTCACAAGTGTTTAAAGAACAATGAGGGAGATAAACTTCAATGAGTAATGGTGGGTTGAACAAATTCCTGTATGTCCCTCATGTATATCACTTGCTGTTTTAAGGTGTGTTTCATTGAAGTTGAAAAACACTTTGAGATCTTCAGATGAAAGGTGCTACAAAATGAAAAGCAATGTTGTTATTAGTTTGTATATTCCAAGTCCCTCTAGGACAGCTGCAAAATCCATAAACTGGAGTTTGCATTGGAGTCTTTGATCATAGGTAAATTCTTTGTCTTTGAATTAGTGGATTAAAGATACAAAAGAGAAATATAAGCTTTTCCATGCATTTCAGTCTTGTTTACTCCCCAATGCATTATGCATTATACAGTATGTTGTTCTTGATCCTCCAAATTATTAATAATTAATGAATAATATAATAAAACCCATCACATTTTCTGGTTTAAGATAGTAAAGTGGCTTATGTACTCAAGGCACTATGTTATGTTCTTATTCTAGATGCTTGAAAATTGAGACAAGCACAAATGAAAAAGTTTGTGATGCTTGAAGAGCATGGACTGGAATTACATACATGAATTAGACTTCATTCAACACTTGCTCTTACTAAAGCACTAAGACTTACTGCATCTGCTCAGATGATGTCCCAGGTGTTTCATCTGCACTGCAGAACTACAGCAGGACTGCTATTTCCATTATTTTATTGTTATAGTGCCCCTTAGACTCATACTTTAGTTTCCCTGTCTGTAACAGAAATGGGAGAGGTTAAGTGTTTTACTACTCTAGTTGCTCTCTCTAGTATCCTCTGCAGAGTACATTTATACTCTTGTAAAAATTGCATATAAGATAAACTTGCATATAAAAGGAAGACAAAAGGTTTTTAGAGATATGCTCAGGTTATAACCACAGTAAAATAATCACAGAACACAGACAAGACCCCTAGTATGGAAAAATGGCTTTCAGATAACCTTTATGTAGGGGATTTTGCTACCAATTTTGTGTTTGTTTGTTTTGGTTCTTTACTTTTTTTCAGACTGTTCTCTAAATTGGAGCTTTAGCTGCTCTTACATTCAGATTTAAATTGTTCTTGCCATCTCACTTTAATATTTTCATTTAGTAATTTAAATGTCATTTCTCAGAAACAAATATCCAGGAGAAAAGGAAACTATTCCATAGTTGAATGGTGTTTAAAGGCATGGAGATAAACAAAGTCTATTGTAATTGTGCCAGGGGCATAATTTTGACTGTTCTTCTCTGCCTTCTATAATTAGTCTTGAAAGCAAACACTGTTACATTCAGCCACAAAATGAAGTGGAAGAGCTGAGTTTATTAGAGATTAATAAAGTCTCCATGAACATTCCTAAAAAGCTACTGAACCCTTAAGTATAGATTATAGGTCAGAGCACATTGCCAGTACTTTCTCAGAGGGCAAGAAATTGAGTACACTATGTCTATTAACTAAAATGAGAGAGAATGGAGGGCTGTCGAATGTTAATGGAAGAATTTAACAAATTACACCACAGAAAAAGATGTGTAGTATTTTTATTAGAACATTTAAATGCATTTTAACAGTCTTATAACTGTGATGCTTTATGAAAAATCCACAGCTCTCATTACTGAAATTCATTGCAGAAATATGTGCATGTTTAAGTAGTATTCCTCATTTATAAAGACATTTAAATGCAATTTTCTGAAAAATTCTCAACTATATTACCAAACTATATTACCAAATTATATAAACCCCTTACATTTGAAATCCATCCAGCAAACTTCTAAAGAGAAATGTCAGCTAGCAATAATTTCACTTTTCCTTTCATAAATGGCACACTGAATACAGCAACTGACAAAGCTATGGTGTAAACTTTTCAGAATATATAGTACCGCAAACCCTCATCACTGCATTGTAAAGAGCAATATCAAAGGAAAATGGATACCTAGGTGGGGAGAAGATAATATAACAACATGCTTCCTTCTTCATGAGTGCTGGAAAACACTCTTTTTGATATACCTAAAAGCTTTCTCTTCATTCTTTTAATTATTCTGTTTCCTGTAATAAATTTCTCCCTGTTGACACAGCTTATTTCCAGACAACTGTTTGAAGTTGTCAAAAGCTCACAGTGAAGTTGCCAAAAAAACTACTATTTTCAAAAGAGCAGTCTTCAGCCAAACCATCCTTACCTTGTATACACAGTAAGGGAAGTGGTGGAGTCACCATCCCTGAAGGTGTTTAAAAAAGACTGGATGAGTGCCATGGTATGATCGACGAGTTGGTGTTAGGTCGTAGGCTGGACCTCAAGGGTTTTTTCCAACCTAGCTGATTCTGTGATTCTGTGGTTAAGTTATTTATATGTTGTAAATCTGACACAAGGCAAACCCCATGGACTTCCCATTCTCTTGCGCTGTCATCTAAATTAACTTTGAGGATCAAATGATAGTTAACTTGATTTGTCCACTGTGATACTCTTTATGTTGCAAAAGAGAAGTAGCAGCTGCTCTGAACAAAAAAAAAAAAAGCCACCAAATTCACAAATAAATCAAACCCCAAAGAAATCATATTGATTAGAATAAATATTGAAAAATGACCAATGGCTAAAACCATCTCACACTCCATTCTACATGCATAATTCTGAATTTAACACATGCTTTAAAATATATATTTGTCTTTATATAATCTAATTTAATTTGTCAAATAATATGTTTCATTGGGAAATTGTAAGTTACAGATCTTTTCCCAGGGGACAACATTTATTTTTTTCTGTATATATATGGCTATTACTTCATTAATTACTTTCAATCTCTTTTGAGTAACTCAGGGAATTTAGCTCATATAATCCAAAGAGGACTAGGTATCTACAACCCTGGAGAAAAAAGAAGTCATTACCCCTAGATGGCTACTCTTTTTCTTTTCATGTTTTACATGCTTTTTGTATTTGAAAATGCCTTTTAAGACTGGCAGTATTAGTGTGTGTGTCTGTATGTTTTGGGATTTGGAGGTTTTCCTAATTTTCTCCTGTACGAACTTCTACTATAATTATATTTCATTAGGGTAGAACTATATATGCAGGAATAAAGTTTCAGGAAAAATAATCCAATTTATTAAAAAAATAAAAAGAACCTTATCTGGAGATTCTAGATATTTGTCTGAGTCATTCTGGGATAAATCCAAGCTTACTTCAGTGTACCAAAGTGGTACTACTTTATGGTGTATGCAACAGAAAATTCAACAAGTATAGGTTATGTACTGACCTCAAAGGCCAGAAAAATGGCAGAGGTGGATGGAAGTGACTCAATAGAGCTATTCAAACTGAGATGGGTCATCAGGTGATTCACAACAGAGTATACAATATATTGTTTAAATACCACTTATTCAACGATAATGCAAAATAGTTATTAAATATAACTGAAGACTGGTTCTTGTGAGAAATGCATTTGCATTATTTATTATATAAATATTAGTATTTTTATGTAGCTGTGACCTTTAGAACTTGGTGGAAGTATAATTCTGTGTGTTTCCTGATACTCTTCCTTTCTTTTTTTGGTAAGGTTAAAAATAATTGGCCTCTAGATAATTAGAATATACAGAAGACCTTCTTTTCAAAACAAGGTGCCTTTATTAGCCAGGCAATTTAAAATCCAAAATGTAACATTATAATAAAAAGTAGTGTCTAGAGTTCCTCGTAGTTGCCAAAAATGATTTTATTTCTATGTAAGGTCAAAAAATGTGCCCTTAATATTTTGACCTGCATGAATACACATTCAGAATTTCAGAAGACACATCTGATTGAATGTTTCTTAAAGCCTTAAATGAAAGTATGTGCAACCATTGCTTAACCTCCACTGAATAAGGTAAAAATACAACACATGTTGGCTCAGTTGTAATTTCCATCTTGCCCTTTATTGATTGCTAGACTTTTCAACATCTTCTTACATGTTTCTGAAACAGTGAAAAGGTGAATAAAATACGGAATGCAGAAAAGTATACGTATCCTTCCTGCTGGATAGGAAAAATTCCTGAAATAAAGTAGTCGAAGGTGTGACAGTTGAGTCTGCTCTGTATTTTTTTATCCAGTTTTAATGTGTGTATATATATATATATATATATATATATATATATATATATATATGTATGTGTGAAGGTGCAGGTATACATACATGTACATATATTTTATCGATATATATATATATATATATATATATATATATATAAAAGTATATATATGTATAAATAACAAATTATCAGAAGAACATCAAAATTCCCAGTCAAATAAATACACCCAGTAGTATTTTTTTTCAATGAGTAGTCTATTTAAATCCACAAAGTAACTCACTGGAGTTTCCATTGTATCTTTCTTTGAATAAAAATCAATGTACAGGTGCATTTCTGCAGGAGGTAAACAGCAGATTAATCAAAATTTCGGGAGGTCCCAGGTACCTGATCACTTCTGGTTTCCAAAGGTAAATCTCTTTTTATAGCACTATGTTTTCTGAAAGGTCTATTTGTATTTTTATGTTCAAAATGGAAAGTTTCTGGCAAGAAACCATTATCCTTATCTTCAGTCAGAGATATAGGTAACAATCTAATTTATTTTCTCAAATCAAACAAGTATATCACTGAATAAATTGCATAGCTTGTAGACTCACTTGATAAGATAAACAAATAAGAGTCCTAGAATTTATATTACATGGCAGAATGAATTGTTTGAGGCAAGGTATGTTAAAAAATGCAACACTAGAAAAGAATAACAAATTGTTACAAGGAGGAAACTAACCATTTTTGAAACTTGGATTGAACTATTCAAAAATACAAGAATGGAAAATATATATTATGTCTATACAAGGATGAAATAAATTGAATTCCGAGAAAAAGAAAAGACATCAGACAGAAAGATACTGGAAATATTCAGAAAGTGAAATCTCTTATCTATTTAAAAATAAAAAAATGCATTTGTCCAAAATAACTTTCAGTTCAATTTGAAATTAGCAAAACTTCTCCTAAAAATATTCCTATTTCCATTCCAATATGGAATGGTAAAAATGTCCATAAACAGTTCATTTTTGTCAAAAGATCAGTCCCAAAATGCTGCTGAGGTCAACTTCTCATGGCCCTTCTGCTTCATAAACCCTGAATGAATAAATTAAATTCCCTAAAGACAACATTATCTTTTTTTTTTTTTTTTAAGAGAATGTTCCTGTATTTTCTGTTTTCTTTTGTCTGTTTGTTTTCTTTTGTCCTGAGGTGCCAGTCTTTAATCATCTGTGGTTAGATTTCATCTTTTTACTTCTGATGGTGCTCCTTTTAGCCATTTTCTGACATGCTGACACAGCCAGAATTCAAACTACACTTGTATGCTGAACTAAACATAAGGAATTGTAGGAAATTGCCTAGAATGCTACCTATGTTACACCCCATCGATTAAAAAATTATATTTTCTGGAGTTATATAAATATATTGTTTGTTACATAAGTGTATAGCTGTAAGTGTATATAGACTGTTTCATTCCTGAAGCCAATATTTTTAAGAAAATTGATTTCTTCTTGGCTAGCTTGAAAGACAGTCTGAAACATAAGGAACTTCACATTTTAAAATAACTTTCATGTTGAAATAAAAAGTTTGAAAATAAGTATACAAATATAGACATGCTTTTTCATTTCAAAGGAAATTGCCAATTTTTTTTTCCAAGTACATGCATTAGTATTTTTTCAGTCATTATATTTAAAAATTCAGAACACAGGATGATTTCTTTTTCACATTAATAGGCTCTTTTATCTAAAACTAAGTTTTTTAGGAAAATGAGAATTTTGTTCTGTTGCATTTATTTTATTGAAGTAGGAGTTATTCAGATTTTGCTGCTTCTACATGGGGAATAATGCAACCATGGAATTACCTCCACATGCTACAGTATTTAATAACTACTGTTTGTCCCTGAGCAGGTGCCCATACACTTTTAAAAACAGACTGGCAGCAATAAATGTGCAGTAAGTAAAGCTCAAAACTGACTGGTAAATGCAAGTTCATACAAGCCTAATATAGTTCAGCAAGCAAAAAGTTCAGCTTTGGCATTCATTTGCAAAAATCTTGAGTCAAATGATTATTTGATGGTCTCATAAAGCACCTGTAGCAAGGACTGTCCCTTTGTATTCTGTGTTTATCTTCAATGCCTGCAGGATAAGAATGATCTCTTTGCCAGTCACTCAAGAGCGTATTAATCTGAAAGGCAAAGTATTTACCAAGCTTTAGAATTTATTCCGAAGGTTTCAAATCAGATCCTGATTAACTTTCTAAAAAATCATTTATTAATTGACCAAAGCCTACTAAAACTGAATAGTAATGAAATCATGTATCCATATATATAACAACTTTAATTATCATATCAGCTCTTTAAAATGAGTTCAAGTATTGTCCAAAAACAGTCCTTGAAGCTATGTCCTCCCATCTGTTTTAAGGAAACTAATTCCTTTTTTGTTGTCTCATCAAAATATGGGAAGTATAATTTGAATTCTATGGAAAAGATGTCTGGTGAGGTTTACTGGCAACATGGAATCAGTAGATGAAATCATATGAGGGATCTTTCACCTATTGAAAATGAAGCCATATATTTGATATGCCTTTACTGAATTTGGTGGTCTCAAAAGTAATCTCCAAAAGGAAGTATGGACTTGATTTAAACCAGTTCATGAAAGATAAAAACAGACTCTTTAAAACAGATAATTTTGATTTACAGCCCTTCAGGAAGTGCAATTTTGCCCAACCAAAGGCTGTCATAGAAAACAGAAGCATGTGTGTTTCTATAAACACTGAAACTAGGTCTCTTCCAATCCTGATGATTCTGTGATTCTGTGAAACTCATGGTAAATAAAATTACTATTGTAATTGAGTAATAGGAGAGCATCAACATGTTAATAATGACTTTATTGGTTCAAAATTTATTTGGACACAAAGAATTGTCATTCAGGTAGCATCATCAATCATACAGTTCATTATAATTATAATAAAGTAACATTTCAAACATTTCTTTTGCACACAAAACTGTCTATGAGCAATAAATAAATACTGATGTCAAAAATAATCTATACTATTATACTTTTTAATCATGTTATTCTAAAATGATCGTGTTTAAGTACATTACTGTGGTTCCTCCAGAACCAAAGAAAAGCAGAGGTGATTTTGATCCAATTGCCATTAAAATCAACAGAAAAATTGTCATAAAGGTAAGAGACACTGGATACAGAAGCTCTATTGACTCTTTTGGCTGATCAAAAGAAAATACATGCCCATTAAGCATATAAACTGGCACAGTTCTACCCCAGAGAACTTGTTTACCATCAAATTAATGCAATTCATTAGATTACTACCCAGAAAACCTTTTGAGAATACTTTCAGAAAATAAGAAAGAATTCAGTGGATTTCCTTGTATTCCTCTTACTGTAAATCCAGAATGGTCTCTTCTCTGCCTGCCTTTGCAGGCTAACTCCCAAGTATGCCTTTTTTCCCAAACTATCCCTCTCCATCTGGTGCATTTAAATTGGGTGTAGCACCTTGCATACATATTCTTTGGAAGTTTTGGTGTTACTGATTTTGACAAATATATGGAAATACTTTCAGTGGTAGACATATGTATCTATATTTAAATTTTAAGATGGGCTAATAAAATGGTCATGAACACAACTGTACTACTGTATTGATTGGTTATCTTAGCGCTATGACTTGCCACTAGTTTCTGTGTGTCATTGCCTTGCTGGCAGTGAATCTTTCATTGCATTGGCTCACACTGCAGCATGGGACTTGACTCCAAGTCAGGCTGACTGAAAAAGTGACTGAAGAAATGGCCAGGTTATCTCCGGTCCTATATACACCATGCTACCTTGTTTGAAAGGATAAAGGGTTTTGATTAAAAGCCAGGCCTGTTCTCTTGTCCTGAGTACCAAAGAATTAATTCTAGTTGATTTTACTTATTATAATTAGCAATACTAGAAGAAAGTTACAAGGTCAAGAGTTCAGGAAAATGATCAACCTGGATGGTATGAAGTATCTTATAGGTATGTAATGACTTAAAACCATGTGTTGCTTTTCTATCTTCTCTATTATAGTACTTTGATACCAGATGCACCAGAACTCTACCAGAAAACCCATCAAAAATGTCCAAAACTGAGATGAGATCTGGGAAGGGGTTTTGAGGGTTTTTTTGGTACATTATTTGTATTATTTTACTAGTAATTTAAAAATTTTGTTTACAGAATAATTGAGAAATAGAAGCAGCATGGTTTCCTACCAAAATATAACAGATACTGAGAAATAATTCTGGTGGATTTGGCTGAATTAGGTTTACAGTTGGACTCAATGATCTTAAGTGCCTTTTCCAACCTAAATGATTCTAAGATTCTATGATTTACTGATGAATTTAAATTTGTGGCTGGAAGGACTCAAGAGCTCAGTGTTGTCAGAATAAGTGGAACGGTTTTTTTATTGTTTTGCTGGTTGGGGTTTTTTATGGATTAGTGAATTATATAAACTGTCATGAAAGAATTTTAGAACAATAAAACCTCAAGGACAGAACTACAGCATGCAGTGAAATGGATTTTAGATCTTATTTCCAGGCAGGACAGATACAACAGGAAAAATAACAGTGTGTTTTAAATTCTATTCCAAGAGGGTATACAGAAAGATGTTCACACTGATGACAGTATCTTCTGCCCCAGTTCAACTGCGACTAGCACTCCAGATAGAGTGGAAAAAGATGCTCACTCTAACCAGTCATCATGTGGAATCCTGGCTGGCAAACTGGTTTCCATAAAGAGCACACCTCAGGTTTGTCTTCTCCATGGTGTTACATTTCTGTGGACTTGGTCTCCTACCTCTGCTCCTACCCTTTTTATTGTATTCTGGCTTAGGTGATCATGGTTGGCAAAATAAGTCAATGATCTTACTGGTTACAGCACCCCAGGCCAAGCCCTTTGACTTTCTCTGGGTCTAAAGTGAAATAGCTGATATTTCCAGGTTGCCAATGGTTTCTGGCTCTGCTCTCTACTCTCACTATCCCCAAATACGTTACTGAGATGTAAAACTGTAACAAGTCCTTCTCTTATTTCCTTCTTCCCTGTGCATACACAGAAGAAACAGATCTTCTAGGTATGCCTCCCCATAACAATTTCCTATGCTTGTTTTACCGTTTCCCAGTCCATACCAAACCCATCTTACAAGTTAGAGGTAGGCAGATGTAGTTATAGTCTCAGTAATCTGAGTCCTGCCTTCATTAGGTGTCACCTGCTGACATCAATTCAGTACAGGATGTCAAAGCCAATTGTAACTAACCTGCCAGAGAATTTTTCTGGGTGGGAGAATAGAGAAAATGGGCTGCTGGTTTCTGCTGGCCATTAATAAGGCTTGTTCTAGCTAAAATGTATTACTTCCCCCTTGAAATATCTGATTTGAAGAATCTGCCAGTTATCTCCTCTTCCCAGCCAGAGTATGCAGCATGACCTCTAACACCTTTGAGCCAGCCAGTGTTCTGCTGGCCTGGTAGTTATTTGATGGGCAGAAGGCTGCAAGAATTATAGTAGGAGGGAATTATTAAACTCAAGAAATTGTAACAGCTCACAGTGATTTTAACACAAGCATTGATTTCCCTTTTGAAGGCAGACAGGCTAAGTTGTGAAATTAATTTCTGATATAAAAAAAACCCAGTGATTTAACTCAGAGGATCACTTATACAATATTCTTAATCCTCAGCAGGTATACCCTCCTCCAGAACTTTAATGATCATTAGTACCTCCTTGAATCTCCTTTGTCACCACTGTTCACACCACAGTCTCTATTAATACACTTTCCATTCTTCTAACAAGTATCAAATGAGTATAATTTGCTTTCACACAATCCCTTCTAATTTTGATAGGGGATGAAAATTAAAACTAAAAATCTGAGATGTTTTCAATTAAAAGATCTTTTTGCTTAAGAGTATATTGCTCTGATGTAACATAACAATTAGGTAGGTACCTGGCACATTTATTTACTTATTTCCCAGTGGTAAACATCCACTGTTTGGTCTATGCTTGATTGGAAGTTGGACAGATAACCATTCCAACATTTCTGAACTGGTAAACAGGAGTTATTTGATGTTTTGTCTTATGCATTCCTTGCAATAATTCTGCCTTTGGACAAACATGGAGATGCACCATACTCATTAAATAAGAAAATCTAATAAATTTGCACCTGCACTGCTACACACAAACCTTCAGCCAAATCAGTTGCTATTCCTGGCCATTAATTAAATAGCAGAATTTCTATATTGGGGATTAAAAAAAAAAGTGCCAGAGCATCTGTTTACTTTTCTTGAAATGCATGACTTGTATTTTCTAATACAGTTTATTATTGTGAGAATGTACAATAATGTGGAAAATTGATTGTATTCTGAAAGTACAATTGTACATCAAGGAAACATGCCATGTTGGACTACATCTTTGGCCACATCAGAATAGCTAATAAAAGTTTTAACAATAATACACAGTGTAAAGATTTGAGTGATGCTTGCTTTAAATACAGGAAAATATATGGGACAGAGGTGATTCTTAAGTGAGAGAAGAGAAAGGATTATAAAAACTAAATGATATTTTAATGGCTGCTTTTCAAACAGCAATCTTCCAGTTTTGAAATTTGAAATTGACAAAGGAAATTATTCATATCTTAAAATCATATAATCATAGAATATCCTGAGATGGAAGATGCCCAAAAAGATCACTGAAGTTCAGCTCTTGGCCTTGCACAGCACCATCCCAAAGAGTCACACCGTGTGCCTGAGTGCATTGTCCAAAATCTTCTGGAACTCTGTCATGCTTGATGTTGTGATCACTTCCCTGGGGAGCCTGTTCCAGTCCCTAACAACCCTCTGGATGAAGAACCTTTTCCAGATACCCTACCTAAACTTCCCCTGACTCAGCTTTATGCCATTGTTTTGTGTCCTGTCGCTGTTCACCAGAGAGAAGAATGTAATTGCACCAAGCTATTTGAGTTCATGCTCTGTTCAGTGCATGCAGTTGAGGAGGATGAAAGGTCAGCAGATGTTTTTATTACACTGATTTTCCCTTATGAGGAAAAAAATACATTAATGTCAATGAGAGATCCAATGATTTCATGCTTAACTTCTTCAGCATTGCATCCTGTATACTCAAAATTAAACTCTGAACCTTTCCAAGCTACAATTCTTGTGTACCTTTCCATCAAGTTATGAAAAAAATTTAAAAATCTTATTACAATTTAATTCTCAGAATATGTATTTTCTTCAGTGCAAATTCTTGTTTTGTGCTTTCTGAAATGTCCTCCTATGCTTCAGTTCAAACCTGGAGTTAGTCTGCAACTCATAAACAGTTGCAACATTCATTTAGCAACTGTTCTAAAACATAGAGTAGTCCTAGCTTTTATTAGCAGAATTCCAGAATCTAGGAATATTTAGTCTGTGCTAAATTACGTGAAGCAGTAGAGAGTTTATAATAAAATTTAGCTTTTCAGAATGAAGGAATTCTTCTGCCCCTTCATTACTTCTTAAATTGATTATTTGGTTTTCTAATTGAATGAGTATTTGTAATTACTAAGAACTTGTAGATGATAAGCCTTCTTGGCTTCCAATGAAGTCAGTCACTTGATCCTGAAATCCAGTCTGCAACAGCAAATCACATGCAAGTTAATGAAATCTCTGCATTGGTTTCAATGGATTCTCTATCACTGCAGAGGGAAATAAACACACATATCATGCCTACTGTTCTAAGACAAAGTATTAAAAAAATATACTCTTGATATATCAAATATTCTTTAATATTCTCTTGAATGTATTCTGGAAAAACCTACCAAAATATAAAATACCAGCTTTATTTTATATGAAAAGAAGAATTTCAGAGTGGAATTTTTGCCAGGTATCCTAACAGATACAGGAATGGACATGTAGAAAATGAAACAGGAAATTAAAATTAATGAGGTAAGACTATTCATTTGTTCCAATGCATTTTTATTTTTTATTTTAAAAGGGAGTATAAGACAAAATCCTTCTAGGTTTATGCAGCAGTAGGACATTGAAACATGCCCTTGGCTTCATTAAGTCCAGCCTAGAGTTGTGTGCAAGCATGCAGGCACACATGCACACAAATATACACACAGTACACTACTTGTTTAAATTAAATTTCCCTGGGGGCTTTTCTGTGTAAGAGAAATCTTTTGCCTTAGCGCATTACCAGCCTGTCATTTCCAGTCATAATGAGCTATTTTACTTTGTATCCTGTTCTTGAAATTTTTTATGAGAATCTTTGCTCTTCCATATGGATAAGTATTTTATGATTTTCATTCTTCATTGATTTAAAGGTCATTATCAATTCCAGTTATTTTGCCCATAGCTCTTTTTTGTTTTCATGCAACATTCCAGTCCTTCACTGACCTTTGAAATACTTATTAAAGTTACGGTAATTTTTTTATCTGAATTCGTAGGCTTTGAAGCATGACTGTCTTCCATCATACACTCGTAACTTAGCCTGTAGGAATTGTGAATCATATTCCTGTTTAAAACAAGTTTAATGCAGAAAGAAATTATTAAAAAAATGTGAACTAACTTAAACCTAGTTCGAGGCATTAACCTTCCCACTCATTCAGACACTTTGACTGGATAAGTGCTGCCTTAATTTTTTGTTGCCTGTCAGTAGAAAAGTATCCCATCAATATGAAATAACTTGAAGAAAAGAAAGGATCTGCTGTGCTGGTGGGCAGAAGCAATACAGATTGCTGTCTCTGAATACAAATTATTGAGCAGTTTCTATGTTATGCCATCCATTATCTTCAATGAGACTGTTTTGTAATGCCAAATATATAACAATATTTGCTGCAGCATTCTCAGTGTGTGGCATTGGTTCATACTGGTTTTTTATTTAAAATTTTTTAATATGTTCAAATGGGGGTTAATATTGCTGTGTCTGGGAATTCCTAATCACAGATACTACATATGTTAAAATGGTGTCAATTTAAAATTCCATTGCCAGGTAAACATTTAGCTGCTGTGAGATAGGAGCAAAGGTATAATCCAGAGCATTTGTTTATGTATCGGAAGGAAAGTCAAAGCCAGCAGCTATTAATTGTCTGAATACATCAGACATTTAAAAAAATCCCCAAAACACAAGACTAGCAACAAACACTGCTTACTTTTCCTCTTTCACCTCCTAAATCAGAGTTCACAAGATTTTGGTAGGTCACAAGCAGATTCCATTCTTTTTTACTTGCTAAAAATGTGAAGTAAGTATATTGGTTTGAATGGGGGAGCTTACTTTACTGAGATTTTTAATCACGGAATGTATAGTGATTTGGGGTTCTCTTTCATCTCCTCTCTCTCTAATGTTGAATGCAAAGCTCTTTTGGGAAATCCAGCTGATCTACAGAAGATTATTTCAAGTAACAACAAAAATACCATATGTCACTTGCTGCTGTGCTGACAAAAGCAAATTCTAGTCAGAAAGGCAAGGAGCTTAAACAAAGGAAAGGCCAGCTACATTATCAAAGGGTTAGTGAAGTTAAATTAATTTTAGTCCCTTCTAATAGAGTGCAATATAATACAAATCCAGTTTTCACATCCAGCAAATGGGTATATACCTCCTGCCACTGCAATCCTGTAAAAAAAAGGATATTTTTCATGTAGTAATGGCATCTATTTCTGTGGAACTATAGAGGAAAAACAGTAGAAAAAAATAAATAAAATGCCTTCTTTGGGTCCAGAAGGATTTCCAGCTCAGCAAATATTACATGATCCCTATTAATATAATCCCCTTTTACTCTCACCTCTCCAAGTAGAGCTTTTGAGCAGCTATCACAGGGGAGCTGGGAAACTGGCAAACATAAGATGAATCAGGTCACAGTCATGCTTTTTTAATGGTGCTGACAATGTTTTTGACCTTCATGTATTGGCAGGTAGTTTATTTTCACCACCACTCAGAGCTTTTGTTGTCAACAATCGTCAGTAACGTCTCGGCTCATTGTGCATTTTTAGGACATAGGTAAGTATGTTTCAATGGGTTGCAATGGGAAGAAAAAGTCTAATCATAATTCAAATTATAAATAATGGCATGGAAAAAATGATCCTCAAATATTCTTATGACTTACAAAATCACAACTAAATAGTTAGCTACTAGGCTAAAAAGAAATCAAAATCATTATGAAGACACCACATGCAAAGAGATCAATTAGCCTTTTATGTATTATCAATATTAAAATAATATTATAATTCAAGGCATTAAAAGAATAAAATGTTTTTTATCCTCTCATTTTTCAGTTTGTCAACAATGACTTTTCTTGTGAATTCAGCTATATTTTTTAGGTTTTCAGATTTACCTAGAAAATCCGTAAGTAATTTTTTTCCAGCATTACTAATACTGGTCACATAAAACAAACAAACAATTGATGAAAAACACAGAATTTAATTTAAATTTTAAATTTTCACATCACTGGAGAAATTATATTTTCCCCATTGCTTTCTAAACTGTATTTCTTATTTTAATTTTGCCAAAAATATAGGTGTTTATTTTGTTGTTTTTTTTAATGGGCACAGAAAGGTGCATTTAAAACAGAAATAGATTCTTACTTCTACCTAATTTGCATGAATCATCAAGGAATGAGGAGGAGTGAAGTCTCTCCTTTTGTGTTTCATCATTGGCAAGTATGAGATAGGTTGCAAAAAAAGTTTCTAACTTTGATAGCTCAACTCTGAGTATCAGGGCAAGGAAAAGAGCGGGTGGTAAAGAACTATCTCACCCTAATTTGTGATTCATTCTCTATGCTGTTTGCCCCCGGTAGGCAGCTGTTTGTGTACTGCTTTTGGCTATGGTGGGTTTAATTTGCTCCATGACAGGCATTTTGGTGCTGTGCTTCAAACTTGTGACCAAGCCAGTGCTTTAATTACTGCTGAGTAGTGTTTGTAAGATATTTCACTCTCGTCCCCTTTGAAGTGGGGAAGAAGCTGGGAGGAGACACAGCCAGACAGCTGACTTCAACTGACCAAAGGGACATTCCTTGCCCTTTGGTGTCATGTTCAACAATAAAACTGAGGGAGAGTTTTTCTGGAAAAGTCACTTCTCACAGGTTGTGTGGCTATAATGTGTGGACATTGGTCTGCTGGAGGGATGTGGTGAGTGATCACTTTGAGGTTTTGTTTTCTTTTGTTTTGATGGTTTTCTTATTTATTAACTTGCCTTGGTCCCTGCCCACGTGTTTTACTTGCTTTTGTCCTTCTGACTCTCTCCCCCATTCCACTGAATGAGAGCATATGGGTGTCTGTGGGGGAGCTTTCCCACTGGCTGGAGTCAGCCCACCACTGTATGAAAAACAATCAATCCTCCTCTGGGAAGTCCCAAAAAAGGCTGGAGTCTATGCAGTAACATCAGCACAGTCTTCATCGTATCTCTTTAGACTTTTACAGACAAGGCAACAATAGGATGCTTTTTCAGACATCAAAATAGCCTTTATTTTCACTTAGAAAGGATACGGTCACCCAAGCCATCATTTTACTCACTGCTGGCTACAGAAAAGAGAGGTTCACTGAAGAGGTATGATGAATAAGCCCTCTGAAAGTCAAACAGATTGTGCTAGATCAGCCACATCAACATCAAAACTACTATCAGCAGAGCCATTTTTATCCTGAGAAAAGAAAGCTGTGATGTGATATAATATATATATTAGATGGGAGTTAAAGGTAAATGTTAACTTGAAGTTAAGTGGCTAAACAATAGATTTAGCCCCCTTTCAGAGATCCTTACAGGGTCTGGTATAAATGACAGAAAAACTCCAGAACACTTTAAATTGGAGTATCAAGCATAAACTAGGTAATTTTAAAATGCTTCTAAGATAGCTTAAGACACTTTCTTTTTGACACCCAAACCCCTTCTTAAGCGCTGCTCTTTGCATTTAAATTGCAGGGTTTCCATTTCACCAAAAAATCAAAGTAATAAAGGCTTTCTGCCTGAATTTCTACATGCCTTTTTTCATGTAAGATTGTGAGAGAGAAGTGCGAGCTGGGGGTGTGTTAGGCTCATTACATTCAACATACAAAGCATTTCACCTTAGAGGACAAGAGGAAACGGAAGAGCACAAAGTCATTCTGGAGGTTACACTCCACATGTATCTCCTCCAGTGAGACAATGCCCTGTCTCTTCCACCAGAGCTTCCAGAAGAGCTGTGAGTCAATGCACAGCTTGAAAACATGTATATGGTCACAACTAACATTTCCAGTCTCAGAAAGCTGCTACTGCATACCTAATTGCATAAACACTTTATTATGTGTTAACGACTGACAAAATACTTCACATTTTTTTGGCAGGCTCTGTTTTAAGAAAGTTTGCAAAGATAAATACTTAATTTAAGTATTATTTACCATATGAAGTAGAGACCATTGTAGTCATATACATTGCTACAGGACCAGGACAAATAAGTTTTCATTGTAATTTGCATAACTATGTAGTCACTGCCTCAAGAAAACCTCAAAAAGAGCACATAAAGTATTCATATTTTTACTTAAAATAACATTAAAAATGAACGTATTCTTATTACATTGGCTCATTAATATTTTCAATTTATTCATACTGTATTCTCTGTCTTATTTTTAGCTTACATTTTATTATTTAATAATACCATACCAAGCCTGAAGTTTCCTTTTTACCAGTCTAAAACTCAACACAGTTGATGAGTAGATGGGTTTGAAAATCCTTTAATCAGCCATGCCGCTCATGTTCTCCAGGCAGAGGGATACATTAAATGTATAAATTCTTAACATACTGAAATTTAATGTGTAACTGGGTTTAGATATACTTCAACAAAGTTTAACAAATTTTGATTTTTGTCAGACCTTCATCAGCACACTATAGATATACAGTTCGTTTAAATCAGCTGGCAAATGATGGGGCTGATTTCCTGGAGTCATGACATTTTATGTCAGTTAGGTAAAACAATCTAAAAGTGAAGAATATATGTAAGCATCTCTGGCATTTAGCTGACGTGAAATATATGAAGTAAGCAAACAGGAAAATTTTGAGATTTGGGCCTGGCCCTAAGGTTTCTTTAAAAAGGGAAAATGTCCCATATTCCATGGAAGAAGAGCAAAAATGAAATCTCACTTGAGGAAATCCAGTAGAGATGTCCTGAATTTTCTTCCTTAGATTTTAGTCTTAGAAGCATTTTCTCAAATTCTTCTGCAAACTAAGAGCTAAATACAGAGGCAGAATTTTAGCCAGTTCACTTGTAAAATGATAGAGTACATCCATCTTAAGCCGACATTCATTTCATTTTTGTTGACAATACTCCGTTTAAAATATATAGTGGGGGAAAAAAAGGAAAATATAAATATTTGCAAACTATTTGTCCAAAATGATATCAAACATGTTTCTATTTAATTTAAGCCCACTAATTTGGGCTTCTGATGCACTTTAGAGTGGACAATTACTTCATTCAAGGCCAATATGAATAATTCTATTTCACATAATTGATTCAATTTCTTTCAAACATGTTTCAATTGTTTCAAACTTGTGCTTAAACCTGTCATCTGCCATTGAACTTTTATCCAATCTTCTCTAAAAAAGATGAATTTCTATACAGGCTCACTAACTTGTTCTCTGATTTTAAGATGAATCTGCCATTTAGGAAAGTGAGGTGTTTTGCAAATTCAGGATCATACAGAATTTTATCTTATAAGCCCAGACTTGTCTAAGGTAAGACTAGTTTAGACTAAGATATGCTCTCAAAATAGAGTTTCAAGCAAATATGCCTTTTTAAGGTATGTTGTATACAGAAAGTTACGCAAGGGAATTCTGACATATGCTGAGATTTAAACCAAAGAATAACATTTAATGCACATTAAGCAATCCTTTTTTATCCAGCTCAGTCTCAGAAACACTGGAACATTTGAATCATCATGACATCACAAATAGTCACGGAGAAATTATTTTGGAGCTGATAGCTGAATTTTCTGGGCTTGTGTTGCTCACTTGAGGGTATTTAGAACACCTTCCTGTGTGGGACTGACAGAGTCTCAGGCTTGTTCCTTTTGTCACAGAATATATGTTACATATATATGATGATGATGATATATGTACGTTATATATAATTCACATCCTGGCAACTGTCTATATTAATGTCCTGTCTGTAGTAATCCATATTTTAAGTATATTTTAAAAGAATATTGATATCAAAGTATATCTATTATTTCATGTCTTTTAAAATGCATTATTATTAGTATTGTTATGGTCTCCAGGAACATTTAAATTTTCACTATACAGTAGTTCTCCTGCAACAGCAAAATCATATCCACCTTTGCTAGATATATGCTATCTCTTATTAGTTTTTATGTCATGCAAGCATTTCTTCCTCCTTTAATTTCCTTTTTTTTGCCTGCAGCACTGATTTTCATAGGTATGGTCTGGATTTTTTGGTTTCATTTGATTTATTCTCACTGATTAATTTCCAGCTGTTTCCATGTTTCATGTGTCATTGGTATCTTTGATAGCTGCCTTCAGAACTTACATTTTTTATACTCTTTTTAACTGATGAGTCTCTCCTAAATATTGGTATGAGCTTTTTTTCCCCTTCCTTTTGCAAAAGTCCATACTATTTAATCCCAGATTTCAAGAAATTTAAAAATAGAAGTATATTTAAAATTACCTTTAAAACTTAGTTTAAGCATTAAAAAGTATAAGAATTTTATTTAATTTCTCTCAAATCTCAATAAAAAATTTAATTTTTTTAAAAATATCCAGCTCAGTTTATTTGTGAAAATTTTTATGTAATATCTCTAAAATATCATAAAGACAGATTTTCATATACCTTTCATGCAAATTCTACAGTTCTGGGTTTTACCTCATTTTCTCTAAAATTCACACCGTATAAATGCAGAGAATGTGGAAGTTAATGTTACAATGAAATGGATTGTGGTACTTTTCAAAGAAAGTTAATCTAAAATTTGAATTAATGTTTTAATATTTTATATCAGCATATGAATCTAAGACAATAAAAATTAATCCACTGCTATCAAAGAAATTTTACAGACATTTTTCATTAATTTAGCTCTAAATTTGTATCCTTCTTTAGCTCTTCTGTTTTAGGAACTGGGCTGTAATCTTCAACCATTTTTAAGTCCAAAGACGTAGAATTTCCATAGAAACAAAACAAAAGAAAACACTACCACATCTATAAGAGAAACTAGCATTAATTTTAACAGTTTACTCCTTATATGTGCTCTGAAACAGTCAAGTTTCACTGCTTGAAATCCTAATACCTGCTGGAATCATAACATGTCATATATGTTTCTTTTCTGTGTGTTTACCTTTTGCAGTGAGCAAAAAGAACACTACATTTTCTTAATCTGCTATACATTCCAGTCTAATAATGAACATTTCTATGGAGGGAAATGAAGGAGAAAGTGGCCTGAAAAATTTAGTGCAGAGAGAAAAGTTATGAAACTGTGAACAAAACAGAAGGGAGTGAAGAGATATAATAGTGGTTTCATAGTCTGAACAAAACTCAAACATCAAAACCCCACATATAAGTATATATCCAGAGAAGAAAAAATTGATAAAAACATTTCCACTGTCAGAAAACATCTGCACACAGGGTGAACCTTTTAACATTTCAATTGTTCTTCAACCATCTTCTGATTTCAAATAAGGTTGAAGTAGCCTAACAAGCCCCCCACATATCAACTGAGCCAAATATTTAGGCTGACTTTTCACAAAATCTGCACACAGGAACCATTTCTTGCTGTCAGCAGAAGGTACAGTTCTACATCTTCCACTTGCAGAGATTGCACCAGCTCTGGTAATCAGCTGGTCCCATTTTCAGTTTCTTTAGGCCATAAACTACCAGAAAGCAAGTTAAATAGCAATTGTTTTAATTTGGAGCTATTTAGCTGGGTCATTTTCTTACTTTGGGGTCAGATAAGCAAAACCATCTGATTGGGAAAGAGAATAGAACAAGTGAGAAAAGGGGGTTTGAGGTAAGTTTTGAGCCATTGTGTCAGCTTAGCCATCTCAAAGATGCTTGTATTCCCACTATTTCACTGCTCCATGAAAGTAACAAGAGTTTTAAATCAAGTGAGGATCAAAATGTGTGTATGTCGAGCACTGAGTTGCAACAAGCAATGCTTTTCCACCTGCATCTCCAGTTACCAGGTCACCATGACAAACATAAGGTGGCATTGCCTTCAAACCTGCTGTGGATCTTTGGGTGAAGGCAATCGGGGGGCTCTACCTGCTGCATGAACAATGATAATCACACTGGTTAGAGCACTTAACTGAATCCTTGTGTCTGATAATCATTAAAGAGGACCTTATAAGAAGAACATGCTAAAAGTACATTGGTCAGAAAAATACAAGTTTAATAGGACTATAGAAAGTGAAGGTAAAGGGTAAATTTTATGGAGGTTAAATCTAAGGTTTTGATTGTGTCTCTCCATTCTGAAATCGCAAAAAGGGAGAAAAGTCCCTCCAAAACACAGAAGTGGGAGAATGTTAAGGCAATTTCAGCAATATTCTGCAACTGCTCAGTCTTGGAGTACAGGCTGAATCAAGCAATCAGTGGGAGTTTGGAATGAATATGCATCTTTGCAGAAAAGCTGAATGAACAAGAGCCATCTGATTCTGGAAACACAGTCAGTTGAACAAGACTTGTGGAACTGTGATTATATAGGTTTTTCCTGAAGACAACACAGCGTAAGTGTCCTTTGCACTAGATTTTCAATCTCTCTTATATATACCCTTTGTTCCTGCATCATCACAGCTATTCAAGAAACTGTTAAGTAAATTAAATCAAAAACTTAATAATGCTGAAAAAATATATCTCTCAATTTTAGGTTCTGAGTCACTTTTCAACTAATTTCTTTGTGCTGGTACGACAAAAAAGGTATTATATAATGCACTGAAAACTTGATTTTTTTTTTTAATATAATACCCTCATCTCAAGGAGAAGCTTGAAGACTTTACTGGACTGCAATCTTGGTTTGGTTCTTCCAGTATTACCCTAAATCCTGACAAATATACTAGCACTGACAAGTTTCTTTTTTTTCTTTAGAATTGGCTTGCATTTATAGGGAGTTTTCTCATCAATAGTGAAATACTTCATTTATCTTTAGCTCTCTGAAGTTCATTTATGTGTGTTCTAAAAGGTGCAACTATCCATCATCCAAATAAAAATTTAAGGTGCTGGTGAATTCTTAAACTCTTTATCTTAAAATTCTCCCAGCCTCAAATAGGCTATTTCTCTACTTGCATAAAAGTTTTATCTGCCAGTTTTCCAGCAACTAAATGACCATTAATTTTGTTTTATTATTTTTCTGTATTTAACTACTGTCAGAATTGATATCACACAAAAGTCAACTAGCCTGAGAAGGTATGTATCTCTGTTAAGACATTTGAAATTCTTAATTCACTCAGATTAAGTCTTTTGCTACTTTATGTGATACAGGGACATAATAGCTAGAGAATATCTATTAGATGGCATACTTGGTTCGGTCTTAGAGTACTCCTTAAATCTATCCCAAACTAAATGGTATATACATAAGATTTTTTTTATTTTTATAATAAGAAAATGGAGATACTCTGCAGTTTAGATATTTGGCGAGACAATACCTATAATTTTGGCAAGTTACAATCTAGTCTTAGTTTAGCTTCTAATACCTAAAACAGTTAACTGACAAGGCTCTAAGCATGTGAAGTGAAACTCAAGGTACAGGGTCCTTGCTTCAAAACATTTTTAAAATTGATTAATGTTGTGAGTTTAGGAGCTTTGTTATTATACTTAGAAGCTTGCAAGTTAACCTTTACCTAGATAAAACCTGAGAGGAGGATAAATGCAGTTTCAATTCCATTTAAGTTACAAGGAAGAGAGGATCAGAAAAAAAGCAGTTAAAAAAGTTCATATTAGAAATTTCTTAGAAATAATAGGATGAGTGTAAGTCTTTTTTACTCTTGTGCCCTGGACACTTGATCTTGTGCCCTGGATCTCTTACAATTTTTTAACTTTAAATCACATACAAAAGATAGCTCATGTCACAAGCAAGCTCAGGAGGTCTCCAGCCCAACCTCCTGCCCACAGCAGGGTCACTTCTGAGGTCTGACCTCCAGTTGCTCAAGACTTCATCCACCCTGCTCTTGAAAACCTTCAAGGATGGAGATTGCACAGCATCTCTGGGTAGGCTTCTAAGCTGTTCTCAGAGAGAAACTTTTCCTTAGATCCAGCCTGAGCACCTTTTTTCTCAATTTATGCTGTCTCTTCAGCTTACCTAGGTCCCTCCTAATAGCTGCCCTGCCTCTAAGTGTATTGACATACCCTCTGAGCCCCTTAATAATTGTTTGAATTATAGGTATATATCATGTCAGTCAGGCAGAAGTTGCAGTTAGGTTTTCTGCATGTATATATTTCAGATGTCACAAAATATGAGTAAAAATCTTTCTCTAATCTGTAAAATATTCAAACCTCTATTAGTATCATCAGTGTTTCCTTGAATGAGACTTTTCATCACAGATGTCTTACAATATAAATTATTTTTTCTTCATATTTATATTTCTTCAACAGGCTGAAAATCAGGAAGCTAGAAGACCTTAGAGCCCAGTATTAAAAGAACTTTTTACCTATTTGAAGTAACCGTCTTCCAAATCTTTTGGGCCAATTTTAAAGGTTTGCAAAGCTGCAATTAGGACATGACTCCAAATCTCACCTCAATTATTGTTTGCCAACACGTCTTTCTGTCTGGTATATTTGCACAAATTATAAAGTCTTACTTCAACAAAAATCTTTTTTTCCCCCCCAAACAAGGGAGGGTCGTGGTTGCAATTTTTCATCCATGCTTTAAACTCAAAGGTTAAAATACCATGTTTAAATGGTGACAGAAAAGTCTCAATGAAGAAATTGGGGTCTTTGACCTCAATCTCTGCTGCTTGGAGTGGGAGGTGGAAGAATAACTCTGTGTTTGCTAGCTGAACTACAGTAACCTGCACCTGACAATTTAACCTATTTGGTTTTGAGCATTTTTCAGATCAGATCAAAAGCACCAAAGTCTGTGTAAATAACATATCACAGAAAATTTTCTCTCAAAACTATAACAGGAAAACTCCCAACTATTTAATTACAAAATGATGTACATAGATTGTGCCAAATCACACATTAGGTACATTTTTAATAATTTACTTCCTACCTCCTAGATGAATCTCACTGTATTTTCCATCTTAGGTTTGCATTCAGCTTGTATGTCATGGGAGATCAGGCAGGGTGGGTTTTGTTATCAGAGTAGACAATTTTAGGACAAGATGAGAGGGAGAAGTCATTACATGAAAGTCAAGAGTGAAGTACAAGTGAAAATCATTGACTTGAGAACCACTTAAAATCCTATTAAAATTGTGGAAAGGGTTTGGCTTTTTTAACACTATTGTTCAGTGTTTGTTGTCTGAAGCATAGATGGGGAACACACTGAAGTAAATAGATAACCATAAGACAGGTTTTCTTTACTAATATACTGAATTCCCATGCCTAGTTTTGCAGCACAACTTGATAAACTATGAATCAGAAAAAGATGAGGAAGCACAGGTATTTATCAATAGCTAGCTTTTCTTCCAGATACTGAAATACATTGAAATGCATACTCAGGTGATAGTGATGTTTTGGTTTTGTTAGAGCAAAAAAAAAGGTTAACTTCAAAAATATTATTTCAGCAAATAGCTGGAAAGTTTTCTGAGTCCTAAGTTTAGATATATTTCCTTTACAAGCCTTTATGGCACCTCTAAATTCAAATTTGGCTGTTGAGTTAGACAAATGGTAATTGCCACAGCAAATGAATAACTTGTTGAAATTCTGCTGCGCATCAACAAGAAGTAAAGGCAAATCTGTAAAAAGGACAATTAGGCATAACTTTTCTCTGTGTAGCTTTTCTTGGTAAGGTCAATATTAAACACATATTGTGATACAATAAGAAGTCATATTTTATCACTACTAAGTTGTGCTTCAAGGATTTCTATAGGTCCAGGTAAGAGTTTGTACATACAAGGAAGGGATGTCTTTTTGTACTCTAGAATTCTCTCTTCAAAATTATAACTGAAGATTTCTGTCACAAGTCTTTTTGTGAGGAATTCAAGTTGCTCCATTTTTGTTTCCAACAGTTCATTCATACTTCCTGCACAGCCCAGAGGTCAGTAAATGAGGACACAATAGATTATGAGATGAGAAAGAATAGTTAGAACTTGTAGGAGGAGGGCACTTTAAGAAAGTTCTGTTGCTGAAGTAACAGGAAAATTAATACCAAAAGCAAAAAGTCATGGGGTTTTTTTGTGTTGTACAGTTATTGATTGTATAAGTTATTTTTTTTAAATTATGTTTTCAAATTAAATCTTGTTTGAAGTATTGATAGATTAGGAATAATATTCCTCACTGTTCTTCCTTAAAGGAATTCTTTCACTGTTCTGCTTATGTCCTTTGCTTATACAGAAGAGTTATTTTGCATGTTCAATGCCTTTCTTCTGTCCTGCAAATAGATCTCTTGGAGTCATCCTTGTAAAAAAATATAAAACCAACACATGACATTTTCTAAATTAGTTTCTAGCTTCAAGCTTAATTAGCAAGTAATGCATGAACACCTTCTTTCTTTTCTCTAAAATTCTTTGATAATGCAATCACATATTCATCAAGGTTATACATGGGACTTTCAAAATATGTATCATTGGTTTTTTTTAACAAATGAAAACAGAGAGGGGTCACAGTTCAAATAAAGTTAGACAAATATTAATATGATCAGCATTTGTCTCAATGTACTCTTTTTCAAGGAAGGAAGAAGCAGAAAGGGCAGTGTAAAGAGGAGTAAAATAGAGTTGAAGAAGACCAAAACAGGCAAGGTAGGTAAATTTTTAACAATGTACAAATTTTGAGAGAGAAAGGGAAGGGAAAAAATCAGCTGGAAGGAGACAAAACAAAAAATTTTTCAAAATATGGGAAAAACATGAGAAGGAAAAAAGAAAATGGGAAAGGCAAAAAAAAAGGAAGAGATGAGAAATTCGTTAAGTCTAGGATGATGGAAGAGTTCTATAAAAGGACTATTAAGAATAAATTGAAAAACAGATCATTCTAAATTTTACATGATTTGGGATTGTAACATTTTTTCAGTCAAAATTCCCTATAATTATAAAACTCCAGGGGGGTGGTTTTTGTTTTGTTTTTTTTAACTGACTTTATTTTTCCATTTCCCAGGAGTCCCTTATGAACACTGAGGTGGTTCATCTAGCTAATAAGTTTGATCACTGAGGATAACAAAATCTCTTGGAGGCATGACAATATTCCTTTCCCTTGACTGAAAGGCAAAAAGAAAATAATCTCTCCCGTATTACAGGCAAAAACATTGTTCCACACTGGAGTCATTCAAGATATGGAATTCAAGTTCATACGTCTGCATCCCAGGGCTTATCCACGGTGTGATTTTACTGTTCTATTAAAGCAGAGAAATAAGAGTACAATTTGAATGTCAGCATCCTAGAGCATTTAGGAGAGATGGATTTTTTTGAATTATTTTCTACTGCTAACTAAGATTGTCTTTGAAGAGAATCTCTTCAAATTTCAAATTTTAAAAAAAATAATAAAATACAGAATTTGAATCCAAGTGGCAAATCTGAGATGTAAAGAGTACTATTGCACTAAGCAGTCTACTGTTTAATGTCTCAGATTTAAATACTGAGAACCAGTGCTCATAACAAGAGCAGCCAATGTTTTCCAATTAATAAATATGTGTTTATATTTTAATACCTCCTACCTGTCACCAATGCAGACTTTATTTCATGGCTTCTTTTCCTGTACTTTTACATGATAAATGGTAATTTACATATACTGGTGAATGTAGGAGGAATGAAATAGCTAGACTAAAACACTGAGATTATGAATCACACATACTCACAAAAGAATTGATTAACCCAGTCAAGAGTTCTCTGTAGACACCTTTTATTTCACCGGGTGCAATATACTGTCTAAGCAAGTGGTGAAGACTGACAGCTCTATAGAGAGTAGCCAGGGCATTGCCAGTTTTGCATAGCAAATTCCCTCAAAGCTTGGCAGAGAGAACTATTTGATCCAGCTAGGTAAGTTCATCAGAATGCTTTGCATGCATTCCAGATGGCATAAACTATCACTCTGATATGTAATTTGTTCTTCGCACGTTCCTCTTCGACAAAAGAAGCTCAAAAAACCAGACTTTTTTTTGGCACTACAAGATTTCCCCAATGTGCAGAGAACTATGGGTTGCACTCATGTACTAATTGAAGATGCTTAGTTAACAATGAGAATCTGGAAATAAGAAGCAACCAAAGAGAACTTAAATAAATGCCAATGGCTTGTTAAATAAATAGAGGTTTTTAAACTATGTGTGCAGGAAATGAAATTTGGGAATTTAAAGGACTTCACTGACTTGAAAGGAAGATTAATTCAGAGAGGGAAGAAATAACAGTGAAGTTGGGAGAACATTTCGAAGACCAGGTAATAAGCAAAAATTTGACAATCTCAGGAACTCAGCAAACTACTGCTAGATCAAGAAGGATTCAATTATAGAGGAGATTGAGAAATGCTGGAAATCACAGTTTTATGTATCTCATTATTAACATTAATCATATGCAAAGTTTTAGAAAAGATTTCAAATAATAGAACAATTAAAGGCACAGGTGTAAATGAAATGTAGAATAAAATATAATGTGAGTTTACCAAAGAGTGTTTCCTAGATTAACTCAGTAATTTTTCTTTTATAGGAAAATCATATATTAAGATAAGGGCTCCTTTTACATGGAACTAAAGACTGTCATATATGAAAAAACCCCCATATAACAGATCTTGAATTCAAAAAATTCATAAGGTCAAGAGGTAACATTAAGCAGAAAAGTTACAGGTTTCTTTAAAATCCTTATGAATCTTTATTAACATTTTTTAATGACTATGAAACAAATGAGTAGAATTAAGTAGATGAAATCTGGTCAGCAAACAACCACAAGAAGGGTGTTTTTCTGATGCAAAAAGTCTAGGATATCACGAGGGCAAAGCAATGTAAGGGAAAACCTTGAAATGCAATAGAATGATGATTAATTTCAAGAGCAAAAAGCAACCCTTGGCAATAAGTCAAGGGAGGGCAGCCCTGGTAGAACTCAAGGCTCACCATCCACAACACTGATTAAATGAAAGATATTGACATTATATGCATTCCAGCATTATCAGATGATAAGCAGAAAGAAAGCATTTTCAAGATTTTCCAGAAAAACTTAATTGAGATTATGATTCATTTGTAGTTCTCAACTGCAAGGGTGAAAATCATAGCGCTTAATATGTATGACTGTTGATCACACATGAGACAGCTTGTGTGGCTTTGTTGTTATTTTTTTCTATAGATAAAACTGCAATTTGGTTTGTGGCAGAAAACAGTCTCAGAAAATAAACCCTGTTGCACTGTCCCAATGGCTAGTAATGTCACAGTGGTTTCTCATTAAATACCCCTCATTAAAAATATTTTTTAATAAAAGTAAAATTAAGACCTATGCTGCCTATATTAAAAAAACAGAAAGCTGGTTTTTTTTATGGTTTGGAGGTCCTCAATCTGGAAGCCTTTATAATCCCTTTGAGAGGACAAAACAAGCCAGTTGCATTGAGAAATGAATATTTCCCTTTCTTGCTCAATAAATTTTGCTTCAACATCACCAAAAAAATATTGTTCGTTGTACAATGAATATTTGATAGGCAGTTCTACTTTTACTGCACCTTAAGTGGAAATGAGCTAGTGAGAAAGAAAATGATCAGATTTTACATATCTAAATTATACCATCAAAGTGCCCCTTTCTGCACAACCCATTTGATTCTAAGTTTGGGAAAAAAAACATTAATGAGCTTGAATACTATCTGAAACATGTGAACATTATGGAAAATGTCTTAAATTTATATCCACAATTTCACAGTCATTGGGTACTTTCTTTCCAAAACAATTACATTGGCATTAAGAACTCCTTTTTTTATTTAATATACTAAAATTTAATAATAAAAGTTCGTTACAGATGCTGCCATATTACAATCTAATGCAGCATTAGAATGTAATGCAAGTCAATATACCTGCTACTGAATAGATGAAGAACAGGAAACTTTAATATATTCAAATGCATCGTTCCCTCTCAGTGCCATAAAGTACTTTACAGGGGTTTTTTTACAGAATTAAAACTCTTACCTTTTTTACTATGAATGTGTACTTGTTTTCTTTATTGAAATGCCTTTCCAGAGTCACAAAGATACTGTAATTTATTTAATATCCATGAACCTAAACAAAACATGTGCTATCATATAATATTCTCTCTTAATGGTGTTTTATTTGACACTGTTTAATTAGAACATCATTCTTACAAAATCCATTTCTTATGGAAGATGAATGCTGGTTGTCTTTTAATATGTACCCCAGGTGTTGAAACCCATGGACATACAGTTCATAACACAGGTAACACTCTTAATGTAATCAAATATATAAAATGGCTTTATAACAACTATGTTCATATTTCATGACTAGAGATCACTTCATTACTTAGGAATGTGATAGGCATTAAATACCTGTTGGAGACAGCAATTTGTTTTAACATTTTTATATGTTTTTTTTAAAATCTGAGCATTTTAATGATACGTTTTTTATGGTGACATGTCTGAAATAATTTATAATATATTTAACATTTTGGTGTGTCTGGGAAGAATTATTAAATTGGAGCAGGAAGGAACAGACTTTCCTTCATACAGATTTACCCTGTCAGGGATAAATGTCACAGCCACTCGCCCTTACAGAGCCAATGCTCTGTGCACACATACCTACTGTATCGAAACATTTCAACAGGTATCACCGCAGTGGTGAAATGCAGTCCTCTGATGAATAGCCACCTCTGCCAGTGTCAGGAAGTGGGACATCTTTGGATGTAGGTTTTTAGCAGAATAACAGACTTGAGGGTTGGTGCCACGAACAAAACTGAGATATTATTTCAATAACAAAATATTTAGTTTAACTTAGTCTACCTTGACTTTACAAAGGTTTTTAAAATGTCATGTTCTCCCCCTACATAATAATGTAACCCATAATATGCAATTATTGATTTTCTTCAATATCCCACTTTAGGAAAGTCTTGTAGCAACCACTAAATCTCCATAACAGTCTGGTTTGTTTTTGTAATCCCATTAAAGAAGACATTCCTTCTTTATGTTCTGTTATCTTCCATATTTCTTTCTGCATAGCACAGTGCCATACTGTGCACTGAAATATAATAGATAATTACATCTCAGAATTCAATTTTTGGCAACAAATGTTACTTGGAGATACATGTTGTCATGCTTTTAAATATATCTGGATAAAATCCCTGGAAAACACTTAGGACTGAAACTGATTAAGAACATAATTTTCCAAATGTTGGAATTAAAAGCAAATGATGAAAACTGGAAGACAGTATGTTTCTTTTTATGGCATGCCTAAGCATAAAATCAGCATGTAATATATAGCAGTTGTCATAATTTTGCCATATCTCTGAGCAGGATGTACTATAAACAGCAAACATAACAAGTAGATATTAAAAACAGTATGCATTTTATTGAAGGACATGAAGACAGTCTGCTGAAGCTCTAAAAGACTCGTACTTTTCATGCTTATTGCATTACAAATAAAATAATATGCTCACTGGAAATGTGACTAATGTTAGTTACTAAATTTTATCCTTTTATTCAGGCTAGGAATCAATTGCCATAATTATGATGGTCTGGCATATGCTAGCAAATGTTGACTTTGTTAATGGTAACTAATAAAAAAACCTCAAACCAAAATACTTATCCTATCCTGTCCTTCACTGTCTAACTGTATTATCAGTAGAAAGTGAGCATAGTAAAATGCAATGAAACAGTAAGTTAGTGTTGTATTTTAACTTCTCAAAAATTTGCCGTAGGGCGACAGAAGTGCCACAAGATAAAATACAAAGATGAACCAAAAGCAAACAGGAAAATTCTAATTCTCAATAAACTCACTTTGGCCAACCTTCCCACTTTGTATGAGCTGCATACTAAAGTCTTCCCTCTACCAAAAGCCATAGTACCTTAAGAGAAGGGAGTTCCAGAAACAGCTTGGAACTTAATGAGACATCCTTCTCTTCTGCAATACAGAGAAGGAGCCTGGGTTGGGCACACAGCTGGAACCTATGTGACCTCAGCCATACCAGTTTCGGCAGCTCTTTTTAGCTGACTTCAGCCCAAAGCTGAGGATTTGAGTTGCCCAAGTTACAGCTTTTGATTCAGATATTTTTCCAGAATCAGAGATTGGGGGTGTCATTCCTTTCTCAGGTTTTTACAATCTTTGTTACCTAGGAAGTGATACAAAGTTGCTCTCATCAAGCTGTAAATTTCATTTTCTTTCTGTACAACTAATTCAAGTAGTTTGTGTTGTTTCACTTACTGCCAGGATGTTACCCACACAAAGCCAAATGAAAAAAAACCTTCTGATCTCAAACTGTTGTGTACAGCTAGCAATTATTACAAATCCTAGGTGGCTGAGAGTGCAAAATATATGTAGCAGAATCATAGAACAATTCAGGTCAAAATGGGCTTCCCGAAGTCATCTAATTTGATTGCTTTCTTAAAGCAATCAAATCCAAACCAAGTTGCTCAGACTTCTGTTCAGCTAAGCTCTGAACATCCCCAAGGTTTGAGACAAAAACTGTATAGGTCCCTGTTCCAATGTTTTACTATCCTAAAGGTAAAATAAACAAGCAAACAAATAAATAAATGCTTCCTAATACATATAATTGGGATTTCACCTATGTCAGTTTCTGTCCATGGCCCTTTTTCTTATCACTTTGCACTTTGGGAAGAGTCTGCTCTGACTCCGTTTGTGCCCATGGATGAAGCAGTTTCTGTCCATAATAACATCTCCCAAAGTTATCTGTTCTCCTGGATAAATAGGTACTTGTCTCAGTGTTTCCTTACATGCCACATGCTTCAGCTCTCTGACCAGCGTTGTGGCCCTCCACTGGGCTAATTTCACTACATAAGTGTCTTTCTTCTGGTGGGAAGCTTAAAACTAGAGAGATCTTCACATAACAATCCCCAATGAAACATTATGTACATCTAATTAATTTAATAATTCAAAATCATGGAACTAAAAAAAATCTTGAAATGTCTTCAGTTTGGCTTTGAAAAGTGTAATGTTTCCAGCATTGTAGATGTCAAAGCAATTTCACTGGCTGATTCAGCTTCAATTTTGGCACAATCAGCAGACTGACATCTTGAGCACTTAGAACTCAACCAGAATATGAAGAAAGAACAGCTTGTTAAGCAAAGAGAATTCAAGGGCAAACAAGGTCTGGTGAGGCAAGAAATATTTTAAAATTGATACTGAACCTGCATGGATAACAATAGAGTAAGCTGAAAAAGCTAGAAAATGTGCTGACTTTTCTCGATGTTAGTGTTTAGGTATGTGGAAAATAATTTGTCCTTAGAAGACCAATAAGAAACTTATAATTAAAGGTGGTCCTGGTCTAGCAAAATCACATGTTTGGTTTAGACAGATGAAAATTTATATATAGAATTACTTTCATGTCTAAATGCATAGCCAGCCACAAATATGACCAGAGGACTGGAGCACTTCTATGAAGACAGGCCAAGAATTGTTCAGTCTAGAGAAAAGAAGGCTTCAAAGAGACCTTATTGCAACCTTTCAATAAATGAAGGGAGATTATAAGGAAGATGAAGAAAATCTTTATAACAGGACCTGTACTGACAAGGCAAGGGGCAATGGATTTAAACTAAAAGAGGGTGAATTTATATTGGACATAAGGAAGAAATTTTTACAATAATGTTTTTGAGACACTGAGGCAAGTCACCCAGAGAAATTTTGGATTTTCCCTGATTGGAAGCCTTCAAGGTCAGGCTGGATGGAGCTTTGAGCAACCTGGATGGGAACTCAATTAATGTTAAGGTCCCTTTCAATCCAAATCATTCTATGATTCTATGAAATGTTAGTATGTTGTTCAAATTCAAGTTATGGCAGCTACAGGGAGCAAATTAGTCAAATATATCAATTAGTGATAAAAATTTATTACATATTACTGTTCCTTTTCATATAAATGTCAGTGTGTCTTGGTTCTTTGTCCTTATCATCAGCATGTGCCTAATCCTGGGTACAGTTAATTTAACACTAATTAAACACTCTTTGATGTAAGTTCCAATGTCAGTGGAATAATTTTATTTCTTTTGGGACTGTTTTTATGTAGCTAATCCATCCAGCACAACTGGACATAGAAAATACAGTAGGACAATCATGATTTTATTATGCATTTTAAAAGCCAAAGAAATCAGCTTTTTTTTTTTTTTTTTTTTTTTTTTTTTTGGATAGCAATCAAAGCCTGGACCATTCAGTCAAACCAGAACAGCAGCAGACAGCCAGCAAATAATGGAAGACTTATAACAGAACTCCTGGGACGTCTCAAAATATGTTGGACATAGCAGAAAAAGGCAAAAAGGTAAACTCTCAGTACATGCCAAGATTGAAACCATTCAGAATGATCTGAATCCGAAAAAAATCACCTCCACTGAGAGTCTCTAAAATTGGTCTGGGAATCCTGCAGTTGAATATCTAGAAACGATATGACTTGAAAATATAAATGTTTTTTACAGGGATTGCATTAAGTAATTTCTGTTCTTTCAAATAATTATTTTCTTCAGTAGGATTGTCCCAATATAAGGCAGTATTTACAAGTCACATGATTAAAAACTCTTGACAAGCCTAACAATAAAGACCAAAGTACACTTTCAAAAGTCATACTGAATTAAAAAAAAAACAAACAAAACACTTGTTTAAATTCCTAAATATTATTATTGTGAATTATCTCAACTAAATGTTTTGTTATTAATCAAATGTGCCAATGAAATTATATGTTGAAATAGTAAAAATGGACCGGGCAAGTTTTTTTGGTACATCATTTTTCTTTTCAAGTATAAGAAAAGTGGCAATTAAACAAGTTAAATAATTTTGAACCTTTGGAGTGAAGGGAAGAATAAACAGTGGGTGTTGTTGCAGAACAAGGCCATATAAATGGAATTTATGCACAATCCAGGTTGTGTGACTGACCCTGAAGTGTCTTTCCCAGGAGATAACAAAACGTAAAGAGCCAAGAATGCGAAGCATCATAGAAGAATTATAAACAAGATAGGGAAGTCGCACTGACAGGACTTTAGCTGATGTTAAGAGAGCGTGATTAGAAGCTTACAGCCAATTAGCAAGTTAGATTAGGCGCGTGAACTCAAGCAATTAACCAATCATATATACCAGTGTGTCGCGTGGACAATGCTTTTGTATATAATAATGCTTGCTTCCTGAGAATAAACTGAAAAGCACCAATACCTATATTAGTGTGAGTGTGCTATATTCAGGTGACCCCCAACTAGGTGTTAAACAAAAGACAAGTGAATTCTACAGTCTTTGAAAAGATCTAGACCTGTGGAGCTAGACATTATGAAAACTCTTGGTTTTGGAATTAAATACTAATTGAAACTGTTCAGTAAAAAACTGTAACAGCAAGAGGACAATGTCTGTCCACAGAAAAACTCCAGTCCAAATACAACAAATTCTGTTCCACATCTACAGATGTACAGATGTAGGTACCCTTTGAGAATAAAGACTTCATACCTCCTCTATTGCTGACTGTGTCCTTTCTTCAGGGTAAAATGATCAGGATTTCTTAGAATTAAATGAAATGTTGGTCGTGGTACACAGAAAAATCCAAATCAGGAGAGCAGGTGGAACTGTGTGGTTTCTCTCTTTTTTAGTCTTCAGTTCCTAAGCTAGCACTGTGGTTAACACGCAGGTAGTTCCAGACAGTTTTGTCTTGTTCAGTGATTACAATGCGGGTTAAAAATAAAAAAGGAAAATGACCCATAGAGGAAGCCTCTCTAGAAAGCAATCTGTGAAAACATAAAAAGGTTCTGCCTGACTCATAAAGGTCATTTAGATTCAAGTGCTTTAAATAAATGGATTAGCATAAATGGATTAGTTAGCCAAGGTTTGCACACTACTTCAAAGATATATAGGCTTCATACTTGTTCCTAAATGGCCTTCATAAGTCATGCAGAAAGTATTGTTCTCTGAGTCAGTTAACTAATGAGATATTATTTCATCCTTGAGTACTAAAGAATTTTGAGTTAGATATTATATGAATTGTGTGTCCATATGTACCTAAGTGTATAGGTTTGTTTGTGTTGAATGTATATTTATACAAATCCTGGGATTAATTTGTTGATATCTTTAGTTATAGTTATCTTAATCTCCTAACTGATAACATTAAATAGGTATTTAAATTAGAAAGCAGATCTTTAGTACGGTTCATTGTTATGATGCTTCCAATTAGCATGAATCAACTGATTAGTTGGAAACGTCCAACTCCATACACATAGTGAAATTATTTTGTATTAGTCAATGATAATGTACCACTGTGATCATACAATGAAAAAAGACGAGACTCTTCAATAAAATTATAGGTATACACAGACAATTCTGAGAACCTTCATCTCTTCTGCAGAAAAGGAGCAGAGTTCCCAAGTTCCTAAGATTGAGACCAAATGAATAGTTTGCTACTTCATGTCTTGTGAATTTTCTTCTAAGATATCCTTGCAGAAGCTTTTTTCAGCTCTCCTCTGATCCTCCGCTGCAGCAAAGCTTTCCAATAGCAAGAGCATATTTAGTAGACAATCCCTAAGCAATGTATTCTGTGCATCTAATCTTAATTTCATGCTTTGTGTGCCATTGACTTTGACCTTGTAACTAATGGTAATATGTGCCACAGTTCTCTTTGACTGCATTGTATTTCAGGCCATACTGTCTAACAGAATGTCTCAGAAGAGCATTACCAGTGTATTATGGAACATATTCTTGTGTCTCTATTAGCCATAACAGAGATGGGAGTGAAATCGGACTCTGGGGAACAGTTTAACCATTGTCCTCTGCCAGGACAGATCAGAGCTGTCCTGGTGAGTGAACACCTCACCTGTCCATGGAGCTACAGAGTTCATGCTGAGGGGACGAGGCATCTAGGAGACAATAATGTCACACTCTGCAGGAATGCAAATTCTGTTACATCAGTGACAATGGCTGAAGATTTATAAGTTATACCTTCATTCTGATGCCTGAATTGAATCCACTCCTGCATAATACCTCTGTAGATTTTTTTTTAATGTAATATTATTGGTGTGCCTCATTCTGATGATATGCTACAGTGATAAATCATCAGTGTGCTGCTGCTCTGATGAGCAGTTGCTTCAGCAAGCCATTGAATCTGTCATGCAAATGATGTATTAATAAGGCATACTGATGGTGGTTTCTGAAGAAGACGACGCTGCCCGGAAAACAAAGGGTTCAGGAACATATTCAACAAGATTTCAAGATAAAAAGTCAGTCAGCATACAGCATGCTGAGTGCTGCTTCCCCAGCTACACCATAGAATCTTATTTTCCTGAATTACTTGTGGTATTTTTTTAGAAGCCTAACTTACAGGAAAAAGGTTCTACAAAGAATGGGGCAAAAGAGGAAGTACAAAAACATATTAATTTAGTTCTATGATATAGCAAAATAAAAACGAAGGCTGCTTCAATAGATAGATAGGAAGTTGACATACATATTTAACATTTTCTGAGTGATGATCACAAGAGGAATTTGTTTGCTGTGACCCTTAAACTGTGTGCACAGTATTAGTAATTCCACAAGATATCTTATAAAAAGTGATCACCTCTCCATCCCTATCCTTTATTTTAATCTAGATGAAATAGAAGAAAATACCAAAACTAACCATAAAAGAAATCTGTGATCTTTTTAAGCACTTTCCTAGGTATTAAATTAGGACGAAAATTGAAAGGCCATAGAATATTTCCATTTTTAGCTTATCTTGGCATTTTTTCTTGAAAAAGTAAATCTTTGAGTATAAGATACCTTTGAATCCTAACAGACCTTTGAATTTTCCAACAGACTATACTAATAGGATTAAGTTGTTACAGAAACAAAGCCAAATTTAAAAAAGTATAAATAACACTCCAAATTTCTGAAAGTTAAATTAAGAACATTTTTATCTGATTTAGGAAAGCACTGTATGGAAATTTTAACTAACCAAAGTTTATGTGAGAGAATATTTCAGCAGTCTTTAGATTTTCCAATTCAATTTTCTAACAGACAATGAAAAAACGTTAACTTACATTGTACCCAAATCTGGTATTTTGTCAAAAAAGTGTTGAGTAATGCTTGGGCATATTATATTATGGATAAATAGTACATATTTTGCATTAACATGATACAAGATTGAAAAATGGTGATAAGATTTGTTCTTGCCATAATTATACAGCTAAGGGTGCAAAATGCAATTGCAGTTGCAAATAGGATAAAATGTTTTCCACCTACTAGTATTTGGAATGCATTAGTAACACATAAGCAAAAATAATTGCCATTATTTTCTCAAGAGACTACTGCCTGTTACTGATAACTATATGTTTATTCTTCCCTCTTTCTTATATGTTGTGCTTATTGGTTCATTTTTCTACCAATCTGACAATTCATAGAAAAGACAGAATAATACATGTCTAACATGAAACAACTGCATGTCCAGCTGTTGTTTATACCTTCAATTTACATCTTTTCAGTGCAGAATCAGAAGTAAATACAGAGAAAATTAAAAACACAACCAAGTAAACGAAAAGAAATCTTTGCCCAAAAACAGTAACACTTAATGTTTGCAAAATATTTTGATTATTTAAATCATTGCTACTTCTGTTGTTGAAGAGTGCTTTCCTATCAATACTAAACATTCTCTGCCTGAATACTGAGCACATTTTATTGGCAGTACTAAGTTTTGACTGTTTTTAAGTTTTCTGGGAAAGAAATCAATATCAAATTATGATAAAGACAGGTCTGAAGTAAAAATTGGTTTTGCCTGGCCATAGGCTAGACAGCTCACTGATGAGCATTTCAAAACATAAACTACATTTACAATGTATGACTCTATGAAAAACTTATCAATTCATAATACTGATCTTCTGAAACTATCCAGATTCTGGAATTTAGAAGAAACAGTCATTTCCTCTAAAGATCTGCCATTTTGCCTTTTTTCCTGGAAAGTATAATTTAAAATTTATTCTTGATATTATAGCCTAAAATATCCTAAATATAACTAAAAACTAAATACTAAAATATCCATGTCAGTTTCTTCCCAATGTAAATATTTACTGTTTCCTTGATATCTAATACAGAAAATCAAAAGGAAATATGAATTATCTGGGGCACCAGAATACTAGCACTGAGAATAATTTAAAACCTAAAATACAGAAAGAACCTGAAGCCAACTTTATAGGGAAATGGTCTTATACTAATAAAAATGTAAATTTCTTCCTAAAAGTTATAAAATAATGCTTTGACAATTTTGAATTTTCTCTCAATCTTTTTGCTGAGTTTTTAATCAAGGCACTATCTTTTTGGGAATTATTTCAGTTTTGACAATTCATTCACTGTCAGAAACATTTCAGTAAAAATTTTCCAATCAATCACCTCACAAGCTTTCTTCTAAATGCCAGCATCTAATTTCCCCATAATATGGTGTCCATCAAAAATGTAAATGTCTTGTTTCTCTCTTTAAATATAGAGCAAATTTTTTTAAAATAAAATTTTCAAGATTAGATGAAGAATCTCTGAAAGAAGAAGGTTTGCTCATTTTTCATAGCAGACTGCATCCAAGTTTTGATTGTTCATTTCCTTGTTACAAGATCCCTATGAAATTTCTGGGTAAAAAAAATACTGCTGTCCATGGTCCTGCCTCTGTGCATAACTTCTGGATGGATGCCTGCTTGATCTTCTTTCTGATTTCTGAATGTTTGTGTGGTACTTCTGATAAAACCCTAATTTCCTAGTTCCTGAGGCAGCATTCCAAAAATTCCCTGTTCAGAAAAACCTGATGGCTTTTTCCCATCTCTCCTTGCAGTACAAAAAAGAAGGAAAAGAGAGAAAAAGTGTAAGTCTTTGCAACTCTTACTCCTGTAATCATCTGAGTGACAGCTGATCTTTTTCTGAAACTGAATTCAATGTAGATATTTCTATTTTCCTTTAAGGCGATGAAATGGGTACTTGTAGGATCATAACTCGTGTGTAGCCTTGGTTCAACTGTAAGGGGAAGTAAAAAGAGATTTCAGAAAAGATCAGAAGATTCTCTCCACTAAATGTATTCTTCATACTAATGAAGGCATTAAATTCTTCTCCTGCTTTTTTACCCACTCTTGAAGGCATTCTGAGTAACTGTTAAGATTTTTTTTCAGGAGTTTTGCACTAGAGAAAAAGCACAGCTATCAAGGAAAGAAAAAAATAAAATATTTGTCAATAGTATTTAGGAAGTAATTAGAATTTTGGGAACTGATCAGATCAGAACATTAAGAAAGTGGAGTGAGAAATTCAAAATCACCAATCTGAGTCCCTTTACTTACAATATTCCAAAGTCTGGGTAAAAAATTTCCTATTTTCTGGGAGTTAATTTTAAAAATACTTCTGAAAAGGACATTGGAAACTGATGTCTAAAAAAAAAGTGTTATTTCAAAAAATGTTGGCATAAAATTCTTTATATTACTTTTTTCATGTTCTGCAAAGAGCAAGAGCAAGTATATGTGGACAAATACTTTTTCTTGTAATTGACAAAGCAGGGCAGATGTTGCGGTAGCCCTTGCGGAGCTGTGCGCCCCAGGATTGCCAGCGAGCGCATGGGCACTGGAGGAGTCCTGGGACTGGGAGAACATTTAACTGATGGTGACTTCGTGGATCACTCCCAGGATGCTCCAAAGCCAAAGTCATGAATATGCACCTTGGTGGCACCTGATTGGCTACCCGCCTCTCCTCCTCCCCAGTTCCCTATTTGGTTAGTTTCTAGAATGTTCGTCTTTGTTCAGAGGTTAAATTAACTGTAATTGGTTGAGTCTAATGTTCTCCCCTCCCCTGGGTAAAGTTCATTAGTTGCTACGGTTGTCAATCTCCCTTACTAGTAATCCTATTGGCCTGAGAGCCAAAAACTCCTCCCCTCTCAGTGTCCATTATAACCCGTTGAACAACCCCTCTCAGTGTCCGTTATAACCCGTTACACAACCCTTCTCGAGGCTCTTTGGGAGACGCGTCCAGCCCTCTTCCACCCCCTCGTCACTCTCCTTACCTCTAATAAACCTACTGGAGTCTTCACTCAAGAGCCTGCGTCTCCTGTTTTACCTCGCTCGTGCCTTCTACTGCTGCGTCCCACCCGAGAAGCTTTGCGCTTCCAGCAGACTTCCCCGTGAGCTCCCTACGGGGCCAGCCAGGACTGAGCTTCCGAGAACCCAGGTTGCGGCTGAGCCTGCTACCGCTCGCCGTGGCAGGCAACGATAACTCTTAAAATTATATTTTTGAAAACCAACAAAAATCAGTGTCCAACAAGCAAGATTCACTTTTATTGAATAAATGCAACCTAGAGTATCAAGTGGAACTAATCCTTTTATTAGAACATGTGTCTTATGAATTCATAAGAACATTTAAGTATTGCTTAGATATAAAGCAGTTTCCATTATGAGTGCACAAAGGGAGAGAAAAGGTTGCTGGAGACTGCTGACTCTATGGCAACCAATTTTTCTATTTATTAAAATGTTTGTATTTATGGTTTTGCAAATACTTTTCACAGAGAGATTATGAGAGACATGGATTGCATTTCTGCAGAGTCAACATGTATAAAGGCATTTTATAAATGTAAAGGAGCACATAGGACTTTATTTTAAAGTTATATTACTTTTTCCTATAAAATTATTTTTCTAAATGTAGCCTAACTATAACCAAAAACAGAAGCTGAAAATTCATACACAATCTCTTTTTCTCTCTCTTCATCTCTCCTTCTGTCTCTGTCTCTCTTCCTCCCCTATTTCTCATAATTGGAATGAAATTGGCAATATTATACTAACTAGTAGGCAACAAGCCACTGTGAGATGTCTCCATGATACAATCCCTAGTTCACATTTTATAACTAAACTTTTTATGAATATTCCCTGCAGTATAAACATATGATTCTATTTATCATACAATAAAATATTAATTAAAAAAACAGACCCAAACTGTTCTGCTAGCATCCTGCAGTGTAAAATACATTTCTTTTGATTGATCATTACTGCATGCCTGGAATTCAGGCTTCATTCTCTCTGTCTGTGCTGATCTCCTTCCTTATATATTCAGGTGAAGTTTGAACTATTAGCATGACACTTAGAGAGATGCTGACATGAAGTGTTTGAAACAAAAGTTTTTGAATTATTAACGAAACTACAAGGACAAAATCAGATGATTCAATGGAAGCTGGGATCTTAAAAAGACCAATAATGGGTACTAAATTTTAATGAAGTTCCTAAGTAACACTGAAATGCACCATTTCATTTGCCGTTAACCTTTTTGATATGCTGCTCTTTGGACTTTAAGATCTTTTATACAGGGTGCCTCTTAGTGATAAGGGCAGGTGACTGTTCCATTTAAGTGAACATGCTTAACTGAACATGGCATGTCTTCTCTGAAGAGGTGCTGAGGAGGATCATTCTTAAAGCTCATCGTATGCAAATACATCTAATCCTAATGAGGAAGAGAACACATAAACTTAGTTACTTGAAGCCTTGAGGATGGGCACTGATCTCATGCTGTGGTGCAGGAGTTGGGTCTAGAGAACCACAGAATCACAGAATATTCTGAGTTGGAAGGGACCCACAAGGATCATCAAGCCCAAATTCTGGCCCTGCACAGAGTCACACCCCCAAGAGTCACACCGTGCTCCTGAGTGCATTGCCAAACTCTTCTTGAAATCCGTCAGTTTTGGTGCTGTGACCACTTCCCTGCAGAGCCTGTTCCAGTGTCCAACCACCCTCTGAGTGAAAAACCTTTTCGTAATATCCAACCTAAACCTCCCCTGACACAACTTCAGGCCATTCCCTTGGGTCCTGTCACTGGGCACCAACAGAGAAGAGATCAGTGCCTGCCTGTCTCCTCAAGAGGAAGTTGTAACTGCAGTGAGGTCTTCCCTCAATCTCCTCCAGGCTGAACAGACCAATTGACCCCAGCCATTCTTCATATGGCTTCCCCTCCAGACCCTTCACCATCCTTGTGACCGTCCTCTGGACACTTTCTACAGTTTAATATTTTTCTTATATTGCAGTTCCCAAAACTGCACACAATATTCAAGGTAAGACCTCACTAGAGCACAGCAAAGCAGGACAATCACTTCAATCACTTCCCGATTGCTGGACTGCCCTCTTAATAAATGAATACAACTTGATCAAGTTTTTAGAGCAAAACTATGGGGATTTCTATGAAATTTTATAAGTGAAGTAATTTTATAAATGAAATTATAAAGGGTATTTTAACAATTGGCAGAAAAAATGAAGTCTTCACAGCCTAAAGTTTTTGTCAACAAAAATACACCTGAAGTTTCTTCTGCTCCCAAAGAGCTGTTTTATAGACCTCTGATTTCTACCAGAAGTTTGTTGAGTCTGTAATTTTGGGATTTTTTGGGATGATAATTTTCTTGACTGTAAAGACAAGAAGAACTGATGCAAACTAGTAAGAAATATCTAACCTAATACTAACCTTTAGCCTTCAAAAATGTACCCACTAAAGGATAGTTGCTTCTGCTTTTTCAAACTGTAGGCACATATACATTGCTACAATCAGCAGCCACAGAAACATTTTTTAATCACTTTTTAATCACAGGCTTCAGAAAATACCCCATAATCATGTTGTGTTATCCTGTCCTTCAAAGAATATTTTGTATTCATTCATTTTATATTTGGGTCACTAGTTCTGAAACCCTTTTATCTGTGGTCTTTGGGGAGAACTTGTAATGCTTACACAATTTTTTTTTTTTCAATTCCCCTTGTTCAGTTGGTTTGAGCTCGGTGCTAATAATGCCAAGGTTGTGGGTTGAATACATGTATAGGCCACTCATTTAATAGCTGGACTCAATGGGTCCCTTCCAACTCAGAATATTCTGTGATTCTGTGTCCAGAAACTGTTATCATTATTCCTTCTTTATTCGCCACATTTTTTAATATTTTTTCCTTTTTGATAGTTTGGTTTTTGGGGTTTGTTTTTTGGGTTGGTGGTTTTTGAGTCTTTTTATGTGTGTGCCTGTGTGTGTGTATATTCCATTTTTCCCTTTTCTTCCTTTTTGAAATACTTTAATGATACAGAAGAAAGCTTTATTGGAACTCTCTCTGAATAAACGGCTAAGAAATTACGTTCAATTTTTATTTTTCTATCTCATTCAATAATTTCAGCTTTTCTGCCTTTGGAGAATAATAAACTCTTGACTTATACTGTTTATTTCAAGGTCATGTTTAAGGATTTGAAAAACATAACTACTGAAAAGAGGTAAATAAAATTAAATTTTCTACAGCAGGCTTGATTAGGAAGAATCTCAGTTTTGACATGTATGAAATTTCTTATTCAATATAAATGAGGAGAAATAAGAACAGCTAGGAAGAAAGTCTCTGCTGCAGCTGTGTGGGGAGATTGAAATAAAAATTACTATGAGATGTATTTGGAAGAAGGAGTGATCAAAGTGTCTATTTCCTAAGGTCTCCTCTCCTCTGTGATTCCTTTTTTAATAGTAGAACCCATAGTGCACCTGGAGATGAGAATCTGTTTACCTTGTATTAGTGTACGTATGGATCAGTTTAAAATGTATAAAATCAATTAAAAATTCAACAATGAAAGGATTTAAAAAGTTTTTTTTATTTTTCTAGGAACACCAAATCAATTTGTGACTAGAGGCTTGTGTAAGTGATACAGGAGGGGAATATGCTGAATAGGGAGAGGCTATGAGTCCAGAGGTTGACTAGAGGAGGGATAAGTCCATTCAAATATGGAATTATCTTGGCTTATAACCACTACCCACTCTACCCAAGTTATCTCTTGAAAATGATTTTTAAAAATGGATCTAAACAGTTGTTAATTAGGGGAGTTTTGACAGAAAACCCGTAAAATTTTCTGCTCCAGACCTACTACTGTTGATACTTGAGGTAGGTGTTTTTAATCAATAAGCACTTATGTAAATATCCCTTGCCTGAATTTACTGCAGCATCCAGACATGGGAAATTTTATTACCGTATTAAGAGCTGATGCCATCTAATAAGAACATTCATCTACCTCACATCATCTTCACAGGACATCAATATTTAAATCTTTGCATAGTGTTCCTTCTGTTGTATATCATATGAGCCTTATCCCTTCAAGATAAGAAGAAACCCTTCAATTTTGGTTCAGTGACTGTGAGCTCTTCTGCTGTTAAGAAACAGTGTAACATTAACAGCTTCCACACATTTGGTAAGCAACAGTCTTGTAAGACTAGAAATCTAAGCAAATATAAAAAATAAAAAATATGACAAAACCCTATCTAAAATATGTCTCTAGTCAAATGCAAGCTCTTGTATTTTACAAAAATATGTATTAATGCCTTCTAGATATATTAAGTTAGTAGTGATTTTCTAATGTTGCTAGGGGGAGGTCAGAAGTGACTGTAAATAAGGTAGGATTATAACTGATAAAAAGTCCAAGAGATGATACTCTCTGGTCCCCACATGTACACGCTGCATCTTGCAATTGGGAAGTGAATTATTTACAAAATAACTTTCACACTTACATTCAGCTTTCTCATATTACTGTTTTGTTGTTTGGGTTTTTTTTATTGATTGTGCCTGGAACAGACAAGCCTTTCTTGTCAGCCTTCAGTTATTTAACATATTTACTCATTTTTTGCACCTAAAATGTGTCATTGCCGACACAACTACTGCATGTGATCATGTAGGAGGATGGTTACTTGCTAAAAGGAGGGGTATCTGCAAAACTGTTGAAGGGATCAGGCAGCGCACAAATAAGAAAGTTTGCAGTCTTGGGCTCCTACCTGCATTTACTCTCCCAAACAAGCAACCTGATTTTCAAAATCTTTGAATCCCAAAGGTTTTACTGGGAAGTGAAAGAAATTTATCTTCATATTCACTGAAGATTAGCATTATTCACATACCTCTTACTGAAAACTAAACACATTTGTACTAATTCTACATTCAGCAAGGGTTTCTTCATACTCATCTGTAAGAACATCTTCAATATTTATATCTAACAAGAGAAATGTATTTTTTTCATATATATCTTTAAGAGTGCAACAAAACATTCAGTAGTTACCTGCTTTGTGTGATACGATATGAAAACATACAAAATGAGATTATTTAAAATTCTTGTTTGGAGAAATAAATTAATGAGTTCTTTATGTCTTTATTTCCTCCTAACCCTGATCTGCACCATATACTCTCCAATTTTAACATATTTTAGAAAGTAATACTAAACTGTGATTTAAAAGTAGGTCCCCAAAGAAGTCAGTAATGTTCTTTCAGTATCTCTAAAGCTTATAAATACTTATGCATTAAAGAGAGATTTGATTTCTTGGCAAAGAAAATGTTAAAAAGGAGTTGAAAAACTTGCAGAAAAATAAAGATCAGCGGATGAAAGAGGAAATTTGGTGCATAACAAACCTGCTGCATTTTCTTCCTAGTTACAGTACTTTCAAAAGTATGAAGTTTCTATGTCTGATGTGAAAAGCACAAAAAAAAAATCAATAGCTTGTTAAGAAAATTGTTGGGATGTCAGTTAGCTTACAAAAGGATAGTTCTTTGTGAAAGATTTTGTGAATGACAGCTGTTCCTCTCACCAGTAACCGATGAAATGGAGGTGACTGCTCACAGAATAGTAATGGCAATATGAAGGGTAGAGGAAGAAATGAGGCAAAATGTACAAGTAATATAATTATTTGCAATCAGAAGGAGAAAAAAGTGGTAAATATACTAATTATTGTTCAAATTTTATATTCTTATGTTACTTTATAAGCAAAATAAAGCAATGCATTAGATTAAATACCAAATGTAAGATACAGTAGAATTTCGTTGAGTCGTTTGAAATTTGAGATAAAAATAAATTTTAAATGATGAAGGGTCATGAGTTTTTCAGAATAAACATTAAATTCATTGCTGAACAGAGGCCTTTCCTCATCAACTTCATTATAATTCTAGAAGCATAGGTAACTTTAGGTTCAAATAAAAATCTGAAGATCTCTGAGATGAGCCTTCTATTGAAAGCGGTGTTAAATTCAAACTGAGTTCAAGTTACTCATAATCTTGTCCACCTGAATTTTGAATAACTGTCAATAATGATAGCAGAAGGACTGGGAAATTCCAAACCTATAAACATGAATTTCAACAGCTTGAGCTAAAAAGCTAATCTTTTGGCAACTCTTATATACTTATATATATTCATACTTTTTTGAATTGAGGAAGGTTGAGTGCTTAGCCCATATTCACCAGTCTGCTATACTGTAATTCATCTTTAAAAGAGATTAGGTTAGCTCCAGCCTGTTCTGTGAAATAAAAAGTCTTGTGCCATACACCTTGGGCTTGTAATGCTGAGAGTTATGCTGACGAGGGCAACTTTGAGTGTGTCTGTACCTGATACAATATATAAAAGAAATAAAAGCCCAGCAGCACACCAGCTGATTGGAGGAAATGCTCTGACTCAGAAGAAAGTTTCAGAAATAAATTAAAGGAATCAAAGGAGAGCAGAAAGTAGTTTACATTTTAAAAGTGAGGAAGACCTGATGAGACAGCAAATGCCCACTGGAGAAAATTCATTGCTCAAACAGCTCAAAAAAAGCAAGACATAGAGGATAAGCTCTTGCTAAGGAATGCTCCATATTCTGATCCCAACACAGACATAACTTTAACATTAGCAGCAGCTGGAGGAGATATTGTTGATCAAAGGAAAAGAAATCTATTATTATTATTGAAATTATTATTAAAAATAAAAGGGTCAATAGGGCTACTCTTTTCATGCTACATGCATTTCCCCCCATCCATCCCCAGAGCAGCTGCTAATGTTTCTTTGGTGAAAATCACTCCTCCCTGTTCTGCAGACTAAAACACCTTTCTTACTTCTCCCATGCCTAATGTGTTTTTCTGCTTGACAGAAATCAAGCCCAAAAGCCCTAAAAACAGTAAACAGTAACAAAAGTGAAATTCAGGGTGCAGTTTGATGTGGGTCTTTCCACATTTGCTAGTTCCCTAGGGCTGTCATTGTCCTGGATCATTTGACTCATCTACACCAGTGGCCTGCAAGCATTTACTGTCACAGCTGAGACCCCCAAAAGTTGCACAAAGGACCACAGGAAGGAAAAGCCAGGGCATTAGAAGCCAGGGTAAGGTGTATCATGGTTCACAGTTGCTATCATCCTGGCATTAGTCTGTATTCAGATGCAAAGAAGTTTTGCTGGGTTCAAAAGTTTAGTTTTCACAAATATATTTTTTCTAAATAAGATATTAGCTGTCATTACAGCCTTGTCTCACTTTCTACCCATCAAGGGTTTTTTTTTTTTTTTCAAGAATGTGCTATGTTCTCTTCATCCATTTTAATATCAGAATAAATATTTTAATTTTCAGTTGCTAAGATCCTAGCTGGAAAACAGAAGAAGTGAACAGAGGTTTCTGAAAGCAAGGAGGACAGATATCTTCTATGGCTTATTTTGTTTGTATTCTTGTAATAAGATAAAATTATGTTTGCTATCAAAACTCCATGAAATATAGATTCCCAGAAAGCTTCTGCTTTTCTGCATGTGGCTTTTTTGGAAGTAGGGATTCCTAGGCTGAAATGATGATCAACAAGCAGCACTGTCCTTGTTCAATCTGCTCCTGTCCCCACAGCCCTGCCTTGGGCTCCACCAAGACAGAGGTGCCTGATGCAAGGGGCTGGAGCTGCCCCAGTGCCTCCTGGCTGCCTTCCCCTGGCTGGGGTGGTGGGATGGGCCTTGGCTGACAGGCTCTGCCCTTTCATGACCCTCAACTCCCACTTTCCCTCAAGAAATCAGGAATGAAACTGAAGATCATTTTCAACATGTGTTCAGATTGTGTATGAACTTCCTATAGTAGTGTTATAAAAATTAAATAAACACTGAACAAGAAGAGAGAAGTCTGTTGTTATTTTCAATCAATTTTAATTGCTGACAATTTAAGCAGCAATTTACTTTCCTGAGTTCTTCCCTCCACTGTCTCTGGATGACATTGTGACTTCTCCTAGTTTTTTATTGCTTTGGCCTCCCTCAGTGCTGTTTGAAAAAGAAGAGTTTTAACAGGTGAAAAGTTTAAAATCCATTTTAGTCAAGTGACTACATGGGGACAGGATAGCATTTGAAAGCTTAGCATTTTATTTCAAGGAGGGGAAAGGGATAAAAGGAGGCAGCTCATTAGCAGTACAGTGAAATCCACCTTGCCAGTTTTGTGTATTTGTGTTATATATAGCTGCTGCTGCGCCACACACACCTCATGTACTATACAAAAACAACTTTTGGAACAATTTGGACTAATAAAAAGAAGGAGGTTTTTCTGACATAAAAATTGTGTTGGTGGGTTTTTTTTCACTTTGGTTGCTGCTGCTGTTGTTAAAATAGGACAAACATTTTTACGGTAAATCTTATTAGACAAGATGGAAGACCAGCAGCCTGAACTGACAATAAAAGGCATGTGGAGTTTTAGATACCATAATCCATTTATAAGTATAGTCATTTTCCAGATGAGTATTTCTTAAGATGCCACTTGCAAACACTTGCAAAACTCCCTGCAGTTGTCAGCTAGATTTGTCCCACGTACTTTCCTATCCTCCACTGTGTAAATGCTGACACCTTGCTCTTTTCTTAAATTCACAAGCCATTAATTACTGACAACTTGCCTTCTGCCTCTGAGGTACCTTGGTGACTATAAGATCTATTCCAAGTTCAAAGTTAACCATCTTATGCTATGTCAGGAGTTTGCTGCTGCTGCTGCAGTTGTTTGCAGATAAATAATTGAAGTGTTCCACCTATCTCATCTGAATCAATGTCTCTGTTTTATTCTACCTGTGCAGCTCCACACTGCTAACAGACTTCTTGGTGCCAGTGTTTCCAGCATTATAGCCTGCATAGTCATTTATTATGCACATTAGCCATTATGATCGAAAACTTTGATAATCTGCTTGTTTCCTGTCAAGACATATGGCTAAAGAAAATCCCTCTGCAGCCCTCTTGGTCAAAAATCACTAAATGATCAGTGATGTGTTCACTGAAAATGGGAATGAGTCAGATTGATTTTTCTGAAAGGCAGAACTTGTGTGTATTAGAAATAAATAATTAAACATTCCCATAACTTAATCATTGTATTTTAGCAATTATAATATGCACCAAATGTCCATATTTATAGAATATGGTCACATATTGTACTTAGATAAAGGTGCAGCTGGATATTTATGAGACACCAGTTTTTCCTAAATATAGAAATCTGGTAATTATCACTGTTGTGCAATAGGAATAAGCACAGCTGGGGAATGTTGCTGCAGTTGTTTCCTCGGCTACAAAGCTAAATTTCAGACTTGCAGGTTCTCTCTAGTTTTCATCTGCTTTTTTAATTCTATATTGAATAAAACAGCCCCAGCACATCAGACTTAAATCTGTGCCTGCTCCATAGATCTGGTTGTCAATGGCATGTTCCAAGGGAGTGGAAATGGAGGCAGTAGGACTGCTTCTGTGCCTTTGGATCAAGCCACAGACATCATTCAGAACTGAATCACTTAAAAGTCTAAGCAAAAGCTGAAAATTAAAACAACAGCACTTGACTCCCTCTCCACCCTTTTCTGTTGTAAATTTCCTAGCTGTTACAATAAAAAAACTGGAATTATCGCTTATGCCTTTCATGCTTTCTTCCTACCTTTGTCACTTTCTTATTCTCCTTCCCTCTTTTTTACTGAGTAATTAAATACCGGTGGTGTTTAAACTAATGGGCAGTATGGATGAATGCTAACTATGCAGTGATAGACAGCCAAACTGAACTAATATCCAGGAGGCTCTAATTACTCCGAAATTATCTAGACACATAGGCACCTGGTGGCTAACATTCTAAATTGTCACCTGCTAATTAAATGTGAGACATTCACATACAGACTTCATTTACAGCTTGTAGAGCTTGATCTACATGAATAGGTAGAAATTGCAGTTGTTATTTAGCTTTTTTAAGAAAAAAGGCATTCAATTGAGGTATTTCTTTTTACTTCCTCTCAATTTGTATTCCCAGAACTAACATGGAGCTGTTGTCTTTAGTTTGCTCCCTCCAGCATAAGATGATCAGATAGCCCTTCTTTTGGAGTGCATTCTCCATGACCTGATATGATTATCGTTAATATCAGAATTTACATCATCTATGCATCTCCCTTTGGAAACAAAATATCCCCAAAAGCTGATTGGAAGAGTAACCTTTGTTGGCCCTTTGCATTGGCCTTCCAAGCTGACTGGCAGTGCAGAGGACAGCTGCATTTCACACTGTAGATTTGTTTAATTCCATTGTAGATTTATTTCATTCCTCATTCTTTTCTGGTTTTACTTCTTGAATCTGTGCCTTTGATGCAGTTTTAATTTTTTGTGAACTACATTGATGAAGAAATCATGTAATCACCAAGTCAAACTAACCAGTGAATCTTCACTGAAGTCCACAGGATTTTCAAGAATTCATGGCCTGTGAAGTACCAAAAGTGAGACCGAATTTTATACTCTTGACAGAAGGTATTTGTTTAATTGCTGTTAAAGGAGACATTTTTGAAACTTGTTCACAGTCTGGCTATGCTTCAGCTTTTGGCAGTTTTTCTTGTAAACCTTTGTGGTTGAAAGTACTCTGTGAAAGTACTATCTGTGAAACAAATTTTAGGGACAACATCCTGATTAGAAATTTGCATTTCTTTCTGGGGAGGGGTATTTACTTGGTCTTGTTTTGTTTTCAGCTCATGCAGATGGAGAGCATGTGATGAAATGTAAAACAGAAACAAAAGAAAAATAGAGAGGGTAAGAAGTAATGTCATGACTCAGTAGAAAAAGTGAAACAAAACTTAGTGCAGGCCCTGTAGGAGGGAAAGGTGGTTTTATAAACAATGCAATAAAATGAAAATGAATTAATAAATAAATTATGAACCACTATATTAACTCACATTAACATCCATGCTCACATACAGGCACCAAGATTTTTGTGGTTTAGCATCCTCTTCAGCATGCAGTAACCAAGATTCTTGTATACTAGCTGTTGGCCCCCATATGATACAGGTTCCAAAGAACATCAACAACCCATCACCTCCTCAGTTTTTCTTAGGTAGGTGACTTACTTGCCCATTTTTCTTGTGTCTGTCAGACTCTTCAGATATTAATCTCTCCATCCTGTTCAACCTCTATAGGCCTTCAAAATTTACTCAGTTATTTGTCTATTGAACTGGATGGTTTGAAAATCAATGGCTAAGTATGGGTGAGTCTTGATGATCACCTGCTCATCTACATGCTACTCTTATAGGCTTAGTGTTCTGCTTTTTCTTCCATTGCTTCTAAAGCAGAAAAATCCTCTTAATTCTCCATTCACACCAATCTCAATGATTTTACTGCAGTTCTTTAGAAATGAAAGATGCAGAACCAATTTCCTCTCAACTAATCACAGCAACTAATAGGTTAAAGTCATCTCTCAAAATGCAATAGCATGTTTTTTGCACAGTTTGTAAGCAAACTGTGCCAATCAGTAAGCATTACTGCCTGGTCAGATGTGACAGCTGTGGAATATGCATGAACCCATAATGGTCCATGGTTCTCTGATGAGTAAACTGATCATTACCAAAGAACAGGAAGTCTCTTAAGTGATGTTTATACAGCAATGCATAGATTGTTTTGAGGAAAACAGAATCTGAGTGGCAGGAAGGCAGGATGAAAATATATGCCTAGAGATGTGGAAGCACTTCCCATTCTCAGCCTTCATCGGGGTAGGACAGATTAGGACATACCAACTGCCTTGTGTCCTGGAGATACATTTCCCATCTCAAGCCTGAGGAACTGTTTTGAGAACCTTTCAGCCCATCATCTACTTTCCAGGTTTCTTCAAAACTAATTTTTCACTTTTGATTACAGGGCCTTTAGTCTGAACTATCGCCATTGTTAACATTCTTGTTGATATTAACTTCTTTATCTCATCTGTAGCAACGTGGGGTTTTAGGATTCCATGTGCTCCTTTGTCCCTCTGCTTTGTATACCATTGGTTCATTTTAAAATATGCTCTGCTGTACCTCAAAACCTATTGGTGTGTAACCCTCCTGCCAATCTTCCCTTCGTCCTCCTGGGACTGGCTCAGAGAGAGCCAGCCCCTGCCCCCTCTCCTTCCCTTTAAAAGGCAGAGCCTGGATCAGCTCGAGGTCTTCCATCTCCGAGCTGCTAGCATCTCCTCCCTGCCCTGTCTCCCTTCCCCCTTCTCCTTCCCTGCACCGCTTGTCCCCGTTACCCTAAATAAACCTCTCTAGCAGAACAGAGATGGAGTCCAGTTGTTCCTTCGTCTCACTATATTCCTGCTGAATTGATGTGGTTTGAAGACTCACGCCATGCCGCGGAATCTCGGGGGCCGCCCGCCCCAGATCCGGTGGAATAACACGGACCAGGGACCCCGGTCCGGGGGGGGAGCCGGCCTGTGCAGCCCTCCTGGACCGTGTTACAGCACTCATCTATGTCCTAACATACCTTTCCAGATTTTCAAGGTTTCTTTGAATGACAAAAGCTTCTTACCTAAAATGCAGATGTAGTATTAGAAATTATTCACATAAATATTCTGTCATTTCTCAAAATTAAAGCAGAACCTTGATATTTTATATTTACTGCAGTTATTACCACACATGAGTAAGACTCTGTGAGGAGGAAGGAGAACATAAATGATGGGTGATTACTCCATTACAGTGCTGAAAAGCTGCCAGTCACATCTTTCTTGGCTGTAGAGCTCTACTTTCAATCTTTGAATAAAAAATATAAGCATGAATGAGAAACATAAAGTTAATCACATCTGGTAAAAGATTTTGTGGGACCATATTCAATAACAAGCACACAAACCCTGTTGAATTGCAAACCTGCAGTCCTTCACTGTAAACCTCCCTTTGAGTATGTGACAAATTCATTAAGGTGCAGCAAGATGTACTCAAAGACTATGAAATATTAACAGGTAGATACTGTATAGTCATTCTACACATTGTTAGATATTTTAGTCCCCTAGCACTCTGAACAAAGTACATTACAGCACCCAAAAGTAATACAGAAGGAATCTAGTTTTCTAAATCTGAGTATAGGTTTTTAACAGGACTTCTGCAGAGATGAGTTAGTAGCACTTCATATAGGTATGCTACAAAAATTTAATTTTAAGTGGATTTGAATACATTGGTAATCCATTGAAAATTTTTTTACAGTTTGAATATTTTAACACCTGTCTGAATTTATAATTAAAAATTGTTTAATGCTATTGCAAACACCAGGGAGAAAAAAAGTGAATACCCATGAAAATGCATGTGTTACTTCTTATTCTGTATTTTCTGAATTAAATATTGATCATAAGGAAAGAGTCCTCTTCCTTGTCTTTCTTGGTCTGATTCCACACTGCCTTAGGTAATCACTATCTTGTGTGCAAAGAAGTATGATCAGAAAAGTAGCATTTTACATGCAAACAGAAAAGCTATGAGAAATTACAGAGGCTTCAGGCAGTAAAGAATTGGATTCTCTGCCTGTGTTGGATTGTACACTGCTGGCTAGAACCCACTTTTGCAAAGGCAAAAGATACACAGAAGATTTATAGACAGCTGTTCTGTCAAGCAGTGAAACTTTAAGCTCATACTCCCTCTTGCTCCGCCTGATTTTCTTATCATCTTATTTTTGTTCCTCTTTTTATGAACATACAGAACCACAGATTACCCTACAGGAAGCATTTATAGAGATTTTCAGAAGACTGCACTTATCTTCCTGGAAAACTTTGGCTAGTAATTATTAAAAAAGCCTATGTCAAGAAAAAAAATCACCTAAAATAACTAACTGCTGGTGTTAGAAATGTTATAGTTCTGAATGTCTTTCTTCACTGACTCATCCCTTGAAAGTTACACCTGCTTTGGGGAATTACTGTTCAGAAAGGCACATTGTGTTACCTCGGAAACAGCTGCGACTGCATGTGTATATTTAGATAGAAGGTATTTCACTTCCTTCACATTTCTGTCTGATATGCCATTTACTGTGTATTTAAGCTGTTAATGCAGTCAGTCCTTCCCTATCACATCTGCTCTCTTTTAGTCTTAAATCTTCCCAGCTGCAAAAGATGGTCCTGTAAGGATGTACCTCTGGTGACACTGCCACACTTCTGTTACATCCAAAATTTCTACAGGAGAAAGAGTAAAAGAATATTGTTAACATATTTAAGACTGGAAAGATAAATTCTATGCACCATCTTTAGAGGATTCAATATTTCATTAAGATAGGTCATGTAATAAAATCACAGAAGGTGACTTCATTTCATTTCACTTCACAACTGAGGGTACTTGTCTGTAAGACAGATGCTTGACAGGAATGAGGTATAGCTAGGTAAGAAAGAGACTTAAATTATGGAATCTTATTTTTGTTACTGGAATGTGGCCTTGGGTAAGTCACTTAAATGTTACTTGTGTGGCCTTGGGTAAGTCACTTAAATTGTCTATGCACTGATTCCTTGTTTCCCCTGTGCCAATAGAATTTTAATAGTTGGCTAAATGCTGCTGAACTTCAAAAATACATTGAATTCTTCACACACAGCACATAATATAAATCCAAAATTTTATCACCACCATTATTATTTTTATTCTACACTGACTTTACCCTAGTTAGAGGAAACAGTTGCATTGCTGATTTAAAGGTAGCATGACTCTGCTGTGAGTGAATCTAATATTGCAAGTCATTCTGCTTTCTGGATATGAATATTTACTTCAAAACTATGTATTTTGTAAAGCTATTATGTAAAAAATAGTGCTTTAAAATAAGTAACAAAAGAATTGAGAAAATATATCCAGCAATTTCCTACTACTTTCTTGTCACAATAGCGCAGAGAAAATAGTGAAGAAAAAAAAGATTAAGAGGAAAAATAAATATCATCGTATAATTTTTTTCCAAATTGATCTGCATTTGTTTATTTTTGCATATAAAAATATTAAAACTCTTGATTGCAATGGTTTACTCCTTCATTATCAAACACAGGATTTTCTCCTTCCTTAATTTCAATTTACCCTTTTATTTTTAACTAACAAAACCTCTTTTTCTTTTTTCCTCATTTCTCTTCTGGAGTCCTGTATACAAAAATACTGCACATGTTTTCTGAATTTCTTGCTCTTTTCTGTTCAGTGATATATATAGAGCAACATCAGTCATGATAACTTAGTGATGAACACTGCTGCCTGCAAATATCATGAGGTTATTCCTGCCAGACTCAGCTGCCTTTTCCCAATTAACTGCAGGGAAAGTGGTCTTGAGTGACATACAGTAGAGGAACGATAACAGTTAGTTTCAGATATTCAGCCAGAAATGAGAGAAATTGGAAAAGGTGAGATAAGTTTCAGTAAAGACAAAAAAAAAAAAAAAAGAAAAAGAAAAACAAAAGGGAGAGAAGTCAGAATAGCTTAACTAAAACTAGTGATTTTAGAGGTATATAAAATTGCAGTGTTTAAGGCACTCTAATTTCTTGAGAATTGCACAAAATGGAATATTACTTGTGTTACCATGTAGAAAAAAAGTCAATAACTTAGCTTAAACACATAAATAAATGGAAATAAATAAGGAAAGAGATCCTGAGGGGGGGGGAAAAGAAAGTTCTATAGCAATAGAGGCCGGTGCTGACCAGTTATAGATTGAATGGCGTCTTCTTGGATTGGCACTGAAAAACTTAAACCCCCAAGTCACAATACTATGTTCCTTTAACCAACCAAAAATTTCAGTGTTTAACATCAGATCAAAAGCTACAAAAATGCATAGAAAAAAAGCTGAGAACATCAAGGTCATTGATGTTGTCTTAGATTACAGAAAGAATATGAGCATTTTTCAGATGAAACCATATAGGTAAGAACACTGAAAACAAATTTCCAATGTTTTCTAACAGTCTTCGATTACTTCCTGACTATTGCTTTAATGATATGTGATGATCACTTCAGTATCTAAGTATGAAATACCATGTAGGCACTTGAAAAATTATCAGAATTTCTACAGCTACTTTTGAACCTGTACAGTAGTCAGTGATCAGTCTCCTAACGTTTTTTGTGAAGGGGAATGAAAAATGAAACATCAAAACAAGAGCAAATTTTTCTGTCTAAGAGACAGTCTTGATGACATATAATTTCTGTGTAGTACCAAAAACCAGGGTTGGCATTTTTAATCCATGAAACAATTGAGTTAATTTCAACAAGCTTTGAAAATTTGAATGAGTTGAATACATATAATCTTTCATCGTGAGAATTAGGATTTTTATTTTGTGTAATCCCTTCTTCTCTAATCTTTTTCAATGTCAGTGTTAGAGTCAAAATCATTAGAAAGGCTATCCCAGGACCTTAGAAACATCTTTCTGATCGTGATGACAACATTATTCATGACCATCCCTATGGTCATGCATGAACATTTTCTTCTAAAGAAGATCATTCTTGATCTTCTTATATTTTCACACTGAAAAGAAAGTTATCTGCCCTCCACATTTGTTTTACTATATCTTCTAGCATGATTTCATAGGGATTTTTTTCATTTTCAGCTATCTTTACCACCTTTTTCTGTATCTAATTCATATAAATTTCATCATTATTAGCTGAGTAATACTGTATACAGTATTTTGAGTAAGATCCTCACAATATGTTACAAAACAGGAGCAATATTTTCCTATGTAATGAGAATTCCTTGTTTGATGCACTCCAGAATATCATTATTATTTTCACAGCCATGTCACAGTCATCTTTTTACTCACCAGTGTATTCAAATTTTCCTTTCCTTTCTTTCATACAATGGATGTCTTTTACATTTATAGGCTCAAAGTCTTATTAACCATAAAGTATTAATCTTTGGAATTTGTAGTATTTAATTTCATTTCATTTCCATTGCTTTAGCTCTCAAGTTCATCCAACTCTTCCACTTACTGATCAGGTCTGGATAATACTTTCCCCTTTCTAACACTTCCACATTTCAGGGTGCCTACTTGCTTCCTGCATAAAAGTCTCTAATGAAAATGTTAAACATATCTATCCCAAGAAACATGACTGGGGGAAAGCATTGTCTAATTTCTTCCCAGTCTTGTCTGTTCAATGCAACTTTTGCCACATTCCTGTTGCCTAGCTATTAATAATTTCTAATGAATACAAGTCCATTCCTCTCTAGAGAACTGTATGAAGTTCTCTGTAACTCTAGATAGATTGGAATGACTTGACTATGATGATATAATAGATCAGAAAATATGCACATCTGTGTACTTCCAAGAAAATATATATGGAGTGAATCTACTGTGCTAGACAATAACTTTATAACTTTCAAAAGGGTCCACAGAGTTCCATGGATTTGGTTATTTTTTCCTCCAAAATACATTCTTCGCCACTATACAGCACAGAGTCCTGTTATGTGCATATATCTGCTGTACATACAGTACTGTGTTCTCTTCATTCAGAGGGCATTTCTGTCATTCATTCTTAGTACTGGACTTCCAATTTCAAATGATGATTCTTTTAAGGACTAGATTCTTCAAGACAGAGACTAAGGGAGTATTCTGATTAGAATTTGAAATGTAAGTTTTGTTTCCATTTCAGAAATCCTTACTTTTGCCACATACTTTCTTGGGTTTTTTTAGCCATTGTTTTTTGGTGTAAGTTTCTTTTTATTATCATTGGTTATTTTTTTTTCCTGTATAGCATTTACATTGAAAGGAGGAAAGTCTGAGGCAAAAATATTCCTTCAGCAACTGGAATAGATTAACCTTGATATTTTCTCCTTTCTGAGCATGTATTAGTATCACTTTACTTCTGTTTCCTATCCCTGCTGACCCTTTTCTATTTTTGTCTTTGTCACTGACAGATTTAATTTTCCTTAAAAGACTCAACTGTATTTTGACAATTTTTACATTGTTTCTGTACTTCTTTGCAATTTTGTCATAGGAAAATTTATTGGAGAGTCTTTTTCCATACTTGTTTTCCTAATAATCATTTGGACATACATGATATCATTTTGTGTTGGTTTTCATTCATTAAGGCTTGCATTTCTTCCATATGAATGCCTTCCTGCTTTGAATGAAAGACTGTTCTCAGATTTCCCCTTTTTACAGAAAATAATTCTTTGCTCATTCCATTCAAATACTTGTGTTCCTCATTCAAGCCAGTCGACATCATCAATTAGAAATAAGAAACAAAAAAGTCAGAAGTTACTTTTTGTCTTACATTTCAATAGATCTGATTACGTTCTGTGGCTATGTATATATATGTTTTCTGATCTAAAAGAATTTATTTCCCATTCATTTCAGTACTTTGTAGAGATATTGTTCTCTCCAAGTACAAGAATAATTTGTTCCTAAAGTTATTATGAAACCTATTTTGAAATATATGCCTCAAAAATGGCAGTGTTTCAGACTTCTTTTACTTGTTACTTCCAGGATTTTACTGAGATTGTTACACAGTGAACTTCTGCAATTTCTTATAGGTGAAAGGAAAAAAAATAACTAAAAAGGAAGACTTCAGAACTTTGTCAAAAATTGGATTTAAATTCTATCTAAACACATATCTCATTTAATGATTACTTTTGACCTGATTTGAACATAACAGATAGAAGTTTTGAAAGCTGAGCATGGTAGCATATTAAATATCAGAAAGATTTTATGACTGACCTTAACTTGAATTATCTTTGCTTAGTCAACAATCTTCTTTTGTTTCTATAAGGAACTATAAGAAAAATGCTGAATTAACTGTGTTGTGTGAATTAACATCTAAAGCTTTCTTGTTCTTTCTTTGTGATGGCTAATAAAGCTGGTGCAACTAAAAAAAAAGGGCCTGAAGGAAACAATTTGTAATCAAATGGACCAAGAGAGGGTATTTCATTCTGTATGTTGTTTTAGTTCTTTTTGTCTTTATTGAGATTGCTGAAAAAGGTGTTAAACTAATGGTCAGCAGTTATGTGAGGAATTTATGACCTAGTTTCAAAGCACAATTCATCTGACATAAGCTCCCTGATCGCCACCTGATTGTAATGTAATGTCTTTCAAATTTTATTGACTAGCAACTCCTTCCTACTCACAGCTCAGTTCATATAAGTATGAGGTTTTTCTTCCTAATTCACTATTAACTTCCTGAGGCATGAAGTCACTGTCTCACTCCATCCTTACTCTGTACAGGGCAAAGTTTCTTGAAAAGCTTTTCTTTTAGAATTCATAGAATATACATGCAGAAGAAGAAGAAGACATAAAGCAGTGTGTTGGTTTTATGTCTTTTGCCTATCTTTTATAAAAAGAAGAAAAATTCTGACCACATGTAAAGAGTGGTAGAGAATTTTTTTGCATGTGAATCTAGAAGGCAGCTCTACCAGAGCTGCCTTTATGTACAGAAGCCCTGTACATAAAACTGCAATTTAATTTTGCAATTAGATTGCATTCCTGCAATCTAATTTTGCAACTCAAATAGTGAGAGTGCCTGGTATATCTTAACCTTTTAGAGGTTGTATAGCAAAACAGATTTATTAAAGGAGAAAAGTGTAAGGGAATAAGGAGAGGAGAAATAACAGAAAAAAGTGGAGGAGTATGGTTCTAAAACATGTCTGTAAAATCAAGCAAGAAGTCATTTATTTTTCAAGCTGCCAACATGGCTAAACTGCATAATAATGGTGTACTACCACTGCTAATTGACCTTTAAATTGTATGCTAATATTATATTTTGTATATATTTTAGAAACAGGAGAAGGTTAAATTTATTTTCTTGCAGACTACAATTTATGTATTTAGTCTTCCATGTTCAATTACATTTTCTGAAGTGCTCTAAGTTTAATAATTCATACTTAACAGCTCTCTGATGAATACTCTCAGTTGTAAACAAGATGTGCTATTTCTAAGCTGGTTAAAGTTGCATCCTTTTTAGCCTAACGTCATGTCATCTTGTACATACTCAGTCTTCTGCCTGTTAGGTGCAAATAACATATCTCTATGTCCTTGGACAACATGCATAAAACCCATTGCATTTGCTGTCTGTCTTGTAATGCGGAAGTAAGTAGGCTCTTACTTATATAAAAATGATTTAAAAAATAAAAAGAATAGGTAGTTTCTGGAGCAGAGCTATTACAGTTTTATCCTAAACCCAGGAAATTTGCTAATCTGCTAAACAGAAGATATTCTGATTTTATACATCAGTTCATATTGTCAAAAAATTAGATTTTATAAAAGACCAAATAGGAAAAAAAGAATCCTTATTGATGTATGGTTCTTCATGCAGCATGTGGAGTGCATTGGTTTAACCCCAGCTGGATGCCAGGTGCTCAACACAGCCACTCTTTCACTCACTTCCAAAACTGGACAGGGGAGAGGTAATACAGAAAAAGTTCATAAGTTAAGGACAGGGATTCACTCAGTGGTTCCTGTCTTGGGCAAAGCAGACTCAGCTTGAGGATATTAATTGAATTTATTACCAACAAAATCAGAGCAGGATAATGAGGAGTAAAACAAACCTTAAAAACACCTTTCTTCCACCCCTCCCTCCTTCCCAGCTTTACTTCCTCCCCCCCCAGTAGTGCAGAGAAAGAGGGAATGGGAGTTATGTTCAGTTCATCACATGTTTCTGCTGCTGCTTGGGGAGGCAAATTTTCCTCCATAAACTTCTCTGGTGTAAATCCTTATCACAGGCTACTATTCTTCATGAACTTGTCCAAAGTGAGTCCCTTTCCCCAAGGGTGCAGTCCTTCAGGCACACCCTGCTCCAGCATGGATTCCTTACACAGTCACAAGTCCTCCCAGGAAACCTGCTATTCCATGGACTGCAGGGGGGCAGCTGCTTCACCATGGTCTTTGCCATGGGCTGCAGGGGAATCTCAACTCTGGCACATGGAGCACCTCTTTCCCCTCTTTCTCCAGTGACCTTGGTGTCTGCAGAGATATTCTTCCCACATATTCTCACCCCACTCTTCTCTGGTCACAATTACATCTGTACAACAGTGTTTTTTCCTTCTAAAATATGTTATCATGGAGGCATTGCCACGATTTCTGATTGGCTTCATCTTAGCCAGCGGCACACCCATCTTGGAGCCAGCTGGGTTTGGCTCTGGAGGACATGGAGGAAGCTTCTGTCAGCTTCTCACAGAAGCCACCCCTGAAAACCCCCTGCTACTAAAACCTGGCCATGTAAAACAATACAAAGAGAAATAAAGGCATAGATAATTAGAATTTTTAAAATACTTCATTTTTAAATGCCAAATACTTCCAAGAAAAATTAAGGAGACTTTGTAAAGAATTTAATGAACAGACTTTTCATGAGAATTGTGAAGATAAAGCTTCATATGATGCTTTGGTTATTTGTAGATAAAAGACTGGTAAGATAACTTTCAATACAATAAGAAAACACCAAAAGATGAAACATACATGACCTTTTTTCTCTTATAACTAGCTTTCATAAGGTAGAGACTCTTGTCATATTCCAGTGTCTGAAGTGTTGTGCTCAGATGTCTGGTCTCTGGGAAATTTGGAAGATGAGGGTACGGTTCTAATCATGGCCCTTAAGAGGTCTTTAGCTGCCACACTGTCATCAGTCATGTGCCTCAATGCCTCCAAAATTCTGAGCTTGGCTTCATTCTGACGCTGAGTATGCTGAAAACCATATTGTTCCCTGGGTCAGTTCTCTGCTGCTCTAGTACCAAATAATTGCCACCATATTGCAAAAATTCTGAGCTACCAGAAGGCAAATAAAGCATTGACTGTAGTTACAAAAAATCCTCTGATCGCTTTGAACTCATGTCTTATGCTTCTCTGTGGTTGTTTTTTTTCCTTTTTAACATGTTGAAAGCAAGCAGTAGAACACACGTCCTGTGAGATCCCATTTAGTTCAGAAAATAATTTTGCTGTCAGAGTATTGGCATCCTTTTCTATTCACTCAGAAAAAATATAAGCAGTCCAGGTTTATTGGCCTGAATCTTGATGAATTATTTCACACATTATGTTTGAACAGTACGGTCACCTTTAAATTTAGTAATGTGTTGTTTTTTTCTGTATCAATTGGTGTATATAATTTCCATCCACCAACAAATTACAGGGATAAAGTGATAGAGAAAAACCTGTTTTTCTACTGAAGTTGGTAAGTGCTTACCTGAACTGCCTCCACTTTGATTTTCTAACAGAGCAGTGATTTTGCTTTTCTAACCTGATGAATTCTTAGGCACATGGCAGATTAATCTTAGAGATATCATTTGGTGAGGTAGTCTGTTCAAGGCCATTAGCTTTCCTCACACATTGCTTTGCCAATAAAACTTGTTAGTGAGGGAGCCTTTAATTTCTTTAATATCTAATTTCCAAAGAGAGGATAGATTTTCACATTTACAAAGCCACTGGGTTTTCTTATGATTGAATGGCAAGCAAGATTAATTAATTATCCCTCCTCAGATGGAGCTTCCATGTCAATAAAGTTTTTAATTTTTAGTCTCGTATTAGTTAAACCATAAGGTTTTAAAGATAGATGTTTTATTTTAGGCTTGGGTATTAACAAGCTTCAGCTGTTGAAACAAGTTAGCTGAGGCGAAAATGCATTCTCAAAACCTTTCTGGTTACTTGTGAATATGTCTTCTTTCACATTAAAACATCAATCAAGTGTTTGTCTTTACCTCCTTATATACTCAATGGAAGACTAGGAAGATAACGAAGTATAGTAGTCCTCAAAAATATTTGAAGGCCACTGCTTCACCGTGGATTTCAGAGAATGCTTACTTCAAAGACAGAATGACTAAGCAAATTAATTCTATCTCTTTTTCTTTGAAACTCTATGAATCATAAAATGTATGAAATTAAATTATTGGATGCTATTTTGTGTGGGGTTTTTTTTTCCTACATCATTCCATCCCACTGGTATGACTATCACATTGCATTTTTATGCCTTCCTAATGCCAAATAATTTTCAGGACTGCTTGTTGTTTTCTGAAGCTTTCTTGCCATCCATACAGCACTGAAATTAAATTGTTGCTTTCATTATCTAGGGAATAGTTTACTCCAGATTTTTGCCAAGAATGAAATAAACTAACAAGAAACAAGCAGACAGTAACATTAATGTTGCCATATTATTTTCATTCTCAAAAATTTTGAAAGTTCTCTGTTCCTCTCCACGTCTTTACATCAACAGACAAAGCAGATGGCTCAACCAGTGCCACAGAGGAAATCACTGACAAAGGTGGGCAGATAACTTGATATTCTGATTCCAAGACCGACAGCGTCTCTTTTTTGACAGCATTATTGTTATTAGTAGTAAGAGTAACATTAGTATTGGTGTTCTGTTTTTATGATTTAATCAACATATGTGATCAGTGGTATGAATGACCATATAGAGAGAATTCACAAGTTAAAACTCTCCTCTAGGAAATACCATCTAGCGAAAGAGATGAGTAGCAGAAGAATGAAGAATGAGGCAGCAAGATATTTTCATTCATTGTAGGGAAAAGACTGAGAGAGAATTAAAGAAAACTGGGAAGTTAGTACAGAAATTATAGGAGGGAAATGCAGTTACTGTTCCTGGGATAGAATGTGGTCAACATGCCCCATTTCCTGCACACAATACATGGTAAGGGGGGATGAAACTGCAAGTGGAGCAGAATGGAGAAATTGTGACCAGGCTCTGTTGAAATCCTTGCAGAGAGCAGAACTCAGGGGTACTTTTTAGCTGATAAGCCATGTGTAAGCTGCCTACCAAGGGAGATAAAAAGAGATGTCTTGCTGTTGAACCAGAAACCTGGGTGAAATCACTCTCCTCAGATATAATACTGACACCCATCTCCATCCCAAGGTTACCTCAGATGTAATACTGATCCACACCTCCATCCCAAAGCTACCTCCCTCCAAGGTATGGGTTACTCCTCACTGAGCATGATGCATGCCTAGAGTCACTCAAGCTCCACCTAGATACAAAGTAATATTATAAAAGTAAGTTAAGAATTGGGAGAAGTTACGGAAAATTTCATCATAACTGCTGGGGTCAGCTGACAAGCTGAACATATCCTCTCTCTCATGGGTATATCTATCAGGTAGGAATCATACTCTATGCACACTGAATTATTATAATTTTCACGTGACATTCAGCATAGTCTGCCTCTACCATCAGTCTTATCTATATAGCAGGTGAGGTCAGACTGCTAGTCAGCCGCAGCTTTGGTCTATATTTGCTTTACCTCTTCATGAATGCAAAATTGACCAGAAGACAACATAAATCTTTTCAATTTCTGAAGCTGTGTTTTTTGTAGCACACAAAGGCCAAACTGAAGTAAGACAACTCTTAATACAGATGACGATAATTGGCTAAATTAGACTGATCAGAATGAATGCCATTGACAGAGGTTCCTGTGTTTCTATCTTGCTTTCGGTTTTAGTCAATTGGATTTTTGTACGTATTCACTACAGGTGTTAAATTCAAAGAGTTTGCCCTTTCTGTCTTCTCTGCATATATCTACCCGTTCCCAGAAGGACAAGAAGTATGGATTGTTGGTTACCACTGTTTATTTCCATGGAACAGTGGCTTTTTAATATTTAAATAACTCCACATTTCATAGTAGCTACTTGAATCAAAATCCCTTCATAAGAGTGCTTTGTGCATGAGCCAAGTTGGTGTACATTAATCTCTGAGTCCCAATAAAGTATATTGACCTGTGCTAAGCTACAGTAAAAAATATATGTCATACATACTATATCAGTCTATTTTTCATGATCATCTGCTACTAAGTATATATTTTTTCATATTATTTTATTTTGTTATCATACATTAACTTACACTTGTGAAAGGTAAATCAAGTTGAAAACTACTAGAAACTGAAAGGGAAAAAACATGAACAAATATCCAGCAAGAATCAATATCAGGTGTAGGTTGTACATCCTATGAGAGCTCTATTCATGTGTTCCTTATACAGGTGAAGTTTAATCTCTCCCCTAATACCTGTTTCTTTATATTTGAATAAGAAGATGAGGCCAGGACACTGTAGACTGTTGGAAGATATTGTTCCACAGGACGGAAATATTATTAGCTCAAAGGAAATTGTGTCCCAGTAGCATCTGGTAAAACATTATTTTTCAGATCACTAGATAATCTATGAAACACTAAGAACGCCAGAAAAAATCTTGATACTTTTTACCTCTCTGTCATTTTGTTGCTACAACCCCTTTCTATGTTAACAAAATCTCAAGCATCAGCAAGACATGTTTCGAAACAAGAAGATTATGGTTAATTTTGTTTGTACCTACAATCTTCAAAGTCAGTAAAGCTACAGATGGTCCCACTGGCTGAGAAAAGTATATTAATTTAATTTTGATAGCCTGGAAATTCTGTGTGTTCTTTTTTTTGAGGAGAAACCGTTGTTTGTGTTTTGGTTTGGTTTTATTTTTTCTCTAGGCAATATTTTACCATTAGTACTTCATCAAATGTAAACCTTTCCTAACACTGTCTGTATTTAGCATGTGCACAGAAATGATCTTCCTGAGCAAGGGTACTTTTCATTACAGCAAGGTTATGTGTACTATGCTGATAGTAAGTAGCTTATGCCATTAAAAACATCCTATTAAGCTACTTGCACTACCATTAAAAGAAGCAGATTGTGCCTTTCAAAATGGGAAAGTCAGCAGAAGAGACTGCGTAAAAGAAAAGGTATGTTGCTCAAAGCAACAATCTCCTGTCTTGATGCTGTAAGTGATCATTTATCTGTCTCCCCTAACAATGTATAAATCCTGACACCTCTTGAAAACAACAGGGAGATCTGCCAAGTACTTCAACATGATCAAGACTACCTAGCGTTCTGTAGGTACATCAATAAATACTTCTTTCTCCATATAATTTCAGCAGTCTGATGAAAATAATAAAGGATGTTCTTCTCATTAAGGAAGTAGAAGGACATTAAAATTCAGACTGAATATTCTTGTCAGACTCAAATGGTCTAATGTGGCTTGAATATCTGGCTCAATATCCCACTATCTTAATTTATTAGTAGTTAGTCTCAAAGAGAGGAAAAGCTATCAGTGTATGAGGAATACTAAGGCAGAGCAGTAATTAAAATGCTGCATTAAATGTCAGTGCACGTAGGGACATTTTGTACTTGGGCTGTTTTACTTTTGCAATTTTTCCTTTTTTTCTGTGCATCAAGACCACGATATAAATAATAGTGATGAAACTGAGTTGCAAGTAACAAACCTTGACAATTCTAAAATATTATTTCATTAAATGTGTAAAAATGATTATAGTAGTGCCAGAATATTTCAAAGTTTTAAGATTAGATCCATGTCATGATTTGAATGGTGTTAACGGCAGCTCAACTATGGAATTTGTGAGCTTGTGTTTTGAGAAAATGACAGATTAGTTTCACTGCAGTCTGTTGATCCTCTGTCCTTTTCTCCATAGCTTCTTGACATCCAAGAGAGGGAACACCTCAAGACTTTCTTCTGTGCTACTAACAGTAGAGAAAAAGGTGGGTTTGGGGTCAAAAAAGAAGAAAAGTCAGGATATACATGGCCAGTATGGTTTTGACCAGAGAAGAATAGACCCAAAAAATTCAATGAAAAAGGTCAGCTCATTCAAACATAAGTATTTCACCAAGAATACCAATTTTAACATTAACAAAACCATAAACAATCAAACCTTACCCCCCAGCTCAAAACCCCCAAATCACAACGACTTCACAAGTCTCAGGTAGAATGACCTAGGCAGTGAAGACATAATCAGACAAGAATATTTGAATGGAATGACCAAGTAAATGTGTTTTAGCCTTCATGAAAAGGCTAATTTTTGAAAATTACCTTCATGAAAAGGTAAGATCTAATTACCTACTGTATTCAACTTAGGCTCAACATGATTTTGATTTGGTGTACAATGAGAAGAAAATCTGACGTTGGCTGAGATGCTGGTGAGTAGAAGGAGAAAGTAAAATCCTTGATTTTTTTCCAGTAGTTGTTCATCATTCAGCTTGCTGTTAATGCTGCACAACAGGTTTATGACCTTAGTTAATCATCCAAATATTAAACGCCATTTAACTTTACATCATTTCTAGCAGTAGGAATTTCAATCTGAGAATAACACTTTAAAAAATTCATGGAAATCACAGTCCTTGCAACACTTCAAACAGTTTTTAAATTATTTTGGGTCAAAATATGAAACCAATTTTCTTTCATTGTGGGGGCAATCTTAAAAATTTTACCTGAGTCTAAACTACATTTTTCTATCTCAGCCATTGATGGGAATAAACAAAGATTTTGAGAGCAGCATTACTTTTTTCCAGATATTCTCTGATTAAAGAAAAAATATTTAAAGAGGAATAGTTTGGGGGTGGAATGTTTAAATATTCATATAATTTTAGAAAATACGTTTTCACACATGAGGAATGTATGCAATACATCATTGTGGCTTCAAATGAGGTTTTCTTCTGACTGCCAGAAAATTCTTATGCTAATTTCTTCTTTCATTTTGTTTATTAGATATATAAGGATTCATATAAAGATTCCATTACAACCTTGAGTCATATAAAGATGAAGTAAAAAAAGTCTTTTCAACCAATATATTTCTATATGCAATTGTAAGGTTTTGCAGATTTTATGTACTGTAGGGAAAGATTTTTTCTTTCTTTTGTGAGAAAGGGTAAATTATAGTAACATAGTATAGCCTATCTTATGTAGATTTTTTTTCATTCCCTTCATCTAGAGAATAGATTATACTGTTTGCTGAGATTCCCCTAGTTCAAAGAACAGCTAAGGAAGAAATCTATAAAAAAGAATCAGTGAACAATTAAATACATTTTTAGCTGCCTTGAAAATGAAGAGAGGAAGAATTCTTGGTGTGGAAGGAATCATCCTGGGGTGAAAATATTTCTTAGGATGTGTCTGGAAAACTTAGATGTAGATCTGGCAAACTTAGGGATGACATAGTTAAGAGAGCAACTTGTAGAGCTCTGGTTTTCCTTTAGACTTTCCCATTTCTGTCAAATAAAAAACTGATGTTTCTATCTTTAACAATTCATTTTTAGATTCACAGACCAATAAATATATACTTGGCCGCTTCTATCACTAATAAGGTGAATAGAATGATGTCTCAAAGCAGTATTACTCTACATAGATTTTAAAGCAGACGAAAAATCTCTGTATAAAAAAAATCAGTCCTATGAAATTGACAATTTGTACTAGATTTGATAAAAATAATTAGGTTCACCTTTCAACTCTTTAATGATCTTAAAAGTCAATGTAATTGTATGTTTTATAGTATATTTATTTCCTTTACAGAATGACAAACTATGACTTTTGCTTATATCATACAAGAATATTTGTCCATAAAAATCAGATGCTGCCATTTTATATTTCATAACATGCTTTCATCCAAAATCCCCAAAAGAAAAAAGGATGGGAAATATTTTTTTATTAATTATTGCTAGCATCTGAAGGGTAAATAGGAAAAAATATTTGAGAAAAAACCTTCACCAAAAAGGGATAGTGCAAGAAATCGTCCTTCTCCCCTTCAAAACAAATAAAAGAAAGAGTAAAAAGAAAGCTGGGTTTTTTTCTCCCTTCATTCTTAGAGACAAGGAGGAGTTTCAGTTGGTAGCATCAAACTTCACGAGTCCTACAGTGATTGTATTACGCAACCATCAGAACTAGAAGACTTAGTAAGGCCTATGCTATGTCTTAGTGGGACTATAACCTCGAATAAGTACACTAAGTTTCTTCTTTTCAATGAGAAATGTAAGTCAGAATGTCCGTTCTTTGACTCTGTTGAATTTAATAGATTTCACACTGGTCAAAGCAGAGTAAAGAGTCTTTACCTTAAGTCTCCTTCAAACAGGGTAATTTTATGTAGGGGTTTTTTAGAACCACTCTTAAAACTGTGCACATTTCAAGGTTCTTGGAAATCTCAATTTAAAATAAGTCTATTCAATTGGCATATGGCAGAAGGAAAGACATATTTTTATTCCACTTTAAAATGGGAGGGATTGCAATGTTTGATATATTTTTTATCCGGGATTTGTGGCCTCTGGTTAGATTCTGAAACTCTTCAGAAAATTAAATAAATAAATATGATTGGAAATATTTTAAAGGGCTGTTCTAATTAATTTGCCTAAATAATTTCATTAACTTTCTAGCACAAAGAAAATATTCCTTATATTTTATACCATTTAGCCATAAATAAGACTCAAAGAAAGAATTTGAATCAGATTACACACTCTGAAAGCCTATAGTCGTGGTAATTTATGGTGAGCATTATATAGTGTGTGTATTATGCACATCCTTATGTGCATGCTATAGTAATGTCTGTCATCAAACATAAGAGATTTCCACCTTTCTTTCTCACTGCAACAGTACAATCAGTAGGTAAGAATGTAGAATGTAACAGCAAACTTAATTAAATTAGAACTGTGCAAAATAAAACATATATGCACAAGGGTTTTTATGGCATGAGAATGAAACATATTTTTGCTGTAAAAAGAACACAAAAAAGCCACACCCACCCTAACATAGTTTCCTAATAGTGGAGCTTTTCGGATTTTTTACTGATATAGAAAGTAGAAAAGCAAGAAAATTGGGCTGTTTACTTCAAACCACACTTAAATCTCCTGTGAATGTTATGTGTTAAAATCAGTATTTTTGACATCTTAATCCAGACGCATGAATTATCTTCCCACAAACAACAAGAAGATTAATGAAAAACTGTTCTCTCAGAACCTTGCTGATTTAATACCTGCTTAAATTCTGCAGCATATCTTGCTCTCATTAAACTGTATACACATGGTTCTTTTTTTTTCTGTTTTTTAATCATTTTATTGAAAATCTTACATGTATGACTAAAAGTCATGGACAATATCTTTCAGTTCCATTACAAAATCTGTCTCATATATATATATATGCGCCTATATATATATATTTAATACAACTAGAAGCAAATCTACTGAATTATGAAACAATGATTGTCTATTAAAATGTAACTCAAATTAAGTATGTTGTAGATGATTAAAATTATTTTTCTTCTGTGATGGAGCTGAAGGCCACTTTCACATAGTTAATTGATAATGCTGGGCTACAAAAATTACAAAGCCTTAATGATAATTTCCCATCCCCCAGCCTCACATCACTCATACATTAGGATTTCAGTACAAGGATCCTTCTATCAGAAAGAAGTATTTTAGAGTGAGCATCATCCTCTGTGGAGTACCTTCTGTTCACAAACACAGTTCTGCAAACAATTCTGTGTACCTCTCAGTAACTGCAGGCAGGTCAAGTCATTTTAAGTTAGGTACCAGCAAAAAATTTGCAGGAACAGATTTCTATTTAGGAACTCATCTACATTTTATCTAAAACAAAAAAAAGTCTGAAATAATACTTAAATCCACTATTTTACTTGAATATATGTCTTATCATCTAGTAATAAATCATGAAAGATGAAGTATAAATATTGTCAGAATCATAAAAAAGTTGTCTTACTCTAAGAAATCCTACTTCAAAACCATACAGTATATTAACCAACAATGGTTGTCCTTCTGATTTGGCACTCCTGAACCAGCATAGAAATTATGTGTAGTGAGTTAACACCTTGGGGAAAAAAATACTTATGTGCAGCAGGATCTAAAGATGACTTCTGAAGTTAATAGTATTACATTGCTTAACATAAGAAAGAAATTCAAAAATCTTTTACTGTGATTCATCAGCAGCAAAAGAGAAGGGGAAGGAGAAGAGCAAGGTGTTTAAAGTCTTTGAAGTATACAGCATGTTTAACCTTAAAAATTAAATCTTGCATTAAAGACACTCCCAGCTACCTCTGCAGTCTTCTTTCAAAAAATTCAATGTACAAATATTTTCTTTAAATGTCTCAGACTTTGTAATGGCTCAGAAGAGCAACTGCACATCCCTGGAGCTGCTCTCCTTTCTGTGTGATGAATGGTGGGTGGCATTGTTTACCATGAGTTCTCCACTTCCATGCTTCATTTCCTACATTTATCTGAGACTGAAGAAAAATCAGCATGTTCTGACAAGTCTAATACCATGGGGCAGTAAAATGGACCTGAATTTAGTGGAGATTGTAGCTCCAAAATAAATACAACACCTTATGTAAAACAATAATAAAAAAGGATAAATTCTCCTGTACAAATCAGAAGAGAGAATAAAAAAATAGCAAATAGATAGCAACATCTTTTCTATACCTACATGGGCATCACAAAACTTCCCAGCAATAAGACTGCACCTCCATATTTCTCATTTCATGTGGATTTTAAGCTGCTTCTTAAGCTGAAGACAAACACTGTGGTATTTCTTAGTACAAACAGTAATTTCTCAAAAACTACCCGGAAAATTACAGAGACTTGTAATTAAATAGCTCTGAAAACAGAGGGTGAAAAAGAAAAAACAGATCTCCTGAGCTTCTCTTTGTTTTCATGTCAGTCCTTCTGCTTTTGTTCCAGCAAGCTGTATGCACACTGTAAAGAAAATTTTCTAAAAAAACCCTTGCATTTCTGAATACCATGTATCTTAATATTGTCTTGAGTTATATACTTAAAAATTTATTTCTTCTTAAACCAGATACGCTGTATTCTCAATATACCAATACTGTGAAGGCATTTGCAGTGTCACCAGCTTGCTGAGGTGGCTGCATAACATAGTCTTGAAAGTGATTTCCCTCTGCAGGTATTTGAGGGTTGCTATCTATTTGAATGTGGCTGAGCATTTCATTTTATCAAAAATGTCACCAAATGCTCATATTCTGTGTGGTCAGTGCAGTCCCTAGGACAAGTCTAATGAAGATATGTTCCACCAAGGCAACAAAAAAGAAAACCAAAAAACTAAAATTTTAAAAATGGAAAAATATTTACAACTTTCCTCAGTCTGTAAGGTTGAGTTTTCTGTTTTAATATTCTTCAGTGCATTTTCAGGGAAAGGTTCCAAGGCTATGAGTACAAGCAGTCTGCTCCAGTCCCATACATATCTGCAAGCCTTTTAAAGCGAGGGCCCCAGTCACTGAGGTAATCGTAGTTCTGGTCAGAGTTTGAGCTGATGGAATCTAAAGAGCTGAGCGACTCTGCCACCGAGCCGTTCCCCTCAAAAGCGTATGTCTGCAGGGAGTCGTAGGGTGGCGCGCAGGGGTCCACGTCAGCTTCTTTTAGTCTTTCCCAGATAAATTCCCTAAAAATGACGTTATCTGGGATACTTTTAAAAGTTGGTCTGCTCAAGAACTGAATCTCAGGTGTCACATCCCTTCTGGTCTTCGTGTCTCGCATGATGTTGAGGTTCCTCAAGGCAGCCATGTCAAAAGCCTCTGTGTCTTCTTCTCCACCACCTTCATCATCATACCTCACAATGTTTTCTCTGATATCTCTCTCCTCATCAAAAATGAGGGGCTCTTTTTTCCGTCTCCTCATGGTGACAATCAGCAAGACAAGAACTGAAACAAAAAAAAAGCTAGAGTTTTAGCAGTGCTGAACTTCTCTTGTATTTTTCCTAATGTTGGAATTACTCATTAATTTATATGGCAAAGACCCAAGGAAATAGCAGGCAATTTATGCAGTTAGATGTGATACGTAAAAGGTTCTGAAATAACTTTTAAACCATAAGCTTTTTGGAGTCTAAAGAATCTATTTGCCAAATCATTCAGGATTAGCATCTTCATCTCTAATTCTATACCTTATGTTGTCTGCTAAGCATAAATTTAAATACTGGTTCAGTCTGACTATGACAATCTCACGGATGAGAAATAAAATAATCAAAAAAAAAAAAATCTTATCCTGAAATCTTAAGTGCCCAAGTGATAAAAGCACATTCATAAATTAACAGAATAGAATTTAAAAACCATCATTTGGGAGGTGTCTGAATTAAAGTGTATGACAAATATCTGCTGAACAAAAATAAAGTAAAAAAATTATAGATTGTAGAACACTGAATTGTTAAGCAATGTGTGAAATAAGACTGTCTTAGTTTATAATAAGAGTGTCTTAGTTCATGGAATAAAAACACTTCTATGTAAGATCTCACTTTCCTGAAAAGTGCAAAGTACCGCACTTGAGATTTATGAATTACACCTAATGAGAACTGCCAGGGCTGGTGTTTATTGGATGAACCAGTACAGAAATGTAATTGCTTATTTAATTTTAAGCCTTAAAGTTTCTTTCAGCTTGAAAGCTAATACTAAACTGCAGTGACAGCCAAAAGCACTGCAAGAAACTAGCTCAAGGCTCCTCTTGTTCAAATACAGTTTTGGTAGAGAACCATCATTTCTGACACACAAAATATGGAACCAATAACATGACTATTGCACCCATCTGTGGAACACGATGGACTGTGAATCATCCACCTGGAAAATGATTAATACTATATTGTAGCATCTGGATAACATTTATTGAGTTAATGATACACCCAGGAAATCACAGGCATAACTATGATTTTTAAAATAACAGTACGTTGGAAAATGTCCTTCCACATTTAATTAATCTCTTCTGATTTTATATTTATATATTTTTATTTTTAAGAATATGTGATTATATGCATTGACAAGGTTTTCAATCTTTACTTACAAAGCCAATTAAATGCTGTAGAAACATCTGGAAAAGCAAAAACTGAATGGAGATCTAGATAAACATAAGCTAGGTAGTCTCAAATGTGGCCTCCATAAATTCCATGACATGGGATTACTTTTCTTGAAAGCTTTTCTTTTTGTGGCGGAATTTTAAAATCAGTATGAACCTAGTCAGTGTGAGGAATGATTTAATATTAGGAACACTTGGCTAGAATAAACCAGTAATATGTACATGCAAGAAAGCTGTATATGTCTACAGATATTATGGTACTATTTGGAACTGGCTAAAGCAGGAGATGCCTTTCTGCAGTCTTTTTATTTGCCTTTGGAGCTACACACATCTAAAAATAAAACTTCAACAAGGTTGTTGTTTGTTTTTTTTCCTGAAGTCTTTGAAAAATATATTAGACAACATTTATTTCCTCTTAGTAGCTACCAAGTGCACATCCAATAATCCTTTTACTAATAGATGTCTTGTGACTATATTACAACATAATCAGCATCACCCTTTCACATTTTTCTCCCTGGCATCTACCTGATTCATGCTTTATGTATTGAATTCAGAAGCCAATAGTTCGGAGCTTTTTGCTTTGAACAATATTTACATAAGCAGTTTAATAATACGAAATATTGACCTTTAAAGTGGTATTTGTGAAATTTCAAAACATTCTGATATTTGTATAATACAAATTAAGCTGTAAATTATACAGCAGAGAACAGAAAATTGTCATCAGAGACAATTGCACTCCACTCTTAATGTTTCTCCTTATTGTAAAAGATATTTTAAAGTGAAAGGGAAATTAGCTTGCTGACAGTACAAATATATATTTTAGCCAAGATTTCTATTGACATAACTTTTTTTAATTATTATTTTTAACATTTACTGCCACATTTTTATTGATGTGTAGGTAAGCAGCTAATCATTTACTTTAACTCAAGTGGAAATGCATTTTCTCTCCACTGTCCCTCTTAAGATACTTCATGTTGAAAGTTAAAGACCTGCTAATAAGTGTAAAATACAAAATTTAGTAGGAAGGTCTGCCTAAAGGTACAATAAAAATCAAGATAAAATGAATGTTTTATATAGTGTTCTTTCTACTTCTCACACTTGCTTGAAGCCAAGAAAAATACGGAGTCTTTCTAAAGGTTAAATATTTTAGCATTTAGATGACTTTACAAGGTTATTAATTTCTAGCCTTTCCAACAGCCATGAACAATAAAGTTTAACCTCTAAATGAACAAAGCTTTAGCTGCATTACAGGAGCTGCAGAGATGAATACAAGCCCTAAACAATTTTCACTGATACCTAAATCAAATGCAAATGCTTTCAAAGTCTTTTCATTTCTCATTAAGTCATGGTGGGTCTTTATCTCCTACACTTATGACAAAAGCAGAGATTAAGTTAGTAATTAGGGACTGGCTAAACTTCTAAAAACCTGATTTCATGATTCTTAGAAAAGAAATAATATGATGGAAAACCTCTAGGCATATATGTATTGCACATTGAGGGCACTAGATTGGCTCCATACTGATACACCCAACTCATAATAAAGAGATGAAATACCAGTAAAAATTTCATATGTGATATAACAAATAAACAAATCAATCGGTATTTTAAGCAACTAATTAAAAAGACTAAATAACCAGAATTAACAAAGACAGATTTAAACAAACCTTTTATTTCTTCTGATTTACCTAAACTGTTAGAAATATTGATTTTCTTTAATAGGTACAATAGCCAAGAAAAAAATTCATTTGTCTTTACATTAGCTGTGGTAATACACAGTTTTAGCCTTATGACAGTATAGATTTAGCACTAATGTTCATAGTTGCAGTCTAAATCAGTCTTTTAACAAACACCTTTGAATGCAAGAGTGGGTTTCTGCTTTGCCATTTTGTAGCGTGCATTCAGGAATTATTATGAAATTTCCGTTTTGGTATTATCTGGTAATAAGTCAGGTTAAGTCACCTGAACACATTTCTCTTGTTAGTATTAATTTTTTCTTCTGTACTCAAGGCAACTGCAATGTAATTGTAAGGAAGCTATAAAAGTTGTGAGACACCGTGAGGGAGAAGACTACATGCAGAGCTATACAGTAAGGCACAGAGCTAAATCACAAGCATTATCACACTTTGTGTACACTACACCCCTAAGCCAGGAATTTACTACAGCAATAAGCCACATCAGCTGCAAGCAGATCTGCACACTGGTTTATGCCTTGGGTGTGTCATGATTCATAAAGCTGATGATTGGAGATCCTCAGCCATCTAAGCAGCATACTAATAACCCATTTAGTTATACCTTGCAGTTGCCGGTAAAGTCAGATAAGGTTTGGGGATTACGGAGGCCAAGACTCAGGAAACTTGAATTTAATTCCTGCTTAACAAGCTTCACCTATACCTGTTGTTTAATCAGTTTGGACTGATATTTGCAAAGTGACTATGACCTTTAATTACCCACCCTGAGTGACCCTAATCAGCTCCCTGACTTTCAGAAAACAGCTGCTGGATTTCATATTCAACCATTTTCTGAAAATGTTGCTTTGGGTACCCCCAGTTAAATATATTTGTCCCCAGTTAAATATTTATCACTTTTAAAACTGCAAGGCTAAACTCCACACATATTACATGATCACATTCTGTACATGTTATACCAATTTAGAGAATAAGATTCTTAAACTTCTTCTGCTTCTTGTTTTCAAATCAGTTATGTGTTCTGATTTAGTTTGGATTTTGTAGGTATTTTGATAATGATAACAAATCTGCCATCTTTCAAAGATTATTTTTGAAAAAAAATAATTTAAAGCTGTATTTTGAAGTATCATCAAGGCATTATTAACTTATAAACTCTTGCCACACCAATAGGAAGCTTTCTTCACTCTTTCTAAGAAAAAAGGTAGTCCTAATAGATAACATTCAGGAGTATGCAAGACAAAGATCATGAAAAAGTATTGCGTCAATCTAGCTTTCCATTGCTTCAATAAAAAGAAAATATTTAACCTCTCAAATGCAATTAGGTAATCTGCAGGTGAATATTCTGTGTGTTTCATTTTATGTAAACATTTTATGCTAAACAGTTGTTACAAAAGCAATTTCAGTGTTTGCTAGATACTAACTAAAAAACAAATTACCTTGAATTAAATTACTGTATCATGTCCAGAAAAGCTTAAAAATTCCTACTTACTTTCCTCAAAATTATGTGCAGTCCAAAATTAACTAAACTATAATTTCATATAGTTTTTATCATTTTATATTTTTTTTTTCTTTCTGTAAAACTTAGCCTTACTGCATAATTGCAAAGCTGTTTTGAGTAATTAACAAAGTACTGGAACTTTCTTGTGAAATAAAGTTTACAATTTAATCTCCATCAGTCAGTATGAGTATAGAAAGAGCTTTTGTTTTTAAATGTTTCTCAATTTTAAAAATTATTTTAGTTTCAAAAAATGGTCAATACCATGTTATATGCAATTATCTTAAAATAGTATGATTTAACAATGTTCTTCTTTCTTAGGGTCAGTGAAAACATTGTGCTTATCTAAAACTGATTGATTGCTTAGTAAAAAAATTAACTCTAAGAAATCCCATTGAGAGAATCTGGGCCTTGGTAAAGACAAATGGTTATTTTCAGACAAAGGGATGTATGGGGCAAGAACAAATATCAAAGTATATCACACTAACTTTAAGAAAATAAGAGCTAGTCGAGAATTCAAGACACTGGTGCTAGAATGCATGTATTCATTCCATTTATGCAAATTTCATGCCTTCTCAGCATTACAACTGGTACCCACTTTAAGATGACGTTGATTAATGTGACTGGATTTGCACTGGGTGTTAATCTTGGGTCAGAAACAGATATTGATCCAGTAGACTGTATCCTCTTTTCACTGATAAAGTCTTACAAAAGAAGGTGCATCCCTTGTCCCAGGCCTAGCTTTTTATGCTGTACTAGTGGACCTTCAGCATTTTGCTCAGGAATGAATGCAAAGAGCAAAAGAGAAAAAGTGAGTTCCTAGCAATACCACCATGCAGTTGGTCTCAGAAGACATATTCTAGGAACAAATGAGAGAAGAAGAAAGGCTCTGGGACCAGACAAGCAGCAACAATTGGCTGGGGTTTCACTGGGCAGCAGTGATGCCTAGGTGCCTCTTCCTTGAGGGCACTGGCATGTGGTTGAGAATGAAACAAGACTACAGTACCAAAATGCAGGACTCAAAGCCAGGGCTGTCATACAAATGCAGCCTAACCTGTTCCTGCAGCTTTGAACTGTACTCAAAAGGAACAGTTTAGACTGGAAGTGATGATGACACATACAAATGTCTTTTTGGATAAACAATGTTGATGCATTCAGACAGATGACTTTGGAACTCCAAAAACTTTGACAAATAAAATCAGTCCTAAGGTGGTAATATGCAAGTTTTTTTACCAAACACTTGTTCAGAACAATTCCAAAATGACTGGAATAAAAGCTCAAGTTTCTTGATTTATTGGTTGTATTTGAACCCACAGGTACCAAGTAGATTAAGCAAGTTATTTGGTGCCAACATGTTGTGTCTTCACTCAATGGTCTTCTTGAAATCACACTGCTTCTTTTTAAGAAAAGTTTGTGACCAGACCAGGCTGCACGATACCTGCATGATATCAGTTTCCTAAGTAATCTTCAGAAACTCCCTTCTTATGTACAACAGAAATGGTGATATTTCATTTTGGGATCAGATGAATTGCTATGGTTACAGAACTTTTATTCCTAACTACATGGGACTAAAGTCTAAAATGGGTGGTTTTTTCACTGATACTAATGCCAGTTGATATAAGAGAATATTTTTATATCTTTTTGAACTCTAACATTTAGCTTCATGTCCAAATAAAGTTCATTTGTATAAGTTGCCTAGAAATGTTTCTAGAAAAATGGTATTTAAAAAGGTTCATTAAAACTTTTGGCAATAATTCCCTTCCATTTCTTAAACCTAGGCCCAACCATGTGTTGAGTGAGAATAAAGTCTTATGGTGTTAGAGTTTTTTTTTGTCACGGAGATGGAAAACTTTAGAAATACCACTTCTTATATATATATAGCTACTGAGTAAGTTGGTTGAGTTCATTGCAGACGTAGTGATTTTTATTACTCTGTAAAAAAAATATGCAACAGGTTTTTCATTTTGGAGTCCTTTAGAAATATTTTAGCAGAAGGAACATTTCCTTCTAATGGTTCCCAGCAACATGAATCAGAGTGCAAAAGAAGAGATATCTATTCATGGTGGAAATACTGCCACGAACAGACATGTGGTCACAAGTCATTTGATTCTACCTATCCAAATTACTTTGATAACAGTGACAGATAAAACACCACTGGGATTATACCACCATAAGAAGACTGTAGTCTTCTCCCTTTCCTTGGATGGGTATGTACAGCCCAGGAATAGAAAAAACGCTTAATTGATAAAAACACGGTTGAAAATTGTTGTGTGCTGAACCAAGTACCCTTGTTACCACGAATTTTCAGGCAATAAGCAAAACTGCACTTTTGCTCACCTTATCCTTCATCTTTATTTTTTGATTTGACCCTTTAATCTCCCCCTTACGTTTTAATGACTAGGTATTACGTGAGAAATGCTAGACAAACTAGGATGTTGACACCACTCCACTCCTTTCCACTGCCTTTAATCTAGTTGCAGTTTCGCTGCTCAACATAAAATCCAGCTGTGCTACCATTTGCAGAAGCAACAAAAGATCACTCTGTAGATCCTGTCAATTAACTACGATTCTCATCAGGAAATTATATCCGTTTTATTTTCTGAATATTTTTTGTTCTGTGCAAATCAATAAATGTTTAAAACCAGTTATTCCTGTGGAAAAGGGACACACTGATATTGGTTATATGGTCAGTATGCTAAACCAAATGCTTCTATAAACTACATTGTCTATCTTTTAAACATTGCATTTGATGCAATATTTTTTTCTTTTACTGTTATTTCTTGTAACTGTCTGGATGCAGCCAGATATAGAAACAAAGCATCTAAATTGATGATCACAATCTAAAGGTTTTTTGGTGTTCATGATACACAAATGTTGTTCTTCCTTGAATACAGTCTGTGCCTGTTTACAGAAATCAGTGTGGTGGGGAATGTTGAAGCTTATATGCATGTATATTTTGCATCTATGCATTGAATGGAAAATAAGGGTAACATAAAAAAGACATACCTAGCAGTGTCAAGACACAAGCCAATATTGCTATGAGGGCTCCAGTGCTAAGTCCTGCAGGCAAGATATATGCTTCTGCATTGCATGTCTGAGCAATACCATCTGCATCACAGTCACAGACCCTGATGGTGAGAGTGTTGGTGCTACTGAGTGAAGGTGATCCACTGTCCACTATGAATATTGGCAAGTAGAAAACAGACTGTTCCTGTCTTCGAAAGCCATTTCTTTTGGTTAATACTGTTGCAGTATTATCTAGACAAAGGAATAAAAAGACAAATTATAAAATATGTGACTTTTCTGTAACACAAGCTTATAAATGTTATAGCCTTCTACTTAAAGACTTTATAGAAACATTCATATTATTTCAAGTTTACCTTTCTCAGTCATATATTTTTGAAGCTGCAGGAGTAAGATCAACTGAGAAATCATACCCAACTAAATAAAAAGATTTCTATTTTTAACAAAAGAGTATTTCAAAAATGCAGCGGTCCATTTGGTTTTAGCTAAGCTCAATTTCATGCTCTTTATAGACAGTTGAAGATGAGCTCATTATTAAAAAGAAAAAAAGTTCCCTTCTGTGATCAGATTAGCTATCTACATACAAGTTTCCAGTTAATTCACAAGCATCTATTTCAAATATTTACAGATACAGATATATTATTGGAAACAATGACCATATGAATAGGAGAATAGGTTCTGAAGATCGATGAAATATTCTCTGAATGCAAAAAAATCCAGTCAGTGCATTATCACAGGTAATTGTGCATGCAACAAAGACATGCTGTTGCTTTCAGACTCTTCTGAGATTCAAGGTGACTATAATAATCTGTCTAAAATGTGTAGTTTGACACTGCTCTCTCTGAGTTGTGTGATTTAAAAGCCCATGTGTTCAAAAAGATATGTGCAAAACTCACATTGTTTAACACAGACTGAGAGCTCCTGAGAGGTAGGGAGTTATATCTCCCAGGATGTACATTCTGTTGGTCTATTTATCTACTTACCTATCCATCCATAGACAGATATATGGGTAGTCAGTAAAGTTATCTTTTTGTGCATAAAATTAACTTATATTGAATGAGGCATCTGCTGCTTGTAACACCACTGATTTTACTGGCATTACAAAAGTCTACAATCACCTTTATCAAATTATAAGTTCTCTGGAAGAGAGCTTCTCTTTTCATTAAGTACTCTACAGTACTCATGATGTCAGTTTTCTGAATGGTCTTATTCTAATGCACTTTTATTATTTTGATCATTACTATTATTAGAGTCTTCAGTTTCAAACTGCAAGCTGTTCATATGAAGAAAATTAAGCATTTCATTAACCACATGTAAGGTAAGGCAGCGAAGACCTGTGTGAAAGAACTTTATTAGGTCACACATTATACTTACTGAGTATTATTCAAACTCTTCCTGCACAAACAGTGTCCTTCAGTGTCCATATGTCTGTTTTTCTTGTTTTACTAATAGGATGACTTTGTAGCTCTGGCTTAGTACTGATCCATAAAAGAGCAATGCAAGAGCAATACCGTGTCTATTTAGTTTGTTTGCTTCAGCTAACAGCTAAACTGCCTGACTCTGCCTGCCCAGCTGCTGTACTGTGCAGTGCAACTAATGAGGGCAGTAATTAGAGCGTGTTCTCAGATATTTTAACTAACAGAAATTTGATGTCAATGGGAGACTTTGAGGAAACAGTCATAAGAAGTCTGTGCAAATATTATAGGCAGCTTTCATTATCAGAAGCATTCTTCAAAAGGGGGTTTACTTATGTACTGAAAAGATGTGTTTTTCTAAAAACAAAAGAAAATCCCCACAAATCGCAAAACGTCTCCATTTACTGTGCAGTCTTTTTTTTTGCCCTGAGTTATATTAATAAGACATGAATTCCTAGACATTTTTCATTCACTGCCCCAAGGTAAAATCTAATTTAGATAAAAACCTGCAAATACAGGGAGAAAATGTGAAGAGCGACTGATCAAAAAAATAAAAAAAAAAAAAAAAAGGAAAGATTTAAAGATTTGATGCTGCTCTGTTTAGCTCAAGGCTTTAAATGATTCAAACAACAGCTTAATTCCTTTGACAAATAGTATACAGATAAAGTTATTTTGCAGGCTGATTGTAATTTAATTTAAGTCCTTACCAGAACAGAACTTTATGCACATCACAATAAGCATGCTGCATTGAAAATGAAAGGTGGTAGAGGTGATATTTACCAAGTCAAAATTTTCTTACCTTTGTTGTCCTGCAATGTAAAATTGTGGTTATTTGCTGCCTCTGCTGTTAAACTGAAGTAGAACTGATGTCCATTTGGTGGGTCATCCTTATCAATTGCACTAATTTTCTGGATCACCTGTTTTAAATACATCAGGGTTTCACTGAAGCATATGTACATGTACATTTCATAAACCCTCTGCTATCTATCAAAATATCAATGCTTCCCTGAGTTCTGATCATCTTGCATTTTGGTTTCCTAATCTCTTAAGCGTGTAGAGAAACTGTTAAAATTAAAGTGTGAATCAACTCTTTACTTTACCTGTACCAAATTTATTGGCCAAAACAACGCTCTGCAGGGCCTGGGAGAAAGTTAAGTCCTGTCATTCACCAGAGCTTGGAGTAACAAACTATATAGCACTGAAAGAAGTGTATCTTCTGGATGGCTCTTAGTGTAGTTATCAGTGGCTGCAATCAGTGTTGTAACCCGTCACAAGGAAACCGTGATACTTTTGAGCATTTGAATTCAGGTACTCTTTTTTTTTCAATGTAATGAAAAATAGAAAGGCACATCATAAGTATATTAATATTTTCTGGAATTTATAATTATTGGTGGTAGTAGTGGTGGTGTTATTAAAAATTTCCATTTTCTAAAATTCTGTCAAAATCTACCTCTAAAGAAAGTGTCACCACTGCTTAAAATCTATAAAAAATGGAAACTCCAGTTCTTTGGTCCAATTGGGCCAGGGCCAATTGAGAACAGGGAAAACAGACAGGTACAACAATAAGAGCATGCATAGTTTGTACCTCTCATGATCACAAGCTAATAATTCTAGTGCTCTTGTTCAGAATTTAAATTATGATGTGATTTTGAAATGTGCAGTAAACAACAGCTGCCACAGGAAGGACAATACTCTGGGAGAAGGCACAAAAGTGCAAAGTCTTCCAGGGAATATGCAAGACCTATGCAAGTACAATGTCCACAAGTCTTTTGAAAGTAGGAGGGGATTCTGAGAAAGTACATGTATTTTGTGAGGTCTTCCAACTTAGAGAGGAAAAGGCCAAATATGAGTGACACCAAAGACAAACAAGAGGCGATAGCTTTAGTTGAGTCTAGGACTACTTGGAAGATATTTGGCTAGTTGAAAATGTAGGAAGAAAAAATAAGAATATATTGCCCTTGTGAAACTGTGTTCTTAAGGTCCATACTTCCTAGGGGGAATAAAAGCATGTACTCATTTTTGGAGTGGTAGACATTTAGTCTCAGAATAACCTCTGTGTTACTGCCTCTCACTTCCCACCAAAATTAGGAGGAAGTATATGTTCTTAATAGTATTCAAATTTGGGTGAGTTAAGCAGAATGTATCAGTTATACAAGTAAGAAAGCCAGAGATTTTAACAATACCTTCAACTACTAATTTGTATACCTGTACCTTTCTTCCTGTTTGCTTGTACTGTTCATCAAAACCTCCTTTTTGCTGTTATAAACTGATTTTTCTTTATCTTAAAACTGGAAGCCTTTCCTAAGTAATGACTGCCTATCTGGCAAAAATAAACATAAGACTTATCAAGACATACCTGACCAGCTTGAGCATTTTCACAGACAGTTGTCTCATACTCCATGGCGAACTCGGGGGCATTGTCATTGATGTCAAGGATAGTGATGGCTACATAGCCCCTCCCAATCTGTGCTGGATTTTCTACAGGAAAAAATCCAACAAAATAATTAAGAGTTATTGCAAGTTATTCTTAAGGTCATTATCTTTTTCATTTGCAGTCTTCTTTTGGATATGCATTGCAAATCAGTTATAATCTCTCCCTCAAATACAAAGGAAGTTCTTCTCTTGATCTTCTGGATCAACATTTATGTCTTCCAACTGCTTCAATTAAACTAAGATTTTACTCTCAAGATAAAGTGGAAATCTAACTCACTAATCAGAGCATTGAATCATATCAAATGGAAAGATAAGATCAAGATGATGTAAAATCATCACCAACCTAGCCAGAACATCATTATTATTCATACTGGGAATAACATAGTTATTATGGGTTATATTTTTTGTCTGAAATTCAGATGGATCAGGCCATTAAAAAGTCAAAACCAGAAATTTATCAGCTATGTAAAATGGAAAAAAATAGAAGGCTGCATTCCAAAGCAAATCCCAAGGTATTAAAGTGCACACACAAGTATTTCAATACTCTCATTAACATGTTGAACACCTTAAATATGAATCACATAATTCAACTGATACACACCTCTAACTAAAATATCAGTAAGTTCAGGGTGCAATGTCATAATTTAACCTTAAACAGTAATTATGTTTTGGGCTAAGCATAGGGACATCAGGGAGTGCAATACTCATTTTGCTCCTCTTTCAGAGCAGGGAAAAGAGATTTTTACCAAAAGTGGTGATATTAGTGTCACAGCAGAACAAGATTAAAAACCATACAAAACTTCAAATATGTATCCATCTTTTTATAGCGTATTGCAACCACATTTCAATAAATATTTTAGGAACCCAAATGTAAATCACAGTGGTTTTGTTTGGTTTGGTTTTTTTATTCCACATGTGAAATACCAGAGAAGGAAGAAATTTTGACACCAATGATAAATGTTAACTTCCAGGTTAAATGTTAAATTAAGCTCTCTGAAATCAACGAGAGATGATTTTTACAATAGCAAGCCAGAGAACTGATAAATCTTTTATAATCACAGCCTGATAGAGTAGTAATAAGGATAAAATTTGAAGAAATAATTTCTACAGATATAAAAGCAGAAATATATTTTTCTTCACAGAATGTATTCAAAGCTGGACAAGCTTAGGTTTGAACTCGCATTAGAAGAATTCTTGTATCCATTTGAAGTGTTACATTTTTTAAACAATTTTCATCCTACACCAGAAAAAGATACCAAGTACAAAATCACCTCTACAGTGGTACCTTAAAGTCAGGAAAATGAAACCACATTAGCATTCACATCCCCTTTTCTTCATACCTTCTAAGAATGCTGTGGTTGACCAACAGCAATCAATTCTGACTAAGATGGGGTAGCCACTCTCTCTTATCTTCCATATCACTTTTCCTGTAATGGCACTTGTTCTGAGACTGCTGACTTAATACATTTCATCTTCCTTTGCACTTGGAAGAGGAATACACAAGGTGTGAAGCAAAGGAAAGAGCAAATACCTAAACTGTTGTATTTTTTAATTTTTATCATATAGATTTCTTTCACATTAAGCAATGTTATTTTTATCTGCCACGGTTTGCAACTGCCAGAATTTTTCAGAATGAATGTGATCACAGCCAAGCCTGAAGCTTTACACACAAACTGTCGATAAAAATCTCTCTATGGATACTTACGACTTTCCATAGCCAAAACTGTGATATTATGAACAGCATTAGTTTCCCTGTCCAAAGACTTGGCAGTTGTAATGACTCCACTGTTGGCATCAATATTGAAATATCTCTCCAGGTCTGTGTTTCGATCTATCGAATACCTAGGTAAAGGATGAAAGAAAACTTTTCATTTATGTTCAATTACAGCTTGTAAAAATATTTCATTGATTTATTACAAGAGGGAAAAGTGTTTCCACTGTTTCCTTAGTTTGAACCTTGCTCAGCCCAGTTTCCCTGGGGCACTGAGAGAAGCAAAGCCTCATGCAAAGGTGAGAGAATTACACAGTGACTTGTGCTGACAGTGGTGGGCTCCACTCCCACCATGTCCTCTTAAGGGAGGTCATAGGTATTCCTCTGTCTTTTCTTGCTTCCCCTCTAATGTAAGACAAACTCAGGAATTAATCAAATAACATCCTCCTGAAAGCCAGCTAAAGAAGTTGGAATTTGCTACAAGGATGTACCAGCCAGGCACTGATCCCATGGGGACTGGCAGTCTGAGCACAGAGCTTTCTATCACCAGCAGAAGAGCCCCTGAGTCACCCAGAGCTGAAGGGGAAGAGGAAAAAACAAAGATGATGCAGACTAGGGTCAAGAGATTGCATGTCATCACTATCAGCTCCCAATGGTTTACTGTCATTCAACAAACACAGGCTCATGACCTTAACTCTTTGTCTCAACATTTTTACCTCCCAATTTGTTTTAGAAAGGAGAAATGAGTTCCTTAGTAAACTGAAAATAGCATGAGAGAAAAGGTCAAAATGCCTGTGGGAGATTTGTTTATATCCCTTTTGAGAGAAAGGGACAGTTGATTAGGCAGATTTAGATTTACAACTGGAATATTCTCAACATTAGATTTATTATTGGGTCAGATTCTTGCACTCACATTTAGGTCAAGTATGTACTCCAGAGCACTTCCCTACACTCAGGATGAATTAAAATGTCTGAATCAGAACAAGTGTGATCATTACAATTACTGTCACAGTGATGATATATTAGACTATTGATATAACATTAACCAAATCCTTTGAACAACATGGAAAGAAAGAATTATGGAAGACAATTAAAAAATGGGACTTCCTAGACAGAATGATCTTATGAAACTATTTGTTTGTTCTGTGTTATAATAGACATCTTCTTCTTTACTGTATTACTGTGTTTTTATCTATCCTTCTTTGCTTTACAACCTAAGTGCAGAAACTTGTTACATAATTAGAATTGTTTTGCTGTATTATGTCACAGTGAGAGAGAGAATAACGAGTTATTAACAGCAACAGTAACAGCAGTTTTCATGGATTACTGCTTTCCCTCTTTCACCCTTTCTTTTCTTCTTTCATTTTATGTTAACTGCAGGCCATTTTTCACTTTATTTCTTGCCAGCACTGTTGTTTATTTGGTCAGTAGTGCTCTACAGCTGTTTTGTAGCTGGCAAGTTTCCCCATGAGACTATACCTGTCACCTCTGCCATGTTGTCAATCTTGACAGGCCTTATAGCTGAGATTCAATCTCCTGCCAGATTTCCCTTAGAAATCCTTAGGTTTCCCAATTATTAAGACTATCACCATGCCACTTGAAGAGTCAAAGGAGATGGAGGAGAAAGAGAAGGAGAAAAGGAGAAGGAGAGGATGGAGAGGCAAGAAAGAGGAAAAGGAAGCAAGTAAAGGAGGGAGACAAGGAGGGAGACAGGGAGGGAGGGAGGAAAAGCAAACAAGTTATATAAATTGGATGACAGACTCTTACGAAACAAGAAGAAAAATAATTTTTATGCATATGAAAAGGAAGCAGTTTCCCTTATTTACAAGCATTGTATCCATACTCAAATTCTAAAAAAAAAAATATTTTAAATACTTTTAATCCTTTAATTCCTCACAGCCATTAATACTTGAAAATCTTTGAGCTGCAGGAGTTTTAAATCCTTTATTTAAGCTAGTTCAAACAGCAATAGTTCTCTGGTCCTTATGAGATAACCTCTTATTTTCAAAACATTTATTATTTTCCCCATTCCCTGATATTGTCAAGGTTTTGTGTCTGATCTTGTAATTTCAACATTTTCTGAATAGTAACAAATCCAGTTTCTAATCAGTATCAATATAATCCAATGTTTGGAAGTTGGAATACTTATTTATAGATTAATAGTTTAAACTTCTTAAACAGATCATGAAAAGTTTTATGTGTTAATCCTCCTTAACACATTCCAATTTTAGGTGAATATGTCTCTGATTTATCATAGCATATGTAGAACAGCTTTAAATTAGATGATCTTTCAGTACCTTCAAAAATGTACATAGCAGGTTCACAAGCATATAGATAACTCCTCACTACTTTTCTTTTTTCCTCTCCCCAAATTCCAAACAACTTTGAAACAGAAGGAGTCTTCAAGATGTTAGCTGGTGATAAAACTATTTTTTATGCTGGAGTTGTAAAAATTAACCAGCTCAAGGCCAATAAACTCATCTTTATGTTTACACAGGATTTGAAAGCATTCTGAGCATGGCCTGCATTAATGGAACAGTGTTTAAGCCTATTCTAAATGATTCTGCTAAATCAGATATTATACACCAGATGCTAACATCAGTGCTAGAAAATAGTGCCACAGCAAATAAAGAGCTCAGCAAAGATAAATTTTACAAGTAAATCCATGCCAAACATTCATCTAGTACTTATACATGATAGGAATCAGCTATTTTGAATATGTTGCAAATATATAAGGAAAGAGATAGAACACTTGCATCACTTCTAAGAGTGAAACATATGCTTTACTTTTGCAACATAAGATCGGTGCTTTAGAAATTACACTAGAATCCCAAGCTCATTTTCAGTGCATGAAAGGAAAGACTTAACATTACCAAAACAAGTGACGTCCAAACAAGTGCTTGCAAAGGTCTTTCCTATGTATGCCCCTAGTGAGCAATAAAAAAAAATGAAACTGAGCACTAACTTTTAATTGTGTATGTGTTCCTCCTCCTGCAGATGTCTAAATTTACAGAGTTCCTAAGTCACAACCATTATTCTCTAGATCCTTTGCATATTCCTTTGAGAATTAATATTACTGTTCTGCATAAGAAAAATAACAAGCAGCTTGTTACTGGTTTAACTTAGGGGGTGAGTATTTGTCCTTGAGCTCTGACCTTAGACACCAGCAAAGATAAAATTGATAATTTGTGTTCTCCTATGGTTTTGTAATTATCATGGACATTATATTACGGAAGACTTGAAGGTTTTTAGACACTGAAGACAAAGGAAGAGGACCTTGACAGTTCATGAATCTCTAGTCGTTATATCTCTTCCCATTGAAATAGAAGATATTTAGCTGCAGCAAAACTTACAAAACCAAAAGCCTTTAAACATCCTGGCCAGAAGAGGATGCATCTCATCCTGTCCACTTCTTTCATGTAAAGAATTTTTACTAATGTTTCCTGCTGTGGGACCTCAGCTCCAGCTTACCATGTGGGAATTTTTTTGTCTTATTACATTCTCATTCGTAATGCACACAGCCTGTGAATCATTATGCACCCACACACAGACACACACACACACATACATGTATATTATAGTTATAATTTTTGATCCTGGTTGATTAAAGAGAACATAACTTGCTATGATAATAATAATAGGCTCTTCCTAAGCTTAGAGTGTAATAAATACAAACAATATTTTGAGATGCTTTTTCTCTTTGGGATTCTGAAACTGTATCTTCTCTCCTTGTTTCACAGAGATTTCATTTTTTTTTCTAGAGGTTCTGTAGTTTAGGTTGTAAAAGTCAAACCACGCAAACTCATAGAAGATCTGAATCTCCCTCTGCAAGGGAATAAAGCTTATTAATTACTTTCATGGTAACCAAAACCTCCCCACCACAAAATTATCAACTTCAATGCCAAGGCTAAATAAAAAATTAAGACATCTTACAATTACCTGACAGGACTATTGGAGGCATCTGGATCATGGGCTGCTACAGTTCCAATGATGGTGCCAACCTTTGCTGCTTCAGACACCACCATGGAGTACAAACGTGACGTAAATACAGGTGGCTCATCAACATCTTCTACAATTATTTTCACTGTTGTCATATCACTGAAGGGCCCCAGACTCAGGAAACGAGGGTCAACATGCATATTGGCTGCTTCTATCCTCAAGGTATAGCTTGTCTTAGCTTCAAAATCCAGCTCCTGTACAGGCAAAGTTATTTGGAAATTTTATTAATCAGTGACATTGAAGCAAACCTGTTTTGCTTAAAACTCAGTGAGTACAAAATAGCCCTTGCTATTTGTATACAATCAGCACTTTTGACTGACACACCATAGTTGATGTTTCATATTTTAGCTTTCTCAAGCAGTGTCTCACTAGCAAATATTCTGCAATGACTTTAATGATAAAGATAGTTCTGCCTTGTCAATAAAACAATTTTCTGAGATAATAGTAAAACTTTCTGTAGTTTCTGTGAGGACCAAATTCTCACTCATTATTTCACCATTGTGAATTAATACTTATTTTTGTCTTAATATTTTATCTAAGCTAATGGCAAATACAATGTGACATACTACTCAGATGTAAGAACTCAACATAATCTTTACAGGTTATTTACAGGTGAAAAGTCCTCATTCAGAAAACTGTGGGTGGGGTTTTCTTTGGTTTTAAATTTCTTTGGATTTTTTTTTCTTTTGTATAGTATTTGGATTGACTAAACAATTTTTCTCCAAGCTCTTATAAATTTGTGTAGCAAATGTAGCAGTTGCTTAAATAATACTACTTTATGACAATATTTCATACTGAGATGCAGCCTGGAAGTTGTTTTGCTTTGTTTTGTTTATTAAGCAAAATACACATAATTTTTTTTTTGTCTTCCTTCTGCCTTTTTTTTTTTTTTTAATGGAATTACAGTTTCTTTTCGAATAAATACTGCATTAGAATCAAAAATTACCCCCCACAACAAATGAGATCTCTGTGATCTGGAGGACAGTCTCATAAAGAAAATAATTTTAGAGGAAAAAAAACATTTTCGTTCACAGGCCATTACTGAAAGAAAGCATCAAGTTAATATTTGAACCATTTACCCTATATCTATCATTTTAGTTTGTCAGCTTCCACCAAACATTCAGCTAACTATTCCTTTCTAATTCCAAGTTTAATCATTAAAAACAGCAGCAAAATTCCCAAGCACTTCTAAAGCTGCAGTCTGGTTACTCAACAATATCTTCAAACTATAATTCCAAGTGTATAAAACAGATTAAAAATGTTTTTCTGCTGTTCTGCTACTGAATACATCACAGGGATCTAAGATGTGCTTGCAAATTAATCCTCCAGCATCTGCAAAATATTCCAGTATTCACTCAGAGGAGCAGCAGAGGTGAAACACACATCTGTTGACCTACAACGGCCTAAGTTCTCCATCTAGTTACAGTAGGATAAATCCCAAATGAGCATCTTAAAGTCAGCGATTATGCTGATGCTATAATACAGCTGCAAGCAGTCTAGATTTAAATATGACAAATGAGCTGCAGCACAGAAAGGCACTGAACTTTTACAAACTCTGTGTGGCAGCAAAAGGCTTCTCCGAATGGGAATACATGTGATCCTCACATTATGCAAACACTTACTTCTTGCCTTGAATCAAAGCTGCAGTATCCACAGCTCTCAGAAAACAGATATGCAGAAATAAAAAGCTTGTCTGGATACTGGTCACAGTACTGGACACAACTGGTCAGTATTTATTACTAAAGCATTTTTTGTAGTTTTTTATTTTCACTTTGGTTTTATACTTAAAGTACAATGCATGTGTTTTGAAACAACCATACAGCCACAATGCAAATGCAATGGGATGTTGGGATGATGAAAAATGCCTCAGAAACTATATTATATGCTGATAGCAATTAGGCAAGTAATATGCCCAGATGAGCAGCAAGGTTAAAGGGAAGACAAACAAACACACAAATATTCTAAGACGCCACATTATCCAATAAAAGCAAACTATTAATTAAGAAAGTATAACCTGAAAAAATGGCATATTAAATAAAGTTATTATAACCTGAAAAATGTCAAAGACAAAAGGCTAACATCTGTTGAACTAAAAAAAAACCCAAAAACCAAAACCAAAACTCCCCCTCTGTAAAAAAAACCACTGACCATTTAGCAAACAGCATATTTTCAGTCAGAGTGTACAAAAGTATGTAGTAAAGAAAAGAAAGCTAATTTATCCTCATTAATGAGTGATATCTGATGAAACTGTGTGATTGAGATTACAGTGATGCCTAATCAAACACATGGATATATATTATGACACTGCAGACAAGATAGCTTCTTCTGATATACTAATGTCAACAGCACAGTCCTTTTCAGTAAAAAAGATTACGAAATTCCTGATTTAATAGACAAAGTGCACACAGCACAATATATGTAACTGGACAAATTACAAAAAATTTAATTTTAATAGACTAGCACAACAAAAAATAAATACTATTTAAATTAATTTTAAAACACCCCCACCTTTCTGTATTGATCAAAGCAGACTAAGTTTGAACTTTATTTAATTAAAACCATAAAAATGTGGTTTTCCATGTAAATGCTTATCATAAGGGATTGTTAGACTAGCAGGGAATTCACCAAAAACACACATTCATTAGGAAAGTATTTCTGCATAGAGAAGGATGAAAAACTAACAATGGTGTAGATACAGATTCTAAACAGCATTGCCTACTAATCACATGTTCAACCTTCTCTAACTTAACCACATACATCTAAGAAAATCACCATATGGTCCTTAGTGTGATTGTAGCAAAGATCTTCCAGGAGAGAAATCAGCTGGTCTAGTTATAATTGCCTGTTTTTCACCAGTCATTAGTAAGGGAGTCTCAATAATGGAAAGAAGTAAATATCTCCTCTCAGCAACATGAATCCTGCCCTAGGGTTCCCTCAGATATCTTCTGGTATCACGTGCTCCTGACAGTATCCAAACTCTATACGGAACCTTGCTAATGAAAAGTAAATAAATAAATTTTAAAATCTAATCTATGTACATTTACGGTGGAGAACATGACGTTTAGAAAAGGCAAATATGACTTGGCAAAGGAATTTTACATGTCAAGTGTTACTGTGTTATGCAGTAGAAGTAATGCTGCTTTATTTCAGTTCTTTCTAGCAGAGCCTATTTTCTGTGGGGTGTGGCAAGGTCTACAAAAGCTACGGTCATCATCCTCAATCTGTTCGTCTAAGACAGATCCTCAGATCCTCTGGGGAATACAGATCAATCCAGGTTTGAGGAAGAATATAAACTGGGAAAAACAAACAAAATATTTAAGGTATAATTAATATGCAAGAGCTCTTAACCTGGCATAAATATTTCAACATTTCTTAGCTAATATAATGAAGAAATTACATGCTACTGACACTAATGAAAGATGGAGAAAGTGAACAGAAACTATTTTCTTTTTCTTTGTTTCTTATCTAATTATCGCTGGTGTCAGTTATACAGAGAGCATTATTTAAATGGCCTTGGGATAATGCCTTTATTATTTCCTGTTATAACAAAAGCACAAGATTCCAGTGATGGAACACCAAGTTAAGAGACTGAAAATCACTACATCAATGCTGAAGTTTAAACGGACAATGTATACTTCAGTCCTTCAGTACAGTGAATAGAGCTTGACAGCTTCATTAATATCTGTGCATTAGTATTATCTGATTAGATCTTGTGCAGGATCCATTAATCTTTCCTTTTGTGAGGCCTTTTTTTTTCTTCTTTTCCTTTTAAGGGGTAAGAATTTTATCCTCTCTGAAGGAAATTACAAAACAAGTCTTCTATTTTAGAGAGGCTGGATATGAAGTTATAACTCATGGAAAGCCCATTTTTATAATGTTCATTTTTATTGTATGGTAACTTTGTAATAATGTACTTTTCAGAGGTGAAAATCCCATTTTTAAGCCCAGTTGAGGTTTTATATTGAAAACTGCAGTACATCAAACAAATGCACACAATCTCTCAAAGGAGCCATGGAAGCCTCAAGTTCTTACATTGTAAACTCTGCTACAGAATTGAAAGAAAAATTTCTAGTTTAAAAAAAAAAAAAGAAAAGAAAAAGAAATGTTAACAGTAATGGAAAGATAGTTTTTTACTCAAAAGCTTATGCATAAACCCTCTCCTCTCCCCCCCCCCCACCATTTCATAATTACCACTATTGCTTTTAGAATGAACTCAGGTTTTAAAATAATCTCTTAGCAGTCAATTTCTATGAGAAAGTACTTGGCAACATTATTTTTCCCTTTAACATTCAAAGTGGTTGGTGATATTGTTGGTAGGGCAGTGTATTGAGGATAGAAATGAAGGCAAAGTGAGCAAGAATTCTACCATGGGAAATCTTAATGCTTGTCACTTTCTGCAGTAAGACATTACAACCCTCACTCTACAGAATATTTAAGGATTTTTTGGTCTTTTTTTTTTTTCCCCTTAACTCCACTAAAATCTCTCTAGATTTCCAAATGACTTGAATCAGGTCTCATAACATTTCAAAAAGTCACATATGATGCATAAAATAAAAATATACCTTGCAGCCTTTTTATTATTAAATTACCGTTACTACTTTAAGCACCAAATATTTGATCAAAGTGTGGGTGGATACAGAGTATCATGTTTTTATCTTGAGATGTTTTTCTACTAAGCTATTAATATTACTGAAGTCCAACTTTAGCCTGCATCTTTGTGAATCAAGTGAAATCTGTACTTATATGATGCCTTTTTTAGTACACTATTTTTAGGAATAGTGCTTTGGAAACCACAAAAAATAAGATTTTGTATATGCATTTTGCTTAGAAAGTGAAGCCAAGACTCCATTCATGTGCATTACAATCAGGATTCTGTGAAAAGTCAACATGAATTCCCTTCAAAATTGTACATAGTTTTGCATGAACACTTCAGAATATGTTGTATTAAATGATTGAATCATCATTCACTTCTATAAATGTTTCTTCAATTCTAAGATTTCTACTGCAGAGAAAAATCTGACACATTTTTTAAAACTCAAAAATATGCAGAAAAAATTACGCTTTTTCTCCAAACACCCTCACCACTGTGAAACTGAGCTATGCAAATGATCTGAGCCCTTACTAACGGAGCATTGATAGCAGAATGTAAATTACAAATGAAACCACAGGAAGGAATTGATCCTACTCTACAGATGGAGAACTGAGTCACAGTGTGAACCTAGAAAAAGATTTTAAATATTTCTAAGAAATATAAATGCCTGATTCCTTCTCATAAACTCTACACCTCTTTTTTCCTGAAGAGATAGCGTAAAATGGATGTTTTCCTAAACCCGTCTTAAAAGTAACTTACACATCTAATTTAGTTTTTCTTAGGAATTTGCAGCCCATGGCTTCGACAGGTGCACTCTTCACTGGGTTAAAAACTGGCTGCCTGGCCAGGCTCAGAGAGTTGGTAGTGAATGGAGTTACATCCAGTTGCCATCCAGTTAGCAGCGGTGTTCCCCAAGGCTCAGTGTTTAGTCCTGTGCTGGTTAATATCTTTAGCAATAACTTGGGTAAAAGGATCGAGTGCACCTCAGAAAATTTGCAGTCAACACTGTTGGGGTGGGAGTGTTGATCTGCTGGAGGGCAGGAAAGCTCTGCAGATCTGGACAGGCTGGATCAATGGGCTGAGGCCAATGGTGTGAGGTTCAATGAGAGAACTGCAGGGCTCTGCATCTGGATGACAACAACCCCTACAGTGCTACAGGCTGGGGCAGAGTGGCTGGAAAGCTGTCCAGGAGAAAAGAACCTGGGGATGCTGATCCTGAGCCAGCATGTGGCCAGGTGCCTCAGAAGGCCAGTGGCATCCTAGCTTGCTCCAAACCAGTGTGGCCAGAAGGACCAGGGCAGTGACAGGCCCCCTGTACTCAACACTGGTGAGACCAGTCCTGTGTCCAGTTTTGGGCCTCTCACTCAGGATGGACATTGAAGTGTCAGAGGTGCCGAGAGAAGGGCTATTGAGCTGGTGAAGGGTCTGGACAGTAAGTCAAATAAAGAGTGGCTGAAAGAACTGGGAAGAGAAGGAGGCTCAGAGAATACCTTATTATTTTCAACTACCTGAAAGGAGATTGCAGTGAGGCAGGGGTCAGCCTCTTCTCCCAGAGAACAAGCAACAGCATAAGAGGACACAGCCACAAGCTGTGCCAGGAAAAGCTTCAGGCTGGCCATCATGAAGACTTTTTTCATTGAAAGGGTGTGACAAGTATGTGAGAAACCATACAGCTGCAAAAACTGTACAATGATACACCACACATGCTTCTTAGTTGTGCTGCATAAGGTAGAACATCCTCCTCTTTACTCTCTGAAAGGATAAAGACAAAATGGATAAAAACAAAGGGAAAGCATTCTTCCCTTGTCTGATTCCATATGGCCAAGGCAGTTATTACAAGAGTACCAGACTATTGTAAAAATGTTATTCTGAGCTGAGGTTTAGTCTAGTAGCTAATCTACACTGACATTAGGCACTAGGTAGCAACAGTACTAGCATGTTCAGGAGCATGTAATCCCCATTCCTACCATGGCTATAAAAGCTGAGTAGAACTACCACTGCTATTCAGAAAACAGCACTGTTCTCAAAGTTTTTAAAGAAAAATCCATCCTGAATAAACTGTGCAAGCCAAATAGATATCTGGGTTTATAGCAATGCAGAAGAGCTATAAAAGAAGGAAGAATACACTCCATATATTTCAATGAATATCACTGTTAAGGGTAAAACCACAATTTTTTTTTTCACTGACTTGTGAGGTATTGAAGTCTCTGTTTTACAGGGTACAGAAAAGAAATGTGTTCAAATGTGCATGTAAAACAATCCAAAACAATCCAAAAATTAAACACACCAACATCTTATTCACTGGTTTGTTCACTTTTCAAATCAATACATGTATAAGTCAAATCCATTATGCACAAGTAATCTTGAGATGCTCTGAACCATGTAACATTTTTGTCTTTCTAATATCATGGTATTTGGTATCTCTCTGTTTCAAACTAGATCATTTTCCTGCATTTTTTGCTCATCCTTTGGCATTTTCTTTGATATTCCATAAAATGAACATTGTGGAATAAAAGTAAAAAGAACATAAAAATTCTGCTTTGCTCAGTGAATTCTTCAATCTCACTTCTCTTCCTACAGTTTTCTTTTCTTTCTTACAAAAACTCTTTTCTTTTTATTTAATGCTACTTATGTGTTAAAAGAAGTGTTAGTTTTGAGTGAGGAAGTCAACATTCAAAATTGTCTTGAAATGGTTTTCCTTCTAAAAACAGAATGCAAAATCCTCAGCTTGTGTGTGGAACTCGGATAACCAGGTGCCAAACTTTCTCCACAGCACCCAGCACAAAAATGAATGGAGAAGTGCCTTCAGCTGCTCAGAGTTACTGCCGGTGATTTTCATGCCCAGCCTGCTGAGCTTTATGCATGATTGCAGCAGAAGTATGCAAAACTAAAGCACCCATTTGCATTTAGAACCAAAGCGTGCCTTTTCATAAGTCTCTGCCTTGGCATTTTACTGCCTGATGTGTACACAGACATGTCATCTGAGCATATCAATACTCACAAGTTGAAAAGGATAGGCATGCATTTTGAGGCTGAGCTGTTTCTCAATACCTCAGCTGATTTTAGGGCATGAAAAGGAGAAAGATGATTGCACTAAGAAGAGTAGAGAACATCACTTGCTGGACAGTAAAACGTTTAAGCAGATTCCACTCTACAAACTTAATTTATTCCCTGATTTCTTACTAACAAGCTTACCTTATCATGCAGGGATAACCTGACTCCACAGTGATCTGTCAGGTAAGGCTCAGTGGCTGAAGCCCACTTAAAACTGCATAGACATTTATTAATGACCTTCTATGGATCTGTTGTCTGGAAGAAGGTGCAGTTGCCTGGTGGCCACTGTGCTTCAGCTCTTCACTTCTATCCTAGACAATGTTTTCTACAGAGCTGGCAGGGAGGTTCTTTCAGTACTGGGCAAAGCACTAGGTTCCCTGGAGTCAAAATGAAAAGCTAAGGGCATTCAGAGGTTTGGGAGATGCCCTTCAACATGGGGAATCACCTTTGGGTATGTCAGAGTATAACAGGCTTGGGTGAAGGGCAGTCAGTTTTCCCCACAGCAGACCTCACAGTGCTATGCTTTGAATTGGTAGCTGGAAAGGTGTTGATAACACACCAGTTTTTTCGGCTACTATCAGGCAGAGCTGGCACAGCATCAGCACTGTCTCTTAAATATTCTCTGCACTCACCAGTAGGCTGGTGGGAAAAATCTTGGGAGGGGACACAGCCAGAACAGCTGATCCAAACCGACCAAAGAGATATTCTATGCCATAGGCAGTCTGCTCAGATATAAAAGCTAAGAGAAAGGCAGGGGGATAAAATGGGGAAATGGACCTTCATTATTTACGATGTTTGCCTTCTGAAGTAACTACTACCTGAACTGAAGCCCTACTTCCTAGGAAGTGGATGAACAAGGAATAAGACCTTCTGTCTTTTCGTTTTTCTTGGCATTCATGTGACCTTCAGTTTTGCTTTTGTAAACTGCTCTTACCTCGAATCACAAGGTTTTCTCCATCTTATTTTCTCACCCTGTGAGAAAGAGTGGCTTAGTGGACACCTGGCACTAACCAAGGACAACCCACCACACAGAGGAAAGTAAGTCAAAAATAGTAGGAAGATAAGAGAAAAGGTCTAAAGCTGCAGAGATAAAAGTCTGAATTCTTCTGTCAAAATATAGCTGCATGTGGGTATAAAAATTATTAACAGAGTAGACCATTTCATCAGGTTAACAATTTGTACCCTTTTAATGTAGTCCAACAGCTATTTCATAGAACAGTTATCAGGAAAAATGTTTAGTAGCAAAAAATCTGGTTCAGCTCCATAGCTAAAATTATTATAGAAATAATAAATGACAATTATTTGGTCTACTGTATAACACTGAAATCAGAACATTGCAGAAACAAACGGCATGACTACAAAACTATACTAAAAATGGAAATGAACTCACCAGTTCTCATATTAGATCACTGAGGACCCTGACCAATTCAGTGTTGCTCATTGTGGCACTGGTAAATATTCTCCCTCTAGGATAGGCACATTCCTCCCAAATCTTTGCTCAAGACTTAAAATGAGCAAACTGAAGGAGCCACATTGAATTTGGCTGTTGAACAAAAAGACTTCTAACTTTTCATCACTTGTATTTCAAATGAGCTAAGCAGAAGTACATTTTGCAAAGAAGCCTAAGATGGGTGTTTTTTCCTTGAAAAATGATGATTCACATTGCACATATTAGAGTCTGATCTTTCAAGGGTGAGCATGCTCCATTTGTTGTGACATCTGTCGGTGATAACCAGCTCTCCACAGGTGTTAAGGGCATCAGAGAATTAGCCCACTTCTTTGCAACATCATGCAGTCTTCTTTCAAAGGGGAATTATCACTGAAGGTTTATATTGCTTCAAGAAGAAATTGATGCACCAGAGAAGGGGAAAAAAACCCAACACAACAAAACAAAAAAGCCCCACTACTCATAGGTGAAGTTTACAAAGACTAAAGCGTATATAGGGAAGAAAAATCCATTATGGGATCATATTAAATACAAACATAGGTCCCTGTTCAGAAACATAGTACATGTATTCCAAAATGCCAAGTCATCCCCACATTTTAAGGGTATTAAATTGTTGAGGAATCCATTCAGTGCAGGTAGCTGGGTGTGCAGCTGCAGTGGGAGCTGCAGGTTGAGCTCTGGGTGAGAACCCCAAGCCATGAAATCCCAACCGTTTACATAAGAAATGTCACAGGGATTTTGCCAAGCATTCACACATCAAGAGTGCAAAATTATATGAGAGGTTCTTCTAAGGTGTTGTATTTTCCTGTTCAAAATTTTAAATTTTCCTGAAAAATATTTCAGCACATTCTTGTTTTTTAAAATAATAGTCTAAAAATGTGTCACAGCAATGTCAGAAAGCTTAGTTTTAATATTTTTATATAAACATGGTTGTTAAAAATTTCATCATGTTTTCTAAAAGCTATGAAGAAAAAAGCATTTATTTAAAATTTTCAGGTTTTTTGAAATAATTTTTAATGGTATATGATCTTGTAAACCTACTATTTTACTGTTACATAATTTTCAATTAATAATACGTGCTTTCTGAATAGTACCATCTGAGCCAAAGACATTTAGATAATTATTTTTAAAATTAATTTTGGGATCCATTATTTATTTGGAGCTTGCATTTTTACTGCAAGATATATTTTCACATTTTCTGTTTAATACAAAGTCAAATGAGACTATAGTTTAGATTCCCATTCAAATGTGGTACTTTAAAAACATCCCCCTTGCATCAATACAGCTCTTTTCAAAGAAAATGCAGAATATTTTTTTAGCATAAGTCATTAAAAACCTCAAAATCACATGGTCATGTCAAGATAAAATATACAAATGGAAACATTTACAACAGACAAGGTTCTTAGAAACAAAAGCTCATGCTCTCATTGCCTGCCCCCATCTTGAAGAGTTCCAAACAGAATCAGTAGGTAAAATCAGACTCACCTTCTGAATGGTTATGATTCCCTCCTGGGTGTCTTTGTCAACAGTAATTTTGAATACTCCCAAACCATCACCATCCACAATCTTGTACTCCATTTCAGCATTAGGTCCAACATCTGCATCTGCAGCTTTGATTCTGGCTACAACAGAAGCCACTGGCAAAGACTCTGGGACATTATACTGATATGATCCTGCAAAATTTAAAAATTTGATGAATTCAGAGTGTTCTGGGACTGAAGGCCAAAAAAAAGAAATCTAGCTCTCTTATATCTCCCTTTAAATCCTGTGCCTGGATATTTACTTAGGCTACAAGAATATATTCTTCAGTTTTGAAACAGAATTGCTCTTTTTCCTAGGTTTTCTTTGTGATAGACTCCAAGTACCACAGGCATAACATCTTCATGTGAAAAGCATAAGGCAAAGATGTAAAAATAGAATTCAAAACTTAAATGCAAATCAGGGATATTAATCCCTGATAAGGCAGCGAATGTTTTACTTTTTTTCCAGAAAAGAGGAAGGAAAGCAAATAAATAAAATAATATCAATATCAAATCTTAATTTTTTTATAACTGTGTATCTCGATGAGGCAACTCACAATCTGAGTATCATTAGAAACTAATATATATTCATTTCTTTAACAGTAAGTGCACCATCTTGAAAATTCTGTCTTTATTATTCAAGTACAAAATTATGTATATGCTGTTAAAAGGGTATCAGAGTGCATTCTGTAGCTAATAACACCCTCACCTTCAAAAACAACTTCAGTTATTCTATTCTTTCAAGGAGTTGGTGGCTTGAAATAACAGGAAACCTATTATGAACAGATCTATTTTTTCCATCCTTAGAGGTGAGGCTGGAGCCAACATGGATATATTATTCACATTATTTTAGTTCTATGTTACCAAGTAATTTTTTTTTTGCTTTATTAAGAAAAAAGCACCCCAGACAAAACACTATGAATAAACCAAGCTCTTCGGGTTTGAGCATACAACTGTGTGCTCCTTTCTTTGGTTAGGATGAGAGCCACCTTGGTCAAAGAAATCAAATGGAGGGAAGGTGACTTTCCAGCTCTTTTGTGATTAACTCTTTAGGAAACATTGTAAGCTCATTACAATGCCAAAGGAATAAGAAGAATTAAAAGTCTAGTTAAAGAATCCTGAAGTCTAACTAGCAAGATCTAAATATTCCAAAGTTTTTTCTTGTCTGTTTATTCACAGAGAGGAAGTAAATGTCCCTGCTGTACACCACTTAATTTTAACTGAATTGGTATGCATGAGGCAAAGGAAAAAATTACTTAATAATAATAATAATAATAATAATATTAATAATAATAATAATATAGTCTTGCAGTCAGTGTTTACCAAAGTACTTAACCTGGAAACTAAGCACTTTTTTCTAGAAATAGCAGGGCATGTAAAGAAAATAACAGTGTTTAGAAATAATATTACAAGTCACGTATTTACAAAGTAACTTACTGCGTGGAAAGCGGGGCGGGTTGTCATTGACATCAGTCAGGGTGACAGTAACAGATGTAGTCCCTGACAATCCACCATTCTGCCCAACCATGTCCTTTGCTTGGATAACTAAGAGGTACTGGTCCTTGGCTTCTCTGTCCATGTTTGGAAGAGCAGTCTTGATAACACCTGCAAAAAGACAAGGTGTCAAGGATTGCACTAGAAAAATCCTCCACCGTGAAAGCTGAGTTTGCCTTTGAAAGGTAACAGCAGATCAGTGACTGCAGCAAGAGCAGAATTAATTAATTTCAACAGTAGTATCACAGGTTTTGACTCGGAGTTGTGCTGAATACCATAAGCTTATTTTAAATAGCCGCCAAAACTCACCAATTTTTAGTTAGTACTAGATTCACTGTAATCTGCGATGGTAATGCTGTGCATGACTGTGTTTTCCAACTATCCTCTCCCTGAACTTCATAATGTCTTGGGTAACACTCCTTTCCCTAGGAAGATGTAATCTTCTGTATTTAATTTCCCACTCTTTCAGAGTTAGGAAGAAGAGAATATTCTGCATTCATTTTTAAGATTCTAAGATCAAGATTAATTTCATTATCTTTTGAATAGTCATTTACCACATTAACTCTTACTAATATTGATAACATGCCATGCTTTTCAGCTATATCGAATTATCTTATTTTACAATGTATTGGATTTAACAATATCCACTTCTAAAGAATTAGCATAATTAAGAGGTTTTTTCATTTATTAATGAAATGCCGAAGTATCTGAAGTAGTTTTTGTTATGTCCATTTGATTATCTGCATAAATAATTAATGAATTTGTAAATCATTGATTTGAAATGAAAACTAGAAGAAAATTCCATGTTGCATCCTTTCAGTTATGCTGATATAGATCAAAAATAAATATGTCTTCTCAAAATATGATAACTTTATGAATATTTCATGCTCAGTACATAGTACAGCTGCTAACCCTGATTTCCAGAGAGGCAGCCATTTACTGCACCAGCACTTAGTGTCAGCAATAAAAGAAACATAAACAAACTAAATAAAGAAGAGGCACATTGGGACACATATCTCTTCATCTGCTATTTGTTGACTGTTTGCTTAGAGTTTTATTCCTTTTTTCCCTTATGAAAGTTTTCCCGGACTTGCCATTAATCACCTCTGGGTTGAAACATTTATTTCACAAACAGACTGCCTGGCACTATTTCACCCATTTTACAAGACATGTTAAAATACAATTAATATACAATTTCGTAGTGTTATTTTTTCTACCTTGCTTTTCTTGGCCTGCTTGTTTTTCTGTCATAGTTAAATTACCAGGCAAAGTTGCCCAATCATTTGGAAGCAAACTGTCATGCACACAGGAAATTTGAGTATCACATCAAAGTGATGAAAATGTATGCAAACATTTCAGTCTGAATTCTTCAAGATTTTGATTTAGCAGAAACTACTATATTATTGTTCAAGGGCTGTCTGCAGTCATTTTGACAACATATATTGTACATAAACACATAGAGAGGGAAAAAGATAAATAGAGAGAAAACCAATATAAATCATAGTCCTAGGAGGAAAAAAGACAGTGCCATATATCCTTTCTGAGCATGGATCTGTTGCAATATGAAGATAATTACAGTACTTATTCCTGCAAATTTAGATATTGTTAATCAGAGTGTGACTGTTTGGTCATAGTATTGGGACTCAGGTCTGATTCACATCACAGATTGTTCATGATAAAAAGGGTAAATATTTTTCTTTTCTCTTTTATCTCAGTTTGGCTATATCCAAAATGAAGATACTGTTCTCCTTGTAGGTGTAAGTGAAGGCTCAAGCACTAAACTGAAATGAGCAGAGCAAATGTACTTCCCTGCTTTATGAAAGGATACAGCAGAATGGGCACTTTTTATTAAACTAACAGAGAATTAAAGTTTGCATTTGGTTGTGTCTTGAAAATATTCACAAAATTTTAAGAAAATTTTAAAAACAAAGTTTCACCAGTAATATATTTTGAAAGTGGCAGCAAAATGTTACATCTGATAAGCATAGGAAGCGCAGCATGTTCTTCTACAAATTAATAAAGAAGAGATTGATTTCCCACAACAATACTTCTGTTTGAAAAGTAGAATGGAGAGTAATTGTGCCTTAAATCTATTCTTATGGAATCTATGTGACATTTAGATAGTTCTGAAATCTGCAAAAAAATGTTCAAAGTATTTTGAAATTTTCACTGATAAGAGAGATGACAACAGGCAGCAGACCAAGCAGCTGGTAGATTGACAAGACAAGAACTTCCATTCCAGCAAAATTTGTTTACTACATAGCACAGATCATGCAGTTTTCATAATCTGTTCAAAAGAATAGGAGATTAAAAGACCAACAAAACCCAAATATATTCCATTACCAAGAGGTCATATTAATAAGTTCCTAGCAAGTTTTAATGCACATTTTCCTTTTTTTCTCAGTATTACTGCAAAGTGTTTGTGTAAAATTACCTGTTTTGGGCTCCACAGAGAAGTAAGGCTGTCCTTGCAATATGCTGTAAACCACTCGAGCACTGTTGCCATAAGTAGGATCATCTGCATCAGTCGCTGTCACTTGAACCACAGAGGTACCTGCAAAATGTTTAAGGGACTATTGTACATGAAAGATACAAAAATCTGCACTAAGCTTATTCCATATGCTGTGCCAGTATATATCTGTGGCTTTTTCACAACTGATCATCATTTCACTGCTGACTCTGTTAATGTATAAGTTCTATTTGTAAACTAGTAGTATCTGCTATTACAGAGTTCCATCTTCCCAAATAGTCACAGGCTTTGACTCATGGCAGTAGAAACCATCTCACTCAGTAGCTTCTCCTCTCTATCTCTGCCTTTGCTTGGTGGAGGATATGTGAGTAAAGTTTCTGTAATGATGGCTCAGGTGAAGTCTGAAGTCTGAGTACAAAATATAGTAGTTTTCCTTTTAAGAGCATGCTGATTCATTAGAAATTCAAACATGCATACATATATATGTTTTACAAATTTTGGTAAATGTACACATTATTGTCAGCCTGTAAAATTATTTACTGTTTCATACAGAGGTGGCTGAAGAGTTTCTTTCTCAGTTCAGAGAAAACCTGGTGAAAGCTATCTCTAAATTCCTTTAAAAAGCTCTAATTTCGCTCAATAATCTGAAATACTAATTTCCTTCAATTTATCTGCAATATCAGTTGTGATAATCTGTTGCATAAGGATTCCTTGAGCAAGAAATATCTCTATATTGACAGGAATAAGAAAGAAAAATTTCTAACTGTCTAGCAAGAAGGGTATATTTTGTGAGGACCTCATTCTGCATCCAGCTCCTATTCATTATATTCTCCATGTCAGTTCCCATTTGTTTTGTTCTATACAACAGTTTCCATGGTGTGTGCTGAGAGCAGAATAAAATAATACTCGGGAGCCAGGGCCTTGGCCATGGTCACCACCCTTTGATAGACAGAAAGGATTATTTTTTCTCACTGGCAGATTGTCTGGAACATTCAGACCTTCCATTCTACAGCCCAGGGACCCATTTGGAGGTTAGATTGCAAATTAATATTGTAGAAATTTGGCAGATGCCCAGTAAAGGTCTTCAAAAGAGGATCAGATTGCTTCACAGACTGGATTTAGACACACCATTAGAGAAAAGCATTTGTTAAACACAGTGTTAATTTTCTGAAAGAACACATTTTGACATATGAAAATAGACCAGCAAGTCTTGAAATCACTTTCTAAGAACAAACTGCAATAGTAAGTGTCCAGGATGAATTTAACATAAACTGTATTCTGATAAGTTTTATTTGGATGTTTTCAGGAAATGGTGCAAGAGGGTTCTGAAATTCTTTCTATGTAATATAGTTTATCTCCCCCATCCATTTGCCTCATCTTTTCCATTCTCACTTAAGTAGAACTTCATAAATGGGTCCTGGGACTAGGCTGAAGATTTGGAGAGAGGACTAAGTGCAGCCCTTCATAAAATGGAACAGATTACAAAGGGTGGATCTGCTCAAAAGAATTCTGACCAGAAATGATCATACGTAAGATAAATTTATTCACTTAGGTTATGGCCTAGCCAGCCCATATTCCTGATCTCTATTCCTGAAGTATCCATGACAAAGTAGTATGATTTCAATTCTATTTAAATGCAATTTTTCTCTCTTGTGACCCGTCTAATATTTTTGGACAGGGAAAAGGTTCTTCCCAACCTGAAATTTCACATACAACTATTAAGTAGATGGAAAGTTTAAAAAGAAAATTGGTAGTTAATCCATCAAGTCATTTATCAGTTATGGAACTTAAAATACATCAATTTTCTGTTCACCAGTAACTAAGAGCTTTGATTCAGTATGTCAAACTGATTTTACAGATTACTCTATAATGCAATTTCATACAGGGACTTATTTTAAACTTGCTGAAGTCTATCTAGCTTTTGAGAACAAGAGTATCATAATGACTATTTGACATCCTGTGTTCTTCATGAAAGCCAGGCTTACCACATTTACAAAGTCCCTAAGCCCTGCCAATGAAGCTTACAATGTCTGCAAATATTGGCAAAAATGCTTATAAACCTCAGACACGGTTACATCTTTGCCCCCTGCTCTTGCTGCTTTCAAGGGCTCCACACCAATACGAGATCAAAGAAATTACAAGCTCTGCAATCTTAGCAAAGACATTTTCAAAATTCTGAAAGTTAAAAGTGCTTGTTTGCTGTAAAAGTCTATTGATGTAGCAAACAAACCCTCTACATTTAATGAATGAATAAAGTCATTATCTGAATCTAATTGTCTCTCTCCTAAAACACATGGATTCTTCAGAAAAGGCTGTTTTTAAAGTAGAAATTCTAACACCAAATCTTTCTGTGATAATCCCACTTAAATATAATCAGTAACTAAAAAGCAATGATACTTTTCCAGCCCCTCTGTGATAATCACTTTCTTCTAAACATCAGTGAGGAAAAGATCTTAAAACCCTGCTATTGTCATTATTTCTTTACTAATTGGACACAAAAAAAATGAGCTTCTGCAGCCCCATGCTAAGAGGGAGATTTCTTCACAATATATATTTTTAAGAATATGCGAGATAACAGAAGGTATTCTAACTATGTGAAAAGTCCTATGTGTAGGAAATCTGTTCCAAGGAAGCATAATGCACAGAAAGATCTGTATATGAGTATTCCAGAGATTTTTCCAGAAGAAACAGATTGCTCTTGAAGAACAGGAATTCCTTCTGAGGATGAAAATTGCCATGCACTTCTGCCTTAATTTTCTGCAATGGATTCATGTCAAATTAAAATACTCCTCTTTAAAAAAAACCAAAACCATAAAGTTGTAGGGATAGTCATGGATAGTCAATAAATCTATAGGTTGAGGAAAAATGGGTTCCTACATCATAGTTCCAAGTACATCTTCTTAGAAGAGTTTGTGTTCCTGCACAGAAATTAAGTCTTTCCTGTATTCCTGATTGCTTTTCCTTGCCTTCTAACACAGACAGTCAGCTGTTGCACATGCATCCACGATTAGGCTTACAGGTGACATGGGCAGTCAACAAACGGTGCTTCTCCTTTACTCCATCCAACAAAATGAGTGCCAATAAACCGTGTTTATGTCAGCATTGTTCACAGCCCTGGAGTGAAAGTGTAGACAGGACACTGACCCTACCCCAAACTTTCATTTGTGAATTAATATCAACTGCAGCTTCACAACTAGAACTTAAAATTTTACTTACAGTTTGTGTATCTGATATGGGTTGAAAAAATAAATAGGGGTTATTTATTTCAAAATAATCTTTCTTTTTTCGATATTAATTCCTCTACAATTTTTTTCTCTACATTATTGTCATTATTTCTTTACTAATTGCACACAAAAAAATGAACTTCTGAAGTCCCATGCTGAGAGGGACAATAAGTTATATCTTTGTAGCAAAACTTGGATATCAGTTCATTGAAAATAATTCTACCTGTAGCAACTTCATAAACTTTTTCAGCGTCAATAACTAGGAAGTACTGAGAAAAAATCTGTGTGGCATATCAAAGTGTTCCACAAATTTCTTTTTTCGATAGAAGCTAATAACAGACTTAATTCTATGTGATTTGCATAGATTTCTGGTTTTATTTTCCAGAATGTTTAAGATAATTTTTAACATAATGTCTAATAGATATTGGTAGAGATTACAAAATTACAGTAATCTTAGAATTTAACCTATTAATGCTGATATTAGGGTAATAGGACAGGAGGATATTTGCAGAGAGGACCTTGAATTCAGAATGCTATTTGTACTTAAATTTAACCAAGTCAGCACTCAACAATGTTCCTGACGCACTGAGGAGATCAACGTCTTCTGTGAAGAGAAAAAGCTAAAATGCTTGGTGAAGTCTATTTTGAGTTGGAGATCCTTCTAAGGGATCCTTGCTGAATCTCTAAGTGTATTGTTCTAGAAAACTCTGCAGACAATTTTAGAAAGCTTGCTAGTACCTTGCTGTATATTTTACCCAAATTTTGAAATATTTTTTAATGAGAAATGATTCTGTAACTTCTGTTTTAATATTGGTGAGATCATTCAAAGGAATGCTGGGCACCAACTCTTTTCAATTGAATTTTTGCCAAATTAACAAATTAAAAACAGAGTTTTAATGTAGTCAGTTTTTAATTGGTATCAATTAGCTATGTGTAATATGTCTAACATGCAAAACAATTCCATTATGGCATCATATTTCTATATGGTATCAGCTGCTACTAAAAATATTAAACACCTTTACTATCAAGTTATCCATAATTCCTGCTTAATCCTTACATGCAACCATTCAGACTCGTTCTGTTCAGTACCCTCTGGTATTTCTGTTCTTGTGCCACTAGCCCTCACCCACAGCTGATGCAGCAATGTACCACAGCCTTTCTCCTACAGGAGTGTGCAGGGGGAGAGTCAGGACCCTCTTCACCTCCTCCCTCCCCTCCACAGCCTTGTTATGTTGCCTTTACTTGGGGACAAAACTCAAGACTGGTCCCAGCTAAGCAGCAAGGTTAGATAAAGGGAAGCAGAGGTGGCTTGAGCCTGGAGAGAGACACTTCCCCTTCATTCAGGCTCTCAAAATCCAACACACAATTGTATCGAAGATTTAAGCATGATACAATGCTTTTGCTTTCTTTTGTCTGTTATAAAATTCAAATATTGCTATCCATCTCAATCAGGGGTAATAAAAATAGCAAGAGAGATATTTATTGTATTGGGTAACAAGCAAATCTGTTGATATGGATGGAAAACAGAGAAGATTGGAATTCTCATCCCCACTTCCCTTGGCTATAACTCAAACAGCCCAGTATCTTTTTGTTTGAAATATAACACTGCTAGATTTTTTAAGTATGAGACATACTTCAAAAACAAACAAACAAAAACAAACCCTTATGATTTTCAGATAAGCCGTATCTTTGGGGTTTTTACCATTAATAGATTTACAAGCCATCAAGATATTTACCCTGTTCAGGATAATCAATATAATTGGGCCTGAGCCATATATAATTTGAACCTGACCCGAAGTCATTTCAAATAAAAGAAGAGATTGACTTCAATTAGCCTTAGATAATGTCTAAAAATATTTGTCAAATAAAATACATAACCAATATACTTGCATAACCAGCCTGCAGGTTAAAGGTTGTAGTTTTTCTAGCTTTATAGTGAATTTGGGTTTATAATCCTGTGATCTCTTTCATTTCCTTTAATATCCAATTAAAAATCCTTGTCATGGACATAATTTTAAACAAAATAGGAGAGAGATACTTTGTATCTCCTTAATATTTCATGAATGCTCTAGGTAATTAATTAAAAATTATGTTATATGAATAAAGTATGAATTGCTGTAACTATGTAAGACAAAGTGAACCAAAGTGTGACAAAGACATTTCATGGCAATCCTTAACTCTGTAACAGTGCAGCATTTGGTAGGTGTGTGATACTAACCATAAAGATGTTTAAAATGTGCAGTTTTCTGAAGTTCATGAGTTTGAAACCACCCTTAATTGACACAAATCTCACAGAGTGCACAATTCTCAGTTAATAATTTTGCATAATACTTCACCTGATTTGAAAATACATATGGTCTTGTACAGTCCATATGGGAGAGAATTTCTTTTATTCATTTTTGATGTAAAAATTCAACAAAATATGCAAAAGCAGGTCATTTTGAAAAATAGTCCTTATATTCTCCTCTGCACACAGTGCACTCCCCATAGATTGATTTCCAGTACATTTTTGGAAGAAATGGAGCATAGGTGAGGAGTAGAGGCATGGATTTGTATATGTAGGTAAACCTCATATATCTTTTGTAGTTCTCTGTGCATCAATATGCCAGTACAAGAAAAGACAGAGGTAATTACTGCAAAAGAGAAATATGGAGATAATTTCTTTTTGGGGCATAAAACAAAAAGAAAGTGAAAATTAAAATACAATCATTGCTGCATGCTATATCTTAATAATCTAATTCTAAAATAAAAGAGCGACATTATTGATAAAAAGGTGTATTTTAACACAACATATTTATGAAGCGGATCATATAGGTTTTACAGTCTTAGATTATCTGTTTGTATAGGTTTTTTCAAACTTGAGAAGTAAAACGTTCTCAGCAATGTGTCTCAATTTCATTTCCTCCCTGTTACTCCGCAAAAGCTGTGGTGTCTCTCTTTCTTCCAAGGCTAGTATTGCCTCTTCAGCCATCCACACAGTGCTTGAGTGACATAGAGCAAATACCAAGTATCAATGAGAAATAGTGTCTGTGCTCACTGCTTAGGAAAATAAATATACAGAAAACTCATTAGCAAGGTTTTACTTATCTTCTATTGACTCCTAAGCTGAGATTCAAATATAAAAACAATGTTTACTACTGATTGCTGCAGGGCACTTAGGTAGGGAAGATTCTTCTCTCTCTAGCTCCAATTTAGATGCACTGTTTAACATTCAGAAACACAGGAGATCATATTGAGGAAACTATAGCAAATTTTATATGTGCAGTCCTCCTGTAAGAGTACCACATTTTAATATGGTTTAAAATCAGTCAAGCAAAGAAAATCTTTATTTCAATCACCTTAGGACTCTCTCAAGCTGAAGTCAGTCTTTCCATAAACATATTTCCAGTAAAGTAAATTAAGTTCTTCTGCTTTCTTGGTTTTTGGGGGGTTTTGTGCTTGCATTTATAACTTCATCTTAAAGTAACATTTACCAAAACATGTCTGGGCCAAGCCCCAATCTGGTCTAAAAGAGTCAGCTTTCAAAGGAACAGTGGTACCTGACAACTGAAGAGCATTTTGTCTCTTTAAAATGAAGAGAGATTGGATTTGATTTTGAAATTCTCCCCTAATTCAAACTCAGGAAAAATCAGCATTTCTTAGTTTCCAACAAAGAGTCTGAAGCCTCTAAAAACCATTCTTCTCTGATTTCACTAGAACTTTGAACTATCTTAAATTGTACCCCAGTTCCTGCTGCTTGCATATATTCCTCAGAAAATGGGATTTCATTGTTAGAAAAAATATACAATAAACTATTACCAATATGAGCAAAACTTACAAAAAAAAAATGCTATTCACTAGCAGGAATCTGAAGAGTTTGTTATGAGCAGACCTTATCTGAATGAAATTATAAATTATCACCTCTGAGTACCATAACATAGGTGTGAAACTTATTACTGTTAATGAGAATTATAAAACAAAGCCTCTGGGCACTGGAATGAGAAATACACCATAAAATGGTTATCTGAACTCTGGCATAGCAATTTGAGTTTCACAAGTTTTGAAAGGGTAAATACTTAATCTAGCATGATATTTCCAGTTAAGTCTTGAAATATCTAACTGTTGCAGGTGCCTCATAGATAATTAAGTAGCTTAGTGTGAAACAGTAAAAAATAATGAAACTTTTAAAAAGGCAATAGGAACAAATTTCCCACAACACCAACAGTGTATTTTGCACTTACCCACAGGAGACATCTCAGGAACTCCAGCAGTGTAGGGACCATCCAGAAATTTTGGCTCATTGTCATTGATGTCCTGAATCTTAATGACGAACTCAGACTCTGGCTCCACGGGTTTATTAGTCAGCCTATCTAGAGCTTGTGCTCGGAGCGTGTAGTAGGCCTGCTCCTCTCGATCCAGCCTCTTTGTAGCATGAATATCCCCCGTGTTCTCATCAATAATGAAAATGGAACTTGCCCCTTCGCCTGACAAGATGTATTTGATGGAACCATCTCCTTTATCAACATCAGAGTGAAGCTGGTGAAAAATTGATGAGAGATGAGATTAACTTACAAGAGAGTCAGTGGCATGGAGATATGTAAAAATTATTCCTATGTTGAGCAGTAGTATATGAAATTTTATTGTTCTTCAAAAGACAAACTGAATGTTTATCACACACAGCATGTGGGAGACCATTAGAATCTGTCACTTTGCTCATTTAGGCAAGAAAACTTCATTCTTTCCTGCAAACAATCTCACTCTCTTCATGCCAGATTTTTACATAGACACACACGTGCACACAGACATCATAACCGTGACTTTATTCCTACCTGAATTTAACTACGTTTTTCACTTCTGCTTATCATCCTACTGAAGGGTAAGACTTCAAACAAATGTCAGTACAAACTTAGTGTCAGTGTGTGTTTGCTCCTGTGTGTATTTATGTATTATCTCAGTGCTTACTGTGGAGAGCAGTAAAGCATGTCAAATGTTCCTCACAACGGAAAGTGGAGGGCAAGTACTGATCTCTTCACTCCCACAACCAGTGACAGGACTCGAGGGAATGGCATGAAGCTGGGTCAGGGGAGGCTTAGGTTGGATATGAGGAAAGGTTCTTCACCCAGAGGGTGGTTGGGCACTAGAACAGGATCCTCAAGGCAGTGGTCACAGCCCCAAGCCTCTCTGAATTCAAGAAGCATTTGGACAATGCTCTCAGGCACATGGTTTGACTCTTGGGGTGCCCTGTGCAGAGCCAGGAGCTGGACCTCATTGTTCTGGTGGGTCCCTTCTAGCTCAGAATATTCTATGATTCTATAAAATGAAGTAAAATGCACTGGTTGATAGATTGCTCCCTACTGTTTGATGGGTCAGTAACTTCAGTTCTTCACTTCCATGTCTTGCTTTCCATTGTCTAATTTCAAAAAAATGCAGACTCTGAGAAAGACCAAAGTATCCTGGCACTTTTGGAAATATACAACATTGAAAGCCAGGTGCAGTTTCCCTGGCACTACCTGCAGCAGGCACACAAGAAATATACCTTACTAGATCAAAATGCATCTTCCATTAGAACGGCAAGATAGATTTGCAGAAAGAAAATTTTTTCCTCGTCACTCAAGCTATTTTAACTTACAGAGCAAGATTTCACAGGTTTTCTAGCTCTTTTATGCCCACTGAGTTTCATCTCCCCGTGACAAAACACGAACTGAAACACTTCTTACATACTTCTCAAACTTGTATCAAGAATGTAATTGATCTGGATATCATGTTATAGTAACACACACATATCATATAGTTAATACTGTACAAAGTGAAAAGAATATCAGTAAAATTTAAAGTACTTTATTGCTTGTTAAAAGTGGATTAATACTTGTAAATAGCTGAAGACTTGAATTTTTCTATCTCATATCTTCTTTATACCTGTCCTAATTCAATGTCATCTTGAGTTTGGAGGTAAATCCACTGTCATCATCATCATCATCACAATTTCCATCACTAACTTTTTCCTCTCTGTTAGGAGTATCGCTGTGAGAGTATTCACTTCCAGAATACATGCAGAAAATTGTTATCTCGGGCATAACTTAGCACAGCTGCAAAACCTTTTCCCATTTCAGCGGGGAAGTATTCATGCTCAGTTTTGAATTTTTCAGCTGGATAAAAAGCTGCCTATTTCTTACACATTATTTCACTTCCACTGTTTGGATAGCTCATATTTATGCAATTACAGTGCACTCCTCTCTTTTAAAACAGAAATGGAATCTGGAGCTTTGGACTGGATTAGAAAAACAGAACTAGGGTGTCTAAATCAGATTAGCTACATTATTTCAAAATATGGTTTATCCTTATTCTGCTGCTACCTAAATCCAGAGCCACTTTAACAAGCCTGAGATTTCTTTGGTGGAGTTCCCTGAACATTTAAAGCCCTACTTCTCTGCACACTCAGGAATAATCAATGCTGACACTGTGAGCAGGTCAAGGTAAAATGTGTTTCACATTCAAGCTCTTTTGAGATCCACAGCACTGCATACTCAGTCCCCATGGATGGGGCTTATTGAACAAACCATACTTCTGCTCATCTTGCACATCTGCTGCTCTTGATTCTTTTTCAAACCTGACTTCCCTACAGAGGAGTAGTGGCCTGTGCAAGTAAGAATCTGTCCAACAAGTCTTTGATTTTATGTTTTTTTATTCTTTTTTCTTTCTAATACCTACTTCAGCATGCATAAGTCTCCTGTGTGCTATAGAGGGACTGTGTGGGCTTCCCTATATAGCCAGAATCCTTCAGTTTAGACTGAAATGCTGAACACCACATTACACAAGAAGTGAGGTTATGGGATACAAAGATTCCATGCCTTTGTCCTAAGTGATTCCGTTTTCTCCTATATATCCTAGCTGGTGTTTCTGTCGTGGCTGAGATTCTCACATTCTCCCTGTAGAGGCTACTCCACCTTTTGTGGCATATTTAAGGATGTGCGGTGTGAGAGAAAAGCAGACAACAGCATACCCAGCAGTTCATCAGGCAGAGCAGTTTTCTGAAGATTAGAGATGTACAGGTAGATCTGCTCAGGCAGAGAAAGGAAAGTTTCCATGTCTCAATCGCTGAGAGCAGCACAGTGCTGCCCCATGGGGATGGAGCTGAGCCCATCAGCACACCACAGTGGTCTCAAGCTGCAGGGCTGCACAGCCTGTCTTTCACCTTGTGCTTACATCCAGCCCTATCCTAAATAACTAACCAGCAGTGTTTTGAAAAAAAGAGACCTTCAGGGGAGAGGCCAGTAAATCCTTGAAGATGCACTGAGCAAGGTTTTCACATCCCAGGGAAAGAAGAAATTCTGTAGCTTCAGCATTTCCCATTTGCTTGTTCAGTGGCTTGCTGATTAACAACACACTGTTCTTTAAGGAGTCCCACTTCGAGGTCCATAAATCTCCTCATGGATTACACTGCAGTGGTTGGTGACCTGGTGTGAAACGCTGAACAGAAGTCACTTTTTGGAATGATGCCTTGGTAAGAAAACTGCTACCACGTGGGTTAATAAAGTGATTAGTGAGGACCTTTGTTATTCAAGGTTAAGGCTCTGGAAGTGCAAACTTCTTTGTATCTTTTATTAAAACTTTGCTCTACTAAGCATTTAAAAACTGTGCTGGCCCATGCTCAAATTAGTAATGCACCATTCTCTACCTACTTAACCCCAGGAAGGTGATATAGCTCAAGATTTAGCTTATCTTTGGCACTACAGAACAATCAATTCAGTGTAAAGTACTCCAAAGAGCTTTTTTCAACACTTTTATATGCATTTTAGAGGAGATCTGAGATAACTTAAAAGTGCAGTACAAAAGAACTGCAAATAAAAAAAGTACTATGCTGAAAATATTGAGAAATTTGGTGCGGTTTTCATGTCACCCATATTCCAATTCCACACAATATAATTTTTCAAACAGTGACCTTCAAAGTCATTAATGCAGAGGCATCAATGCTTTGTAGCTACAAACAAAATTTTTGAATGTCCTGTACCATGTTTAGAACTCTGCTCCTACCAAATATGACTACAAGTTGCCTGTGGTTCCAGCTATTAAATTTTAATACCGCAGGAAGTGAGAAGTACAGTTTCCATTTAATGTGGGCTTTAGAAAACACTTTGCAAATTTTTTGTTGTTGTGGGGTTTTCTTGTTTGGTTTTGTTGTTGTTTTGGGGGGAGGTTTGTAACTTTTATAATAGAAGAAATACATTAAGTAATAAGAGCTGGGATTTTTATTTGTTCTTGTTATTAATTTGGAAACAATTAGATAGAATGATATTTGTCCTCAGAATAGTTGTACTTTAGAGGAAGGTTCTGGAAAGCATCCATGGTGGTGCCATGTTCTGGCTTGTCTTTCACTCCTCCCACTTTCTACAGGGACATTCATGTAGGAGACAGAATTGCAGCTCAGTCTGCAGCTGCACATGGGAACTATGGCTTTAGAAGCAGAGAGGATCAAGACAAAGGCAGTTTGAAATTCTTGTTTCAAGAGACATGGAGGATTCAAGGATTCACTGGGTAAATATTACCTGATTCCATTCTGGGTCATTCCAGATTATTTTTCTTTCAGAATCAGTTTGCCATAGATATTGTAAAAAAACCACCCCTGCTTTCAGAAAGAAGAATGGTAGAGACAGTTGTATGCTTCCAATTAACTTCATCCATTGCCACCTGCACACAATATCCATAATGGTGATTCTCCAGTTTGCCTTGGCTATCAATTAACTTAATATTCTATATAAGATTCATGATCCAGTTCTTACATGCTAATCCTATTGCTTCTTTGTTACATTCCACATACATTTAACAAGAAGATTTTAAGAGTTCTAGTCTTGGGTGATCCCTGCATGTACAAGGAGGAGCACATGAGAGCAGGAAAGTGAAGCAGCAGCCCTCTACAGAGAGATTATGTGTTTCTGAACAGGAGGAAATGTGGCTAGCACAGGTTCTTCCCGTGGGAACATTTTGCTATATTTCATAAACAAGATAAAGTTTGGATGTTTTGCAAACAGTTTCTCCGGATTGGGTCAGTTCGGGCTTGGCCAATTGGGCCTAGGGGGAGGTCTCGGGCTGACCAATCTGGGGCACTTCTGTAAACTCTATATATATAGAATTCAAAACAATAAAGTTCTCTTCTCCTCTCTTTCCTTATCTGAGAACTTGGGTCATTCCTCAGCTAGCCGCTCAACAGCGACAAGGAAAACTTTTGATGTGCTAGGAAAGTCAGCAGACAGTGAACAGATCTAACAATAAAAGCTACACAAGACTTGTGGAGGCAGAAAGGGACAGTGCACATAAGAAGTTCACTTTTTCTTGTTTTTTAGAAGATAATTTATTGAGTGCCCTCTGTTGACTCTAAATTCAACCTAAAAAAAGAGGGCACTTACTTTTCTTAGGCTTTCAGTTTTAGAAAATACTTGTTTGGATATGTGTGACAGAAGGAAGCAGTCAGCTTCACTAAACAGCAAAGTTCTAATTACCCTAACTCTTTTCACAAATCCAATTTTGTTCTCACATTTTTTAGGTCTGCAGCAATATAGCTTAGTATAATGTCTCCCCTAATTCATTTATGTCTATGTGGACCTTTAGGGTGGTGTTTATTCTAGAGAAACCTAAATAAAACATTTATTTTAAAATTCCTAATACTCAGTAGTTTCAGGATATTGCCTATTTGTATATAAAGATCTGTACAACCAAAGATGACATCGTTTTTTATCACTTGCCAATAAAGTATGTTAATGCAGTATTTCCAATAGAGAAGAACATTTATTTTTCTCAGTAAGGAGAGATACTGCAGTGCATTATTAAAAGCATTTAAAGTATTAAAAGCAGCTTATCTGGCCAGCTGATCTCTTATATGTCTGAATTGGAGGTTTACTCTTTTTCTGATATTCAGTTCAGTCTCCTTTAAAGCAGGTGCAATGTTCATATGCTCCACTGCTCTGATTTCTCTCTTCTAAAGTTCTATCTTTGCTGTTGTTTCTCCCTGTGCCAGCATGGTTAATGATTCATTGCAGAGTTTATAGATTATTGGTGAAGAAGAAAATCAAAGGTAGAGCATGACGAGCTGATGTTTTTTTGACACCAGCAGGACCACAGAAGTAACGGAGAGAAAGAGGTGGACAGGGCAAACATTAGAAGCTTCAACGCAATCTAGCTCCACCGTTCCCTGAGACCACTGGAATGTGTGCTCCTTTGTAGAATGACTGAAAAATTTTGTCAAAAAGGAGTCGCCTTCTCTGGACTCCTTCCTTTATCTCTATGAAAGTAACAAGAAAGGGAGGAGAAGAATGAAAACTGCCTCCTCCTCCTCCTCCTCAAGCCCCATGCAGTTATCCATAGTTATTGGTGATATGGAACTGGTACAGATGCAGCTTTATTCCTGCCTCCTCACAAAAAGCAAGGACGCACCAGGAATCAGAACCAACCACGAAAAAAAGGTAGAAATATCTCCAAGCCAGTAGCAATCTTCTTGTCCATTTCATAACCACAATTTACAATCATAAAACAACTGAGGAAAGACTGTGGGAGGAAGACTCTCTTGTGTCATGCCACCTTTTCCCCTCCTCCTTTCTGGGAAGACTTAAAAAGAGTATTTAAAGATTAAACATGTAATTTCTAAAAGACTAAATAAAGCTGGTGGTTTGAAACAAAGACGCAATTTAGCCATTTCTATTTCATTTTGGTCATCACAACAGCCAGGTTCTTCAAACAACTGTTCTTGGATTTTCTTAGCGCCAATATTTGTTATGGTTGCACATACAAAGTTTTAAAATCCCCTTTTCCCCTTAGATTATCATTTTTAGTATGTGTTTTGTGATGACTCATAAAGTACTAGATATTTACAAGAGTTTTTTCTTCTTTTTTTTTTAAATATAACACTATATTTCTCAACTATCAGGATAACTAAGGGTTCAGTGTTGGTTATTTGGAACAATTTCAATGCAAATAATAACTAAAATTTAAAATTAAACATAGACAATAGAGTTAACATCTCAGTAAAAACTAATGTGTACACACCCCAGATTTCTGCAACGTCTAAAGGTTTCACAAACACATTAGTTACTAATAGGATCATTGTTTTCAGAGGAAGCCATGAAACTATCATTCTTGTAAACTGGAGCCATATTTCAGTATCAACAGCCTAAGATATCTTTTAAAATTTATCTTTCAGTTTCATTACAGAAGTCATGTGGGAAAGAAAAAGATTCCTCAACATTTTATTGATGTCAGCAAAGGCTTGTGATTCATATAATTGACTTTATACCCAGGCACCAGTGAAAGTATTATTCAGCAGGTAATGATTTTCTTATAAAAGTCTATTCTCCAAGAAATGTTGAGAAAGTGATAAAGGAGCTCCTGGAGGGCTTTTGTTTGCTTTTGGTTTTATTAATTTATGTAAAACTATAGTACAGGACTAGGCTCAGAAAGAAATATGCTGGTCTACATTTTGTGTTTTCAGCATAACAGATAATACTGAGGACAAGAGATCAAGTCAATATAAATGGCTATACCCAAAACTCCAACACTTTTAATTAGAGTTTGAACAGAAGGAATATGCTTGTAATGCTGCCAGAGTTTCCTTGTCTCAGCAGTGTTGTCAGGATAGTAGGGAACCAGCACAGACAACTGTGTCACTGTGGCACAATTTGCTGTGTAGATGAACTGGTAATTTCATGCACTGTTTTCTTGCCTTCAGACTTCCTCTTTGTCAGGCAAGTGCAGAGATGGTCATGTGGGAATACAACAAGGTCTCATGCTGCAGACCACAGTATAACCATGCTATATTTATCTAACACAAGCAGTTGGTGGCAGGGTTACTAAAAACCCAGACATGACTTCTGTTCAGTGTTGATTTAAAACACCCAAAACAGTGTCTGGTGTGCTCAGAGCTGACCAAAGACCTAAGAGCTTCTGAGATAACTGAGGTCCAGGACATTTCTGTGATTTCTTCATGTTGAGCATCGACCTTACAGGCTGCCTGAACTCAGACTGCCTCTGAATCATATTTTATTTTGCCACAGGTAACACTAGAGTCCTATGAATGACCACAAGGCAGATAAATATCTGCCCAGGATCACCACAAATGCAATGAGGTAATCAGAAGTTACCTCTCAAATGAGTACATTCCAGATTCAAAGTAAAACCAAGGCACATGCCTTTGGGCGTATCAATTGTCATGCCACAGATTGTCCTTAATAGTCCCCCTGCAGTCAAAATGTATGGCATTTGGTGTAATCTGAACCTCCAAGACCTTCATATTCAACAGTATATAAAGCCAGTAAGAACAAAGCTCCATCTACAATCAAGGTATTCAGGCATTATAAAGATAGCATTGGATGAGGTAAAATAAATAAGAATGTTTAACAGGGGAGAGGAAAAAAAAATTTTAAAAAAAAGTAAAAAATATTCACAGACCAAAAGCCAAAGGGAATGAGAGCATGGATAGGTCTGAATTGCAAGAATAGTACTTGAGAATAATGCTGTAGAACTTTATCAACATTTTCTTTTCATACTCTGCTTAATACAACTGGAATTGAAAAAGATGATTACCCAAATCTGGTCAAGTGTCATTTTACTGAGGGTGCATAGTGTTACTACTCCAAGTGTACCAAAAAAAAAAGCCTACTCTGGACATGGGGAAAAAGGAAAAGAAAAAAAGAAAAAAGAGATTGAAATGTAAATTGCCATTGATTTTAAAGTCCTGAAACCAGAGGAGCAAACAAAATAAACATGACTAATGGGCAGGGAGAGTAGCATAACTGTCAGCTTGCTTTGAATGAACTAAGCATTTTTCTTTAAAAAAAAAAAAAAGAAATAATCCTTATTTCCCCTGTTAATGAAGTTTTTTGAATTCCTTCCTTTCTGTTACAGAGTGCATGTTTCTGTGCCTAAGAAATTAAAATAGTAAGAATTTGTATTCATTTATTTCTTCTCTCCCATCATCACACTTGAAATAAGTAGTTAGGTTTTACTATTTCCTCCTTCCTCTGTGTTGTTTCCCCAATAAAATGTTCAGAAATATTGGTGAAAGAGTTTAGTGAAAGCCCTTATATAGCCGTTATACTTTTAAGTGGTGGATCAGTGCTCCAGGAGGATAATAACCTTATCACCTTATCCACATGAAGTGAAGTGAATATTTAATTTTGCCAACCTTTTGAAAACAGGGGTTAAACAGGAAAGAGAACAGTGAAACTTCCTTATTTCCTTGATGGTTATTTTTCAAATAAAATTCAAATTAGAAGTACTAAAATTCTAAAGCTTTCACCTCATAACATCCCACTTAGTATCTAAGTGAGCCCTCAATGCTTCTAGGTTGAAGACAAAGTTCAGATAAAAAGTTCCCCTAGGAATAACTGATACTGTCATCTAAAGGATAGTGAGCTGAATAATTAATAGGAAATACTGAAAACCTGATGTGATTACAGCATCCATGCCACATTTTTGTGATCTTTTTTTCTCTTAATAATACTCAATATTATCTGTAGTGTTCTCTCTCCCTGTGTATACCTACATGATGTAACTCTAGATAGATATTGATTTTATATTTGTATATACACACATTTAAATGCATGCATGTACATATACACATATGCACGTGCACACACATACATGTACCCTTCCTTTCTCTGGCCTTCTCCAGTCTCTGCAGATGCTGTACTCACAAATCTGTGCCTTCTCCACTCCCAGTTTTAATAAGAACGCAAAATGCCCTGTGGCGACAGGGAATTGTGCAGCCAGCCCATTAAGTTTACTGCAGCTACAGGAGGAACTCAGAAGCAGCTGCTGCTGTGGATGGAGCTGAGTGGGCATATGTAGCTGGCTGAGTATTCTTGAGGAGTTTTAATGGGCCATCATCATGACATGTCACTCTCTAAAATGACTATTTGTCATTCACACTCCTAAAAAGACAGTTTGGCAGCTTTGGGAGGTAAAAACCATCTGTATACTGTGCATCATCATGTACTAATTGCATAATATTTATTGGGGGTGGGGGGACAGCAATACTGTATTGTAGCACCACCAAGAGCCTATAGACAACATAACATGTTCATAACAGGAACTGGAAATAAAGAGACCTGCTTTCCCCTCACACACAGGCTTCAAACTTTTCAGAAATCAGCTTCCTAGAATGGAAACAGACCCACACTGTTTGCAAACAACATGCACATTGGAATGCTTATAGAGCTGTTTATATTCAGCTTTGCATGGGGGTTTTTTTGGATTTTTTTTTTTTGCTGGTGGTGATGAGGTGGGTTTTTCCCCCCCACCATTCTCAGTCTATCAGTATTTACTCTTTGGAGTACTCATTCTGATTAAGAAAACTGCATCATTGACAAACCAAGCCATAGAATGGATTTGCCACCTGATTTACCATATAAAAACTGCTGACTTTTACTCAAATGGATTTAATTTTTGATTAAAGAAACCAATGACCCAAACCTCATTTATGCAAGTGCCTAAAACAATTAAATCATGTGAAAATACTACTGGAGTGAAACACTATTTACAAATTCCTGAATGTTTATTCTTACTAGCTCTATTTGGTTCTTCCTACATCTCCAGGAAAGGGCCTAAGTTCCCTTCCATACATGCCAACATCATTTTCACATGATCCATATCTATTCATAATGCACCATACAACTTGCTATTATATACTAAACCAACATACTTACTGGTCCAGTGGTTTGATTTATTTTGTTGCCAAGAATCATTGAAGCTGTAAGAAAAAATTCTCTTAAAGTCACTGCACTCTATTTCAGTAGTATAATAAAACTGTGTTAAGGGTGCTTTCTCCCTGCATTCTCCACATATGGCTTCTATGAAAGGGTTCAGGCTTAAAAAATGGAGCATGGCAAAAAAACACCAAAGACCCCAGCATGTTTCAGAGAAGAATATCTCTAGCTGATGTCCCTGGGCTTGAAAAGTTTATGCTCACATAGCAGCTTGCAGAAAGAGAACCTTCCAGAAACCTCACTCATCCTTCTTCTCAAACTACTTCCTCACTATACATGAAACAATCTCTGCTTGCACAGTATTAACACATATGTAGTAAAGAACTGTTTCTAGAGCATGTATTTGTCATTAATGAAACATATGCCTGGATGCACAAATACATATATTAACAGAAATGTGAATATTTTCTTTCCTTATACCACCGTATATGCTTCTATTAATTATTAATTATTTCAGTATAGTTTACTTTTTTAGTTAGTTAGTTAGTTAGTTAGTTAGTTATTATGACCAGACAATGCATGTGTGCACTATCCATTATATAAGAGAAAGAAGGGAAAGAGGGTAAATGAAACAAAAAAGGCAGTGACAGAATTTATATACCTTCAATAATGAAAAAATAATGCTTTTATTTTTTTTTTATCTGTTCTTGAAAACATAAGAAATTAGAAATAAGAAGTTAGAATACAAATATGGTGATTGGAATGTTGTTTCCCCATAATGCTTTTTCTGCTCAGCCATAATAATTCGGGCCTAGGATTTCAACCATGGAAAATGAGAGCACATTAGAGGATCTATTTTTTCATCTCTAACTCTGTAATCTAAAGAATTATCTGTAACAGCACTGCACAGGGAAAATAATCATACACACTTCTTGTTTGACTACCATATCAATAATACCAAATTTACAGACAAAAATTCATTTGGTATCAAAGTATTTTCTGAGATAAGATATGCACTTATACCAAATGTATTTATTTTAAAGTGGAAATTATACCTCCCATATTGTCTCTTCTTTGTCAAACTACTGATCTATAGTTTAGAGTGATTATCCCCTTTCTGCTTCAACTATCCAAAATAGCTTGCAGCATTGCTTGGTTGATAATGATTTTTCTCACAGGAACCTGCTTCCAGAGAACATTAGTACCAAGGAATAGACACCCAGAGGGTGCAGAGCTTTTTTCATTTGTTTTCGTTTCGGTTTTATGTTGTACCAATTCCTCACATTTAATTTGCTTTTGAGAGTTTAATGCTACTAAAGATCGAGTCAAAATTTTACCTTGTGTGTTAGTGGGAAGAGCTGAAACCCTGACAGACTGAAAGACAATGGTAAAACCTATAACAGTAAAGCAGTGTAAGTAAGTAGGGCTATGTGTCTGTAGATGTTTACAAAGTACTGGACTACAGAACAGAGTATATTCTGACCATTTTAATGATGAAAGACTTGTAATACAGAAAAAATGTAGTTAACTGGGTCCACATATCCCCTAACCTATAATTTCCTGAAAACAGTGATGGACTTGTTAATTAATATTTACAAAACTGTCGAAACAAAACAGAATTCACATGTTGATCTAAATACTAGTTTTAATTTTTAACAAAAATGATAATACAGATGTAAAGATAACAGAGTTATTGTGTTTTGCTCCTTAAAAACTAAATTTCTATTGTCTTTCTTTATAAAATTTTATGTTTATAAAAATGTAGTACTTGGTGTTGACTTTCGTGAAAGTTGTATAGTCACCTTTAAACTGACAACTCTCCATATGAACAAATTGGCTATAAGTTATAAAATATTTCACACCATCCATGTATTTCCCAAAGCATTTTCACAAATCTAATCCCATAAATCTTCTCACTAAGATCAATAGGACTACTCCTGGACTTAAAGTGTAAAATCAAGATTTTGAAACAATACCCACATCAGGCATAATTAGTCCCTCGGAAGGCATGTTGTGGAGAAAGTCAAAACTGCTCAGAACTGACAGTGGGTCAAGTAGATAAGAACTGAGAATTTGAACACAAAATTTTACTATAGCATTTTAAAATGAGTAAATTATTTCATATTAAAGGGCAGCAAATAATATCTATACTAAAGTATTATACTTTCATTGCTAGTGCAACAATGTAAGATGAAAAACCAATGCATGACCAAATAGAGTGGAGTATTAGATAGCTTGCTTCAGACACTTACCTTGTGTCTTAAAATATGTTCAGGTAAAAAAGAATCCCTTGGTTAATTTATTATCAAAAAAACATGCATTACTGTTGCTAGTGTGTTTACATTTCATTTAGAATCTCTTTTAGAGTCTGGTTTGGTCAAACACCCTAACATTTCCATAGTGCTTTCCATTAAATATTATGACAGATTTCTAACACGGCAGTAAAGGTAAAAGCAAAGGTAAAACACTGAATGACAAATAACACGCTCTTTTTTCAGTAGACTATAAGACAATATTTTCTCCCCCCCCCCCCCCACTATTATATATTTCACTGAAGATAGTTTATCACATTGATTTTTACCCAAAAGGGCTTCTCAAGTCCATCCATCCATCTATATATACTGGCTAGTTAATTCACAGCCTGTTGCTCAAAATTCACTTCAAAACCTAGGGAAATTTAACCCAGTGCTTCATCAAATTAAATCTCTTTTAGAATTTTCTAAGCTAGGAAATCATCCATATCCATGTGCATCATGTAAGGACTTGCTTAGCAGCCATGAAAGTTGGTACTAAGCATATGCTTAAGTAGCTTCCTGAAATAAAGTCTTAACCCCTGTTCAAAGAGGAAGGTTGCTTTAATGAACATGTGTGTCACATATGCCTAATTATAAGCAGCAGCATTGAAAGATTAAGTGATTCCATTACATAAATTCACACTGTAGCTGCTCAGAATTCAGAACAAGCTGAAGCAGAGTATGCACAGTAAATATGGACACTTGAAAGTCTGCTTGAAACTGTTCAGATCATTTAAAGTGATCCTTTGTGAATAGATACTTTAAAAGGTTTGATTTCTCTCTAGCTTTTTTTTTTAACCATTCAAGCTTGTGGGTTTGCAAGGGCTTTTAGATATAACCAGGCTGATCTCAAGATAGTAATTCATATATTGATAAGCATTTCAACTCCATAGGATTAAGGGCTGGGAAATAAATGCTTTTAATGCCCATGTTTTCTGCTTGTTTTGAGAAAATGTTTGAGGGGGAGGATAACACGTATTTCAAACCCATAACAAACTGCCTTAACATGAACAGTACTAGGTTAATTGCAAATAATCCGAATTTAGAAGAATTCTAACAGTTCTATGTAAAAGACAGTGCTCTCCTAGTGCCTTTTTCTATGCTGGTGAGTACAACGAGCATTTAGCAAAGTAAATCTCATCAAATTCCTATGCAGCCATTACACCTTGTTTCCTTAAATCATATTTTGACATTTCAAATGAAGTGAGAAGATACTTATGGGTTAAGATTGAACTTCATTTGTATTTAAAAAAAATAAAATCCATGGATATGAGATTTGCCATATAGAATGCTAATGACAATGCAAGATTTTTTTGTCTGTTATTTGTGTTTTCACCATAACATATTCTAATTGTGTTTCTTAGGCCTTGCCATCAAATGTTAATGATATAGTCAATGTATGTGCCATTTATAAACAAATTTTGATGAAAAAAGTGAAATGGCAGGTGTTATTTTAGATTGGTCATGTATACATGCTGAATCTACATTACAACTCAAATTGTGAAGCCCTGTTTCTAATTCTGTAAGCTATCTGGATTCTACTGAAAATTTTAGTGTCTTCCTTGAAAACTCATTTCTGACAGTTCCATTACTTTGCATATTTTGAGAATTTTCAATTCCCACAGAGACACCTCTGATTATCTTAAAAAAAAATGTCCTTTTTTCACCATAAAAGACATTGAAAGGGGTACATAATTTAAATTCTTAGGTGAAAGATTCCCTGATGAAATTACAACACTCTTACCTAATGATCATTTTCCTGTTGATCCCCTTCTGAGTGAGCACTGGTTCATTGAAAATAGTCCACACAGTGAGTTATACAGTGAGAACATTCCCTGCTTAGGAAGCATTGTGGTGAACGTGAAGGTACAGGAGTTATAAGAATTGTGCATTCTGTTAGCTGCAAACAAGATCAGTCATCTGAAGTTACTCTCATCTACCTCAAATGTTGCAACTCAAATGACTGCTACTAATCTGTCTGTCATACTTTTATGTACCATCAAACATCTCCTTAAGGGATCTTTTATTATAGTATCTGATTGTTTTATTATAGTATCTGATCCATTTTATAACTAAATCTGAAAACAATGAATTACTCCTGGAGATTAGAGTTTAAATCACTATAATACTTGCCCCCAGCATCCAAGACTGATCTTTGCTAAGTTTCACTTGACACAGCATGTAAACTTCTCTACCAGATTGTCTGAGCGCTCTCAAAGCTTAATTGATCCAATTTGCATGTCTCATCCTGGCAGAATTGTGCATCATTTCTATCCTCTTGGACTAAGTGATCACAATCTAATCACTTTGTATACAAAGCAGATGGAAAGTTTCCAGCTCCTTTGCTATCCCCTTGCATGCATCCATATTAAAGCAATTCTAATTCAACAAACAATCTGATCTTTCTGTATTTTTATAGGATTACTGTCTCATTGATAGGCCTTCTGTCACCAATTGTAATGTTCAGAACTTTATACTCAAGGCATTTTCACTTTTGTCTCCCACCTTCTGTGTGGTCCATTAAAATGATCATTTCATTTAACAAACTCCCCTTAGGGAAGTTCTATACAGCTTGGTACAAATCAGCACAGCTCTGTGCACTGAAAGAAAGGTATAATTTCTATTAATTGAGTATTCTGTAGTTTTAAGGGAAAACAAATATATCATTATATCCCTATTCGTAAAGCTCTGAGCCCTGTACACTGATAGATAGTGCCAAAACTTGTATATCTTCTAAGAGGAAAATGTTATTTTAAATTCAGTAAATATTTTCCAAATAGTGACTGTTTCTGCACATGAAACAAAAATCTCTTATTTATGTTATTTTGCTGAAAATTTTCCCTTCAAATTTCTGCAAGTTGTCATTTATACACAATGGCAGTTTAGTAAAAAGTTATGTTGTTCACAAATAGATCAAAGCTACCTTGTGAAAATAACACAAACAAGAGCTTCTGCAAAGAAAAGTCATGAGCAGAATAGTCAAATTAATGAAGGATCTACACATTTCAAATCACTAAAATCAAACTTTCTGAAGTTAACAGAAAGTTCTATTTTCTAATCTCACTAGTGATTCATTGACAGAATTTTGGCTTTGCCACCTGTCTCTACTTTATGTACATCTTCAAAGGTTTTTGTGTTCTTCAACCACTCTCTTTCCACACCTTCCTACCTCTTGAGTCCATTGTCCAATAGCACCTCTGCTCTTCTGGGAGTTTGTGGTTGGCTTATTTTTTCCTACATACATCCTTTTCAACACTTTTCAACTTTTATTCTCTCCATTAATCGCTATTCATGTTTGCTCAATAAAATTTATGAGAAGGCAAAGACATTGTTCAGGGATTTTTAAAATTTGTTTTCAGTGAAGAATATTCAAGAAACTCTAAAGCATGTTGTTCACAGAAGCCATCAGTCACTGGTGCTCTGTTCATGACAGCTCAAGATAAGGAATACCCTTCAGTTTATTCTGCAGCTACTTTTAAAACTTGTGGAAGGCTGGAAGGTAAAACCAGTGCCTGTATAAGACAGCAAAGGAACCAGAATACACTATTAAATTCTGTAATAATTTTTGTCAAAAGTAAAGCATGCCAGTTAACTTATAAAATCATGCTTTTGTGTATATATACACGAAAACAGTGGTACAAGTGGAAGGATGGCATCTATTGAACCTATGTTGAACATATTGAACATGGCAGCTATTCATGCTGTTGAACAATAGCAAGTCTAGTGAATTCAATGTTAACTGGTAAAGAACAAAATTAATTAACCAACTAAGCCAATTTAATCATAAAAAATGCACTGGGACAGTAAACAGATTTTCTATGTGTATGCAGCACAATGAAAAGTGATAGTATAAAACCAGCAATACCTTTCTTTGACTTGCATTTCAGACTCAGTGGACAAGTCATACATAAGGTGCTCATGTTGCAACCTTGGTTGAGTCTTTTGCCTCTTTACTTATACAAGAAAGTAAAACCTCTGCCATCTTCAGATTCTTTTCTCATTTTAAAAATGTGAGATCCCATAGCTTACAACAGGGTTTTGCAGGTGTAAGTCAGTGGAACATAACAAACAAGTCTGTGGATGACACTCAGTTTTGCTGTCTCTCGGCTGCGTTAGCTCAGCAGGACTAATTGCAATAATAGGTAGAAAAAAATTATCACCGGAACAGGCAGGTGTGACTCACACATAGAATTCCTCTACTGAGTAACACATTATAATTTTATACAGTAACTTTTAAGAGCAAATTTTCTGCTATCTGTAAACAATCAGACACCTATTAAACCATCATATTGTTTTTAGTGAAGACACCCAGAGTTTGTAAGCTAATGTGAGGTTTCAGGGCCCTGAGCAGCTTTTCCCATGTGACAACATGCTACTTCTTCTAACACTTCACCCTGAAGGTATTTAAATATTGAGATAAAAAATTTAACAGTATTGAATGCTTTTCTTGAGCCCAAACTTATAGAAAAATGTCAGGGAGGGTCTATTGATTGCTGAGGCATACAACTTCAGAAATATGTACAGAATAACTCTTATCTTGCCTTGCAAAACATCATTTACAAAGTAATGTTACACTCTGCCAAACATTATTAAATTGTGCCTTAATGTTTAAGAAAATCTACCTTATTTTATTGCAGTACTTCTGTTGCCATCAGCAAAAGCAAAGACACATGATTTTGAGAATAGACTGAATGTAATGTTCATCCTCCGTTGTATCTATATTTTTACCAGATACAAGTTATTATGGAAGAAAGAAAAAAAACTGGTTTCGCTTCATGACTCTCTACAATGGCACTCATGTAATTTCTGTCAAAGTTCTGCTATCAGTAAATGTTATTTACAGATACAGGAATGTTTGACTCCAGAAAAATTTGTGATATTGCAGATAATTTTTTTCAGTGTAACAACTCTTCGAACCTTGATGGTGAAACTGCAGCATGTCTCCTCTTTATCTTACCAATTATTTTACAAAATAATTTTCAAAAAAATTTAATCTGAGACACAAATTGTTAGCACATCCTGCTACAACCCCAAACTGTGTTCCGAAATGATATTTTCAATTTAAGTACAGTACAAAGAATGCATAAAAGGGTCAGAACTGGATGGTGGGCCACTATCTAAAACACAGACGATAACATAATTTCAGAAGCAAAGGTAAATATCTTCCATTTTTAATATGGCATACAGATACAGACCCTTAAATCTTTAAAAGTATCGGAAGGATGTGTCATCAAGGTGGACATCTTAATCTTTCCATCTTCTTCACAATCTTATTTTCTGCTTGGCAGGTATTTTGGAAGCCTGACAAAGCACCTGGGCCGTCAGTCTGTATCATCCCACACAAAAAACAGTCACTTTGACTTCACTTTGTGATACTAGACATAAAATTGGCAAAAAAAAAAAAAAAAAATCCAGAAAGATAATTTTGCCATCAGACTAGCAGAATGGACCATCATCTTCTACCCATCTCTACTAACTAAAATAATAGCTGAATGGAAATTGTTGAATGTGACACTGTGACTTACACAGTATGGAACAACTTCTAATTTTGACAGGACATTGAAATTAGTCTGCACGAAAAAATCCTCGTTCAGCCTGCAAACAGATGGGAGGAAATACAGTTACATGAAATGATCAATGTCAAAATACCAGTCTAGAAGGAAAGGTGTCTACTAAGGTTCTGAAAACCATGGGTGTCATTATTTCATCCTTTTAACTCCCAAGAAAAATTTGCTTTGTAAGGTGTGAGTTGCCTTCTTCAGTGGTAGACCAGAGAATTCATCATTTTGGTTTTTGGCTCTTAATTTGGAAACAGTCTGGACATGGTCCAGTTACTTCCCTGACAGCTGCACATATTTGCATCCTTCCATCCATCTGCTAAGAGCTCAGACTTGCTTGGACTCCTCCAGATCTTCATGTTGGTTTTTTACATATCCATGCTTTATCTTGACCCAGTAATTCTTGGAACCTCTATGTATGCAATGTTATTCTGTCTTGTCCTATACTGTTTGGCACTGTCCTGCTCAGGTTTTAGTCTTTGTTTGAACAAATTCCAAATTCTATAGCCCTCTCCAGTAATTTTTTATAAGAAATATTTACATCTTTCATTTTCTATCTATTGCTTCCTTATTCCCATTAAAGAAGCATAAAACCTAGTTCTACTAGTTTTTGTCTTGACAGCATTCACTCTTAATGTCTTGTGTCACAGATTACCTTGCTGCATATGGCATTTTCCTCTTTCAATTAAAAATGAACTTTACTTACCTTTTTGTCTCTTTCAAATGCATCTGCTAGTTAACAGGCCTACTCCCTGGCACATTTCTCAAACCTGGATGTTACTGGATCTCTGGCTACCTGCCCTCCTTTTCCATCTGTGCTAACATAACCAAGTCGAGCCTTCTTTCTAGAACCCGTTGTGTGAATTGGTGCGACCTCAACCGATGTGTGACCCATTTGGATGGATATAGGTTCTCAGCAAAGAGCGGGGGGACCAAGACCTATACCCTAGATGAGCTTCACCTCAATCCCTGGCCTCATTTTGAAAACCATCTCTATTCATGTGGATGACAAGAAGGTGATTGGAAGTAGTCAGCATGGATTCACTAATTGTAAATCACACTGGGCTAACCTGATGGCCTACTGTGATGAAACAACAGCCTGGATTGGATGAGGGCAGTAGATATTGTCTACTTTGACTTCAGCAAGGCTTTCAACACAGTGTCTCGCAGCACCTTAATGTGCTAATTCAGGAAGTGAGAGTTGAATGAGAGGACAGTGAGGCAGACAGAACTGGCTGAACCAGAGGACTGTAATCAGTGGCACAGGGTCTAGTTGGAGACCTGTCACTGGTGGCGACCCCCAAGGTTCAAAACTGGGCCCAGTATTTAACTTATTCATCAATGACTTGGATGAAGGGGCAGATATCTCCTCAGCAAGATCCCTGATGACACAAAGCTGGGAGAAGTGGTCAATATCCCAGAGGGCTGGGCAGTCCTTTTAAGGGAGCTCAACAGGTTGTAGAGGTGGGCAGAGAAGAACTGTCTGAAATTCAACAAAGGCAAGTGCAGGGTCCTGCACCTGGGGAAGAATAACCCCATGGAGATGGGCAGACCACGGGTGACCTGCTGGGAAGAAGCTCTGTGGAGAAGGACCTGGAGGTCCTGGTGGACAGCAAGGTGTCCATGAGCCAATGTGTCCTTGTGGTCAAGAAGGCCAATGGTGTCCTGGGGTGCATTAAGAAGAGCTTTGCCAGCAGGCCAAGGGAGGTGATCCTTCCCTCTACTTAGCCCAGACAAGGTCACATCCGGAGTGCTGTGTCCAGTTCTGGGCTCCTCAATAAAAGACAGAGCTCCTGGAGCTCCATGGAGCTCCTGGAAAAGGTCCAAGAGGAGGCAACAAAGATGATTAGGGGACAGGAATGTCTGTGTTACAAGGACAGACTGAGGGAGCTGGGTCTATTCAGCCTCAAGAGACTTCTGAAAGGGGACCTCACCAATATCTATAAATGTCTGAAGGAGGGGGGTTGCCGAGAGGATGGAGCCAGGCTCTTCACAGTAGTGCTAAGCAATGGGACAAGAGGCAGCAGGTAGAGACTGATGCACAGGAAGTTTCACCTAAACAGGTGGAAGAATGTGCAGATGACCATGTGCTGCAACAGGCTACCCAGAGAAGTTGTGAAGTCTCCCTGACTGAAAATACTCAACTACTGACTGGACACAATCCTGTGCTATGCACTCTGGGATGACCCTGCTTGAGCAGGGGGGTTGGACCAAACAACACACTGTGGTCCTTTCCAACCTGACCCATTCTGTGATTAGATTGTTATACCTTAATATAACTTTATATTTTCACTGATTGCTCTGGTATGTTGTTTTCAGTTTTACATGAGTCTCCAAAGTGAGAAAAACACAGCAAATTGCTTCATCATGGTCCTTCCCTTCTCACACTTACTCTTTGGGATATATTTTCTTCTCTTTAACTTTTTCAGTCTCTATTTTCCCATACTAAAATCACCAAGACTAGAATTTTTACCTTTTCTTTGAATGTTCAGATAAATCTGAATTGAATAAATGTGTCAGTACAAGCAAGAATTATTCCTCAATGTCCCTCCATTTTTTCCTAGACGTATATACTCATGGATGCATTTATGCCTATGCTTCATCACTGCTATCATTCCAATTCCTGCATGTTTGCAAACAATAAAACATTTTTTGACATAGCTTCACTTGGTTTGTCAGTCAAATAAATTGAAATAACTTTTCAAACAACTAATGTTTCCTTTGCTTTGGGACTGATACTTACTCAGGAGTGTACTTGATTCAGCATAAAGAAAAAGAAAACAGAAAAGTGATAAGGCTTTTAAATCCTTAGCATGGTAGTGGACATGAACTTGCAAAGAAAGAAACAAATATGGATAGTGCAATTTGAATCTTACAATGAGAAAGGAAGCAATGGTTTCACTTGGCTTATTTCCTGTTTAGATGAAAGTATAATAGAGAGCATTTGTTCAAGGTTTTTCATTGCCAAGAAGATATTCAAAAATAGAGGGTATGAATGAAAGAGCAGTATGGATGAACACAAGAATACAGTGCTGACACAAAAGGAAAATCTTTCAAAAGTATTGCTTGGCTAAGCAACAGTTAAGTGGTAAAGGGTGAAAGATGGGGGTGGGGGGGGATAACAGTCTACATATGCATGAAGATTACAAACATCCAGGAGCAAGTGGAATTATTTAAACAGTTTTTAATATATAGACTCTGCAGCATTATAGCCCTGCAAGTTAAAAAAAACCATAAAAATATGCCAAGCACTTTTCCAAATGCCGACTGTGCCCATATAATGTGTATAAATTGTGTAAGGAAGACAAGTTAAGTATTTTGCTAATTTATGGCATTACGTTTATACCATGATTATGGAAACTTAAGAAATGACCATCTGCTTTTCCCAGCTGTGTCTGAAAACTTTTCATTGTTACAGGATAACAAGCTAAACTTTGCCTAATACAGCACCTGCCTACCTTGTAAGGGAAATGAATTGCCTGATTGCCTAGTCAGAAGGGTTACAATTTGGTACCTCAGTATGAAGTGTTTAAGCAGCTTATCATCCAAGGTACACGTACCACCCAAGCACCAGATTTTCCATACTTTGGAAGCATTTCAAATGAAAAATAATTTTTTGGGTTCAATTCTTCTTACACATACTTCACGGCAACAGAATTGCTTGTCTTTGTAACCTTTAAGGTAGTTTCTTATGATTTACAGAAACAGGAAAACTAAATGAGATGGTATGACTCTGGCAACATTTTGTGGCATTCATGAAGAAAAATCTCTTTATATCACCTGGAAAATGACATTAAATTTCTTTCTTTCTATGCAGAGAGCGTCTAAGAATTTCCTGCGATGTAGGTAGAATATTATGTCAGACTGTCCTTTAGCTGTTCTTAGCATACACCCTTTCACCCACATAAAATGCCACAACACAGCCCTTTGGTGTATTAGGAATGTTAGTGGACTGTATAAAAGGAAGGCACTGTTTCTTCACTGTCAAAATGTGGAATACATTGATATCTGTTGCAAATCAGTCCTCAATATTCCTCTTTTACTGACCTACAGAATAAAATATCAGTAAAAATTTCAATTTTGAAATTACCAGATAATTGTATGGCAGCAGTAATATTCTCAAATGGTCTCCTAGGGTCAATAAAACTGATCTGAATATTCTGGACTAAATCTTCAGTTACTCTATGAACAACATAACTTAATAATCAAAACATATTAAAAAACCTTTTTGCCTTCTTCTTGAATGTTTAGAATTAACTTCTCCTGGGGGAGAGCTCTGAAAAAGATAGCTTGAGACTAAGTCTAAGTCAGTAAGGCATATTTTATGTTTTCTGGTACATGAGTAATTGCACATGAACTACTGTATGCAAAAGAGCTATATTTGTCTTTATATTCCTATTTATCTGAATGAAAAAAAATGTTTATTCTTTTCTATGTTTATAACTTGTAGAGTGCTACTACTATACTACATGCCTTACACCTACATAAATAAAAATATTAGTTTTGTAACAGCACAGGGCTGTAACATCAACAAATATTTGTACATTGGCAGAACTAGCAACGGTAGTAGTTTTTTTCAAGAACATCTGCAAGAAATAATCCTAAACATATTCTTCAATTTTATGAACCTATTTATTGATTTTGGTGACCAGAGTCTTTTGTCAATGAGCTTCTTCATTGGCTAAGTTTACACTTGCCTGGGAAGATTGAGGGGATTTCCATTCATACGCTGAGTTCAAGTGATATATAATTAGATGGTCACAACATTTATTTATGTCAAGTAAAAAACTCCTTATTTTTAACTGGATAATCCTCCTTCCTATAGCCTTGAAGTCATGAGTGATTAACCATTATGACATCCTCAAACTTCTGCTCTTGGTATAGCCTGGTACTCATACCTTGACCATGGTTTGGACAGTTGGGACAGAATTAGAGTTCTCCTAGAGCACACACTCCACTGCCTTTTCTAAGAGCTACTTGTCTCTAATTTACATGACAGTAAGTGTCTCTTCCAGTGCAAAAGTGATAGAAAAGGTGCTGGTAGCACAAGGTAGCTAATAGTTATTCTAAAAGAACTGAGCAACTTAATGATTTAACATCTTCCTTCTCTCAGCAGTTACACCATTAGCACTTAACTCAGCTATCTCTCCCAAGGAATTGCATAATGCTGAGAGAAAAAGATTATACTGGAGAGATTTTCCAGTGCTTATCACCAGTATATTTATGTAAAAGCCAGATTATTGCACACAAAGGAATCATTGCCAGATTTTTTCTGGATCTTTAAATATGTTGTTCCAAGTCCTCCCTTTAACTGGTTAAAGTTAGCATTGAAAGACTGATGTGTGTACACAGGTGCTATTTTCTTAAGTGATTACTGCAAAAAAAAAAAAAAAAAAGAAAAAAAAAAAAAAAAAGAAGAGGAATTAAAGAAAGGCAGTATAGTATTTAAAAACAAATGTGGAGCAAAGAAGAAATTCAGCAGAAGAAGTATGCCAAGGCAACAACAGTCCTGGCAGCAAATTTAGACTGTGACACATGGAAAATACTTAATACATGAAATGAATGCCCAATGAGACAGACATTTATGGCTAACAGAAGATGTATAAGAAAAAAAGACAACACTAAAAAGGTAGTTTGGCAGCAGGGTACAAGATCTAAAACGTTAAAGCATATGCAGTTTGATATTTTGAAAGAAAGTAGAAAGCATCTTTTACTGGTCTGAAAGAATATGTAGCCTTCTACTAACATAGATATTAAATAGGTCTGCACTTAGGAGTTTCAACCAACTTGTCATCTATAAAGGCTGGTAAGTAAAGGCAGGAAAGAACTCTCTATTATATTTTCATAGTGTTTTAAAATGTTGCATGACTCATTTTCAGAAAAAATAATATATCTTCTTTGCAAGCAACACTAGTGACCCACTGTTCTCAAACTATTTTCAGATGTTGACTAACACTATGTTTCTCTGAATTTTGTCATTGCTCCTTAGTCTGCTATTGCTTCTTGCCTTATAAGACCACTGCCTCACAGCAGGGGTTGGATTTACTTGCATTTTACCTAGCACAATAATTAATGTTGAACTTCCTTAGTCTTGGAATAATGCAAATACTCTAAGTTCCTGATAGCCATAGTTTTACAGTGGTGTATTTCAAATGCTGTTAACACATAACTCTGAGACTAGAGGAAGGAGGTAAAACTGGATGTTGAGTAACAGCCAACAGCAAGAGCTAAGGGACCAAGAACAACCTCAGAAGACAAAAAGGAGAAAGGATGTCAGAACATTACTAAAAATGTCAACTGAAGCAACATGAGCTTGACTGACATCAGAACTGTAAATCTCATTCTCTCCTGAAAATAAAGCATTTTCTGATAACCAGCCAAGCATACAGGAGCCTCTCATCTACATATAATTGCAAAATTAACTTTTAGTCTTGCTTTTCTATTTTGTCAGAGACTCATAAAATATAGTTTTAAATAATGCCCAAAAGACATTCAGTGCAGAGCACTGCAGGTAGAGCCTCTCAGTCTGCTGCAATACAGAATTGATATTACAGGATTACATAAATAGCACAGCTGTGCCATTGAATGAAAAACTGCCACGAGGGCTTGCTTAATTTACCAATGTTGTCATCACCTTCACTAACCTTCCTCTTCTGTAATGGCACATGTTAAGGATCAATGTTCTATATTATACTAAGAGATCAAATAGCTACATGTTCTAGTTCAGTATCCAACCGTAAGTCTCTCAATGCTATTATCACTTGTAATAATGGCATTACATACAAATTGTCTTTTAGTGCTTGGGCATGTGAAATTGTCATCACTTTAAATCTCTGGCATAAAACCTTCTCCTGTATCCATTCAACTGTATGAGAAGAGGACTTCCTGTAAAGAAGGAAAGAAGAAATTACACTATAGCTGTGCAGGCTGATGAAATCAACCAGGAAAAAACAGTAGATTTCAGGTTATCCTTTTGGATAATTCTTCCTTTGTGCCTTAATCTCACCATTTTCCCCAGAGATACTTTAGCCCTGCATGCTAAGGAGGAAATATTTGGATTGTCAGTCAGCTTTCAGATATTCGGGGTGATCCACATAAAGTATAGCATGGAATAACACAAAGCCCACAGTGACTATCCAGTGAAGAAAAATGTGTGATACTGGGACCGGATAGAACAAGTTGAGATGGTAAAGTCATACCTCTACAATACAACTGAAGCATCGCTTCCCAAAACATATTCAATCCATAAAGCAAGTAAGAAGGATTAATTATTTTGTCTTGTCATTTGTTTCATTTGCAGCACTTGTGGTAGAAAAATATTTGACAGGAATTGCATGTCCCGTTTTACTTAAAAGGTCAACTGTTATCAATTTTCATAGCACAGAAAAGCAAAGAGTTCCTGAGATGGATAAATATCAGAAATACAGCAGATTTGCTTTTTCCCTTTCATAAATGGCCTTTTGGGAGTATATAAAACAACAGTGCCTCAAAGACTATGATAAAAGTAAAGATAACACAAATAGAAAAGGAGGAAAAAATATGGCAAAGGAGAATTTTCTGAGTTACTATGCCATCTTTGTTTTCCACAAAGAGCCCACAAAGACAGATGAAAAATTGTTGGTCTGAGTTTGGTTGGTTTGAATTTTTTTCCCAAAACTTCTTGGGGTGGAAAAAAAAGAAAAATCTGTAAAGCTGTGAGTACTCTCAGCCAGGAGCTTGCTTGCAGAGCAGACATGAACATTTACCTTGCACAGAATGCTTGGAGGAAAAATCCTCAGAATAAAGCTGAGCAGAGAGCCCTAGTCCCTGTGGGTGCCTCTAGAAGCAGCAGGAGGGTCAGATCCCTCCAGGGAATTGCATCTGACTCACCTACTTCTTCACTATGTGCAAGTGAGGTGGCCTAGTCCTTTTTACCTATATTTAGCCTTTGTAATATCACCCCATCTCCTCTCCATTTCCCAAAATGTCAGAAATATTCCCACAATTCAGTCTGAGTTTGACTGAGTGGCCTGCACCTCCACAGTACTCACTGCCTTAAAGTATTTTAGCAAAGACACTCATTATCCATCTCAGTCAAAAGTCATCAGCCACATCTGAAATTGTCAGGCTATGATTCTACAAAAAGTACCCTACTGCTGACTGCATCTGTATGGCTTGACACAAGGTCACACCACAGATAAATATAGTATGTGAATAATTCTGTCACCTCTTTGACACATTCACCAACACCTCTGAAAAACAAAACATTAGCTCAAACCCCCAGCATCCTCTCCTATCCTGCCTCCTTCCCTCCAAAATGAGGAGACTGGAAAAAAACTACCCACTCTCTGTGCTAATAATAAAATACACTCCTTGTTATTTTGCTGCTTTAAAAACCCTTTCCCCACCCTGCCTGTAAGTTGTCTAAAAACTTGTAAAACCTGCAAATTCTCTCAAATGACCTAATTTTATGGGAAAAGTTTAAGTTCTCTGTATTTTTCCATGTTTCCCTCATTCTGTACCACTCCAGAAAATAATAATGCAAATATTAGCTTTTATGCACTTTTGTCCACATTTGAAAATTGAATCCAACAGGTTTATTTACCTTAAATCAGTCAGAAGAAAAGCAAAGAAGCAGGTAAAATTGTATTGGAAGGCAATGACTGTGAGCTCTAGGAAACTTTATGCTCTGAGTTCACTCATTTAACCTTTTCTCTTGATTTTACATTCTACAAAAATGCAGGTTAGGATTTGTGCTTTGTTTTCTCATACATTATAAATAAAAACAACACTCAGGGAATCTTATGAGTTCCAGGTGTTATTTCTGAGAATTACCAGTGGGCCTCTCAAAGTTACACATGAACTTCTTGGGTCTGTGCTCAGGGAAAATCTCTTTCTTTTGTTTTCAGTTCTTCATATGTTAGTGAGATCTCAAGGGAAAAGAAGGGTTCAACTCAACAAAAAGCTTGAAACTGTCCTGTAACTATACCTAAATTTAGAGCCATTGGAAAAGGAGAGTTGGTTTTGACCCAAAAGAAAACATTGAAGCCAGCCATCAGTCAACATTTCACATGGAGTTCACAGACTTGTTTTGCTTCTTCAGGTTTATTTGTGGCTTCTTTTGGTTGTTTGGGATATTTTTTAAACTTTTTAATAGGAAAAATGACAGTATTACTGGCAGAGATTTTGTGTCATTATGATGCTTTTGACGAGACTGACACTCTTGCAGCAGAAGACATTAAAAGAAATAATAATAAAAATACCCCAAACCACCACACCAAAACACCCCCAAACCCTGGATGTTTGATAGTTATGTAACAAAACCAAAAAAGTATCAACAAAATGTTCAAGTTCTACTTCAACTGCACTCCTTTTCGCCAACATGTACCCATGGAAACTTCAATTACAAGACTATATACAGTTTTTCAAATATTCAACATAACAGCATACACTTTTTCCTAATTTTAGGTGTTTAAGTTTCAAATCATTTAAATCCACTCTATACTATTATTTTTTATGCCCAAATAGATTCCATTAACATAATTTATATGGAAAATAGAGTATGGCATTTCACAAAAACATATTACCAATCAATAGTAAACATTTTCCAGAAAACAGATGCCAAGTATACTTCTAGCTCAATTAGCATCACAGTTAACTGCCTCATCTCCTACATGGCATGTCTGGAAGAGAAAAGTACCTATCCAAACTGTTTAATGGTTAAACAGCTAAGTACTTCAGCCCTTCAAGTGAATATAACATATGCTGTGCTGACCAACAGAAAGGAATTGTATATGGTTCAGTCCACAATCTGATTACTTGTTAAGCACCTCCCAAGAGCTGCTCAGAATTACATCCAAGATGATTAAAATTCATACCATAGAGAGGAAAGACCTACATTAAAAAAAGAGAGTAAAAAAAGGCACAAAAATTCTGTCACCCCTGACTCCTCTTGGAGTAAAACTAATGGAATTCCTCCAGAGGTTTCTCTAGAGTCACATGAGAAACAGGGCCTGCTGCCTTAAGAAAAAAATGCATATGCATTTAGGAAAAAGAAGGATGTCCAGAAGAAAGGCTGCAGTATGCCTCAGGTATAGATCTGAAGCCTTGTTAAACAAACATGAAAACACTGAAAAATTAAGGGCAAGACTTGTTTTACTGAGGTGAATAGGAATCCTGCTTCATTATTTATGAGGAATAGGATTTTACCCTGCATGATCGTGTAATTAAAGTGTCAGAATGCAGACACCCAGGAGGACAGAGTTAATGCTGAACATGGAATGAACATTGGTATTTCACGACTCTTGAATGCTTTGCCATGTAAACCTAACATCCCCCAAATGCTGCCCTCCAACCAGAATTGCCTAGGGCTTTGTAAAATTGAATAGTGGTGGGGAGACAGAATTCCCCATGGCAGCTCCATTTGCTTGAGAGTTTCTGAAGCCTTTTTATCTTGCAGCCCTTAAAAGCTTGAGGAAGGTCCCTCCTTCCTGGATGTGCAGTTAGATTGGCACCCTGCAAAGCATCCTGAATGTAAGGCAGTGCAGGACTGGCCTCCCCAGAAGCAGAGCACTCTGCAGAGTCTGGTTGCTGCTTCCACTTCATTTGATGACAAAAGTGAGTTATGCCAGCTTTTTGCTTGCTGTAGCTTCCTCACCAAGGCGGGGGGGGGGGGGGGGGGGCGAGGTGTGTGGAAAAAAAGAGGAAAAAAGTCCAGCCTTCCTATCCAAATCTTGGTGTTCTCTGTCCCTACCTGCCAGCAAAGGACTTGAAACAAGAACAGCAATGTTTTTGAGGGGAGGAGAGGGGGAGGAAGGTGACTGCTGCTCACTTCAGAGTGGTGCTACATATAATATGTTAAGACACAGAAGGAAAATCACTTCTTCACCTTTTTGCTCCCCTGTGTGGGAATGGAGCTTCGGTCATGATTGCACCTCAGGGGCCACACAGTGAAAAGCCTCTCCAGTGAGAAGGTTAGGAACTGGGCACGTCTTATCTTACAAGATGCTCAGCAAGGACTCTGTTTCCAGGAAGAAGGGTTTCCTTTTGTAAGTGAAAATTTTTATCTGCTTTTCCTACAAAATGGATTGCTGGTACAAATTCCTGAGCCAACAATCCATATTGCTGATACAAAAGCAGGCTGGGCAGAGACTGTTTCAGAAAAAAAAAGGTTGCGTTTTGGAAGATATCTGCTTGTGAATGCTAGGGCTCTTGTAAAGGACAGGAAAGAGCAGACTGTGAAGCTAAAAATAACCACATACATGCAAATATCATGTACTATAGCGCTACTACAGCATTTTTGGCCATAATATAGGAATTGACTGAATATGAGAATTACTACAGACGAAAACTAGTCTCCACTCAAGTATTTCAAGATGCTTCTTTTCCAGGAGAGAAATTCAAATTTATAAGCCACACTTCTTTTTTTATCAGTAAGAAAGAATGTCAAATAGGCCATTTCCAGAGGCACAAGAGAAACTCCAACCTGGGAACAAATTTGCCTAAAAGACAAACTCGCACAGACAACCATTAGCTGTGTGGCATCAGAATGGATGTGGCTACATTACCTAAAACTTTACCAAAACTTTCAAGAGACCACTGTAATACAAGATGACATTTCTGATTCTAGCACACCTTTCTTAAGGGCCTAATTATGCAAAGTACCAGTTCCAATTCAGAAAAGCACCTAAACACAACCATAGCTGCAATCATGGATGCAGTTCCCTACTTAATTTGGTTATTCAGTTTGCATGATTACTTTCTAAGTGCTTAACTGTATTAACACAAAGATCAAGGTTTTGTCTCAGTAGGATGAATTAAGTAATCTGAAATTCATTGCATTGGTATATTTGAAGCAGTGGATTTCAGATTACTTCATCTCTTTTCCTGTAAGCATGTTGTTGTGCCAAAAGCTGTCACTCCCTTGTTTTCTCTGCATTTGCTGTATTTTAATGAGAAACTCTATTTATTGATTCTGATATTACCGAGAAAATGGGTTTTCCTTTCAATAAGATGATTACACATAAACGTTACAGAGAAACACAAGAGCCGGTTTTGTTTTGTGAGCCTTTTTTTTCCCCTTCATGATTGCTGAAAGCAGCATTTTACCCACTAGCACAAGGCAGTAAATGAGCTAAACCCCAGATTCACAGCTGTGCTCAGTGTGCTCCATGTGCAGCGACGGGCGCTCGCAAGGAGCCATTTGGGATGCCCTGATGTGCAAGGGCTGGCTCTGTACTGGACCTGTGCCCATCACAGGCGAGGTGAAGCCACAAGGCTGTGCTGTGCAGGGAGAACAGAGAGGCCCCCAAGGTGCCAGTCTGCCAGCCAGGCAATGTCAAAGAAAAGCAGTAGTGCAGACATGACCTCCTTCTCACTCAGCACACCCACAGATGCCTGATTCTTTCTCTCTTGCCTTCAGTACTGCTGAGTTTTAGGGAGCAAACAACATAATATAGAACTTCTTTTTTTCTGGGACTAGCTGATAACTCTTAAAAAAAGAATATTCATCCTTTTTTTCCTCTATTTTAACATTTAATATAAGTAATGAATATTTTCTATCCATGTGGTGGCAAAACACTTTCATTACTGTACTCTGTTAAACAAGCAGTGTTAATATGTAGAACTCTTAAAGAAAATTGCAACAGGAATCTTGCATTCTTACAAGAATTCAATGTGTTGCTGTTCTGAAGTACTAAAATGTTTCTCTTTTTCAAACTACAAAACTTTGTCCACTTAAGTCAACCAGGCTGACAGAACTATAATTTTTAGGTTGCACCATATAAAGACATCGAAAAGCAAGCATCTGCACCCTCCAAAATTTATTTAAATGCCCTACCTTTCCTACATAGAGTGGGTCTGTACCCATGTATTCTTCCAGCACAAAGAATTGATTCCACACCCAGCTGCGTTTGGTTCTCGTCCTCCCTGATTGAAAATAGGGCTTTGACCTGGACCTTGTGAGCTCTGCTTGATTCATCCCAGAAAGACACAGGAAAAGAGCTAGTATCTGAAGAAAATGGCAGAACTCCACTTTGCCCAACTTCATCTTTTTTTTGTTTTTTTCCTCGGTGAAAGAAAAAACCTTGACCAAAGCGGGCACAATTCCAGTTGTCTCAGTAGCTCTAGCCTCCGGCAGGGTGTCAGCTGGGAGTCCAGAGATAACAATTTGCAGAGTGGTCGATGGGAAGATGTCACCACTGCTGAATAGCCTTCACCAAAGAAATGGTGTAATGGGTACCTATCCAAGAAAAAGACAAGAACTGTTGTCAGAATTTTGATTTTTTTTTTTAAGGAATACAAATTCTTTGCAGCAGCATTCACATCATGCGTCAAAACTGTTCATTTATTACTCTTCTCCTCATCAACACCAATGTGTTTACATAAATCTCTGAGAGTTTATAGCGAAGTCCTTGGATGGCATTACTACTGCTGGTACAGCTGTATTTATAGTTGCAAACTTATCTCCTAACTGTTCTCCTAATGTATCATTTTTTCCAGTACAAGTGCTAAAATTGTTTCTCTTCAAAATAATCAAAGCAAGTGTAGTTATTTACAGTTATTTGGTTTGATTTTTTCTCCTCTGCTACAGTCTGCTTTACTTGCCATTACTATGAAATAATTACAAACCAGCTACAGGCAGCAAGTTGTATTAATGGCAGGGACATATCCTAGCTTAACTCTCTCCCATATAACCCAAAATTAAAAGAAAGGAGCATAAGATGAATCAGAACAATTTGATTGATTCTTAGTCACAGTACACCAGATGCTATGATTTGTTCTGATCTGAACCTGACCTGCTAAAAAGCCCTGAGTCTCCCCACTCAATTTCACTACATTCCTAAAGCAAATGTCAGGCACTGTAAGAAACATGTTAGACTGCTTTATATATTTATACAGAAATATGTCCAGAAAGATCAAAAGATAATGTGATTTTGTGTTTTCAATGAAAAGTTGATTTAATAACAAATGATTTTTCAGCACTAACACATACAATTTTTATCTTTTTGTGTACCTGTTTTTATTTCAAAATTTAATCATCTAATAACTCATGGAACTTACTTTTTTTTTTTTTTAAACAAAACACAAACTTCAATACTTAAACAAGATTCTTTTCTGCCTTTTACAACTCTGAGCCTTCTCTGTCTAAATAAAAATGTATACTTAGTATAATGTTTTTAAAAGTATAAATTCTGTCAGTCAGAACCAAATATAGCTTTTGGGGGAATCACCAGCAAAGTGATCTCTTAAATAGACATCCTCCTTGTCTGGGTAAGCAGTGAGGGAGACAAGAGGCATTTACAAAGTGCCAAACATGAAGTGGAAATCAGGGTGAAATTAAAATAGATAACAGGGCATTAATTTGGAGTGAACTCCTGCTACTTAGGAAGCCATGGAAGAAAGAAGATTTCATCCTTTCCACATTTAATTAATCTAAAAAGGCTAGACATTAAATCACATACACATTAAACACTCTGAACTGATTATCATATTCCTACCCACTACTACTAAAACTGAGTGAAATGTGATATCCACTATCTGTTTTCAGTATGTCAGGCTCTTTCAGCTGCAGAACGCCTATGCATTGTGCTGCCAAAGGTACCTAGAGGGCAGAAACATGAAACAAATAAAAAGCTCTTCTGATTACAGACTGTATTTAAAGCCTTTTTATAGTAATCCCTTCTGTGGTACTGCCCTGCACCAGAAAGGCTTTGCTTGGAGGCTGGTGGGATAAACCACAAACCCACTGAGCGTGTTAGCTAAGCAGCAGCAATTTGAAAGCTTCCATATGGGAAAATCCAGTGTCTCCCTCCAGGCAAAACAAAGAGAATAGGCAAGTCTTACCTAAAGACCCTAATTGTGAAAACATGATGCTACAGTTATAAAAGACATCACTCCAACATGGACCAAAATTCTTCTCACAGCGGGATTAACAAGCAGGTGCCATCCTCGTTAGAGGAGCCTAGCTTGAAATGATTAATCCCAACTAGTCATAGCTCAGTTTTGATCTGGCCCTTTGGGTAAATCATGACCATATGACAGTAATTACTGAGAGGGCTGCCAATGAGTGTTAAGGAAGTAGCTGTTCTTTCTCTGTGATGTGTTCACTTCCTAGTTCTCTGTTCAACTATGGTAAGTCCTGTTTGTAGTAGAGGCTGTTTATGCATCCTTGATTTCCCCTCTCTGTGTCTAAGTTACATCATGTTAAAGACATCTGATATTGATAAACTGTCAGTTTATTTCAAAGAGGCAGCAGATTGTTATTTAACGGAGATAAAAATACAAAATGGATTTTCTTAAGAAATGTCAGTAAAACATTTACAATATGTTAGAGTCTTTTCACTAAGCAGTTTGAAATGTCTTGTTCTTGCTCTGAACAGACATTTCAAACCTAGAATTGCTCTAACCTTTATCTCTAACAGTGTTCTCTTATATCCTTTCTTTTACACCTGCAGGAGAGTATGAAAGCCACCATATGGAGTGCCATGGTCCCCAGCCACACGCCACAGCACAGAACTGAAAAACGCACCCAAAATACTAACTGAAAAACAGTCCATATGCTAGACAGCACAATCTGATGAAAAGCAGAATACTCACACCTCCTTGAAAAAAATGTTGTTGTGGTTTACTCATTCTCAAATACTTTCATCACACAGACTCCAAAATTCCAATTATTTTTATTCAGCTGTGTGGCAGCACTTTCTGGTCTGGAACACTCTTCCCTCCCTTTTTCCTCTTCTTCAGGATAGGTCTTCCTATTCCTCTTAGGGCCCTTTTTGGGGTTTTTATTTATAGTTCTTCCAGCACACTGCCTTTTATATGTAATACCTCCAAAAGCAGAAGTCTCTAGTATTTAAAAATCATTTTTGTTTTGGGAATAATTCTCTATTAAGTTGCATTTCATTGTCTTTCATATATAGATAGATAGATAGACATATTTTTACAGATTTTTTTAAATAATTTTGTCCAAGCATAACTAGCGCTTCAAAATCACATGTTATATGAAGTTCGTGAGTATCAAGTCCACAAGACCACATAAACAACGTCACAGCATTCATAAAACTGAAAACTAAGAGGTACTGTTGGTGGTTTTTTCCTCATTAAGGCATAATTTCAGTGTTCAGGGCTGCACTTACAGCAGTGGATAGAAGTAACCCCGACAGTGACAGAGTGTGTTCAGTGCTCTGATTCCAGTGTCTTCACTGTCATTTGTGTTTACTGACTCGAGTGTGACGGCAAAACTGACCTGCAACCATTTTGTACTTTTTGTTTAAAGATGCTCTTTTATGAAATGCTATCACTTTCTGTACAAACAAGATCCAGAGTACAAAAAACTAAGAAATAGGTACACTTGTAATTGATGCCACTAATTACCCTAGGACAAAAGTGCACCTTTACATCTTGTTTCTAATCTCCAAAATGTTACTCCCCTCTCCAAACAGGGGCAAAAGGCAATCATATCTCCTCATTCACACTTTGCCCATATAAAAAGTAACTTAGGCCTTTAAAAATAAAATTCTCTGTTAGTGTAATTAAAGTGTTAAGCTCTAGCTTTCATATCTAAGCTTGTATTCCCTATTTGCCTTACAAATGTGGAGTCCTGGCAATTACAATTATGAAAAATATGAAGTAAAAGAGCTGGTGTGTAATTTGGAGAGTGTGTTATGTGATCTGGACAGTGCACGTAGCATGTCTTAGCTGAGCAGTAGCATGCTGTCCAAGTGAACAGCTGTAAGAATCAAAAAAACCACCAAAAAACTCAAAAAACTAAACATAAAAAATATCCACTAGCTATCCAAACTCTCATCTTTATGTTCTCAAATAGCTGATACATAAAACCTCAGACTGAATAATATACATCTGAAAAAAACAATAACCTCTTCATTCAATATACATCATAAACCTTACATTTTCCCCCATCTGCTGTACAAAAATTAAACTATGTTTAAGCCACAGTGTTCTGGTGTACACTGCTAATCTGAAAAATGTTACTACTCTACTTCACCAAAACAATCTGCTAGTGTCAAAAAGACACTATTATGCACTGTCTCGAGGGGCAATTTTGATTTGTTGAAAACATTCAGATCATGAATAAGATCCTCAGCTTTAAGGAATAGTCCCCCTCACTGCAAGCAATTAAGGGTAATTTACACCCACTGAAAATCTCTCTGAATATTTTGCTTCACTCCACAATTTCTAAAACAAGGCATAAAGTCTAGTGTTCGCTGTTCGTGTGTCACAATAAGCACCAGTAGATAAGGGCAAATTTTCAGTCTCAGAGAGATCCTCTTGGAAGCACTCCTTCCCCACATCTGAGATTTCCCGAGCCCTATAGGGCAGTTTGCTGGAGGCTCTTGAGATCATCTTTGCATCACCTAACCTTTGCAGCCAAAATGCAAATTCCTGCAGACTTCTGCTCACACATTGCTACCAATGTCACAGTGCCAGCTTAATCTATGAACCATATCATTTTCCTGTCAACCTCTTTAACCCAACAGAGAATTTTGTCCTTCAGCATATTTTGTCCTAAAGTGTTTCTAATGTGTAAAATGCTTCAGGAAGAAGTGGAAATCCAAACTCTTTTCCATTACTAAACTCCTCCAGTCTGCATTGCTTTACTCTAGTTTGAAATCTCACTGTCAGCCACTCACTGAAGTTTAACTGAAGTTTACCACTCCTATTTTATTGCCTTCTCTTCCCTCATCCTTCACCCTGCCCCATTAGTCTCCTCTCATCAAATTCCCTCCATTTTAATACTATTTCAAAATTTACTGCACAAATACGGACCTCACTGATTTGACCAGCTGCCACCTGCTAGTAAATCTTACTTTAGCTTGGACAACAATGCACAGTTATCCCACATTTTTTGGTTTTTTCTCTACTTTTGTCATTCAGTAAAATCAGACCCAGGGTGTTGAAACAGTTCCAAGGGTGACTGTTGAACCATGATCCCTTAAACATAGTAGAACCAGCAGGTGAGCCCCCTGACATCTGGACTGCCCTCACTGAAATATTTATGCTTTGACATTCAATTTTACAGTGCCCATTGGATAGGGTGTTACATTTAGTGGCAGAGAAAATTCCCCTTTGTTACAAGCCTACAGCTCCTCCATGTCACACATCCTAAATATTACTGGAGACTCCTTCACAGGCACAGGAGCAGCAATGTGATCCTGGAGACAAAAAGGTTTTGAGAAGATAACATGTCTAATTATGGTGTCAATTGCAATGTGTGGTTATCACTTCTTTCCGGGAAAGAAAAAAAAGAAAAGGAGGGTGCCTTGGAGCAAGTGAGATGGGGACCCTGAGATGAAATGAAGCTCTGAGAGTCAAGGCAGTATGATGAAACCTATTAACTCCCTGTGCCAGATGACATTACAACTACAGACCACAACCTCCTGCCGCTAACTGGCCTAAATATTCACTTGGGAGATCTGTAAATGTAGTGCACATCCTGCAGTCTGCATCTGGTTATCAAGCATAAAACTATCACTGCTCCAAACATATGGCACTGTTACACTAAACTGGCTACAATACCCTCTGACTCAGGTGAAAGGACCTGATGAGACAACAGAAAAACTCTAGGCACACTGCAATAAATTATATGGCTTTTAAAAATGCATAAAGAAAACCAAGGAACGGCTTTTGGTCTTTTATACTGCTCTGCAGTTGATCATAAGATTGCACGTGTCTAGAGTGCTAAATTGTTTGGGTTGTTGGTAGGTTGGTTTTTTCCCCCAAGCAAAAATTACCAAAAGAATGATTTTAATGTTTTTTTCTAATATAATTTTCTCCATGTGAAAGGGCTTTGTTGGCTTTTCACCTTGCCATGGTACATTTGCAAGACTTAAGTTGCTGGGAAAGATTATGCTAATTTGATCAGTTATTGAAGAGAAATAGCAGCAGTATTTGTGGATCTGGGACCAATCAAGGCAAATATTTAAATTTCCGCAAGCTCAATTTCTGCAGTCTCATTTCAGCTGAAGAACGTCACATAATGCCTAAGGATGACTTTCTTGCAGAACTGCTGAATTCCCAGAGGAGGCACTCCTGCATTACTGCTTAGAGTTAAGCCTGGTTTGACAGGAAGAACTGAAATAACCGTCTATTTTATGTACCCTTCCTCAGCTGGAATTTAATGAATTTTATTACCACAAGAAAACAATACCCAGTAGTAGCATGAAAGCGTAGATGAAAAAAAATGTGTGTGATAAACTAAAGGAAAAGGAATGGCTCAAGTAAGGCCTTCCTTGAAGAACCGCTGAACACATCACATACTGAAGCCAATAGACCAAAAACTCACAGAGAAACTTACTAGATAACTCACCACTAGGACCGGCTCCCAAGCAGTGTATTCATCTGTAAACTATTTGAAGTTTAAAATATTTTCTATTTTCATCACATATCAGAGTCAATTTGTGAGTTGAATCCCTTTGAGTAAAGGCTTAGCCAGGTTTATAGTAAAATAGGAATTTAAGTTGGAGTAGAACAATATAAGGTCTTGCATTAATAATGATTTTCTTCAGTCAAGTCTCTGACTGCTGAAGAAACAGAAAAATGTGGGCACAACGTGTATGTGCACACAGGCATACATGAAAAGGATAGGTGAAAATCTACATGGATGTTATATCCATTCTTCTCATCAGAAAATTCACAGTTAATCTGCAGTTGTATAAATGCTTTACAATTACCCTTTCACATGAGCAAATAAGAATGCTTTGCTATTAAATCAATAGCAAATAATCAAGAGTGCTTTGCTATTAAATCAATGAAAGTAGACTTAAGAGAGTTGTGAGGCTGTCATCTGACTTTTAACACAATTCTAATGACCTACATCAGCCTTTAATTACAGTAAAGTCTCTCATTTGTCTCTTGATTAAAACTGCAATCTTTAATGGCTTTTTGCAAGAAAAGAGGCTGTATTACTGATATTTGTATTTTCACTCACATTAACTGGCACACATTTCTAACATGCAGTGGTAGCTCAGATAATTACCTTTGATATTTTCCTAATATTCCAGGTAGTTTTAAATCTTTATTAAGTACTCAAACCCTAGATATTGCACATACTTAATATTAAAAGTGTTCAGAGCCAGGCCTTCCCTTACTGTGGATTTTATTGCAATTGTTTTTTAAATCTTACTTAGCCTTTCTTCATGACCCTGAAAAAGAAGTGTGTCTAGATTAGATCCCCTGGTAGTTGCAGCCTGAAAAGCTATAAAATTGTGTAGAAGGACTTTAAAAAGGATGGCACATTTGGTCCCTGGATAGTTCTTTTGGGTTTGTTAAGTGGGTTTTGTGTTTTTTTCCTCCAAAGATGGTAACACACCCATTGCACTGAAAAAGCTCTAATGAGACACAATCGTACCATTTCCAAAAATCTTCGCTTCACTTCTGCATCATTAGAACTGTTATAATATCGCTGAGAGAAAAATCAGCACGACTTTACAACTGATCTTTATCTGTTGACCTGTTGTACCTTCAGAAGCTACATTGTAAGCAAACTTAATTTAGTTATGCAACTTTGATGCTACTGCTCGTCTGAGCAGCTCTGCACCTGAGATTATGGAGATGCACCTTTTTCAGAAAGAAAGTACCTGGCTTTCACCAGTGACACTTCACTGCAAACTGAAATAGTGTGACAGAGAAACAATAGGTAGATATAATAAGGTAGAAAAGTGAAGTCATGCATCAATACCAAGGAGAGACTGTTTCAGAAACTGGCACGCTCAGGAGTTTGGCTCTTTTATGTATTTATTTATTTGTCCTGGAAAAGCAATTTCTTCTCTGCAAAGCTGCACAGTCACCTATGTTTTAGCTGAAAAATGGCAAGTCAGTATGTCTTGTTAGAGAGACTGTGAAGTATACTCTGCCTTTTCAAGTCTCTGGTTTGACTTGAGCAAGTTATCTATCAGAACATAAGATTTTATCCTTGCAATGGGAAAAGATTAAAGTATCAGCATTTCAGTTCCCAGAATCAGAGCACATCACTAGTCTCCGTCTCCCATTCCTTTCTAAATCCCGGGGAAGACATCGTTTGTAGAATCTTGGCTCACCTGAACTACTTCACCTTTTGAAAGCAGTATAAAGGCTAAATCATATCTCAAAAAGGGATATATTTTTTCTCCATTAGCAACAAGAAGTCTGAGGATCCAGATCACAAACCTCTTGCTACTGGTGTACACAGCCTATTGTAGGAAAGCAGGACATGCCCGTGTGTGGATATGTGGATGGATTGGGGGACAGGGCTGAGGGGGAAGGGTCAGTATCAGCCAAGCACTGCAGAGCTAGCCTTGCCAGCTGAATACTAATCAAAGAAATAGCTCCCATAATTTCAACGTTTGCGGACTCTAAAACATCCTTGACACAGAAGGACGAAAGCTCTGGGAAATAACTCGGGAAATTTCCTTGCCTCTCGAGTCTATTGCACTGTATCATCACTGCCGGACTTCAAGCCCAAGTGAGACAGATGCTTTGGCTTGGGAGGAAGGACTGAGACAGTCAGGACTTTGGGCTGCCTATATTTTGCAGAAGTCTGTGGTCCTCCCTTCCCCCACCCCACTTCCCCGCTTCTCTGTGAGACTTCTCCAAAGAGTCAAGAGTGATGCTATTGTTCTCTTATTTCTCAGAAGGTGCACACGCGCCTGTAGTCCCAGTGCTTTCACTTTCCACGGTTTCCCCGCCGCACCTGGTGTTCGGTGCTCCCGCTGCCGGTCCCAGCCGCGCTGCCCGGGCCGCCCCCAGCCCGGGGAACGCGAAACTTACGGCCGCGGCCGCACCGTCCCTGGCGGCTCCGCAGAGCCGCGGCCCCGCTCCGGGCAGGAGCCGCTCCGGGGCGAGCGGGAGCGGGGAAACAGCACACAGCCCTTTCCCGCAACTGCTCCGACAGCCCTTTGCCTACTGGGGAAGGGAAGGGGAAAGAAGGCAAGGAAAGGTACAGGTGCAGCAGCACTTACCAGCTCCCCCTCTCCCTCGGCTGCCCAGTGCGGTGAGTATTTTAATCCCAAGGGCCGGCGGTGCCTCCGCGGCGAAGTGCTGGCGGGATGCTCCCAGGCGGGGGGCGCGGGCTGCGGGCGGCGGGGCGCCCACCGGGCATGGGGACTGCGCGCCCGCCCGCGCACTCGCCCGCGCCCGCGGAGATGGGAGCGCTGCCGCTGCTCCGCTCCTCCTCCTCCACGGCACGGCGCGGCACAGCACAGCGCAGCGCAGCGCGGCGCAGCTCAGCCAGCCGCTGGGCACACGATGGGAGAAGTGGGTGCCGGTGCCAAGCCCAGCTCCGACTGGGTGCGGATCGTGGCTGCGGGAGGAGGAGGAAGAGGAGGGAGGGAAGGAGAGGGGAGGGAGGGAGGGAGAAGGCAGAGGAGGTGGGGATGCTGCTCTGGGCAGGGGATATCACGGCTCGGTGGCTGGAGCAGGCTTCCAGCTCCGTCCGAGGGAGCGCGGAGGCGGCACAGGGACTCTTTGTACCTCCCGAAGACCCAGCGGTGGCTATTGAAGAGGGATCCAGGGAGCAAGCAGACTGCCCGGCCCCACTACCCCCCCGCCTCTCCTCCTCCTCCTCCTCCTTGACAGGATATACAGATGGAGTCCTTTGGATAAAAATCAGGAGCCGGGCTAGGGGGTGGGGCGGGAACCAATCTCTCTCCCTATTTGCATTTGAAACGGGGAGTTGAAGGAGAGACTTCAAGACTTTTTTAAATTTTTTTTTATTTCTCCCCCCACGACCCACCACGCAATTTGTCCTACAAGCTGCGACTGAGATTTCGAGGCGTGAAGAAAAAGTCGCAAAACTAAACCGAACTTGCAGTCCCTGCTTTAAAGCTTTGCCCTTCCAGCCTGCCCAGCCATGCCACTCGTGAAATCCACACTCTCTTCCCCGGTCTGTCCGCCTGCCTGGCGTGGGGCAGCAGCGGGTATTGGCCCTGCCCGGACCGGGGTCCCCTCTCCTGGTCCCTGGGCAGGGCACGGAGGCACCACCGACCTGCTCAGGGGACCGAAAACCTCGCAGTCCTGCTGCCCTCTGTCTCCCTAGAGCTGCTGTCGCGCCTCCCCGGTCACTGTTTATACCGCGGGGTGGTGGTGAGCGGGGAGAGGAGGATTAAAGAAAATAAAAATACGTGGAATAACTAAACCAGGTGCTTTGATAGAATAAAGGGTGGAGAGAGCGGTGCACACCGGCAGCAGGAGAAGGCTCAGTGCCACGCTGGGCTCATCACCCACGCACAGCCCCGCAACCCCGGAGATGCTCGGGGCAGCCGCTCTGGGAAATGAGTACCTGCTTTGTTTGGATGCGGTCCGGCTGGGAAAACGGCAGCACTAACTTTCTGCCTCGTTTCAGCACTGCTGAAGCCGTTTGGGTCTGCAGAATGAAGCAGATCTACAACTGAAACGTGATCAGCCAGGAGTCAGCACGCCTCCTGAAAAAAAAAAAAAAAAAAAAGGCAGAGGTTCCAAATGTTGGCATAGCTGCTGAACTGACATTTTCCACGGACAAAAATATTTTTAACACTTACTGTTTTTAGAATAATGGATCGTACCAAGGGCAACTGTGAGATATGCACCTTGCCCAATGTCTTTTGATTTATATTTACCAGAAAAGCATTCTCAACGTGCTATGAGCAAGCTAATAATATGCATATGTAATTAATTTTCATTCCTACTATACATTATACTATGAAGTGTGTTATTAACACTAATAAAGTAATGTGCGGATAAAATCACTTAAAAAGAAAACCCAACAACAAAACAATTAGTTTGGATCACAAATGATTTTTTAAAAATAATTTTAATTTCTGAATTTGTTTGTAGCCTTTGAATACACAAATGCAACATGAAGGACCATTTTAATAAATTTAATTTGTAACTGCTATGTGTTCCTTGTCTTTAAGCTTCACTTTCAGACATGATTTCCAATGTCACCCTTCTAATCAGAGGGAGGCAATTCAACATCATGGCATTTGTGAACTGAAGAAGTGGTTTAAAGAGAGCAACTAGAAGGAATCTTCATTCTTCAAGTTGTGGAGTGTCTGAGTGCATGGTTACAACTTAATAAGATGTATTCAGGCAAGAAAATCCTGAAACATGATTGCACACAGTTGCCTAAGATTGTAATTAAGGATTCGCCTTTCCTTTGTTCTCCTTTTCCCAATCCCTAATTCATCTTTTACAAGTTAATCAAAATAAGACTCTTTGCACTGATCCTTAGAGGACAAGGTTCAAGGACAGATTATCTTTTTTTTCATCATGAAATATCAAAAACACCTCCGCTTTATCTTCTTTCAAATTCATTCAGAGATGTCACCAGTAGGTTGAAAATTCATCTTTTACTACTTAATTTATTAGCTATGACTTCAATGATGAAAATAGAACAGTTAAAAACAGAGAAAAAAATTTTTTTTTCAAATAGCATGATATAAAAAAAGAATCTACCAGGGGCCATGAGCTTCCTAAACGTCAGCTAAGATCCTCAAACTTTGTCTCTGCTCTTCAGGTTGAAAATATGGACTAAATAGTTTTACAGTTGCTTAAAATTATTATAAAGGAAAGACTCCTTCTTATTAATTTTTATTCTGTTCCAGATATTATTAATGGAGAAATGAAATAGTCAATTATCACCCAATTAAAAAGCTTTCATGTGTAGACCTTCACAGAGTATTTCATGACATTCTTCCTAGCTTAACAGACCTCTATCAAGGATGTGCTTTATGTTCCAAAAATCTAGTCTCTCAAGCAAAACCTTTTATTAAACTGTGTGTAAGTGAAAACATTTGAACTTATTTTTGCTCTGTTGAATATAGGATAGATATTTCTGTCTTATTATTTTCCTAAATGCTTATGTTGTCATATCAAAATAAAATGTATGAAACCCTTTGACTTTCATGGGAGCAAAACAGTGACTCCAAACAAAATGTGTGACTAAGCAGACCAATTTAATTTCGTTGCACAGGCAGAATAAAATATAAAGAAGCAATTATTCTTAGTCACTTTTGGCAGTCTAACATTTTTAGAAACATAGGCAAATGTATATTTTTTTAATACAATTTGTTCTTGACTATCTTGATTGTGGGTTTTTGCCAATGAGTCAATCTATTCCAATGCATTGACTGGATCATGTTGGCAGTAATCCATACCTACAGCACTGTTGTGTTTCTTTCTAATATGTTTTGTAGTGCATTTACTCATCCTGAGATGTACGGGTATACCACTTCCAGAGGAAAGTCTACAATTTGTACAAACAAACCTTGGACCATGCTAGACTGTCTCTTAGGTAGGCCTGTATGGACTAACTGTGGGCATCAGAGTGCATTGGTACTGGCATCTTTCCCATCTTTTGACTTCTGAAGCTATCAAGGATGCCTCTTCATGGTACAAGTTCCATTGCTGTTCTGTATAATGCATCAATAAGCAGAATTAGGACCACAAAACCTGAAACCATGTGCCCTGAAACATGCTCTTAAATGCTTCTTAGGCAAGGAGAGCTTTGGTGACCACTGCTTATGGAGGATTCTGACCTGAAGCACAAAAGAGAGAGATTTCATGGTTGTATTCAGTCCCCTGAGCCTCTGACTGTCTCAGAAATTATGACATTTCTATCAGTGCACTCATAATACACATTCTGAAAAGGAGCAGTGTCAGGTAACTGCTACCTGGGTCCTGGTAATTCACTGTGTGGGAAGAAAAACTTTTATTATGCACTCAGCAATAGCTTGTAGAATTCCTTCAATATGAAAATGTATTACGCTCAGAGGCAAAATGTTAACTTTTCCTTTTCTTAAAAATTTATGTGGATATTAGTCTTTCATGAGGCAAGCAGGAGAGCTTGCAGTTTGGTATCTTTTCTAAAGGAAAACACTTCTTAACCATCAGCACATGGTTCCCCCATACAGGTACCTCTATGTTACTCTATGTATGCCTCTGTATGTTACTCTTAGCCAAGGGCTTCCACTGTCCAGAAATACTACTTACAAGCAGCTACAATTCTGATGTGAATATCTTACCTTCTGCATCACCAGGGAAGTCACTGTCCATTGCTGTGGTTGCACTAGCTCTGATTCCCATCTAGAACAGAGCATTGTTTTTCCTCAATCTTCTTTTGTTCTCGTTTCTACAAATAGCAGAAGGCAAATCAAAAAGCCTGTTGAAATTCAGGGCACTCACTGCCTTTAACAAGACACTCAACAGAGGGATGTCTCTGCCTTTCTGTGTCCTCCCAGTTATGTTTTAATTCCCAATTTAAACTTGGAGATTTTTGAGACAATTATATTTTTTCTACATTCCAAGAGTTTTTTTCCACCCAGTGTGGAACCACAGTGATTATGGGGGCTTGCCAATAACAACAAGTTCAACAACCTGTTCTTTAGACTATAATTTGCAGAATATCTTATAAAGGTATGTCAGCCAAAATGGCATAATAACATGAACTAAATTATGGTAAATAACAGTGGTGATTCAGTTAGGGAATTTATGAGGTCTCTTTGTGTACACACAACCACCCATTCTTCTTAGGAAGTGTTACCTTATAAATTCAACATTACCACCATGGCTCCATCTGTCTCGCTTTGGCTCCTCTCTGTCCTCCCTTGAGCTTCCACTTTCTTTCAATGACATATTTGGTCCATATATACTGGCAAATCTGAGTAACTGATATATTTGCAAGAGTGGTATTCTTCAAAAGTAAATCTAGTTAATCTAAGGCAATGTAACTGTAAAAGTAATAAGAAGTTACAGTTGCCTGAGGTAATAAAAGTGAATGCAGTTAAAATGGAGTTTGGGTCATCAGGAAGAACAGGGAAAAGCAACAGAGGGAGTTGTAGGAAAGGAACTTGTAAAGTTAAGAAGCTGTAGATTGAAAATAGGATTGTTTAATCATAAGGAAGCTGTAAAATTAAAAGAAAAAGATTCTACCATTGAGGGTAATTTATTAGTCGCACACCAGTTAGAACAGCACAAGAATAAATCAATTGAAAAACAACTGCATGGAAAGAATTTTGAAAATGTCACAGGACGATGGTGGCAAATGGTAGGTAGGCTGTCAGAAGACTGAAAAGAGAAATGGAGAATTTCATTATGGCCACACAGGAATGGGCTATTTGTACAAGCAAGGATAGATGACTTAAAAAAGCCCTAAGACCAGAATGGAAGCTTTGTGGCCAGGCTCCAGATGCTATTCATCATATTATAAGTGGATGTACCAAGCTGGCCAGCACTGAGATATGATACAGAGTGACAAAGCTGGCAGTGTGGTGCAGTGAGTACTCTGCAAGAAGAATGGATTACCAATAGGGGAATTAAAAAATAAATTCAGCAGCAGACAAAGAAAGGTGCTAATAATAAAGACATTAAAATTATTTTAAAACATTAGAATGAAATAAGGGGGGTTATGAATAAGAGATAGGAAATGCAATATTATAAGATGATTAAAAGGGAGAAAGAAACATTAAAAAGCTCCTTTTTTCTGTTTCATTCAAAAATGCTTTCCAAACAAAAAATGACCAAAGATGGAGTCAGGACAGGAGCAGAAGAGAATCCTGTTTCTGAGAAGTGCAAGCAAAGTGCCAACCACTTGTATATCTTTGGTCCTGCACTAACATGGTAATGGTTCTAAGTTAAACAGTAGCTCTCTATCAGACCTCACACAGATACTTTTATGAGCATCTCTTGATAAACACAATCAAATCATTCAAATTGTGTTCAAAAAAGCACGTGGGTCTCAGATTGATGCTTCAAGCCACCAAGATGTTGCTGGTGGAGAAGCATTTCTGTCCTTCTAATCAGCACTCCTCTGCTTTTTGATATATGCTGGAAAAATAGAGGTTAGATACGTTTCTGCTGGATATCAAGATAAATTCTGCCATACATTCATACTGTGGCACAACTGAAGTAATTTTTTCAGAGGAATTGTGATAGAAAATGAGAACATTTGTCTGATCCTATGAAAAGCTATACATAGGAAGTCCAATTGACTTCAGGGAGTTCTGCATGCTTCAGGGAGATTGCTACTGTGTAGCATCCATCTGAATATCTGCAGCTAAGTTACTTGTGAAAAATACCGATATACACACAATTAAGCCAGTAACTGCCCACACAGAGAAGGATGTCTATCTTCAGGTCAGATTCTAAACTCTGCATCAACTATACAAAATTAATACAAATAACTCCTCCACTGACCTCTAAACCCAAAGTGTTCCAGTGTGATTTGTCAAGACGAGCTTGAACACTTGCACAAGTAAAAGCAGGTATTACAGCTGCAATTTTAGAAGTCTTTTCTGAATAAATGGCCCAAATTATGTATACTTCTGCATCATAACTGATATTCAAGATGCTCATAACCTTCCCTGTGTGAAAACTTCAGCTGAGTAAGCAACTTTTTTATTACTCTTTGTAGGTTTTCCCCTGACCACAGCAATAATTGGACAAGCACTCTCTCTTTCAGAATAACCCTCCAAAACTGAAGAGAAAACAAGGCAAAAAATCCCCAACAACCCCAAAACACTATACATTTTCAAAATGTACCATCTGAGTATTACAAGCACAAAAAACATTACAAACAAGGAGCATGCTCGTGACCCTTCTTCCCTTTAAGGAATCCAACTTTTCAAGTTTGAAAGTTAAACTAAATGTTAAACTCCTGTACCTGAATATTTATGTAGAAAGGTTTTTCCTCCCGCATGCAAGCAGTTGTATAGGAAGCAGATGGAAACGTCTTCTAAGTGAGTTAGAGAAAAAAATGTCACTATCTTCATCATCCTGAACTGCCCACTCTCGAAATTACTTGGTGTGAGTGCTGAAGGAGATATAATTTCATATGTCAATTTTCCACCCAGCTAATGTATCCATCAAATTTTTTATTCCTTAAGAATGACAACTTAGACATTACTTTTATACTTAAAATGTTAAAAACCTTATAAATCCCTTAATCCTATCCAGTTTCTACCTTTCTTTGGGATAGATTCTGCATGCATTAATATAAGTGGGAAAATGTTGTTTCGTCAATGAGAAAAAGATTAGTTTTATGAAAAACTAAGTTGTTGTTGGTTTGAAAACTATCTCAGAATATGGAGCACAGCATTTTGTCCCACTCCTACAGAAGGTGGTGGAAATCTTTGCCTGTTGCCATGAAGATGCAAATCCCAAAGCATCACACCAATGGTTGTGCTGCAAGAATAAAACCAGAGCTTGAGCAATCCTTATTTCCTCCTGCTTCTACCCATGGCTTTGTGAACAAGGGAAAAAAAGGGCTGAGGGCAGATGAAAGAAAATAGCAGTTCTGTGGAACTTGCTTCCTCCCACACTTAGCAGGTCAATAATGCCCTAGCACCAGAAATAATTCATTCAATCCCTTTCACTCTTTTATCATATTTCCTCCAGTTTGGCCTTTGGAGACATCGGCACTGGTCACTGGAATGCTGTGTCTAATCATTCAGCAGCACTGACCTTGGTGTTACCAGCCCTGGAAGCCTTGGTATTTCAGAAGAAGTATTGCTTTTGTTTTCCTCTCAGTCACTGAAGTTTGTCACATATATTTCTGTTGAAAACTTCCTGGGACAAGGGGTTTTTTAGGTCAATCATGGGACACAGAGCAAAAGCACCCTGATCTCAGTGTGAAGTACTACCACACATATATATATATATTAATAATTTACTACACTCATGAATATAGCACACACATGAGTCAGCTACTTTAAGACATCCCATGTCACGAAGCTTGTGTTCATCCATAGATATTAATTTTGTTTTGAACTTACTGACCATGGCCTGATCAAAACAAAATTCAGTAAAACTGGAGGCTGCACAGGGTTTCTCCTTGAGGATTCTAGCAATATCTTCTGTGTCCACAGACGTGCACTTATATCAACCTTTATTGCTATTATATGTAATTGAATAATTCTACTAGAGTTCCTCTGAGTAGCTTTTATTTAATTTACTATAGTTATCCTCAAAATAGGGGAAGGCTGATAAGAATGACTTTGTGTATGGGATGCAATATACATCCTCTGTCTCAAGGCCGACAAAGGAATAGGTGCCTTTTGAGCAGCAGATGCCTGCAGGAGGATAATATACCCACCAGTTACTCAGCTGCTTCATCTGTCATTTTTATGAAGGTATGTCATGGTTGGACAGAGCAAAATTGCCTGTGAAAAGCTATGTGAGGAAAAAAGGGAGAGAGAAACAGGTAACTGCTTCTTCCTAAGTGCTGGATGAAATTAATGTTTATGGGGGGGGGGGGGGGAAACACACAGGAAAACAAATATAAGAAATAACTTTGTAAAATATATCTTCTTACAATATCAGTCACCTCAATAGTGCTAAAATGCTGCAGTTGTTCCACAGCTATTACTAGTTACTTTAAAAGATAAATTGATGTGGAAATTAGAAAGTAGCAGATGTGAAGCAATCTTAAGTATAAATTCCTTTACATTTCTTATTAACTGTAGTTAAGATTTTAGTTGTCAAACACCCTTTAGTTCAGACAACAAAAGCAAAAAAGGGAAAAATTAACTGTTCTTCAGTGTTTTAAGCCCACTGAGCCCTGTAAATTGGTGAAGATTTGTTTTCTGACATTTTCACCAGAAAAGGGAAGAGTGGGGGAGGGAATGGAGAACTATTTCTCCAAAAGCATTCTGACCCACAAAAAGACCCAACTGTATGTGTTGGGAAACATGTCCAAACACTTCTCTATTTAAGGCTTTTTTCTCTTTCAGTAAAGTGTCAGTAGCTCTTTGAATAGCTATTGGCCTTGGCCAAGACCCTAGTGAAAGGCAACAGATGTTGCTAAGATTGTACCCAGGCTATCCTCTATCCTGTTTCATTTCTGAAAGGGAAAAAGAGAGAAAGGGAGAAGAAAACTCGCTTTAAATCACTGGACCATTTTGTACTTCAGCAAATCTGTTTGCACATGCTCGACTGGCCTCGCAGAAAAGGCTGAGCCTTTTGCATTCAGCCTGAGGTCAGTCCTAATGCTCTGTTCAGTGGTCCACACTCCTTTCACATGGAGCAGCTGCCTCTGATTGCTAGAACAAATTGAGGTGATTCAGGCCACCAGCAGGGCCACAGTACAAGTGCTTTTCACCAGAAAGGGAGGGAAAGCCTTAGAACAGGACCAACTGGGGCTGTCCACAATAAACCGTAGGATTAATTTGATACAGTCAATATTAAGACATGCTCTTGCTGAAAAGTAGGCCATAGTGACATAAACTACAAGACACTTGGACTGAAAGAAGAGGGAAGAAAGTAGTGTTCAAACATTTATTAAGTTACACCTAATTATTTAATTGGGGAACATTTAAAATGGTAATAGTGACGACAGTTCAGGCTTGGGAGCATCCTGCTGTCTAACTGCTGGCAGAATATTCTTCAGGTAAGTGGGACTAAAGATCAGTTGCATCAACATCTCCCTAACAATATTGTTTGAAATATTGACTGCAAGTTCTCTAAACTATTTCTGTGATAAGTTTACAGAGAGGAATAATCAACGGCACCATTTCCTACCACATTTATCAACCTGTTTCAGTGACTGGAAGTGTCTACATAGCTGTTACCCAAGGAAAAAAAAAAAAAAGGGAAAGAAAAAAATATTTGATATTTACCCCTTTTTAAATTCTTTCCAATCTACGAAAAGAGAGAAGAGCACAGAGCAGGCACTAGCAGGGAAATATGAAGGCAAAACCTTCCCACTTTCCCTGGTGCAGCCAAGCTCCTGCATTACTTGCTTCAGTCCCAGACATCAGAACACAGAATCTTCTGCTGTGTGAAGGATCAGGCCAACAGCTTTTCGAGTCTGAGGCTGAACAAAATACAGTACTGCATTAAGGCACAATACCAAGCACTTACCACTTCAAAAGGAAGCACGCTTTGATGCCTCTGAAAGGAAAGCAAAATCTCTACAGATAGGTAATTTTACCAGACTGGTCAAAAAAAATGAGTGCTAATGTTAATTCATAAAACTGTGGATTTAAGATCAGGAGAAATTAGGAATTACAGCATTTAGTCTGGCTCTGCATTTAGATGGAATGGCTGAGTATAACACATGGCCTTTGAAGTGCAGTTATCCAAGAGGTAGCTTATTAAGCTGAAAAAGAAAGGAGAAAAATTTTACTATTTACCTAAGTAGCAGGTATAGAAACAGAATTTAAGGGAAAATATATGCAAAAATCTACCTGTTAACTCAGAAAAAATTGAGATGCAGAAAGATGTCCAAATAGTGTATCAGAATCTGTGATACATGGCTTCACAAAAAAAAAAAAAAAATCTTTCAACTCCTTGAATTATGGACACAAAACTGAGGTGCATCTCAATCTTGCTTTATTAGCATTTCATCCCATTACTTGCCACTGTTGTCACATAGAAAAATAAAAAAAAATAAAAGTTTCAGGTTCAAAGAAAAGTTTTAAAAGAAGACCAGGAGGAGATGCATCTTCAACAGAAAATCCAATTTTAATTTTCCTTAAAAACAATAAGTAAGTAAATACCCATATCATGAAATCTTCATACCGTTTCTTAAAACTTTCTTTTCTTTAAGGCACTGGATATAATAAATGCATGAGCTTTGAAAAGCTGCATCTGAAAACTCACTCCTGATTATAATATGTGGTTTTCAGCTAGGCAAGGGGTGGAATTGTGTGTTTCAGTGCCAATGACAACAAAGCCAGCTGAGACATTCCTTTCCTTTCCTCCTTCCTTCCTACCCTCAGGGCTCATGCTTGCTCTCTGGTCAGCAGGAGTGACATCATATGTGTGAAGACTCACAGTGCGAAATAGTTCAATGATTCAAGTTAAATCAACCAATAAAAAAGAGAAGTTTTCAATTAATTTTGTTTAACATGTATTGTTTCCCTGATCAACTTCACAGCATGAGTCCATATGCAACTATGCGGAAGAAAAAGTAGGGATGAGAGGGCAGAAGCAAGCAAATTAATCTTACACTTTCAGTTTCCTTCAGAAACATTCCTTCCCCTTCTTTGGGAAGCTTAAGTTAAAAGGTATTTTGGCATATCTGCTGTTTTATTATCTGGATTTGATCTCATGCTGCTAGTTGGGTATATATTCTTCTGGTTTTCTCTTATGGTCTTTTTCCAAGCCTCTGCTAACTCTTAGTTTCCCAAGGTACAGATATCAAATGAAAAAGGGGAAGGAATTGAACCTTGCCAAGGTCTTCAGTGGCAAGTTCTGGAGATGGAAATGGAGCCTTCTGGGATTAATCTGACAAGAAAGATCAGAGTCACTTCAGCATGCTTCTGCCTACACTTGCCAGATTTATACTGCATGTGAGCAGGAATGTATGACTGACAGTGTCAAATACTGCTGAGGAGAACAGTAGAAAAGGTATGGGCATTTGCCAATTGTTACTCTGATGCGATACAGGGTTTAATAAGATAGGCACCAGGGTATAGAAAGGGACCAAATTCATGTTTAATAGAAGCAAATTCTCATTTGGACTTCTACAGTTTCTTCTTGTGCATAAAAAATAATGAAATAATAGTGAGTGTGCAACAGCTTGTGCCTACCCTCTCTGGATAATACATCCTATTTTAAAAAATAATATCATTTCCCATATGTTCATTTACACTTTTTTCATGGTATACAAAAAAGGAGTTATATATATGTGTGTGTGTGTATTTATGATTCAGCAGAATGTAGCCTAAGACCCAAATACTGAAGCCCTCAGAATTTAAGCAGATAAGTTACTAGAAAAATTTTAAAGACCTCCTCTTTAGAGAGAATTCATGGATGGTTATTGCTATGCCAGGTTTTAATAAAGGTACTATACATATCCCATTAGTTGTACTCCAGGCACTTCTAGTACTGAAAGGAACAGGCAAGAGCCGTGCAGATCTAAGTCTGAGCTCCTGTGTGTGTGTGCCTCCTAATTGGTAGCACTGACCAAAGGTCTATAAGGATCTCTGATCAGTATAACATGAAAAGGAAAAAAAGCTACAAAGCTTATGAGATTTTTACATTCTTAAAGGGTTGGTACTACTTGGGATAGTTAACAAAATACACAATAGAAGCAGGCAATATAACTGATTTAGAATTTCAAGAGCATTTTGAAAGATTTCTTCTTTTGAGGATATTAAGCAATGAGAGGGGATGATGCACAGTCATGTCATGGATTAAAAACTAATTAGGAGATGGAACACAGAGGAGGAATGTATTCCAGCTCACAACCCAGAAGTGAGTGATTGTTTTTACACAGCAGTGCCAGAGCAAGCCTTATTTGCACAAAACTGCACTCTTTGCTCTCCAGTATCCTTACAAATTAAGAAAAAATAAATCAAAACACTATTTTAAAACTTCTTTCCTTTTTCAGTATAACTGACATGGCGTGATCTTCAATGTTCAAAGGATACCATGAAATTTACTTTTGTTCTTGACTAGTTACCTGGAAGAAAGAAGTTATAGGGAAATTTCAAGATTAGCATAGTGTTTCTTTTTCTACTTGCGTAAGCTAATGAAAACTGAAGGGGAGTGATCATCTCTGAAGTGTCTTCTTTCTCTGCAGAGAACTACACTGGCAGTAGTTGGCATGCAGTATGATCACCTGACTAATTTCTTGTTTACATGAGGTACCTACATTTGGCATGTTGACAATTCCAGGACTATCAAGAAGACTGGACAGAAATTCAGAGATTTAGCCCACTATGGATCTATGGGAACACTTCAGGGCAAATTATGCCAAATTCTTCCCTTTCTAGTCCTTCATGGGGTTCCCTTCAGTAATGATTCTTTGCTCTCCAGGACCTCTGGCACCCATTAGCATCTGGCCGTGCTGAAGGGATGGGTGATCACTGTAATGCCACATTGGCTGCAGAGGATACCCCAGCGAGAACTCATTACTTCAGTTTGGTTCACAAGCCTCACTCTCTTTGGTCCTTGAGGCCACAAACTGCAGGTAGCCTGCTAATGAAGTTAGGAGCCTAAGGTAAGGAATTTCTCTGCAGAATAAAAAGCTTTTTACTGCACAGGAATCTGCTATCCTCCTTCTTTGTAAAATTGCATAAGAACCTGATAAGAGATAGAGTGAATATAGACTGAAATGTTAACAAATAAAGAACATAATCAAAGATTTAGTATTCACTTCAGGCATGTTTTCACTAAGGGACTTCATTCATTTGCATTTATGAAATATCATTTTAGTCTTTGGTCAGTATCTTTAAGGTCTATCAAAAATCATCCAAATGAAAGACAAACCAAAAGATTATGAAAGGTTTTGATCTTGATTTAGTTTTAAACCCAGAATAAAGAAATGATTTATGAGTGAGAGGATTAGCATATACAGAAAGTTACACTGCACTATAATCCCCTGATAGACAAATAAAATATCAGAGAAGTAGAATCAGAATATGGATGCAAAATAGTTGACAGAAAATGAGATGACGGATAACAGAGCTAATGAGTGTTTTGGGGAATGAAAAGGACATATCGGTTGCAGTTTGTTTGCACACAACATTTTTCTTTGAGAAACCCTTGCATGGTTGTGATAGTTAGGGCAGCTCACTGGTTCACTCAATTGCTTCCTCTTACAACTGCCAAAAACTTTGCTTCACCCACATCTACTTGAAGAACTTAGCTTTTCTTGCACACAATACATAAAGCACTACATTTTTGTACATAGAGACATATTGAAGTGCTTCATGATCCAGGGTTGAATCTCTGGTTGCAACCAAAAAAATTTCAAAAGAGGAGACAGACTATGTGATATCAAGTGCCTGTGGAGAGGGCTCCAGGACTTCAAAGCATCTGACACCAGCCACTTTCTCAGACAGTGATTCTGCTCAGGATAGGCTTTGGATCTGAATCAATACCACAATTCCTGTGTAATAATAGCATAAGGTGGCCACAGAACTAGTCACAACTTTGCAGGAACAGTCCTAAGTGTATATAGTGTGAACGTAGTGTCACATCTTTACTTTTCTAGAAAAATTCAATGATGTGCTCTTTCACACAAGTTTAACCCAAGAAGGAAGGCTATATCCATTACTGAAGAGTTTAAAATGATGTTTTGTGAAAGTGGGAAATGGATAAAGGATTTGCATGATATTACAGTAAAAATAAGTATTCTTCTATGTAATGCCATGCTTCCTCAAAACACTTTATAAGCATAAACTAATTAATACTTAATATAGTATACATTAACATTATTTTTCATTTGTCCCCAAGACAAAGTGTTCCATAAAGTAATATTCCTCAACTCCCCCAGGCTACATAGGCTTGAAAACATGTCACTGAGTTGAATATCACAAAAAACCCAAGAATCCCTTCCAGTCCAGAAGTTTTCATTAATATACTAATTTACATTCAGTATATTTTGACTTCCCTCCATACTTTATGAACTACCATATGGTACTTTGTTTGGTGTTCAGGTAAAAAAACAAAAGACAACAACAACAACCAAACAAAGAAACAAAAAACCACAAAGAAACCCCCAATAGAATTAAAAAAAAAAAAAAAAAAAAAAAGTAGAAGTAAGTAACACAAACGCCACAAAAAGCTATAGGGTAATGTGAGACTAAGTCATCCCAAGAGAGCATGCTTCATATAAGATTTGCACTTCAGTTTTGGACTACTTTTGCTATTTTCAGTTCAGAGTAAAACACTGTTCTCAGTTTGACTAGACTTCAAGTATAATTTGGATGCCTTTCCATTCGGAGGCAATTACAAAGGTGATAAAACTTCTTACCAGCTTAGAAGCCTCCAAACCATTTTATGCTCTTATCTAGAATATACAAAAGTGTTTTAATGTTGTTTCAAAGGACAAATTTATAGAGAAATTCCGCTTCAAAAGGCAACTCCCCAAAACCCCCTTATAGTACAAGGTTTATTAAATATTATGTTAATTAACTAATATATCAGCTACTCTGATGTAACAAAATAAAACTAATACAATTTGTCACTTTAGAATTTTGTCACTGTAGAATAGCAGATAGTTATAAAGGTTAACTGACCTTATCATCAGACACAGTGACAACACTCACAGAATAACTGCAGAATGAATTTACTATAGATTCCCATCCAAATATATTTAGCCCTTAGCAGTTCAATTAATTGGTCCAACAGCAGTCTTTATATTTTGGGGGAAAAAGAAAAAGAGTACAGAAGAAATTAAGTGAAAAGTACACCATAATTTAACAGAAGAAATCTAAAAAAGAAGAACAAGTCATAGTTTAATTATGTTACAGTCTGTTAAAACTCTTAAAATATAAAGCATATAAAGCATAAGCTATGAAAACTTGTATATCAAATTAAAGAAACTTAGAGTGAGTTTTGAGTTTCTTTTCCCAAAGCTGAATTCTGCATTAACTTTGGTCACCCAAGTAATATTTATGAACATCTTGAAATATTTCTATAGAGAGAGATAATAAGAAGATTTGTTTGTATGAAGTGGGGAAAGAGATAAAATATTTCTAGAGTTTTTAAACTTCAATTGTTATTTTTAATTGATAAAAAATCTCCCTTGAAGAAACTAAACAGTATTTTTCTAGTTGTTTTATGTTCAGTAAATACAGCAGTCTTAACAAGGAAGTAGACCCAAAAAGCACACAAACTAAATTTATTCTTCAGAAATATCCTTACTATACAGAGTCACTTTGTCCCAAACATGATATGTAATTAGAGAAATTATGGCAAGGGGCATTCCAGTACTGCTTGCTACAAGGGCCCTCAAAAGGAACTACGTTTTAAAAGAGCATTTATTCTCAAATGAAATGAAGAATGAGCCAAATAAACTGATGTCTGGTGAGGCTGGTAACTTCTTAGAGTCATGAAGTAATTGAACTGGATATCAAGTTCCCTCTATACTTTTTAAAATCACAGTCACCTATCAGACCATGAATTGTTGAAATAAACAATCAAAGTACTTATCTGTTTTGCTGCAATGTGGAGTGAAGAAACCATGAGCAAAAATGCATAGTACTACCTTTAAGAGACAAAAGAATATTTTAATGCAGTATACTAAGAGCCAAAAGAAATCTGTGTTTGTAAAAAGAAAAACATTGGTAAAAGGAAGGAAGGAAGGAAGGAAGGAAGGAAGGAAGGAAGGAAGGAAGGAAGGAAGGAAGGAAGGAAGAAAATAGGATCTGAAGGAAGGATTCTCTCTTCATTATGTGGAAATAAAGTCCTTTAATATCTATTGTGAATTTTTAATTCCCTGGGTATAAAGTAATAATCAGTGTAAACTGTGAAGACATAGACCTCTCAGCCTTATGCCTGGCTGCAATAAGTGTAGCATTACAGTTGAAAATGTGTGCTACAGCCATGATTTCTAAAACTAATGTAAACCTTGTGGAACACTGGACTGATTTGTTAAACCTGAACATAACTCTATCCCTAGCAAAGCTGTTCATACTTAGATGAACTCATACAGTAAGAATTTCAATACTGTAAGACTTACAGGTTGATGAAGACATAGATGATACTTAATTTCTGAAAATAAAAAATAACTTGTTTATTCTACCTTTAGTTCTTACAGTGGATTTTGTATATCTGGGGAATATATTGTGAACATTGCAATCAAAGTCTGAAATGTAAATACACACTGAAAATAAGAAGTGTAAGAATATGAAAAATTCAGTTAGTTGCTTGGTTCATCACCAGTAGTTCTGAGATGTAATCAGAAACCAAAATGTAAAGTCACTTTTCAAGTCAATTTACTTAGTCTGGAGGAAAAAATGCATCAACCTGATCTGCTGGTCAATGTTACAAATTGAATCAATAACCCTACCCTTTAGAATTAATGTAGATGCTGAATCAACACAAGGCCTATGAAAATGAGTGTAAATGGGTTAAATTGCAATACATTATATATAACTAAATGCATTCACTAGTCTGCACATATAGCTTCTCAAATGAATGAGTGCTATGCAATTTGTATATTGAAACTACTCTGAAAATAATGCAAGTCTTCTGAAATCATATTAGTTTTAATTGTAGAGCATCTAGATTTAAATATTGAATGTTTCAAATTTCTTTTTATATTTTGGAACATTAGCCTCTCTTTCTTGTCTAGAGAGACCCTCTGCTTCGTTCTGTGTAGTTGTTCACATAACTGATGAACAATCTCTCAAAACATAAAATGTTCTTCTGGGCAGAGATCCCAGGTAAGGAATCACAGGAACTGAAGGATCCAATGACTAATAGAACTGTGTTTCAAGTCATCCATGAGGTCAGTTGTCTGTGGCACAGCACTGAAGACTGATACGAATAAAATGTATTCTCCGCTCAGCTCTCATTTGCTTCAGCCTGAGAATCAGGATTGCAGCTCCATAAATTTATTGAATCTCCTCTTTAAAAAGAATTACATGAGTTGCATTTTACCTGGCCTTGGTTTTCTTTAGAGATTGTTCAATAACTGATTTGCCCTCCGCTTTTGTTTTGACCTCTATTTCATGTTGATTTGGGGGCATTCTGCTGACAAATTTGCAGCAACACTTTCTTCGCAGCAGCTTGCCCTGTAGCTGAACTCATTGGAGAGACTGCACAAGGTATAGGGCTGATGGCTGATATTCTTGCTCTTTTAAAGTGCATGTAAACAACTTTAAAATACACTTAAAGCCGCTGCCAGGACACCATAACCAGGACCACCCTTACTTATGTGAAATATAAATGGCAACAAAAAGAAGTGCCAATATTAGCTTGGGTATAATATTACTTACCTTAGTTTCCACTATAACATCAAAAGAGATTCCTGGAACAAGAGATGTTGGATTACTGGGCAGAAGGCAGGTGTGTTGGGTTTGCATGACCAGATTTTGGTAGTGGGGGTCTACAGGGTGGCATCTGTGAAAAGCTGAGAGAAGCTTCCTCCACATTTGGCAGAGACAATGCCAGCCAGCTCCAAGATGGATGTGCCACTGGTCAAGGCTGGGACAATTAGAAATGGTGGTAATGTCTGTGATAACATATTTAAGAAGAAAAGAACTAAAAAGTTATTGCGCAGATCTAACCATGGCCAGAGAAGAGTGGGGTGAGAATATGTGAAAGGAACAGCTATGTAGACACCAAGGTCAACAGAGAAGGAAGGGCAGGAACTGAGATTCCCCTGTAGCTGGAGCTGAGATTCCCCTGCAGTCTGTGGTGCAGACCATGGTGAAGCAGCTGAGCTGCTGCAGCCCATGTAGGACTATGGGCATGCAGACATACACCTGCAGCCCATGGAGGAGACCCACACCAGAGAAGGTGGATGCCTGAGAGGAGGCTGTGAACCCATGGGAGGCCTGTGCTGGAGCCAGTTCCTGGCAGGGACCTGCAGACCCATGGTGAGAGGATCCCATGCTGGATCAGGTTTCCTGGTAGGAATTGTGACCCTGGGGGAGACCCATGCTTGAGCAGGCTCTGCTGGAAGGACTGCACCCCGTGGAAGAGTGACCCATGTTGCAGCCATTTGTGCAGAAGTGTTGCCCGTGGGATGGACTCATGCTGGAGAAGTTCATGGAGGATTGTCTCCCATGTGAGAGACCTTACACTGGAGCAGGGGAGCAACTCCTTTCTCTGAGCAGTGACAGGAACAACCTGTGGTGAACTGACATAACCCCCATTCCCTGTCTCCCTGTACCACTGGGGAAAAAGATAGAGATGGGAAGGAAGGAGGGGTGCAGAAAGGTGTTTTTAATATCTTACTTTACCTCTCATTATCCTGCTCTGACTTTGTTAGTAATAAATTCAACTAATATTTCTAATTCAAGCCTGTTTTGCCCATGATGGTATTTGGTGAGTGATCTCTCCCAGTCCTTACCTCAACCCATGAACCCTTTTCTAAATTTCCTCTCCTCTCTCCACTTACAAAAGGGATGATAGAGAAGCTTTGGTAGGTTCTTGGCAGCCAGAGAGGGTGAACCCCCCACAGCAAGGAAAGCCCAACTGTGTTTCAATAGTTATTTTTGAAATTCATGGTGTTCCTCTGGTTTGTGATGCCATTAGACCAGTTTGGCTACCATCTAGATTTTGATTTTTTCAAAGTTTTACCTAAGAAAAGTTTTAGGAAATAATATTTAAAGAAATCTGAGCAACTTCCTCCACATCATCAAAATCAAATCAATTTTACTGTGTGGGTCTAGGAGGGAGATATTGATGCAATTCTTCATTCCAGAGAAAGAATTTTAACCTAGAAAATGTCTTTCATTGTATGTTTGTATTTTAGAAAGTTTGTTTAAAATTGAGAGTGTACCTGAGGGTTTGTCTTCCCTGGGCTGTCTAGCATGTTGTTACATTTCTCTCTTAAAAACATTTTCTATTGAATATGTGATTAACCCTAGAAACTTCATGTAGTGACTCTAATTCATATCAATAGTAATAGGATGACTACCTTTTTTTCCACAACTCTTCTTTTTGAGATACAGTGGCTACAGGCTTGTCAGAGGGGATCATCTTTAATAGTGATCTTTAGTAATTTAAAAAAACACTTGAAAATCAGTACTGCTTGCAAAACCCCAACAAGTCATGCTTAATATTAATGACGAATTTAGTGTGATTTCATTCAGTAATTACTCCCACATAAAAATCACTAGAATTCAATTAGCTATTCTTGAAGTGCTTCCTCAACAGAACTTGCTTGTCTTATGTGGGTCCAAGTGAACTATTTTGCCAGAAAGAATTGCTTTTCACAAGCTTGGTCTGAGCTGCAGAATCATTTATAGACTTCAGAAAATAAAAAGATGCTTTCCACTTGTGTGAAACTTTTTACCTGAGGCTCAAAAAGTGCTTCCTGACACTTTCACTTTGCAATCTTTGCAATGTAGAATAGCACATTTATGATCTTACAGATAGGGAAATTTAGGAAAAAATATCTCGGCTAGCTTATATACCAGAAGTCCTTGGCAGAAACATACTCTAGACAATGGAGTGGAATATTAATGTACATGTAAATCTGGTGGCCATGTAAGTAGATTTCCATGTGGCTATTAACAAAATTTACAGGTTGTTTACATTTGTCAGGAAAATTTAGACATGTCTTTGAGCATACAAAAAATAGTTTTCCGATACACCCTGGACCCAGTGTTACAGCTGATAGTGCACAACATTTCTCTCTTCATCTACCCAGACAGAGACACAGCAACCAGGGCAGGGTCCCAGGAGAGCCAGTGGGAATCTTCTGGGAGCTCCCACTTTAGAGCCAAGATGTGTATTGATTGTTTAGTTGCTGTATGCTGCCAAACACTAGCCTTGCTGTTTAGAGCATGTTGTGGTCAAGTTGTGCTGAACCTTAGTAAGAAACCAGATTAGGAAAAGATATCTCAGGCTGCATTTCACTCATTGTGTTCAAAGGATTGCATGATGAGACAGTGGATCAGAGCAGGCTAACACATGTGGCATAATCCAGATAACTTATCTAGTTGCGTGGGTTTTAGTGCAAGTTTGGACACTCTTTTGAAACACATGTCCTAGATCGAGGGATTAACAGATTGTGAAATGGTGGGGTTTTTTATTTTGCCTGAAGAAAGAAAAATACTGCAGTGAAGGCATGCCAAAGGAGGCAACTTTGTGTTAACATAAGATTTCAAACATGTTGGTGTCTGTTCAGGAAAATTCCAGTGTATTCAATAACATTATCCTGCTTTCATACAATCTAATTGAGTCCAATGCTATTCTTAAATTTCTCTGGTATCACCCTAAACAAAAGAAAGCTGAAAATATTTGGCAGTGTTCTTTAAGAGAAATATACTACAATGTATTTTCCCTACTACAGAAAGGACTAATTCACATGCAATGCACCAGCACTCTATATTTCACATTCCCACTCAGAAATACACACATGTACTCACTCTCACAAGAGTATACAGTAGCTGCAGTCAGATTTATGTCTCTGTGGAGCAATTTGAAAGAGTGTGATCCAGAAACTAAGCTGAACATTAAGCCTGGAGGAGCTGTTAAGCAACAAGGCTTTGCTGATTAAAACATGAACTTTATTTTAGTTTATTTAATTCATGTTGCATTCGGCTGTTTTATGTTAATTAACTCTTATGCAATTTTTATTAAATTTACTTTAGGCCCTAAATGAATATTTCAAGTTGCTATTGACAATTTTATATTGACTACAGAACCCACATTGAATGTATTGCCACATTCAATTCCCAACACAATTATGAAAAAGAAGAGTTTCTCAGTTGTCAAACACAAGGATAGAAGGTCAGGAGGTATAAATATATATGGAAATATGTGGTGTATTCTCTGTGTAGGCTGAAAATCTACAACTACTTTAGATGAGCATGATGACTGATTTTTGAAAGAGTAGCAAGAAATTACCTTTGAATATTTGGAAGATACATTGGAAGACCTAGTTAGAGTATGCTCAAGCCAATATTAGGCCCCAAAAATGAAACAATTTGAAAGTCTCTGCTTTTTACTGTAGTGGAGGACAGGGAGAGTTACCTGAAGGAAAACCCAAAACTTGTATTTCAATCTCTTCGTTTGTATGTGGTCATGGTTGCCTGCATGTTTGAACTGCTTCAAATTTTATAATGTCTTACGAAACAGATTCAGTTCTGCTATAAGCAGATACAGCTTGACTGGCAGTTGTACTACAACACTGGGTAATCTTTTAAGTAATAAGTACTATCAGAAATGACATTATTAAAAAGCATTACTATCTTAGCTTTGCAGTGCAAGGCAGAGTGGAAAGATGATCTTGCTGTTACAGGACAGAAGTTATGAGTTCGATATCCAATATCCAGGTTCCTTACACACTTGCTTAGCAAGTCAGGGGTAGTGTCTTCACATTTCAGTAAATCCTCTCTCCAGAAAACTACAAAAATTGTTAAGATTATTTTTTTTCTATGTTTAGCACCACAACAACAAAGCAATTAAAAGGTATTCTTAGACATTAGCAGAGATTTTTTGTTTGCCATTCTGATACTCTCTGAAACACTCTAAACAGTTCAAGCACTGTTATCTGTGACCATGCTCACTTTCCCTCAAGTTACTTTTTAGTACTTTGAAAAATGCAAAGCTGGCAACAATGGATAATAAAATTCGTCTATCTACAGGCAAGAAACCTTAAGAAAGTGATGTGCATTAGACCCTTTCACATCTGGAAATTTCTACAAGGTAGTTTAGCTCTTCACTGTCTTCTCTCTTAAAGCCACTTAAAGATAGTAACATCTGTTCTAATGGTTTTTGCTGATTGGTATGCCTGATGAACAGGAAATGGGCTGAAATCAGCAGTTCATTTTGTAGGCCAAGCACTGCAAGTAGAAATATGTCCAGGCAGTCAGCTTCTCTGAAAAGAATCAGGTGAAATTGTCTTCTCCAGGGGCCGAAGGACTTGCAGCCCGAGCAGATGGCTGCTTGACTCACAGGAAGTAGCTCAAATGGGGATGTTTGTAGAATGATGTGAGGTCAGTGAAAAATGGTGCCAGCCACTGAGTTAAATGACTGAGGAAGCATAATGGCTTTTCACCTTGCTTCAATCTTTTTGCTAAAAATAAGATATGATGTTCCTTTCTCCCTGCAGAAAGCGGTACGGTATTATTGAGCTGTCCTGTCCACTGACCCTATGACACAAGTGATAACACTTACTGAGTTCATAAACATAAGAGGTCCTCTGGAGATATAGATGGATACAGCCATGAAAATGAAGGGAGATGAAAAGGAAAAGAAAAATTTGTTTTTATGGCCTTCTTTAAAGAGAAAGGGTATTATTCTATCTTGGAGTTGGTGCTTCAACACTACGTGCAGAAAAAAACCCTTGGCTAATTTAGAAAATGGCAGTAGTGGTACCAAGATGATGGAGATTCTTTTGTTATTTGTTTTCTGACCACTCTTCAGGAACAAGTTTGGGAAAAAAAAATCTTTGAGAAGCCTGCATTTCTTCGTCCTGTCTTCCTTATATATTCCTTTTTAGGGGCTTGCTGAAATCAAGCCAACAGTTTTCCTTCCCACTGAGAAATATGAAAAGATTAGCAGTGGTATGGGAAGAAACCTCTTTGAGGACCTTCAGCAGAGCAATTACATTATAGCAGAAAACAGATGGCAGATCTGAGTTGTGGTAAAAGGATATACAAGTAGTTAAGCTCTTACACAGTGTGATTTTTTTTCACTCAGCTACTGGCTTCTCTCCTGTGCTTCTGGTACACTGGCTGAACATGGATGACTGATGACATGGATAACCTGAGTTCCATTCCCTCATTAGTGTTGCTAGCTACAAGAGGAAAAAATACTGGTTTGCACTAAAATCATGTTAATTATTAAAAATGTGTATTTTTTAAAAAAAATCTCAAGCTAATAACCTGAGAAATAGGACAAAGGCAATTTGTTAAAATATTACACTCAGTGAAAAATAGTGATAAAGTTAAATTCCTACTTAACATTATTATCTGATAAGGCTTTCCTCATCTGACTATGCTGCACAAAGGGGAAAGATAAACAGCATGTACTTTAGATGCTTGCAGTCTCTGGAAGAAAAGGCCTTTGCCATTCTACAGTAGGGGTTTAAATGCTTATATTATGTGTGAGTGCAAATCCCCCCTGGAAAAAGCACTGGAGATGATGGAAGATTATAGGGTGCGATTTACTCACATCCATATCCTGAGAGACAAAATGCCTTGAAATGGTTCCTTGGGTAATCTGATGTAAATTATTATGGAAGTAATAAAAGTAATGAAGAATGTGTACTGTTTCCTATGTAGAAACCGTTATTTCACACATTTGATAATCTACAGGCAAAAAAGTCCTGTTTTTGATTGCGCTGTTATTTCCAACAAACCATCCACGTTTGTTTTGTTTTTTGTTTTTAATGATGTGCACTTTTGCCCCACCCAGTGGCCTTTACCTAAATTGCCAGCTCTGCTTGTTTTTTAGAGGCGTTTTCTCCCCTCCGCCCCAGTCTGCAGGGTGAATCTGCCACTGAAAACTGAAGAAAAGCAGCATCTGTCCCCTGTTGCTACCCTGAGTATATTAGGCTATCATTATCTGCAATGACACTACCATCTGTAATGTGCTCTGGGGCAAACACAGGCACTGCCAGTAGCTTCAGCACCACAGGCAGATGCTTCATCATGCAAGAAGATACATGAAGCCAAAATATGCTGTACATGAATTCAAGTACTTGAGAAGAGAGAGAGAAGGAGAGGGAAGCCAGGAAATAAATGCTGTTCATGTGTCTCATCAACAAAGACAGAAACAAGGAAGCATAGGTTAGGTCAGGTACATTACTCAATCCAAAGAAATAAAAGGTATAAAAAAGAGACTCGTTTTATTGCAGTAGGAAATCTGAGAGTCTATAACTTTTTATGGACTTATATGCCTTCCCTCTCTTCACAAAGAACTTACAAAAAATTGGGTTCAAATTTAAGCAATAAATAGGAGTTTGGTTTTTTCCCCTCAAAATTTCTTCCCTCACTCATTTGTAACAGAAAAAAACCCACACACACGCAGAGATAAAAAATAAAGACACAGAAAGGAATTTCTTTTTTTTTTTCCTTGAAATTTTGTGGTTTGCTTCTCTCTAAAGCTCAGAACTTTTATGTAGAATTCTATCTTCCTGTCTCTGAACCAACATCTCTGTCATTAAATTCTCAAGGAAACAACTCTCTCCCTGGACCTCATTGTCACATGCAAAGGCACAAGTGCAAAACAGAGAAAAAAAGTCTTTTCAGAAGCCACAAGCATTCTGGCCAGTATTCTTTTACACTGTCTTTATAGGCAGGAATGAAAAACTATGTATTTGAACCAATCTCCTGATTTGTCTACCCTCAAGACTTACATTCAAAGAACATAGTTCTCTTTTTGTTATAAACTAGATGCTTACTGAACGTATGCATTATATGTCTATTACAACACTACCGAGTTCTCTTGGCCAAGACTTGGCATTCAACATCATTTTTCTTGTATTCATATAGCAAAAGATACCCACTATCAATAAAAATGCACTTTCCTTCCAGAATGAAATGCCTCCACAAAAGCTACTTCAGTACTTTGTAAAGATGTCAACAACATCAGTTTCCAGAACTCCCCTAACACATGAGGAGAATCAGATCTGCATTTTGGTATCATTTCATTCCCCCCTTTCTGTCTCCCTTCCCCTCTGTCTGGTCTCGGGAATTTACTCTGGACATTCCAAAAATGGACTACATTGCTGCAGGCAAAAATCCATCTCCTGAAATATGCAAAATGCACATGCTCTTGCATGATGGTACACAGCACATATATAAATCAGCAATGTTTTCCCCACTATTTCACCTGCTTCATTAAAAAAATAAGGCCTGCACTATTTTCGTAGAAGTAGAGAAAATAATTTCTCTATTAATATGTTTAATTACACAACCAGCTTTAATCATAGTTAGGTGTGGAAGAGAGGACTGTAATAATTCTGTGTTGTACAGAAAAAAAAAACCAAAGGATTCTGGCATCCTAATCCTCAAATTTTTGTATGTCACCCTCCAGTCACTCCTTTATTGAACCACAAGGACACTGTCTCGTTGCGGGAGGGAAGGTATGAAATGTTGCCTTTGTATGAGGAGGTCCAGTGCTGCCTCTATCAAGATTAAGTAGGTCATTTATAAGAGCCCAAGCACACACCATATTTTGCAGTAGGAGTTTGGAGGTTAACAGACAAGCAACCATCCAGGCAGCAGCAGTGATCACACTGTATACGAGACAATATTTTTCTCAGAGACTCTGCTTCCAAATGAGAGCAAAGTATCTTTAACATGTCTAGAGGGAAAATGGTGCTTTCACTATGTTTTCCCATATGGAAAATGTTCTGTAGCCACTGTTTGCACATCATCATGAGAAATCTATGGTGATTTTCTGGGCATTTGTACAGACTTGCTATTGTATTCCATACATTGTTGCTTCTTTTCTAAAAAGAGCCTACATAAAATTACAGTCCCAAAGAGTTAAACCAATTGCAGTTATTCTGAACTTGCTGCATTTTTCTAGGGGAAGTTTCAAGGGGTTTGTCAATTTTAATTAGAAATGGCAAATGATTGTGCACAATGCAGCAGATTATCAGGGCTACTTGTTAAATTATAAAAGGCTGGCTAAGCTTCAAAGTGAAGCTAGTGTCCAAATTAGCAAATCTGATAGTTTATAGTTTATGCTCACAAAAGTAATTGCTTTTTCCTCCTTTCTTTTGCAGATTGTTTTCTTTATCTGAGAAAAAAAAACCAAAACAACAAGCCTATAGATCTCTAGTTAATTTTTGTGAATTAAACCTGTGTTCACAACCATAAAACCAAGTAAAATGTCATGCCCTTTCATAAGCCTTATCTCTTTTTAACATTTCTTATTTTTATGTTAAATCCATAATATACCCTCTGCCAGAGTACAATGTTTTTTCACCTCCGAAGGTCATTTATTGTGAATTCTGAAAACACACTGAACTGGAAAAAAAAATCTATTTCTAAGAGGTGATATGCATGGATGGAAAGAGAGGGAGGAGTAGTGCACCATACACCTTTTCTATTAGGACTGTCTGATGTGCAAGATAGCTCCTCCAGCTCCAGCACTGGGGAAGAAACCATGTCTTCCTCCACCAATGTGGCCTGAACAAAACCAACCGGGCACTGGACACACAAAAAGCTGAAGCTTGAGCTTCTGCATCATCCCCCATCATCCTTGGATGATTTGCAGTGCTGTTTGAACTTGACTTGTGGGACAATTCTAATTGCCCAACCTTCATGCCCAAGGTAATATGCTGATTTTCTTTCCTGTAGAGCTAACTCTGGAGACAATACAAAGTCTTTATGAAAGAACCAAAAGAAAGATAGGGATAAATTTCTCCAATTATAAAAGCCTCAAATGCTAATCCATGACACATCAGCCATTTAATAACACTGCTGGGGGTCACTGGAAAGTTATAAGACAGTTCTTTTAATTTTCAAGCATTACCTTATGCTCAAATGTAGTTAAGAAAACACTGGGTAAGAAGCAAACTGTATTTGCAAATAAAGCAAAACAGATTTCACAGAAAGCTATTGGAAATATGCAATCAGAAACTTGACTAGAAATAATTCTTAAGACGTTGTAAGCAGTTATAACTATCCTGAATCTTGGATTCATTAATTTATTTTTTGGTGTTTCTAAAACAAATGTTTTCCAAGTTGCCTAATTGCATGTAGCTTCAAGGTCAATAGATAGTACACTATTAAAAAAAATTCAAATCCTATACTCTGAAGGGACAAGTGAACCAATGACACTCTGATTCTGAAAAAAAAAATTCTCAAGGATAAAATGGGAACAGGAGCTAAAATACAATTTCTCTGTATCAAGTCCAGCCTCTCTACTGATTATCTGAGTTGCATTGACACCTGAGGGGCTCAATAAGAGAGCTTGAAATCTACCAACCATACATCTTCCCTCTTTGCAGTCATTTAGTCATCTTCCATCTATCACAGGATCAACAACCAGAGGGTTTGATGAGGTCAAGTGACTCCCAGTACATGTCAAGGGGGCCAGAGAAAGGTATGATAAAGAGCTATTTTTAATTCTCTCCCTGTTTCCCTGCTCCCCTCCCTCCCTCCTTCCCGCCTTCTTCTCTCCTTCTCTTTCTCATATAGTGTGTTGACTGTCAAAACAGCATATCTGCACTAATATATTCCATCTAGAAATAATCTCTTACAAAGTACCTTATTAAAGAGTAAACCCATATAATGATTAATTTCATTAACCAACATTCTTCCCTGAAGGCTCCTGTTTGTAATGAAATCTTCAGACAATTACTACCTAGGGAAGCAATATGTTGGCTAAGAGCATTGCAAAATAATTATCAAACAACAAAATATGACATACCAACCTTTTTAGATGATTGAGTAATAATACTCTAAAGAACACCATCCCACCTCCTCACCCTCCTTCTTCTTCATCTACATTCAAGCTGTTTACACTGCATAGTGCAAAATGGCCATTAACTTAATTAAAACTTTACCAAACCTCTTTCACTAGAGCACACTGACAACATGCAGAGCAAACACAGTGAACTAGAGAAACCTTAATTTTAAAATATTGGCACACATTGTATATTACAGAACTGAGTATGTTCAACTGAGTATAAATACAGTTTATTTACTGTATCTCTACATGTCACAGTAATTTAATGAAATCCCGGCTGTCTAGTTTGCAAATTTTACCCAATGTAGGAAGTATGAAAACTTCCCAACACACAAAAAATAAGCTTTTCTTAAAAACATAATTTAGAGACCTGACTAAAGCTCTTTGTGGAAATTGTAATAAGGAGCTTGTTTATACATATTTATTGAACGACAATATCTTGAGGCCAAGACTCGAGAAATACTTGTTTCAAATTAGAATAAGCTTCATTTTGGAGCCAGAGATTAAGTTTACAGTGGACAACGTGCTTTTTTCTTTTCTCCACACGGACTGCTTCTTGTACTGACAATGAGCTATACTGAAGAGGGCTTGCTCTGAAAGAATAAAGAATATCTGCATTGTGCACACATTCTTGTGCTGAATATTTACATTTGCCTACAAGAGTTTAGACTCCAGTAAATAAGGATTATGCAGTGGATCTGCTCTTACAAAGGTTTGCTTACTGTGTGAAAAGCTAGTTTCCTCTATTGCTCCCTTTATTGCTCTTTTTTTTTCATTCCTCAAGAATTCAGAGATAAAACATGTTTTGAACCCTTTCTCGATAAAGTTGCCTCATGTGCACAATTCATCCTGTATTTCAACCTCTGCATTTTGCTACTTTGCTCTAATTTATTTAAATTTAAGCATCTTTCAGCACAGCTTTGTTCTGTTCTATAATAAAATGATTGCAAAGATATTAAATTTTCAGAATAGTGTATTAGCTCAGACTACTGAATGGGCATTCTAGTAGAAAAATTCTGATTATTCAGCAATGCAACTCATACTTCTAGTGTTCTGCACAGAACAGATGATGTAATCCCAATTACCCTACTGTTGCAACCATCTGAGCTAGGAGTTGAAGAAAAGGAAGAAGATAAGCAGGAGGAAAGTGTGTCTATCGTGATATGTTTTCTTCCAATTATCTTGTTTCATGTTTTAAATGAAATTATGAACTTCAGGAAAGTATTGGTTTTCATTATTTTTTCACAGTTTTGAGAAAACAGGATTCTTTTTTGTTAGTAGATAGCGAGCTTTTTAGCATTTAAAAAGTTGCAAAGTGTTTGCAATTTACTGTCTATCAAATGCAACATAATTTATTCAGTAATTAACATGCAGTAATTGCCATTATGAGTTCAATATTTGCTCACAATTGTTGCATGTTGATATCAGAGAAAATTTGAAATTACACTTTCCTTACCATGGGGAGGTATAGCCTCATTCATATCCCATGCAGAGCACTGCATTAACCACCACTGACACTCTCATTAAGTCCTGGATCTTTAGAGCTATATTTGGTATGCTCTGTAGGATCATCTTTCATGCACACTCTCACCATTCTGTGCAGATACATTCATCTTTTGCCTTTCATTTCCCCTTTTTCATCATCTCCAAATGATGGGGCTAAATGGAAGTCATTTCAATGAAGAATACAGTTATCATTCCTTAGCACTGCCTCAAGTACCTGAGATTTTCACATGATTTCTGTAATCCTTGGGAGGATACAGAATGGCTTTGTTTCCAGGTTCGCACTGCTACCATTACAGCACAGAGAGTACTTAATTGCTATGGTAATTTATTTCCTTTTACTTTTAGTATATAGCAGAACATTCCAGTCAAATGATTACTACCAAAACTAAAAGTCTTCCCTAATCTGTTTCAGGCACTATTTTCTGCTTCAAAATCTGTCTTGCACATGTCTTGAGCAGAGATTCAGAGGTCTGTCAGCTGCTGGAGATGACCCCACTCTAGCCCAGGACTGACTCCTGGGTTGGGAAGACCCTGGAACAGGCTGAACTCGTAGAAACCACAGCAGCCTCATGTTCTCTAGCACAGTGAGGCTGTGGGTTTGCTTGGGCTTCTGATTAAAAGTGCAGTGCAGCAACATGGGGAAGGAGAAAAAGTGACCTGACAAACAGGTCTTTTTCCTAACTTTCTAAGGAAACAGGTAATTAAAACAACTTTTTTTAAAACTGTGCGTACTGAGTTTGCATGGCAAGGTTTTGGTAATGGCAGTGGGGTGCTACTCCAGTGGTGGCTTCCATGGGAAATCTGCTGGAAGCTTCCCTCAGGACGGACAGAGCCAATGCCATCCAAGTTGACCACTGACCAAGGCCAAGCTCATCAGCGACACTGGTAGTGCATGTGGGAAAACATAGTTAAGAAGTGAGAAAAAACCACTTCAACAATTTCATCCAAAAAGAGGAGTGAGAATATGTGACAGAAAGACATAAAGGCCAGTGAAGAAGGAGAGGGAGGAGGTGCTGTATCTTGAAAATAAAACATACTGCAATAGTTTGCACTGAGCATGGAAGGAGAAACAGATCCCAGAATGTAAGTCCTGCTGCAAACAGCAGCACTCCACACCCCAAACCCACTGTGCTTGTGCTCTACCTGCCCACTCACCCTCCTCTCTGCTCCATTAAATTCAATTTCAGCCTATTCAGCTCAAGAGCCAAGCAAAAGAACTTTAAAGAAACTTACTTAATATTAATTTGAACTCCAAAGTATTCCAGTAAAGGGAAAAAATCAATGTTGTTAAGATGTGCAATATTTCTCATGAAAAGGGCTGAAGGAATAATAAAAAAAGTTCAATATCTTATTCTGAAAACCTGTAAAATCTGTTAAATGAACTGTTTGGTAAATATATTCATAGCTCTTCCAACCAAGCCCATAAAATAATGTATTCAAGATATTTTTAAATAATATATATAAAATGTGAGAAAATATATTACATTTATAATTTGATGAAGAGTGTAATGAGACATCAACAGAAGTTATTGTTCTTCTTGCACATTGAGAGTTATAGTGTATGAATGGGTTGTTACTTATTAGATTTTCATGGTTAATGTAGAGTTTATCTTCTCTGGATACTTGTAAATGCAACTTTGCAACTGCATATTGTTCAGGGTATTTAAAACATAGAATAATTATTTAATTTTCTTTGAACTTGATGACTTCTGACATGTTTAAAAGATCTTCTAGCAAATTCTGTTTAGATTACAAATTTGCCCCATCAAAATGATTAAATTTTATCCTTCCTGCTGTATTTTTATTTTTAATTAAAACCTGCTTATATGAAAGTTCATATAATTAGAAGACATATGATTAAAGTATGGTCAAGATTGGTTGAATCCTTTGAACTTGATATTAATGTGTCAAGACCGCTCTTGTCCATGTTGGATGCTGGTTTTTTTGATAAACATAACACCTAGTAAGTACATTCACAATACAAATATGTGAGAAATTCAACAGCCAAATTGCCCACTAAAGCATCTTCACTGCTGTCCATCAGGTTATACCAGGAGAAAATTAGATCCATCAAGTATAGTGTAATTAATCTTGGATTCGGTGTGATCTAGGGCAGAAATCACTGAATGTGATCCAAAGAAATCTGTGGTCATGATTCTCTCATCAACGCCTTTCCCAGACCCTTAGAGATTTCAGAATATCACATAAAATGGGAACAATTCTAACTCTTCAAATGATGTATGCACTCAGACAGTGTAGAGCAGGGACGACAGATTCGTTTCAGGATACCTGAATGAAGTATTTATGGAATCACAGAATCACTTAGATTGGAGAAGGTCCTTAAGATCATTGACTCCAGTCGCAATGGACTCAGTTCAGTGGACTAAGGCCTTTTTTTGTGTTGCAAATCGGTGGAAAAAACAATCCTCCTGATTATTCTTGAAAGAGAAAGAAAATTTTTTTTCCAAAACCATAGTTTTCCACACTACCCACCCATATAATGGAGTAGTTGAGACTGGGATCCCAGCCTGCTGGTTAGTTGTTTGGCTGGTATAGTGCTCTGCAGCACTGGGTCCTTGTATTGCCAAGTTTACAAATAAAGCTGCCTGAGAAGTAGGTTGTTTTCTATGTAAAATATTTGAGTTATAAACCACTGAATTTTTTCAATAATAGTTTCAACTTTTAGCAAATAGATATATTTTCCCCCTGAGTGATGAAAACTCTGTACAATAAAAAAATAGTCATGTTACATGTTGGCCAAAAGTGCATCAAGGGGAAAAATCTTTGCTAATGAACCAAACCTACTGAGAGTAGTGGCATGAGACTTCTGAATGCCCATGGGGCATTATTATCAGCAGATGTGAATAAAATGTTCCAGCTGAATATTTTTGACATTAAGGTGTTTTTGTTTTGTTGAACAGATACAATTTTCTGCAGAGGGCAGACACATCTTTCTAATTTTTATTTTAGTCAAAAACTATTAAATCAGTTTTGAGAAAATATTTTCATTAGGTATATGTGTATATGCATCTCTTTCTTCTAGCATGTTCCCTACCCCAAAATCAAGAGTTATTTCATTACTGTTGGATTTGTTTTGCTTCCTTCCTCTCAGAGACAGCATGGTTGAGAAAGAGCATCTTTTCAAACACAATATGCACTTTGATATTAACAAAAATAGTAAGAAAATAGAATAAAAACAAAAATGTAATTGCTTTTGCTGCATGACTGATTGCTTCCACAATACAATTAAGCAGAAGACAAAAATTATTGCATCTTTGGCAGTTAATTCAGGGTGCAGCACACCACTAATCCTCAGAGAACTTAATTTTCTGCCCTAACTAAAGAAAGTATATTAAAAAAATACCTGATCACCAGAAAAGGTGATTCAAACAATAGTTTGTAACTGTTGGGAACACTGCCACTTAAATCTTTGTCAGCAACATAAACAGAGGGATGGAGGACACCCTCAGCGAGTTTGCCAATGACACCAAGTTGTGTGGTGCAGTTGACGTGCTGGAGGCAAGGGATGTCATCCAAAGGGACCTTGGCAGGCTTGAGAAGTGGGATATGGGAAATTCATGAGGTTCAACAAGGCCAAGTGCAAGGTCCTACATGTGGGTTGGGGCAATCCCAAGCACAAATACAGACTGGGAGGAGAATGGCTTGATAGCAGCGCTGAGGAGAAGGACTTGAGGGTGTTGGCTGATGAGAAGCTCAGCATGACCCAGCAATGTGCAATGTGCACTCGCAGCCCAGAAAGCCAAATATATCCTGCCTGGGCTGCATCCAAAGCAGCATGGGCAGCAGGGCGAGTGAGGGGACTCTGCCCCTCTGCTCTGCTCTGCTCTCATGAGACCTCACCTGGAGTGCTGCACCCAGCTCTGGGGTCCCCAACACAGGAAGGACATGGACCTGTTGGAGCAAGTCCAGATAAGGACCATGAAGCTGATCAGAGGGCTGAAGCACATCATCCATGAAGACAGGATGAGACAGCTGGGCTCACTGACTCCAGAAGATAATGCTCCAGTTTATAAGTTTATATATAAACTTAAAACATCTTTCCGCTACCTAAAAGGGACCTGGAAGAAAGCTGAAAGGAGATTATACATGGGCGTGTAGTGGTAGGACATGGGAGAATGACTTTAAACTGAAAAAGGGCAGATTTAGCTCAGATACTAGGAAGAAATTATTTTCTGTGAGGGTTATGAGGCACTGGAACAGGTTGCCCAGGGAAACTGTGGAGGTCCCATCCCTGGAAGTGTTCAAGGTCAGGTTGGATGGGGTTTTGAGCAACCTGGTGTAGGGAAAGGTGTCCTTACACATGGTGGGGATTGGAATTTGAACTAGATGACCTTACAGGTCCCTTCCCACCCAAACCATTCTATGATGCCATGATTCTGTGGAGAAAATTAAGCTACACATCATAAATCAATGTAAGACCATAAACAGATTGTTTAACTAAAGCCATCCCTGCTTCAATAGAGTTTTTTTCCAGTGAAATAAACCATCATATCATGCCACAAAATATTATTTCTTTAATGTTATGGAAGAATAGTTTTGACAGATCTAAATATTTGGGAGAAAATAATGGTATTGAGTTTCTAAAATAGGGAAACTCATCTGTATGAGTGTATCTATATTTTCATATCTTTATATATATACACATATGTTTACAGACATATATGTATACACACACACACACACACACACACACACACACACACACATATATAAGGTCATTTGGCTCCTGCCAATCTGCTGTTACTCTTAGGTGGCACCAGTTTTATTCACCTCTGAATGCAATATAACCTAGGAGCACTCAATAGTGATTTTACTCACTATTTAATGGTTTTCTAACACATTTTTGAGGCAAAAAACAGCAGCAGATGATGGTGAAATTTTAATAGATTAACAATGACATTTTAACTTCAGTCAATTTCCTTTTTTGAATTTAAATTATGGGATGTTTCAGTAGCACATAGTTAAGGTTTGTACTGCCTATAAAAGAAATAATTTTCCTTTTAGTTTCATTTGTTTTCGATATGTAGAAATTTATATACAGCATGTCAGCTCACTTTAACAAATCTGTTTAATAGTAGTAGTAGTAGTAGTAGTAGAGGAAGGAGAAGTAATAATAACCATAATGATAGTAATTGTAAAGACTTGCAAAATCTGCTTCCTCCAGGTGGCAGAGGTGAAATCAAATTGACTTTTCTGTATGCTCAGAACAATAAGATTTTTTGTGAGTGTTCTGATGTTTCTGTTTTCATATCTTATCCTCTTATTTTCTTATGAAAAGATCAATTTTAAAGCCATTTGCAGTTACAGCTGAGGAAAAACCTGCACTTCTGCAGGTAAAGCCCCAGCTCTGCAAATATGAATGCAGTGAAAAAAATCTGAGACACTGAGCAGAGCAAATATGTAATTACTTCTCGGTTGAAAAGCCTTATTTATTTACAGTTAATGCAGGCTTTTGAAAGCAAGTGATTTGTAAATTCATTTTTTAATCTATCTAATTCACAGTTACTTATAGCAGTCTGGCAGCAGAAATTTGAGCAACTGATAAAGGCATTATAACTGGCTCACCTGTTCTGCTCTGTATTTCTTTTGATAAAGGAGAAAATACTAATTCAACCTCAAAAATGTGCCTGTCTTGGACATTTTCTGACACTTAATGCAAGCACCTCTCCAGTAACTGTGTCAGGCTCTGTGCCTCTTTTAAATAAGAAAATTACTCATAGCAGACCTTTTTCTTAAACTATAATAATGACTAGCAATAAGTCTTTTTTTCTTTTTTTTTCCAGTTCTCTCCACTAATTCAATTGGAGACAACATTTGAAAGTATATCTGCATAGTGCTGTGTGAGTTTTCTCTTTACCACAGCAAGAGAAGATAGAATGCTGCAGGATCTTAATCACTGCTCTTAAAGACACTGTGAGAGAAAAAGAACAAGAATAGAAAATGTATCCAGCTGTCTTCTTTCTGTTCTTTTTTTTCTAATTTGTGCTTGTTAAAGAAAAAAGTCCATGCTTTGACTGTGTCTAAAAAGTTCCCAAACAAGTAGTTCTGTACAAAACTTACTGACAAAAGGATTTTGATGCAGTTTCCAAATAAAAGAACTCCATTATTGAAACTTTGGCCTTTTTTAAAGCCAACAATATTGATGAAAGATTTAGTTGATATTCAATACATTTTATGTTGAGAATTTATACAAAGGCATCAATGATGTCTCTCAAAATTTCCAACCAAAAAAAAAAAAAATAAGGCAATCATATCCCTGTGGTCCAATATCCGAGGAATCACGCTAGAGAAAAAACATGACTAGACATAAAAAATTATGGAGGGTGATAGTGGCAAACAAGTTGGCTTACGAATTAAGCAAATAAGCTCAAGACATGCTAATTCATATTTATATGTAGATGTCTAACTATAGGAATGGACAACTGTACACATATGCACATGGGGTCAAACAGAAAAGCAAATGTATAATTGAGCAAGCGGTAAAGATAGGTATAGACAAAAAAGAGATAGGATAGAAATGGATGGGATGAATAAGAAATGCAACTTCTTGCAATAAATAACACTGAAATGTTATAATGAAATAATATTTTTATCCTTGCGTCTTTTTTGCTCATCCTTGTCAAATAAAATACACATGGAAATACAATTATGATATCTACTTAAAAGCACAGCTTCTGAAAATAAAAAAGCTTTTAATGAATAAATGTTTTCTATGTAAAAAGGATAAGTTAATACCACAGAACAAGCTTTAAAATTGTGTGGTTTTTGTATAAAATTGATGACCTTCCTAAAAAAAAACAATGAAAAAGCAAGAAAAAAAGGAAGTTTAAAAAAAAAGGAAAAAAAGTTTAAATATTTCTTTTTAATTTGATTATGGTTTTGTGTGCATTTTAAATAATTTAAGTATAATAACATTTGCATTGTAACCATAAATAGAAGGAATTCCCCACTGAAGGCATATGGAAACATTAGAAAGCTGAAAGAAGCCTCACAATTTTCGAAACTGGGATGATTCTTATTATTTCAGCATCAACCACAGGTCTCATCCCTAAGGCACTTACATGGTAAATCATCATTAGACAGAGACGGAAACAAGCTAACATACACCAGCAGAACATAACAGCAATTTCCACACTGGGGCCATGATTTTCTACAGGATGGAGACAAGATAGAAAAGGCTTAAGAAGACATTTGTACCAACATAGCACACTGGTACTTCACAGTTCAAACATTCTCAATATGCACACACACAAACCTCAGTGAAACCAGCAGCTCAGTGAGATTTAGATCCAAATTTTGTCTGTCTACTAGCTTTTGATCAAGAGTTTTGGTGTGGATCAGTCACTAACACTGCTTAAAATAAGCTAGGGCTTTGAAAGGTTTTTCTAGTAACCAGACATAGGGGAATTCAGTATTTTTTTTTAAAACTCTGTGTGCATGCATTTTGGTACCCATTCTGATTTTGCAAGAAGGACTATATTTTACAATCTGAAAATGTACACTATTTGCATAATGTCTGCACTGCTTGGAGTATTGGAACACTACAGCAATTAGATCCATGCTCTACTCACTTGCAATTCAGGCTACTACTATTGTTGAGCTAATTTAATATTTAGTTAAAGGAGAAGACATATTTTTATTTTCCCTTAATGATTAATGTTGTATAAGAAACCATCACATAACCTGTTTTATTTCCAAGCAGGCAGCTTTAAAAATATTTTCCATATATATTTTTTGAGTGAAAGAGACTTTGATGAATACTAATTTAATGTGTTTAATATGTGACTGTTTGCATCTATATGGTATGTTTTAATTTGACTGATTTTACACAGCTGTCATTTTACAGCCTATAATCTGTATGCATACGATATAAGCATAACCTCTAATGAACAAGATCCACTTGCAAAAGTTGCTAATATAATGCTAGCATAGCAGCACCTGCCAACACCTCTACAATTAGAGGTCTGTGTCAGCATTTCAATTATAAAGCAACTTCTAATTTAGAGGATCATAACCTGACAGCAAAAATTCTTTCTGTGTTGCAAGTTGACATACAAGGTCTCAGTTCAAAGCATTTTTATTAATACAGGTTTAAATTGGTTTAGATATTATGAAGTTATAGAAGACTACAGTGAAAAATGAAGACACTCTGTGAATGTTTTTTCATCACCACTGTAGCTCAAATGCTTTGAAAGGGAAATCCACAAACATTAGAGTTGTTTATGTGCAACTAGGATCAGTGACTGATTTTATTTTTCTATTAATTTAACAGTGAGATCTAAGCTTTAAAACCCCAAAGTATTATGTTTCTTTCTATTGTTTTTGGGATACATATTTATCATTGAGTATAATAATTAATTATAATTACTATTACTAATATTTAGTTAATTAATTGTTTAAAATATTTGTTTCTGAATGCATCAATTCACTTCTAAAGCAAACCATGGCAGTACATGTGTGAACCTATGGACTAGAGGTCTTTTCATAATGCCATATCATTTGCTAATAGCATTACCATGAATTACAAATTTCCCAAGTGTGTATTGACAAAATTGTTCCAGCAGAGAAATTACCATTGTACTGTACCAATAAGCTACTTATCAGAGTTGCCTATTGCTTTGCCCTGATACAGTAACTACTGACTACAGCTCAGATATAGCACTATCTATTGTGGAAAGGAAATAATTTTCAGTTTGTGACAGGGTTAGGATCCACTGAGGGAGATAAATGACAAGGATTTCATTCTATTCTTAGATGGGTGGCTGTAAGAGGCAAAAATGTCAATAACAACTAGATCATTTTTGTGACCTTGCTGCGAATATTCCCCTCCACCCTATCTCTAGCCCTTTCATGCTGTTTTCAAAGCCCTAAAGGACTGAAAAGCAGTGCAAGGAGCTCCTAGAGTCCAACAGTTACACGGAATAGTGTGCAAAGGTTCTCACTGCATCCTTTTGTTGCCAGATAGAAAAGAGCATCTGAGCTTGACAGGGAAGGTAAAGAGAACTACCACTGAGGAAGGTCAGGAATGTGGCAACGTGAGGTGCTGGAGGAAGGGTAGCTTGCAAGCCACAGCAGCAGGGGCAGCATCTCAGCTGAAGCCAGGAGCTTATGGGGCCAGAGCTTCATACAGAGCTGCTTTTCTTCATCTGGGGCACACATTGACACAAACATGTCCGTGTAGCAGCTGCTCCATGGCAGAGGATGGGCCAAGAGAACCCACATCTCCCTGCAAATGACTGTGCTGTCAAAAAGACAGCTCCTGAAAATGTTTTCCAAGCAACGTGTTAAATTTGTGCACTTCACAGCCACGTTAGCCCTCTTGTGGGCAAGGCAGCTCTCTCCTTGTAGAGAGACATTGGGGCATTGCTTCCACCTCTGTGTCGTGGTTCCAGCAGCACATGGCAAAGCTCTGGGGTTGCAAGCAAAGGCAGTAGCTTGCACTGCTGTGCAAGCAGCAGGTGCTAAAGGTTTATAGGTCTCCAAATACATTATGGTGCCTTGTACTGGTCCCTTTAAGTTCAAAACCAATATCTGTAAGCGTAGTTTGTTACTGGGCAATATAAGTGGGTTGTAAATGCATTAAAAATTAGTGTTAATAAAGTTATCACAAGTAAGGAAAAACTAGGGGAACAAGTTATCAAACAAAAGCAAGGAGGATGTACATGAATAAGGTGGGCTTCTTTTATAATCCTTCACCTCTATGTACTACTATTACATCTGAACTGCATTTGAAATTATAGCAACCATACTAATACACTAATCACACACATCCCTGTATCCCTCTTCGGTGTTCATTATCTTACAGGAGGCTTTTAATTGGTAGCTGTTTTCTCTATTATTTCTCACAGTGTCTTAAATCTGACAGAAGTTTAGATATTGTAGGTATTTGGTAAACTCACAATATTTTCCATCATCTTTAAGAGGTCATAAGTACACACGATAGTTCATAAGTGTAGGCTGTGATTTGTATTATTTATACACAATTCAGCCAACACCATACCACACACTGTTTCTTCTATTGGTTTGTTGTTTCCATTTAGAAGTCTTTGTAACAACAATGTAAAAAAAAAAAAAAAAAAAGCAGGTCTTGTCCTCACATTATAATAAAGACACCAGATTTTACTTCAGTTTTCCCAAAAAAGTACTGTTCTTACTTTCTTAATTAATCTTCTTGACTCAACATAATGGCATGCTAATGGCCAGAAGACATGCTTGAAATAAATTTGAATTATTGTATAATTGTGGAAAGGTGTCCTAAGCTAGACTCTTTCTAATGCATATAATGAAAACCTAAAACATACCATTATTCATGGACTTATGTTTTGGGTCTCTCATATAAACTTAAAAATTTTTCTACCTTTCCTGCAGGTTATGACATTCAAGCTTATCAGCCAGTGATAGTTCATCAGTACTTCACAGAGATTTTCCTTTCCTGAAAGTTTAGAGCTGTATTTTCTACAAACGGTAAAATAAATACTAGCTATTTGGATAATACATTAGAAAACAACTTTGCAGCACCCTCTAGTGACACATTACCAAATCAGAATGTTCTGGAAAATGAAGTAACCCGGGAGACAGCCTTGTTCCTAAGAAAACCACTTTTGACATTACTGTGATGGTAGAAGGTGTTCACTTTCACCATTCCAATTTCATAAGGTAAATTACAAAGACCTTACCTCTCCAAGCCACTCATAAACAAAAATGCATTTACTCGACCTTAAAGCATTCCAATAAAGGAACTGGGTTTATTTTGTGTTTGAAACCACTCTGGTAATATAAAATCAGGGATTTTTTTTTTGCTATCTATTAAGAATCCAAATCGACACCTGCAGAATTCCTAAATCCCTTTTATTCCTTGTGACTTAGATCTGTCATTGTTCAGTGCTTCCTGTGTCAGTGTGCTCCTACAGCATGAAGATGTGACAGCAGACACCTGACAGCTGAAAGATCTGCTTCACTGCATGGAAGTATTTGAGCATGACTTTTGGAGTTTAGTATAATTTGGCTCCTAAGCATTTAAAATCAGCTGGAGATCAACTAATTTCCTAAGCTTAGAAATATTTTTCCTCCCCTTATAACCACCATACCCAGCTGCTAATACAAAACACTGCATGTGTATGAAAATTAGGCTTTATCACTGATTTATATTCAATATTGTGGTAATCTAGTTTAGGAAACAGTACATTTCTTAATAAAAGCCAAAAATTTTTAGCAAGGTATTGGTGGGTTTTGGTGGTTTTTTATTGCATTAATGGCTATGTTGCTATTAGTGGAAATTATGCATGTGACAGACTCATCTGTTTAAAAGGGTAGCTCTGGATTTACCATATTGTGCAATTGAAAGTTTGGCTTATGGGGTTTCACACTTTTTTTCTCTCCAAGAAAACCTCATGCACCTCAAATAAATTAACAAGGAGCATAAATTTTTGTGTGTGTGCGATTTTTTGCCTTTAGAATTGAACTGCTTAGAAATGCTGACATGGGGCTTTTCATTAAGTTAAGTGATGCTTTGCCATGTGAGGTATGACACTTTCTTTCTTAAATCCGGATATATAATACCCAAAGAGGTATAATGAGGTATAATTTTAGTATATGATCTAGCAGAAGTATTATGGAGTTGTGGTATTTTGAGTTGTTTTGCTGCATTTAGAAGTGTGTCACTTTAGCTTGCAGGGGAAAGCTAGTAATGCAGTTTTCTCAGAAAAAGAAACATTAATACCATCTTTCATTATCTCAGCTCTTTTCTCTAAAATAAGGGTTGCCATACTGTTATATACACAGATAAAAAAGACATAAAAAATATGGAATAAGGACAACTTATTTGGTGTTGATACACACTGTGAAACCTAAGATCCTCCTGTCTTCTTTCATCTATTCATAAATACTGAATAAGTTCATCTGTCCTTTTCCTTTCCCAATCTGATAGCAAAATAATTTAAGAAATATTCTCTTTATTGCTTGAATTCAGCATTTTTTTGCATGACATGCATTGTTTACATACATCACATATATTATTTACATAAGCAATTATCAGGTGGAACTATGAATCATAGACCTTAGAAAAAATGTTTTATTGATTCTCCCTTGCACCCTCACGTATAGTTTGAAAACATCTGCAGTATTTATTGTTCATATGTGTTTTCAAAGTGTCCAAATATAAATAATATGCACAGAAAATTAATATCCCTACTTTGAACATAAACACCTATGGTTTGAAACATTAGAGCTGTACAGGAAATTTGCAGAAAAAATAACTTAAAAAGCATTTTATAGAATAACAGATAACTATTGTATATAGTATATAGTTAACTGTAACTTTCTTGAGAAAAGATGACTAAAAATAAAAAGGCATAAAAGCATTATTTTTAGTGTATTTATCAAGAGATAGAAAATAATGGTATGCAATATATATGCATGTAGCAGCAGCAGAGAAATCTCTTCAGGAGAAAGAACTATATTTTCCAACAGATTATATTTTCCCTTTGAGGACCTTGAAATAAAGTAAAAGGCTCTCTTAAATCCCTGCCATTTCAGGTTTTTCTACAAATACTACACATTGACAGTGTTAGAGACTGGTTTTTGTACCCAAACTCAAGAACATTCATCACGTAAAATAAAGTGATTACTACAAAAACTATGTTATAGAAATAGCAGTAAAAAGTGAATGAAAATCAACTGTGTCTAACACAAATCTCTCTATCAGACTTTTTATGGTCCAATATAAGAGTGGTGTCTTTCATACCATGACCATCCCAGACCACTACAAATCTCTGCTTACTTTATAGTTGACTCAGAGTAAAATTCCTCTTTGCTTTTCCTATTCTACAGTTCTCTCTCAAGTTCACCTAACTCCAAATGATGTGTATTCACAACATAGAATAAGCCACGACAGAATCACTCACATCATATGGCTCAGAATGAAAGAGTGCATTAATCTTTAAAATTCTTTAATATACTGACATTCATGGTACCTTACCCATTCTGCAGAATCATTATTATATCACTACCTGTTTCTGTCAAAAAAATTATTTCTCACTTCTGATAATTCACCTCAAAAAGCTTCTTTGCATCTATCTGCAGCTTATACCTAGATGTAAAAGTAAAGGCATCCTATTCATTTTCCCTAATTTTGTCCTATATTAAAAGTATAGTTTTTCAAGATATTTCAATAAACTCATTGAGATGTTGGATGTTGTTTTCTTTAACTTACCTAAAGAACGCTCAATACTTCTACATGCACACATAGATCCAAATTTTGTTTTAAATGCCTCATCTGCACAGAGTTCAGGGAATGTCAATTTATTCCATCTCAGGAATTTTTCAAAGATCAGATCTCATCAAAGATCATGTGAAAGATCATATAAATTCCTTTGCTCACATTTAAGAACACAAGAGAAAGTCTATTTTTTGCATTAATTCAATGCTAATTTATTATCACAGATTCATTGACTCTTTCATTGCAATGCAAATGTCATGTCAAGACTGCATTTTTGCTGCTTTAAAAAGGATAAACTCAAATTTTATTTCCATAGAGGAGAATATTGAGAGAGAAATATTTGCTTCATGTTAAAACTGTATGTGGGTTTTTAGTAGCCAAAGGTAGGACTTCATAAATTATAAAGAGGAAGAATCAGAACATATTTCATTCCATTTCACTTTATTTCTACCTTTGAAGAAACTACAAAAATCAACAAACAACAAAATAAAGTAACCACGTCTGACCAATTCTTTCTGGCTAATAATTCAGTGAGTATTTTGTTGCTAGTGTTGTGTCATTCCCAAGCACACAGATAGTTTTTAAAATTTCTTTGGAATTTGGCTTTCTAAAGAATGCTTTACATCATGGCTGATACTCACTTTTCAACAAAGTACTACTTTTATACACTTATCTGAAATTCTTAGTATTCACATACTGTGCCACACTTTCAGGAAATGTAAAAATGCCGTATTCTGTATTGTGTTGCAATTCATACAAGTGTTACCATTTTCTTCAGTGTGAGTATGAATTTGTTGTACAGGACATGATCTGACACATGAAAAGGTTTTTATTTGTCTGTGGTAGAAAGGACAACACTGGGAACCACCAGCCTGTCACCCTTACCTCTGTCTCTGGAAAAACCATGGAAGAGTAAAAGCTATGCTAAGGCCCATGAGGGATATGGAGATGGCTCAAGACAGCCATCATGTCTTCATCAAGGGCAAGCCCTGCCTGACCAACCTAGTGGCCTTTCACAATGGAATGACTACATTGGTGGACAGGGAAAGGGCTACAGATGTCATCTATCCAAGGTCTGTAAGGCCTTTGACATAGTCACAGCCTCTCCAAATTGGAGGGAGATAGATTTGATGGGTGAATAAAGAACTGGTAGGACACCAGCATCCAGGAGCTAGTGGTTGAGTGGTTGATGGCTCAGTGTCCTGATGGATATTGGTGACAAATGTTGTCCTTCAGGAATCTGGACTGGGACCGGTACCATTCAATTAATGCTATCCAATTAATCAGTGACATAGACAGAGTGATTAAGCACATCCCCAACAACTTTGCAAACGACACACTGAGTGGAGCAGCTGATACACCGGAGGGATGAAATGCCATCCAGAGGAACCTAGACAAGCTCAAGAAGAGAACCTATGGAAATCTCATGAGGGTTTAACCAAGTGCAGAGTCCTGCACAAGGGTCAGGGCAACCTCCAGTGCCAACCCAGGCTGAGGGATGAACAGATTGAGAGCAGCCCTGCTGAAAAGGACTTGGGAGTGCTGGTGGGTGAGAGGATTACGCTGGACAGGACCTGGCAATGTGAGCTTGCAGCCCAGAGAGCCAGTTGTATCCTGTGCTGCAGCAAAAGCAGTGTGGTCAGCAGGGCGAGGGAGAGAATTTTCCCTCTGTACTTTGCTCTCATTGGACCTCACCTGGAGTGCTGAGTCCAGCTCTGAGATCCTCAGCCTAGGAAGGACACAGACCTGTTTTGTGTCTAGCTCAGGCTTTTTTTCCCCACATTGCATACTTGTCAGTCAAACATTTTTTATGTTCTTTGGGAGTCTATACTTTATTGCTTTCAGTGGTTAATAATTTTTTTTTATTTTCCCTTTTCATGAGCTTAAGTCTTGATATAGTGAGTTTTGTGCCACTTCTCTTTCAGTCTCATGTCATAGATTAGCTCAGTGGTAGAAGTTGTCAATAGTAGCAGATAATGTAACACCACTTCTGATAAAGTTCTTTCCCATTTCAAGCTTTGTAGCATCTCCCTCCTCCTGTATAAAACCAGGGGGATTATTTTTAAAGATAAAAATTCACACTGTTTTATAAAGGAATATAAGTACAAAGATTTATTTTCTGCTTTTATTTTTGTATAAAATTTGTGACAATATCATACCCAACCACTTGCTGAACCCTGTTGGATATTTTACAGCCAAACATGAATGCATAGATATCTAAAGCACTTTTAAAAATAGATAGTATGGTTGTTTGTAGAAGGTTTTACTGAATTCACAGAGGACTTATTCTTGGCATAAATGCACTTGATTTACCCTTGTATATCTAACTCTGGCATGAATTCAGACATAAAGAAAGCACTGTTTAATGCAGTCCCAATGAATATTATAGTGATTTTTTGCCATAACATACAGAAAATGTTACTTATCACTTGCCTTGTAGTGCAAACCCCTCAGGTTGCCGGTATATCATGTCTTGTACTCTATATAATTAAGTTACTGTACATGTCTTAGAAAAAGAAAAAGCATATGATGGGCATGTGTTCCTTTACCATTCCTGAGTAGTTACACTTCCAAAGAGCAAAAGCCATGATGAGTGAAACCAATGAGTTTCAGAGAACAATAAAACAAACTATGGAAAAATTAATTTGGACCACCAAAAAAATCCTGAAAATGCTCCATGACTGGGTTCTGTACCGTTCAGAAAACAATAGGAACATAAGCCTTCATCACTGATACATGTGACAAACCAGAAGAAAGGTATGGGTGACATTGTATTGGGTGTCTCCCATACACCACCTGATCAGCAAGAAAAGTGGATGAGCCCTTCCAGCAAGTTTGCTTTTGTTAAAAAAACTGGGAAGAGTGGTTGATAGATGAGAGCATTGTTCTGCCTCAAATGAGATTTCACCAGGCTGGAGAAATGAGCTGACAGGAACCTCATGAAGGGAAAATGCAAATTGCTACAGCTGGGGAGGAACAACTCCATGCAGCAGCATATATGCTGGGGAATCAGCCAGCTGGAAAGCAGTTTTGCAGAAAAGGACCTGAGGGTCCTGATGGACACCAAGCTGAAGGTGAGCTGGTAACATACCTTTTCAGCAAAGAAGGCTAAAGGTATCATGGGCTGCTTTAGGAAAAGTGTTGCCAGTAGATCAAGAAAGTTGATTCTTCACCTCTACTTAGCATTGATGAGGTGACACCCGGAGTGTTTCACAGTTTTGGGCTCCTCAGGACATGAGAGGCTTGGACATACTGGAGAGAGTCTGGCAAAAAGCCACAAAGATCATAAAAGGACTGGAGCGTCTCTCTTATGGGAAAAGACAGAGAACTGGGGCTGTTCAGCCTGGAGATGAGAAGGCTCAGGAGGATCTCATAAATGTATATAAATATCTGAAGGAATGGTATAAAGAAGACAGAGCCAGGTCCTCTTTACTGTGCACAGTGACACGACCAGAGGTAATGGATACACGAGAAAAAAACACAGGAGGTTCCCTCTGAACATCAGCAAACAATTTTACAAGGTAAGGGTGACCAAGGCCTGGCACAGATTGCCCAGGGAAGTTGTGGGATTTCCATCCTGAAGGACATTTAAAAGCCAGATGGACATAGTCCAGGGCAACCAGTTGGGTGAACCTCCTTTATCTCGGGGGTTGGATCAAATGACTTCCAGATACCCTTTCCATTTCCATTCAGAGCATTCTGTGGTTTTCTGATTATATAATCACGGCAGACAGGCATAAAACCTTCAGTGAAACTAACCCTTATTAAAATATGCATCAGTCAATTGTTAGTGTGAGAGATCAGAATTCCAACTACAACATCTTATTAATGAGACAAAAAAAAATACTGGACACATTTTAGTATTATTTGATAAGCCTTCCATTTACACAAAATATACTCTATTACTTCAAGGTGATAATAAGACAAAAATAAAGTGTGTAAAATATATATTCACCCACCATCATAGCTCTATGTAATATATATACTTCTTTAACTTTCCTAAATTCTTGATGAATAATAGAGCTTTAAAAATATCTTTAATAATTCTTTGATTTGAATTGAAAACTGATGACAAATATAAACTTTGCATTTAAAGGTACTGAAAGTTTAAATTACTGAAAAAAAAAAAAGTCTTTTATTTTATAAGATATGATTGCAATATTTTCTTGATTTTTTAATGTTAACAAGATTTTACTAACTGTTATGCCTTTTGTTGTTTCATCCGTGGTCTCACTTATGGACCAGGAACTAAGCACCCAAACACTTTGCAAATTTGCAAAAATCCCAGGGACCTTAATTTCTTTTTCTTGTATTTGTTCTTGTTCGTATACATACAAGTATACATACTCAGGATTTTCTCATTAGTCATTTTCATTGTCATCTTTGGTAACCTAGAAATTAGATTAAAGTCTGCAGAGAGTTTTGCTTCACCTTTCTTAGTTCACTGTGTGTTTTGGCTGACTTGTATTTTTATCTGCATCAAAGGGAAAGAAAAAGAAGAAATATGTTCTTACTGTTTCCATATAACTCATGCATAAGGAAAGGAAACACTTGAATAACAAGCATTCACAGCATCCTATTCTTCCACTGAATTGTTACTGATGCCTCCCCAAAGACTCTTCAGTGTGGTCTGATTTAAAATGTACTTTGAAGCAGCCTCAAGCTTGTCTTCAACTAATTATCAAGTAACAACACAGTACCATACTTGACAAGTTGCACCATTTCTAAGTAAACTAAGTCTCACTCTCCTGTTTTGTTTTGCATTTTGACCTTAGGTCAGGAATAAATCTCATGTCTGACAGCTTGCTGAAGCAGCTTCTGGAAAGACATCCAGTCATTTATCATCTTCATAATTGATAATATCTCCTGTGAAACAATATCAATTAAAGGCAAGGAAATAAAATACTGTGGTAAGAAGAAAGCCTTTTAGCCTTTCAGTGTAATTAAGAAATGAGGAGGAAAAGGTAAATACTAAGGGAAAGTCTGAACCACTTGTCTGTACTTACAGAATAGTGTATTACAGACCTGTAAAATATAAAGATCTGCTCAGCACTGATGAGAGTCAGATTAGCATTCCTGCAGGTTTTAGTGGGATTGCTGTGTGGAGTAAGGTTTTTATCAGGAAGAATGAATGTTGGTAGCAAGACACACCCGGTTCAGGTCTGTAAACAAGTATGTCTTGTGCCTCACTCTCTCTGCTGTATGACCACATGCCTCATAGATCCTCCTTTTGGATAAATCCTACAGGATTTATATTTTGGGGTTTTCCAGGAATATACTTTTCACTTTTCTTCCTGCAGTTGCTTTCTCTTCTGTTTGCAAACAGCAGAATAATTCTGTTTCCCTTAAAGAACTTGCTTTTTCCATTATGTTATTCACTTCACTTATTATTTGACTAAGGTTTATTTACAGACTTTGGGGTCTGGGATTTTAGGTACCAAATTCTAAGGCACTAGAAATAAATACAAGCCAATTCAAAGTTGTGCTCCAGTCAAACAAATGAAACTGTTCATAGGTACTTCAACAGTTTTATTGTATCTGTAAAATACTGAGGCTGATTTTGATGCAGTTCAAGCACACACATGCATTTCTATCTTTACTTTTTTTTTTTCACAGTACATAATAAGCAAAAGTGTAAAGTGTCATTTAACAATTTGTCTTTCAAAACTTCTTCATGAGGAGGTTACTAGATTCCTGCCCTAATATATCATTGTTTAAATGAATGTAACAAAACATAAAATGAATATAAAAGTTTTAGAAGTTCCTAGCAAGTTTAAAGTGCTGAGTCAGACCATATTAATCTAGGGCTTACGGAACAGGGTGAAGTGTTGGTCCTGACTACTTTCAACCCAGGAGAATATTAGAAATTTTTAACAACATAGGTGAAAATTCACCCTTCCTAGGCTTGTGCTTCCATTGCCGCTGAAGAAACATTACCAGAAAGTAGACAGAGTGTTGCTTTAGCTGTTTGCTTTAATAAAATGTACCTGTGAGACTGCATTTCCCTAATTCTCACAGCTGGCATTAAAATAGATTTAGCTAGCTAGCTGGAGATTTAAAAGTAGCCTTTCAAGTTCACCTCTAAGAAGCTATATTAGCTTTGCCTACTAGCCTGTTTAGTAATGCAGCGTACAGCATACCTGGCTTTAGACAGGACTAGAGATCAAATCTAACCTCATAAATCTCCCAGTTCATGACTACAGGAAGCTGTCAAAAACTAGATGTTGTTTCATTCTCCAGGGGCTGGTGTACTGCTCTGGATCTCTCTTAAGTGCCCTCTAGCAGTTGATCACCAAAATGTGTAATAGCCTTGGGAAGGACTACACTATCCTTTTGACCCCAGAAGTAATATTTTGATAGGGCTTGACCTTAATAAGACTGCCAGCATAAAAGCCTAACAGTAAGAGCAAAGGAAAACCTTTTCTGAATAGCAAATAGCTGAAGAAAACATTTTCTGCACACTCCATAAATTATTACATTTACCTCTGGCAAGTACATTTAGAGAAAATCGTGTTCTGAATCACATTTTGGAACACTCAGATTCAACACCAGTTTCTAACCCAGAAAGACTAGCTTTCAAACAAATGCTGGGCAAAATTCTATCACTTTCACTCAATTTAATCTTTATTTGACCAACAAATCCTACTGAATACTAACGGCTGGATTTCTCCCCCTTTCTCGTTTAGTCTTTTACATTTATTCTACTGTTTAAAACTAATTTCATTCCAATTTAGGTCGAAGGATAAGGATTTCAGATGTCTTAGGATGACAGAGTGTTGGGGGGAACTCAGGGGGAGGAAGCAGGAAGGAGGGTTGCATCATAATGAAAGAGAATAACCCTTAGCAGTTTTTCTGACAATAGATTCTGAATCAGTATTTGTAACCCTTGACCATTTTTAACCTCACTTGACCACTACAAATATAATTTGACAAATCGCTTTCTTCCTCCATTCCCTTTACAGCCATGTCACAGGTGATATATTCTTTCCTTTGAGCTTTACCACTAATATGATTCCCTGCTGTACCTTGTGGGAGAGTGTTGTCATTTGGGCCACTGGGTCCGTAATGAGCTTAATTTCTGCAGGATGCCAGAGAAGTTAAATGGTTTACATAGTGTGAAGAAACAATTAAGCTGCCTAGGAGCTACCTGATGCATAGCAAAATAATAGGCAAGAGGAGGACAGAAGCTTCGGAATGAGCTGGATTTGCTGTCCAGACAAGCAATGTGAAGTGTCTGAAGTGATGATGAAGGGCACATTGACAGATAATTTCACTGTAGCAAAACTTTTTCAACAATGCCACTGCTGTGCTGCTTCTTCAGTGCTGATTTTTTCAGTATCACTGTAGTGTAAAAGCATTTGCATGTTTGTAAGTACATATTACTTCATGCAGATTTTCTTCATTTTGTTCTGTAAACTAAATGCAAATTTCACTCTAGATGGAAAAGTTCTGGGAAATTTCTCTGACTTTGAAACCTGTGGGGAACACGTCTTAACAGTCTCAGTGTCCTTGACAAAAACTAAGCCACTTTCTACATTTTCAGTTGTTGATTTAAGAGTACTGATTTTTTCTTTCACGAAAAACTATGATGCAAAAACCATAAAGATGACCTCCTGTTACTTTGACAACTGCTGAGTAAGTTCCATATAATCTTATATGACTGGTAGAAGAGGAATCCAGATTTTGAAGAATTTCTACTTGTTAAAAGTTCCAAAATTATTTTAGGAGGCTGCATATATTTTCTCCTTACTGAAAAAACAATTCAGTGTGTAAATTGTTTATGGATTACATTAAAGCTCGCAAATTAATTCTGCTAATTTTTTCATGTCAAAGAATATTCAGACCATGTCATGCATATTTACATGTGACCCTTTAGATAAGAATTGTGTTTGTTCTGCTTATTACTCATGAAAATTATAAGCAAAAGAATGGTGAAATGTCTGCATAATCCTTTTTGTGACTGAAGTGTAAATCTAGCTTTTCAGAGTTTTTATTGATTCCAGTTCCATAATATCTGAGTGTTTCCCAGGCTAATTAGATTAGCATAGTAAGCTCCTAATGGAATCTTTAGCTCTGCTCACTCAGTCATCTTGTGAAACTAATTGGGAAAGGTTTGTTTGTTTATGTTTTCAGGGAAAATGGTAGCTGTTATTTTGAATGTCATTCTAATTATGTTGGAAAAATTTCATCAGGATATATGGAGGTGTGGGCAGACTTTGAATTATTTTAGTGTTCCCTGAAAATTCATTGTACACCAAGACCTTTCTGCATCTATTATTCAATTGTCATAAATATATCTCTCCTGTACTGTGATCTGAGTTATGAACAATGAAGATAGCATGATTCCTAATAAAGCCTCTGAAAGATGAACACAAGTTATGAGCCTTTTGTAAGCTAATTTCTAGTATAGAATCAGGTTTTGTTTGCCTATGGCAACCTATGCCTGTGAGAAGACAGTCTTGAGAAAGTAAAGAAACAATGTACAGCTTCCCCTTTCTAGTAACAGTGACTGCAGAACATGGATCATTGTGCAGAGATCCTCATCAGGCAAAAAGAAAATTTTGCAAAACATGACAGCCAAAAAAGAGGTTATTTATCAAATTGTTCAATAAGAAAAAAAAGGTAATGAAACCTAGTTTCACATCTGTTTGTACACCTACAGTCCCAGTGCTTCATCAGTAAATGTTCATCTGAGGAGAAACCATTCTGCAAGGTTCATTATGGACAGCAATCTGGCTACTACCAAAAAGAAGATATGAAGCTGAGATCTTCCTATTTTTTTACTCATTAAGTGTGTTAATTTCATTTTCTTCTGCATAGTTAACAAATATTTTATTGTCCATAATGGTCTTTTTGCTACTCTTTCAACTCTGGTTTAAAATAGTGAAAGGGTTTACAAGTATTTCTGGAGAAAACTGATTGACGGATAAGGCAAAAGACAATTGGGAATGGACAAAACTCATACAAATAGATAACATAATTGCATAAGAATTATTTTCATAAGAAACCATGCAAAAAAAAATCTATTCCTACTCTAAATAAATGCTACCTCATGGTCTAAGCTTGATAAAAAAATAACTACTTTGCTGAAACCCTGCATCTCCTTGATGAAAAGGAGCTGCCACTTCCAGTGGAAGTATGCGACACCACTTTGGAGAGTTCAAGTTAAACTGCATGTGAGACACCTGCTCTTCACAAAATTTGCCTGAAACATACTGGCAGTTTGGTACAGAAAATTGTTGCAGTGTGTCTCTGCAGAGTTCCATGAGGTTTTTCCTTTGTTCTCCTTCTCTGTATGTTATTGGTTCTTTTGAATTATGCATCCTGCCTTATCAGAAGTCTATTGGTGTGTACCCCTGCCTTTCTTCCCTCAGACTTTCCTGGGCTGGCTCTTCCGAGCTAACTCCCTCCCCTTTTCCCTTCCCTTATAAACCCCTGCCAGTGTGAGCCTGGGGTCACAGTTTCTGGGCTCCCAGCCCCCCTCACCCTTCTCCCGTGCTCCTCCCCGCCTTCGCCTCCCCTGGAACCGTTCCCGAAGATCCTGATAAACTTCCCTGGAAGAACAGAAACAGTTTCTGTATGTTCCTTCGCCTCACATGGTTCCTACTGAGTTTCTGTCCCTTGATTTCCACGCCACTCCAGCGCGCTTCCCAGACCCGGCTCCAGCACTGGCCCGCCCGCCCAGTGCATCCGCGCAGCCGTTTGCCTTTGTGGCACTGGGGGCTTCAGCTGTTTTCTGGGACAACGTCATAGAAAATGGCAGCCAAAATCACTGATATATAAGGCATAACCTGTTAAAAAAAAAAAAAAAAAAAAAATTTAAAGTGCTGTAAATACTCTTCAAATGCAGATGAACAGCAAGTGGAATAGCTTGATGCTTCTCTAAAACCAGTCAGTAATATGTGCTTATACAGAACATTTGAAAGTATCTGAGAAGATGGTTGTTATTCAATTTTAAAGTTCAGAGAACTAAAACACTGAGAAATTAAAAGGCCTAGGTAGTGACCATCTGAAGAGGCACTGTGGAAGAATCCGCCTGTCCTCTTGGAAGGACTGCAGGTTCAGCAACACAGAGTGACTAAATTCTCTAATATAATCTGATTATTTGGATTAGTCTGGGAAAATGTCTCCCCATTGCCCTAGTAAATCCTGTCTTGATGAACTAAACAAGAAGGACCAAAGGTAGCCTCTTCCCTGTGGGAAAGATCAGAGGCAGCATCTGTGGGAGTTTTGACCACATCATAACTATAGAGAAAAAACATCCAAAATCATTGGCTTGTGCCACACACCTGACCTCTGCAGAGCCCCATGGAGATGCCTCTGTCTGTGAATATGTCTGTGAATAGCCTGGTAAGCCAAAAAGTAGACAGTGATACAGGAGAGAAGTAACAAAGCCTATCCACTGCAACTGGGGATATCTGTTTACGTGCACCCATGGACATGTCTGCCTGCATGTCTAGAGAGAAGTGAAACCTCATATATGGATCTGAAAGCAGCAAACATTGTGTGAGCCATCCTTTGCCCTGATCAGTGATACTACCATGTTTCCATTGCCCTTACCTGTTGCTGTTGTGAATGATATTCGGTTTATCTGTGTCTTCCCAACTATGTATCTAGATCTTCTGAGGAATTCCTTTTTCAGGTAGAATCTACAGAGCTACAGGATTGACTCCGGAGACTGACCCTATTTGTGGCATAAGGAGTTGAGATACTGTGGCTCATGCAAGTGCTAAGAAGAGTCAACAGGTAGCAGGCATCCCAAGGGCCAAAGAAGACTGAGGAAAACTTTTATGACTAGAAATTTATGAGCCTCAACCATATATGAGCCCAGAAGCAAATATTAACTTCAGGGTTATAATTGACAGTGGGAGAGTTGTTAATAAATATCTATACATGCTTCCATGTATGTCTGTGCCAGCTGTTGCTTGTTCAGGGATCCATCTATTGGAACCCTTAGAATTCAATACGGTTTTTGCTATCTGAAATATTTGGTACAAAGAATATCAATGGTGCCACATCTCGTGATGCCACGTTATATCTATGAGAAACTTAAGCCCTGCAAGAGGGATTTCGCCTTGTCATTACTACTAAGAGAGGCTTCTGGTCTGGATTGTTTGGGTTTGTTGCTGTTGCTTGCTTTTTCTTTGTTTGTTTATTTGCTGTATAGAAATAGGACAAAATGCAAGCATTACCACTCCCTACAAATTATCTTTCACTTCAAAATATATGAGGTCTTTTCTTATCAAATCAGACCCATATAAAAGTAAACCATAAGCAGTTATTTTGAAATAATCAGAGTATTTTGATCAACAGAGACTATTGAGACACTTTCTCAGTTATCTGCTTTGTACATATTTTTACTGGAATTTTGATACGGTAAATTATGATTAGTAAATTCTTCAGGTAATGACCAACCTTGAAGATTTCTCATACTAGACCTGTATGTGGAAGACTTTAATACAGATGGAGCTCTCTGAGTCAAAAAAGTCTATTACAAGAACTGCAGAAAAAATCTCGTTAAACAAAAAACCCAAACTATAATATGAAGAGTCTCAGCAGTCTAGAAACAAACATGGTTCCTTTATCTCTCCTGAGATATTGAGACCAATCAGGAAAATGATTATGTGATAATATATATCAACAAGCAAGGGGACATCAGAAGAACTGAGATGATCAAAGAATGCAAATGTTTCTGCACACAGCTAAAGAGAATTCGGCAAGCTGTGTCACATTTGCAAAAAGGCAAAAAGCAATCTCAAGACATACAGAATAAAATTACACATGTAGTCATGGTGGTGTATTATGAAGATATACTACCTATAAAGTGAGGTGAGACTGGGAGGTACCTAATAGCTTTAGCAGTCTTAGAGAGTACCTAAATCATTACCCCTGGAAGGTGTTTATTTTCACAGTGCAAGGAGAGGTTGCATAGAGGTGTCTGAGGTTGATAGAAAAACTTGCAGTAAGTGGAGAGGAAAGGATGTAATTACACGTTCATCCACTGTATAATTTCAGTGTGTGTCAGCATCTTCGATGTTATGTGCAGTTCTGGTCCCTTCATCTCAAAGAGAGTGTAGCAGAATAGGAAAAAGCTTAGAGACAGCAATGAGAAAAATAAAAGGTATGGAACAGCTCCTGAACAAGAAAAGATTGAATAGAATAAGTCTTCTCAGCTAGGCAAAGAAATGACTGAGGGGTTGTATGATGGAGCTGTATAAATATTGTGACTTGCATTGAGTCAGAAAAGAGGAAATAACTTTTCCTTGTATCTTAGAAAAAGAATTTAAGGCCATAATGAAGCTAACACATACTATTTTTGAAACAAAGAAGAATATTCACACAATATATGGGCAGAAGTTTTGCAACTAGCCACAGGATACTGTAGATGCTAAAAATTTGAGAAATCAAGAAAACTTGATCCTTTGGATTAAGAGCTACAGACTGCTGGATAATTAAACAGGAAGACTATATTTTTTTATATACTTCTCTTTGCCTTTTGCTATTCTATGGGCAACTTCTGCTGGTGAAAGCTGGAAACAGAGCTCTGCATTTTGTTCACTGGCTACCTGCAGCCACTCCTACACCCTTGATTGGTTTGCACCCTTGCCTTTAGGTGATGAGACCTCTGCCTTCTCCTGCAGCTAAAAAATGCAGCAGACTGGGTAAAGATGCAGTCATACATGACTTAACTTAGATCTAGACCTTCCCAGAAAGGTAAGTCCAATACTATTGGAAAATGCACTTGTGTTTGCTCATTTCTGACTTGACAATAAAATGATAATGCATCCTCCATAAAGTTCAATGAAATGTCAACAGCAATAAAATAATTTTAAAGGTATATTGAGCCAAATTTTGCCTCACTCTGTGGTCAGCATGATGCAGAAGAACACGGCATGGCAGAAAAAAGCTTAGGCTTTTTTCTATTATTACTTCACACACCACTAAATACATATTTATCAAAGGTTTTGTTTCCTAACCTCATGTTTTCTCTGCCAAGGATAAAGCATGCAGATGAAAAATCTGTCATGGAAATTACAAATGGGTGTATAGGCTATGGGGAAATGATGTATGTAATGAATTAAATCTGCAGATAAGATGGAGAATACTAATGAGTTTAAACAATATCAGATCAGGGTACTCAGATTCACCAGAATCACTGAGCCAGAGCAGGTTGTATTCTCTCATTCTTTCTCTCTCTCTTTCTTCTTCCACTGCAGCCTGAACAGATTAATTGCTGGTTCAGTGCAAGGTTAATAATCACTACCAACTGCCAGATTCACTTAAGAGTTTACAGAAGAGATATTAACAACACATTGATATTGCAAACCTTGGGTCTTCTGAGAAGTCATCTCTGCCAGGAAAGAGGGAATTGAGACTCAGAGGGTATTTCATGCAGACAGACCCAGATCTACCACAGCAATTTAACTAGTTTACAAAAAAAAAAAAAAAAAAAACCAACTAAAAATTATGCTCCTTCTTTGTCCTTATGTAACTGAGCACAAAAATAAGTTTAGAGAGAAAGGGGTCTGGAAGGATGACACACAGATTTCATTCTTTATTCTGAAATATTTTAGTGAAGTTATTAATATCCTGAAATATTTCCATTAAGGTATTAATATTGAGTGGCTAATTTTGTGGAGGTGCATGAATTAGAAAAGTCATAGGATTCAAGTCACAGAAGTGTATGTCTGTGCTCAAATGTGCAGCAAAAGGGTAAGGGCTATTATGGACTGTTGAACTGCCAAAGAGGAAACATCCTAAAGAGTACCTCAGCAACAAATCAGGCATAAGATGCACTTTTTTAATAGGAAAAAAAAAGAAAATTATTTTTCTGGTTTAAGAAGTAATATAGCAGTAATAATTAATTTAGAATCTGACAATTCCAAGGACAACATCCTGCAGTGATTAAGACAGACCTTTGCTTCTTTGAGACAAATATCAGGGAATCTGAAACAACTCCAAGGGGAAAAACAAACAAACACATAAGCCTTGTTGTCTTCTTACTGATGCACTCCTGTTTACAGTAACAGCTGCTGGGGTGATGAAGGCTGGAACACCTTTCTATACGAGTGCCTTGCTTGTCTGACTGGAGTTGATTCAAGAACAAAGAAGGCAACGGTCTTTAGCCTACATTATGGTTTCATGTATCCACCTCCTTGACTTTCCATGGGGATGTGGCCACTGCACTGGGTCAGTTGGGCAGAAAGTATGGTTTACTGCTGTCTCTTCATGCAGTGTTGCCTGCCTCAGGCATTAGTGGTCATGGCTTCAGCCCCACCTTCAGGAGGTTACCCCATTTCTGGGAGCCTATCTCTAGTAAGCAGCTTCATCTTTCTGAAACAAATTCTGCTTTTTGGGAACACTTTAGTTGGACACCAGCTTTTCTTTCCAGGCCCCTGAAAACCCCACTCTTCCCACTTTAATAGTCTATGTGCAGAATGGTAACATGTGATGAGCTTTCAAATTGGTGATTCTGTCTCATGTCTCTGTATGGTGTGGATGACTTAAGATGTGACTTTTTTTTCTTTTTTAATCTGGCTGTTGTCAAAATCTACCACCAACCAGTCCTGGTCGCAGCTAAGAAGTAGCAGGCTTTTGTCAGGGAGTTCAAAAGTCACTTTTGTATGTTGTGCCCCAGCACACATACATTCAATTAATAGCCACCGGTTAGCATTCAATTTTTTTTAAAATTTTTTCTTTTGCCCCTGTAAGCCATTAGCACTACTCACATGGGGGAGACCAGAAAACGACATTATGTCCCACAATAACACTCCATGCTTTCGCACCACCACTGGAGACAGACCCTTTGCAGAAAAGGCTCACAAACCCTTTTCTTACACTTTTATATATTCACATTATATCCAGATAACTTAAATCCTTCCTAAACCCATGCTCTTAGAGTTTCTTTAAGGTGAGAAAGCTTTACCAGTCTAAAAGCAGCCAGGTTTAGGCAGACATAAGCTGAATAAAGCTCTTACTGTAACTCCAGCATAAAACAGAGCTGTGCTGCAGAAAAGTCATCTCTTTTAAATGACTTTAAAAATACTCCTCAGCAATGCCTCAAGAGGCTTTATACATTCTTATTTCTCTCATACTTAGGACTATACCTAAAGGCAGCATTTCAGTCTGAATCAGGCTTCAACTTGAAATTTAGTAAAATGTACCTTCTTGAAATATCTTTGACTGTCATCCTCGCAGAGTGACAAATACCGGTCTTTGTTCTTCTACCTCATCACTGAGGCTTTCACTGAATGAAAGCCATCACTGAGTGACCAATGAGTCACTGTCTCAGTCAGCATCACACTTTTTGAGCTTCAATTCCTCCTAACGTTAGATGCAATGATGTGGAAAATAACTACCAAAAAAAAAAATTGGCATTTTTCTTACGTTACTTTCTTAAGTTTCTTTTCAAGCAGAATCTTGCTCAGAGAACAAGATCTTTACATTTGGCCTTTCAATGCTACACTCTTCAGTCCCTAATTTTTCAGCTAGGGATTTCTTTTCACCTTAGCAATTTAAAGTACAGTAAAATTGGAGATCAAATCATGCCATGCCCAGCTTCATAACTCTTTGATGAAGTCTGATTCCAGAGAAATTATTGATTTTTTTGTTGCTATATTGATACAAGAATCTGAGAAAAAAAAATCTAGAGTTTTTCAAATTGATTTTGGTTTGATCATCTCTCCAGACAAGCAGGAAACATACGTATATATATATATATATCTCTTTACTTATTTGTTATTCAGTGACATATTTTTATCATAAACCATCATAGGCCACTATCCACAAGCAGTTAAAATACTTTCTAAAAATCATCTTGTCAAACAGGGTTTCTTTCTCAGTTTCTAGCAGAATTTGCTTCCCTAGATACAGTAGCTCTGAAATCTATACCCCATGAGAGCTCAGGTTTTATGAATGCAAAGCCATCAGAGTTGCTCCCATACATACCATACTTCATTTTCCTGTGGGAAATACAGTCAGCCTTGACTCCTCTAATACAAACCAGAAGAAAATAGCAGATCTATCTTTGACATGTCACATGGGAAAAGACTGCTTTTCTGAAAGAACCTGCTTTTCTGGCTGTTGTGTGACACACTGCTGCATTTCTATCCCTCTTTGACTATAGAAGAGGGCATTCTGGAATTGTTCCAACACATACTTTTTTTAAGGCTGAAAGTCCACTCTATCTACATGAACAAGCAGTACCCATCTGTGGGGTTGGATAAATAATACAAGCTTGCTTTTTCATTATCCAATATCAATATAAAGCAGAAAAGGAAATGTGTTCAGAGTTAAACAGAAGTTCAGCACAAAAGAGTGAATTATCTCACCAAGAGTTAAATATCCTACTGAGGAATCCAATTTAGGACTGAAATTCCCTGGATCCCTACGTGGTCCATGGACACCAGTAAACATCTTCAGCCCGTCTAAGATTTGAATCACCTTCTCGACAAGGTGATTCATCATTTAATTGTTCATATGGTGTTCTTATTGTGCCTATATTTCTTTCTGAAGCATCTCAGGAGCATAAAAATTAAATCATAATTACAAAAAATCAAGTCCAAATTCCATTTCAGTAAGCACTTCACACCTCTACAGCTTTGGAAAAGAGTGGTACAATTTCTCAAAGAAATTTCTTTGAGAAATTGTACCACTGGGGTTTTTTATTTAGGAGGTCCTTCCTCAAGTTTTTTCACGTGCCACTAAATCTTGTCTTTATATTATTTTGCATTTCTTTACAAATAAAACTAGTCTAAGAGCTGTATCTGCATTTTTTTGCTTGTATGTGTATTCTGTGTATTCGTGAGTCATATATACCTATGCAAAAGATTCATTTACTGTAAAATCTGAATTAAATTAATTTGAGTTTCTAGAATGCTTGTCAATGTAACACCACTGTCCTGTTCACTATACTTCTTCGGAAAGTAAATTTGCATTTCTTCAGAAAACTGCAAAGGTGAAAAATATTAAAAAAATATTTCCAATAAATATAAATTACAGACAACAAGATTAAATACTTGTTATGTGCTGTTTGTGTGTCTTGAAAAATGCCTCATTTTATCATATCTCAACCATTACTATTACTTAACTCTTATTTACTGTTTCTGCAAATTTTTACTGGCAGAAAGGCAAAGTTCCAAAACAGATTTTTAACTTTTCTATCTTTCCTTTCTCTCTCCACATATTTGTAAAAACCACGAGGGAATTAAACACTATTTTCTTGTTTCTCATTTCATATCTTTTACACCCAATGCTAGTGTTTAATATCTTACATTTGCTCCAGGGTGAGTAAATGGTCTATGATGCATTGACTTGCAAAGGCTTATTAGAACCAGAACATGTAGAGCTGTGTGAAGAAAAGGATACAAAGTTCTAAAATCATAATCACAACAAAAATATGACATCATGTGTGGTTTATGGAATGCTTTCTCTGCAATTTGTAAATTAAGATTTACATTTTTGTTTTATGAAGAGATTATCAGTAGAGTTGAAAAGACATACTTCAATATAGATCTCTGTTTTCATATTTAAAATTATATATTATCATAAAACTAAGAGAGCTTTGGTCCTGGAGGCCACTTCTGTTACTTTATCTTCTTATTCTTGAGTTCTTAATCTGTTGAACATTTGGAACAGAATTGTTGGAAAAATGTATTCTGCATTAACATAGAGAACTTGAACATAAGCCTGGATATAGTTTAGGTCTTGATCTTGCATTTTTCCACAAAATGAATTAAAACGTGTACATAAGGCTGACTTGGGTGGCTGTTGAATTTGCCATAATCTCTTTGATTTTCCAAGCAATTTGCAAATTTCAGCCCCCAACAACTGAAACCTGGGAATAGAATAGCCAGATGCAACATCAACCCATAGAAAGATACTGTTCATACATATACATATACATATACATATACATATACACATACACATACACATACAGATACATATATACACATGTAAAATAAAGACCATTAAAGGTGTATCCTAACGAAACCTGAGCACCATAGACTCTCGTAGAAGAACAATCAAACAGCTATTTTCAAATCAGGTGGTGGTCTGGGTTTAGTACATATCTCTTTTGTCTAATCATTGACATTGATCACTCATCTGACTGAGTAATCAATAATGACTGAAGAGAGATTTATTTGGCTTTGATCAAAAAAAGTGAAAAAAAACCAGCCAACCAGACCTCAGCTGGTCAGGAAAGATACTTACTTACCAATGATTGCGGGGAAAATAATGTAAACATTCTCTTTAGTCATATTCTCAACAGAAAACAGAGCTGCTGCTCTTTTTTTGAAGCAATTCTAATTGCCAAGTTCCAAAAGATTATAACTGATATATGTTAAAATGTGAGAAAACTTAGACTTTAAAATCCAGGTGTTTCTACACTGGACCTGTTTGGTGGTGGCCTATTTGTACAGCTACGCCACTGTTAGACCAAAACTGAGGGAGCTTGGTAGAACAGGGACTTCCGAATGCACTTCTCATACCCTCAAAAGTTTACTTTAGACCCTAATTCACTATGAGATTACTATTTAAAATAAAATACTAAATTTCTCATACTGCTTTGCTTTATGTAGAAGTGTTACATACCTCACTGGCATTTAATCCATATTTTTGAATATGATCTGTAAAATCAGAGGAAAAATATGACACTTCATGTTAATAACAGTTTGGATGCTATCTAAAATGAACATAAAAATATCTTACACTCTCTCTTGTTTGAAGTTTTTTGTTTATATTTTTTATTGTCTTAGTCCCTCCTTGTTAACCCACCATATTAATCATTCCGCATTTGTCAAGGAGGAAGGCTGGTCTGCCATTTTGAGGGTAATTTCCAACCAAATAACCTTTCTTTATGTGGAATTACCAAAGTGATTCCTTGGAGACAAATGGGACTGGCAGACTGTAGGTGGTGAGCAGCAGGTAAGAGACCCTGCTGCTACTACACATCTCCACAGAGTTAAGAGCACTGTGCATGTAGTTCTGATTGATGCTGGTACCATTTTGGCAAATATGCTCCATAGGCAGACAGCTTCAACAAGTGTGCTTAAGAAACACAGACCCTGCCAGGCAGCACATAGTCTCTTGAATAAGGAAAAAAATCAATATATCAAGGAATTTTCTACTGTAAATTTCAGTTTCTCATTAACCTTTTCAGTTCCACTGTGACAGAAAAGGACTAATTTAGCAATGAAATGTCAATTCAGTCTAAAATGAATCTGTTATGAAATCTAATTTAAGAACCGTGATAATCACTTCATCAAAACCCCATTATTTAAATCCATAGAATCATAGAATAGTTTGGGTTTGAAAGGACCTTAAAAGTCATCTAATTCCAACCACCCTGTCATGGGCAGGAATTCCTTCCACTAAACCAGGTTTTTCAGAGTCCCATCCAGCCTGGTCTCAAACACTTCCAGGGACAGTACATCCACAATTTCTATTGCAGCATATCCAGTGTCTCCCCACCCTCACGGTAAAGAATTTCTTTTTTGTATATAATCTAAACCTACTCTCTTTCAGTTTAAAGCCATTTCCCACTGTACTATCACTACATGCCCTTGCAAAAAGTCCTTTTCCAGCTTTCTTGTAGGTCCCCTTTAGGTAATAGAAGACTGCTATAAGCTCTTCCCAAAGCCTTCTCTTCTCCAGACAGGACAATCCCAACTCTCTCAGCCTGTCTTCATAGCAGAGGTGCTTCAGCCCTCTGATCATCTCCCTGTCCCTCCTCTAGATTCACTTCAGCCAGTCCATGTTCTTCTTCTGTTGGGGGCCCCAGAGCTGGATGCAGCACTCCAGGTGGAGTTTCATGAGAGCAGAGTAGAGGGACAAAATCCTTTCCCTCGACCTGCTCCCATCATTCTTTTGCTGCAGCCCAGGATACAATTGGCTTTCTGGGCTGTGTGTGTACATTGCCAGTTCCTGTTGAACTTCTCATCAGCCAACATCTTTAAGTCCTTCTTCTCAGGGAGCCTCTCAATCCATTCTCTTCCCAGCCTATACCTGTGCTTGGGATTTCCCCAACTAATGTGTTGGACCTTGAACTTGGCCTGTTGAACTCCATGAGGTTCTCACAGGCCCTCCTCTCAAGCCTGGTCCCTGTGGATGATACCCCTCCAGTGTGCTGGCAGCACCACACAGATTTGTGTTACCAGCAAACTTGCTGAGAATGCACTTGATCCCACTGTCCAGGTCACCCACAAAGATATTAAACTGTTCCAGTTCCAACATTAACCCTAGGGAAACTCAATTTGTCAATGAACTCCACTTTGATTTGGAATGCAATTTGTGAATGCAACCATCCAGGTGAATTTTTTATCCATCAAGTGGTCCATCTTTCACATCCATGTCCCTCCAGATTGGAGACAAGGATGTCATGTGCTTGAATAGAGGCATTTAAATTGGATGCCCAGTGAAGCTGGCTTACTGATTGGAGTGTCTGGAATTCCATCTCCAGGCTCTGGGCTTGTCTCACCGCCACTGACATCAAAGTGGTAGGACTGGGGTGGATTGAGGTTCTTCCTCTCCAGAATCTTTAAAGCCCTCTTCACCAGCTGGGCAGTCCCATTACTGAGAATGTTCTTCCCCTTCTCTGACAGAGAGACCCCATCAGCCCCCAGAAGAGTAAATTTCTCAAAGCAAGTCCCATGGCCTAAGTAGCTGAACCCCTGGCTGTGACACCATACGGTACCATAAAAATTGTTGATTTGCCTGTACTTGCACACTCTGACCTTTCTACATCAGTATAACTTGAAAAACACATTTTAAACTGAAATGTGAAGGAGTGGTGGGAGACGTTTAGTGGGAGCAAGAGGGGAAAGGATAGACAAGGCTAGATTTTTGATTAAATTTTGCACTAGTATGGTTTTATTACTTTAACCTAACTCATTGCTTAAATATTCATCAAATAATGCAATACATATTTTAGTGTGTTTCAAGCAGAAATCTAGATTTCAAAATCACATTGAACCTTATATTCAGAATAATTATCAATGCTTTCATCTGTGACACTTAAAAATGCTGATTTATTTAGAAGTTTCTGTTCAGAATTTATGTAGAAATAAGAACATCTAATAATAACCTGGTGGTTGGTAAATGAGCACTACTGTCCCAGTGACAAAGCCACTGGATTTAGCTTGATAAAATAAAAAAAAAATTAAGTTCAGCAATTCGTCTGTTGCCATCATCTACTCTGAATGGGCTCCTACTGAGTTTGTTATTGCAAAGTGTGGCAGATGTTGCTATACTGATTGCAAATTTCTTATTTATACCACGTAAAATGTGCAATTTCAGGTCAGTTACTCAGATCTCAACTGAGCCAGATTTCTAAGCATGTGCTTAACCTCAAACTGACTTGGAACAGTAAAAATGAGACTGCCATAAATAGGAACTAGAGGCAGCAAGGCACTCGAGTGAGCTGGGGCCTTGGAAGGAGCTCGAATTCAGCACAAGTAGCACACTGTATTAGGGCTTCTTATTTGTCCCTGCCCTTGATCTTGACTGTGTGGCACAAAATCTCCTGTGTAATTCTCCATAGGAATACAATTCTGCCTATAAATATGTACAAGCAAGTGATTAACCAGATTAGGGAAGCAAAACCAAACAGCCCCTATTTCAATGCCAATATTTGAAGGCTGTGGATGGAGCATGGTCATTATGGCTGCTAACAAATAATGATGCAGTGATAACACACATCTATAGAGTGTAAGAAAAACCATACTGTACTTTGTTATCATGGAGTTTCATCCCACATAAAGTTAGTCCATTGTATTTTTCATCTATGATGCATCCATGATAAACAACCTCGGTGCTGTTTTCTGACAGGATATTCTATTTTTGCTGCTTTTGTTGTTTTGGTTTGTTTCTTTTTTTAAAATTTATTTATTTTTTACTTTATTTTTTTTTAAGAGAAGTCTTTTCCTGAAATCTGTTGTAGCAGTTATATTATTGGGACTTTTCTAAAAAATTGCCATTCAAAATGCCTAGAATGCAAACAGTCTCTCCCATGTAATTGTAGTTTTCTAGCTCTCTCTCTGTTAAATTTTTCAATTATATTTTTTCTTACTGCTGCATTAAAAATGAGGCTCTTTCTTAGGACTAAATACTAAGTGTTTGAGGTTTCTTTTCATTTTGAATGAAGTTGCATTGACTTTCTAAGCAACAATTTTCAGTCTATAAATATTTTTCATTCAAAAACATGAAAACCTTTGTCACAGTTTATTACGCTTTTGACAGTACAGTGAAACATATTAAAAGCAAGTCCCTACACAAAACACTGCAGTTTTGTGAGCAGCAAACTCTCTTGCTCTGATGAAATTCCTAATGCCTCTGTACAAGCATGACAAAGAAGCTGATCTTCCACCTCCTGGGTTGCCACTATCATGCTAGGTGATTACACAGAAGTTGGCAGTATCTCTGCAACCTTTTAAAAATAACACGTTATTTTAAAATAAATAGACTAGCTGGTAAACCCACAATAAACTTTCAGGATCAGCTTTTCATTTTAAGGCATATGCATGTGTATGTGTATGTGTTTATATGCTAAGTATAAGAAGAGTGAAGGATCTTTCATTTACTATTCCTATAAAGGATTCTTCGTGTATTTCTTTATACATATTGCATATTACCATACTTTATTCTATTTTCTCCACATTCTTTATGCTTAGACATGGAGGACTTAATAAACAACTACCAAAGGGCAAAATGATTAAAAACATAGGGTAGGATACATGGAATTTAGAATAAGCTTGTAAAAGAACCATGCTATGCTTATTGAACATATACTGAACATTTAACATAAAAACATTAATTTCAAAAGCTACAGGAAATCTTCTGCTGTAAATATTATGAATAGTTCGTATATGGAGCCAGAGATTCAAACTTCATGGAAAAACTCTTTTCAGGTAGCTCCTTGAAGTCCTCATAATCTTCTTCTGTTTCTCTTCCCCACTATAATAGCTTGGCTTCCATCATTCATCCAGGGCAAATGCATTATTAGAAGATTGTCTGAGGTTAATGCTTTTCTTATTTAAAGCCTTTTACTCTGTTTCATTCCCTACATTCCCTTCACTCCTGCACTTCAGCTTCATGAGCATGTGATATTATCAGCCAATCATTCAAAGTGCTAGAAGTTAATAATTTTTATGAATTATAATATTTAATTTAAGATAATAAAATACTAAATTTTTCATGTGCTATTAAATCTTTTAACACTGTTGCATTCATAAGCCTTATAGACTATAGGTATTCACTAAAAGCAACAAGCCTGGAATCATTCTCTGGTCCTAAGCCAGGTGGCATAGACTGGCAGCATCCACAGTGGACCACACTAGGTACCAACTCTCAGTGAACCCTATGTAATGTTCTCCTATCCCTAAAACAATATAATCTTGTGTGTGCCCTATTCAAAACACATGAAATAAGGCAGTGGTTGCATTGTATGTCTGTAGAATATGGTTTTCATAGCACTGAACAGAGAGGGTGAGTTATGCCTGCTGAAGCATATCAGTGTCTGAGCAAGTAAAGTTTGCTGAATAATGGAAGAACTTGGAGGAAGTGATCTTGTACGCTCCTTTAGAAATCACATATTTGTAGTGATTGCTGCTGCATGCTCCCCCTATAAAAGTCTCTGGACATTGTCTCCTGCAGAACGAGCATCGAGCTCCAGTCCTTACTCAGTGAGTTTATTCAAAAAAGGCTTCAAGTGCTATTTTTCCCTGAGGTGAGCACAAAGGAAAACTTGACAAAAGTTCTCAGAATATTAAAACCCAAACCTTACTGGTAAGCTTTAGAAGATCAGGAATTTGGTAAAAGTTAAAAAAAAAATTCAATCAAAATAAAGCTTTTCACAGAGCATGGCCCTAAACTCTACCCATCCAACCTTAAATTACCCGTATTTCAAGAAGAGGAAAATAGGAGTAGAAAAGGAGACAAAGAGAGAAAAACAAGAAACAGGTACTGCCTTGGATCCTAGTGTGGTCTCAGTAGCCATAAAATCCAGGGACAATAGGGACGTGACTATGTGCATTTCAGGGCTACAGTTTTTATCTGCTCTGGCTTCCTGTGGCCAACCCCATCCAGGTGGGGGTTTCCAGTTATCTGGCCACTCTGGGGCTCAACTGGGCCAAAATTGTGTGGAGATCAATATCCAGAACTCTGGTGAGACCCACAACACTTGGAATAATGTTTAGTAACACTGTAAAAAATTCAAGATTTATCTAGAAAAAACCCAAATTCACTCTCCTTTTTAACACTGTCATTCTGGAAAAGAAGCACTGGCTTTTCTCCTTGGTTTTGTGAAGTGAAATCCTTGCCCACAGTGGATTCAAGCCAAATTATGTCAGAGAACGCATGCAAGTCATACTCCTGTGGCAGTCTGTAATAAAAGTTCTCATGCAGCTTCAGAAGAGTTTTACAGAGACATGGTGGAAAAACTCAGAAGACATGTAGAGTCTTATAAACCCATTCTATTTCATATCCATGACATACTGCAATATTTTTCTTTTTATTTTTGCTTCCAAGTGCCTTCTGTGTCTTATTCACTAGTGTGTCCTTGGAAGAGCTCTGGGACCAGGTACCACCCTGAGAGCATCACTCTGAACCTCTGTAAAGAATTGAAAGGAAGGTTAACTAAAGAACTGTGAAAGAGCTTGTCTCCAGATGGGATCAAACTCCAAAAAAAGTTAATCAAAGCCCAATTTGCTATACTTATTTTAAGTGTGCCTTCTGCAGTAGAAGAAATCAAATTTCTTGTGGAAGTATAACAAGGTTGGCAAGGACAATTTCCCATCAATAAATGAGTTGGACATTGTAGGAAGCCTAACACAGTATTTATTTAAATGTATAGAACACAAATAGTAAATCTCTCGTTCTTCCTCTTGGATATTTTAGTGCAGCTAATTTGTAGACATAACTCAAAATAAAGACTGACAAAAAACCACTGGTGGCTATAACTTGTGTTTTGATGTGCAGTGGAGTCTTTGCACAGTGGATTCATTACACCTTTTTCAAGGTCACTTTTTCTCCTGTATGCATGCTTTTTGTTTGTAATTATTCAGATCACAATGATCACCATGCATATGCAGCTAGAATTACTGGGAGTAGAACTTACATGCACATAATAAGAAAGAAGATGGCTAAAATGACTTTTTAGTCAGCAGGTACCCTGAGAATTCACAGGTGTAGCTTTAGGTTGTTCCTTGCATATTTTAAGGGTTTGTGCACTTAATTCATATAATGAACAATCCATTAAGTCTGATATCATTATTCCTACTTGCTTATACATAAAGAACAAAAATTCCACTGGAAGAGTGTCTTCTTTTTCCTGCAGCATCCCACCAACCCTTCTTCTGGTCTGCTCAGAGCATTCTTCTGGAGGTACCACATTTGTACAGTCCAAGCCCTGGCTCTCCAGAGGTGTCCATGTTGTTCCCGCAATTTGGGATAGCATGTATGCAAGCAGTTGCTTCCTTCCCTACAGTTTGCTACTATGGGAGTTTTTGTCCAATTAGGTTACCCAGATCTGCCTCACCAGGCCTGGCATCTTCCTTTATTTACCACTGTGCTTTTCCCACTATCTGGAGAGTGAAATTTTTCCCAGTGTGCTAATTCCAAGCCTTCATCTCCATGTAGGCCCGAAATTAATGCCTTCCTGTTTGCCATCTGTGCCTCTCATGGTAGTTTATCTTGTGGGGACAGTGGTTTTGACACATTTTAACTGCACGCTTTGAGCCCTGACATACACAGTCTTCCTAGAGAGACCTCTGTCTTTAAAATATGAGGAAAAAGGTCCTACCTTCATGAGATCATTGCATTTTGATAGTGCTAAATATTTCTAAATCAATTTCCATGATTTCAGGGGTTTATTTGGAAGATCAGAATAGTGTACTAATATCACTAGGGTTTTGTAAATCGAAAGTCCAAAAGGAAGGTGAAGTAGATAAGCTATTAAACCCCCCCAAACAAACCCAGACTTCACTATCACATCTCTCCCCCAAAAAACACTGTATTCCAGAAAAGGGAAAAAAACATCCTCAAAGGTATGCATGGGATCCACAAAATTCTATCCAAAACCAAGAGATACATCAATATTTCTATCAATTGAACTGATTAGAAAATTTATAAAAAGAAACTTGAATAGAAAACCAATAAATTTTGCTCTGGGTCAGCTAGGCTAAACAGAAGCTCATCCACAGCAAATACATTACATAACAGATGATAGATGTACATTTCAGAAGTAAAATGTCCCATCAAAAAGTCCTTCTATGATCTCCAGTTTATGGATGGTTGTAATAAAATCCATTATCCACATATATCATTCTTCACCTTTCTTGTTTCCCTACATATCCTTTCCAGGTTTCCATCATTAGCATCTCCGTTCTCAAAGACAATTTTGTAGCATTATTAGCTGTCAGATTTTCCTCTTTTGTTAAACTTATATCTAGCCATGAAAGTAGCAATGTGTATCCACCATTTCTAGTTCATACATTCGCATTTATTTATGACCAAGACATTTAATAAAATGTAGATATTTTTCTTGTTATATTTTTTTTGTAATAACTCTTTTACTAAGTAATTTCTCAGTAACATTTTTTGTTCTGATTCAAACCTAGGATTTCTGTGAGAGCTTTTTTTGTTCATTTTTATTCTATTTCTGGTGCTTTCTCTTTCAGGAGCTCCAAATGGATATTATTAAGGAGTAGTTTATTTGTCTGTCATCCTCATCATTTTTTACTGCTTTTGGAGCAGCAGATGGAGATTAGATAATTCTATAGGGCTATAAATTGTAATTAAGTTGAACTGAGGTATAAATATCAGGGTTTAAAATATTATGTTTGAGCTGTCCTCTCTTCCTAAATGTTTCAACAGCCAGAGTTCTCAGTATACAATGGGTTGTTGATCATTTAGTCTTCTTAATACTAATCAATGAAGTAATTGAGCAATGGCCTTTGAAAATTGCTTTTCCAATGTTTATTTCATATTCAGACTAATAATCATCTGTTCATACAATTTTCAATTTTTATCTGTAACATTGCCCTTGTAAAAACTGATCTTATAGTTAGCCAGTATTGATAATGATTGTCCCATTTTAGTATTTGCTCAGTATAGAACCTCTACAGATTTTGATAAATCTGTCCATTAGGTTTATTTGTTAATAATTCTAATATACAATGTCTTGACTTTCCTAAGTAGTTCCTCAGTTATCTTCAGATAATTTAAACACAGTTTGAAGATTCCTATTTGTATTTATTTGCACATTTATTCACTTATTATTTCAAAGTACATTTTGGGAAATTCTTGGACAATACTGATCCTCAATTTAAAAACAAATATTTTGAAAGAAGTCTATTCCATTTTGCCATCACTTGGAGTCACAAGCAAAAGACTTGAGAAAGGAACATCATTAAGCAGCACTTTTAAGGGTAAAGTAATTTCCATATTTGTTATATTGATGATAGTGAAAGTGAGTTTTTGCATCAGAACTTACCCACAGTGCCCTGCTGCAATGCCTTATGTATTCCAAATGTCATTCTGTATAACTGGAATTGATGCACTTGATCTGGCACTGCATGACATGGAGGAAAAAAAACCCCAAAACTTAAATTCTATAATGTTTAAGGCATTCATTGCACTTTACATTACACCCTTTGACTTCATGCTCATTTCACCAATCATTCTCTTATGGCATTCCCTTGTCTCTTGTCAGGTGCTTGTACTTGGGGCTTTCAGGTCTTCCCACAGATAAAAAGAGTCTTTGCCATTACCTTGATGTCTGAAATGACACTGCACTGGAAATTAATTTAAGGAGATTCAGTCCAGACTTTTCCTTTTATAAACAACTCTTTCAAAAGACTGGGGAGCTTTTGAAATTAAGAAAATAAATAAATGAATGAAACAAGGCAATCTACTTTTAATTTTTTTAGCAGAGAAAATTTTAAACAACTAAAGACAGACCACAAGTATAAAGGTTTGTGCATCTCACTTTAACCCTGCAGTTTTTCTGCTCAAACGAGAGGATCCCTGTTCCTCACTGTTAAAACTGTAGGACCCATCACTTCCCCTTGGCTATTGATACAGTCTGCTGACTCTTTCTTTCCCAAATATGCTCAGTAACTCTCCAGGCAATCTATCTCACCTGTTAACCACAAGATAACATAACATATTCTTGAAAAAGACAATGATGCATTTTGGGACTTTAAAATTACAGTAAAATAAGCTTAAATAAAAAGTGGAAAGGATTTAGCTGAGCCTTGCAAATAAATTCCTACAGTAAAATCCTTTAAGCTTGGTGAGGGTTGCTAGGGAAAGCAGTAATGTGACACAATAAACAGCAAAACAAAACACTAATAAGTGCACAATGAACTACAAAGCTGTGTTGGCAGAAAAATAGACAAAGGGTTCATTTTTTCAAAATGCATAATGAATGAGCAGGATCATTCCCATTTTCAGATATAACATCAGAATCTTGGGCTTAATCTCCTGGCAAATTATCGAGGTTGCAACAATCAAATCAAGTCAGCATTCCTGAAGATAAGCTAAAATGACAAATTAGTCCTTTTTTTTCTTTCAGTATCTGTGAGAGCATTAATCCTGTAACTGTAGCTTATTTATGATCCTTTCTTTGATCTTCACAATGCATATCTACTGGGAGAGTTGAAAGAAATAAAGATGATTTTGATGTATTTTTGGAAGGTGTACTATTTTTACGTGAAAACGGAAAAAAAAAAAAAAAAAGGTGTAGTGATAAAATGTATTATTAATACTGAAAAATACAGGCTTTGCTTCCTTCCGAGGTAGGGGATTAGTTTATAATTATCATTCAGGAACTCTCCAGATTAGAGAGAATTCAAGAGCATCATAAAAAAGAGAGAATAGCAATGTTACTAGAAATTGCCATATAACGAAAGGAAAAAAAAACCAAATAAGAAAATTGCATCATTTCCTTATTTAGTAATAAAAACATTGAAGTATAAAACTAAAGCTCACAAAGCACTGCATTTCTACAATAAAAAATGGCTAAAAGGATTCAGTCATTCTGAAAAATTTATAAGGGCATTGTTTCATACAGCGAAACAAATTTCAGAATACTTTTTCCCAAGTCATAGAATACAAGCTGGGATATTGAGTAGAAGGGATTTGCTTAATAGCTATGATACAAAAGGGAAACCCAAGTTAAAATCATTGTTCTGTTTTAGTGTCCCAACCTGGCTACAGAAAGGAAATGTACACAGTTACAATCCTGTCAATGGTTCTTATTCTCCGTCTCTGTGGAAAATATTGTGATTTATTAATTAAAAAAACCTTCATCAGAAGGGGAAAAGATGGGAGATGAGTTATTTTTTTACAACATTTCACTTATGTATTTTCAAAGGAGGAAAATTAATGCTTGGTTTAAGTTTTTCAATATTTATGTAGCCAAGCTTATAGTTACAATTATGCATTTATATTGTCATAGACTCAGTTTACAAAGTAAAGTGCACTGTGATCCAACATAATTTAGTATATCTCAAAGGAATGCATGATTTACTAGCCCTAATGGATGCAGTGCTTCAAGTCTTCTTCCATCTGGACATTTATTATTCTGCAGTACATTTGAGAACAATTTGGGATTTTACTTTGATAACATATGATGTTCCACATAATTTCTAAAGAGATTTTTCATTTTGAAGAACCCTTGATTAATGTCTTTGTGTGTCCAATTCCGTCTGCTGGCTCTTAATTGTTTCTTGTATTAACAGTTTTAATGAATTTAGAGCCAAAGTCTATTAAAAATAAATCTTTAATTCCACAGTAAAAGTTGTTGGACTCAGGGTTTTTCTAATCCCTTTAGCTGCTCAATTCCCAGGATTCCTGGTTGAGAGAAATTTTTTGGTCCAATTTCCTATGAGAAAATCCAAATTTCCCTCATTACGCCTAGCTAGGACCTTGAGTAAAGTGATAATAAAATCTTTCACTGCTTATGGAACATTTCACACATTCAAAGCTTTAGGGAAATAGTAACTAATTAAGTGAGTTGGACCTTCTTGTTGTTAACACTGTTCACAGAGCATGCTCATTTCTGTCATGATTGCTCTTCCAGTGCTAATACAAAAATGACATTCAATGCATCTTGATACAGTATTTCTTGATATAGAAATGGTTGAGAAAGCCTTGAAGTTAAAAGACTATGGGAAAATTTAAGAAACCAACAGTATATCTCAAGGAGCTCTATCTAGCAGTTACATTAGTTGTGGTTACAGAGGATACAGGAGTCTTGTACAGATGTCTTAAATATGATGGTAATAAAGTACCCTGGTTTCAGCTGGGATAGAGTTAATTTCTCAGTAGCTATTACAGGGCTGTGTTTTGGATTTGGAATGAGGATGCTGTTGATAACACGCTGATGTTTTAGTTTTTTGCTAAGTGGTGTTTATCTGAAGACAAGGACTTTTTTAACTCTTCTTGTGCTCTGTAAGTGAAGAGGAATGCAAAAGAAGCTGGGAGGGAACATAGCTGGGATGCATGACCCACACTGACCAAAAGGATATTACACACCATAAAACCTCATGCCCAGCATATAAACTGGGGGGAGTTGTCTGGGAGGGATGCTGATCTGGATTCGGGAAGAGGGGTCTGGCGTTGGTCAGCATGTGATGAGCATTTTTATCGGGCATCACTTGTTTTTTACTTCACTACTATTATTATTATGATTTACAATTACTACTGTATTTGTACTTTATTTTTGCTAATTAAACTGTTCTTACTTCAACCTGCAAGTTTTACTGATTCTCCACCCCATTCCAGTGGACTGGGGAGGAAGAAAAGGATTGAGTGAGCAGCTGTGTTGTGCTTAATTTCCAGCTGGGTTTAAACTATGACACAAAGATAGATGCAAATAACAACCAAATCATTTACTTAAAATTTTGAATATAATTTCTTTTTTCCCCACCAAACATCTACCTTGGAACTACCCTTATTCAAACAAACAATATTTTTTACAGGCTTGTTGGTAATTTACAGCACTGCTGAGAATAGCTGAAATGAGATTAACTTATTTGGTAGAAATTATTATTTCTGTCACATTACTTTTTTTTTTAGTACAGTTTTTCCTTTGCCTTCACTCTCTCTATCCCTGAGCTCTGGAAGACTGTGTTCTAAGAGTCTATTTCTTCCATTATTCTTTTTGGGCTGCTATGACTGCACCTTCTCCAGCCTGATTCTGGGCTTGGCAGGCATAACTGCTCCACAAATATCCCGAGCTGATATGATGATGGGGAAAATAAAATAGCTGAGTAGCCACATTTAGCACAGTATCATGGGGAAAAGGAAAAAAAAAAAAAAGAAATTTGCCTATCATTGCTCTCTGGACACTTCAGAAAGCATAGAGCACAGCATGAAATCCAGGCAGATTTGCAATACATTGAATACATCAGAGTTTTAAAACAGAGACAGAAATCTGTAAGTAAAAAGTAAGAACACTGAACTATAGAAAGAGACAAAAAAAATTTATCTAACCATAAAGTTACTATAGAATGAAAAAACATGTTCATCTTGGCATAATTTTGTTGTAGACATTCTAATATCTCTCTGATGGTAGGTGCTTTGTTTACTCTTCAGACCTGAAAGTCCAAACGCAACTGACTGCAAAAAATAGCTGTGAATCAGGTATTAAGGATGCTGATGGGATTGGCTACACTCAATGTTTATTATCTGTTAGGCTTTTATCTATAGTACCTAGGTGTAATTAATCCTATTTCTAGTAAAAGGAACACTAAATTCTTGGCACATTAAAAAGCAGGTTTTCCTATTTGGAGCTGAAATAAATCATTCCGTTTTAAGGGTAGAGCACATGTGGCTGTTAGTTCAGAGTTCTGCCCAAATAAATACCCAACAACCAAGGCAGTATTTTGGAATACAAAAGATATAAAGAATTATTTTAAGAAAATTATAAAGTATTTCATTGATGAGATACCTTTAGGAGGCTAGTTTTCATTTGGGCTTCAAGTATCAAAAGTTGTTGCGATTCCAATAATTGTGCATGAATAATTCCAAAAATTATTGTGATTCCAAGTGCCTTCCCAAACCTAAGGGATTTATGTGTAAGGATCTGGATGTGGGTTCCACATTGGCATGTGATACCATTATTACCATAAAACATTTGTATCAATATATATCAAGCATGGCAAAAGCAATAGAGTTGAAAAACATAAAAGCAACTGTACTTCTTATGCTTTCCATTAGGAAAGAAAAAGAAGAGAACAGATAATACATGACAGTATATAAAAGGATATTAAAATAGCAAAGTGAAGTTTATGAAATGGTTGCAAATTATTTTGTATGCTTTTTTTGCTGTGCATAAAAAAAAATGAATTGTTACATTAAGTCACTGCATTTTAAAATTACCAACAAATGCCCAGTGTGGAAAATGACAACCTTACTAACATAGATGACAAATTTATAAGTGACTGTAAGAGTATAATTGAAGAAAGCCTTGGACAGCACAACTGTAGACATAATTATCCTAACTACAACAGATCCACCTGTAAGTAGAAGGATTGGACAATTACGTAAACATTGTGCTATTTTTTCCATCAAATTTTGCTTCTACACTAACAAATATAATTGTCTTTTAAATTATCAAACCAAACTAATTTCAAGGTGGCTTTTCAAATTAAAAAAAAAAAGAAAAAGAAAAAAAAAGGCATAAAATTAACAAAAGGAATAACAGTAGCTAAACTGCCTTTTTAACGAAATTAGTGTCTCCTTGCTAAAATGAAAATCCTAAATATCATTTCAAGACACCTGAAAATAGATGAACTTCTGTCTTAGAAGAATGTGTCTTCCAAAGTTTTAAGACATATCCTATTTTATCCAAAAGTACTTTTACTGTGCTTAAAAACTGCTTGTCTTTGTAAATCAATATTTTGGTTATTAACCAGGGAGATGAGCCTGAAAATGAAAATGCAATTATAGAGACCCAAGAAAAAATTATTTTCTTTCACACAGGATAGAAGGGTACTGATTCTCTTGCTGGTATAGTCACATTATTCTCAGACTACTGAACTATACTTAAAAATAGAAAAACTAGAGTGAAATTGAATTAAAATCATATAGCTGTTTCAGCAGGCATTGAAATGCTAGCACAAAATTTCTATAGAAATAAAAGTATAGTTAAGGAAACCAATGGAGAACTTGTGCAAGAGACATTCATGTTTTATTTGCAGAATTGATGCTTAATGTTAGAAAATTATACTGAGTGTTACTTTTAATCATTCAGAATTAAGGTTAGGCATGACAGTATTGCAACCTAATTCAAAAACCTAAGTATCTATTTCATGTCAATAGTTAGCAGACCTTATTAACAATTATATAATTTTAACAAGATCCTGCATACTGTTTAAACATTTGGCAAGAAACACTATTATTGGAGATGGCTATCCTATTTCCTTATTCATATTCAAATTGCTGACAAATCTGAATCTTAACGTGAGCAGTATTTATCATTTTTGATTCTTTATGTGATTCATATGATCCTCATCCTCAAGCAGGAAAAATATTTAGAAATATGACCTTTCTTAAAAGCAGCTCAGGAGGTATAATTCATCCCTGCTTAAAGACTTCCAAAGAAAGGACATATGAGAAGGGTAGACTGAGTCAGAGGCACGGATCAGCTTGTCATATTTCAGAAACAACAAAATAGAATTTGAAAAGTGAGAATGTCTTAAGTTATAATGTAGGACTTCAGCAGCCACCAGCCTAATGAAAGCAGCCATCCGGCTTTCAGTGGTCCATCTGCACACTTGCCACCAGCCTTGTTAGATCTCTCGTACCAATCAGGCATTACGTGTAAGTCTGTTCTGTGATGTTTATCCTCTTTCTGATCTCCGTTCATAATACTTCCTGATATAAATGGCAAGTCCAGACTCACTGAGTGTAATCCAGCCACGGACAATTCTTACTTAACAAATAAGTAACTAACCTTGCATTACAAGGTATTTGACACCTCACATTCTGCTTTTGTAGGTGCAAGTCATAAAGGCCAAACTGTCCTACCTACTTTGTACACAGAGACTGGGCTTTGACAGCTCTTTCCAAGTAGTCCTCTTGAAACATTCCTCACTGTGGCCTCAGCCACATGTCCCCTGACTATCAAAAGGCTTCAGCATTTCACTCCCTCCAACTCAAGGAAGGGTTTGCAGCCAACTGTGAGACCAAGACATCTGAGACACCCTGTGTGTCCAGATGGCTCGCCAGCCAGGCAGCTGATGTACTCAGCACATGCTCCCCGCCTTTCCCTTTCCTATTCCTTTTCCACAATTCTACTGCAAAGTAAAGCAAGAGCAAACAGTAAGAAAAAGAAAACAAACAAAACACAGAATCCCCCAAAACTGAGAGTCTGTCTCCTTTTTTCAAACCGCCAACTCAGATTCAGAGCTGTTAAGATGTAGAAAATTGCACAAAAAGTTAACTTAGATTTAATTTAGCTGCTCTATTACAGATTTGACACACTTTCTGCTCAGCACTAAGATCACCAGAAATGCCATCATGCAAAAAAAAAAAAAAATACAAAGGCAACAAGCTAATTTAGGCACTTGGATATAATGAGATGTGGAATTAAGGTGACAATATAGAGCGTAACATGCTTTAGTTACATTGGCAGTGTCTAATATGCACTTTTACTATTTTCCTAGCAGGAATATGTCTATCATTTGAAGAAACATATCCTTTAAGAAAATAGATTTTTCAGAGGCATACATATCTAGTTAAAAAATATATCCATAAAGGATTACATTGAATCATTCACAGCTGTGGGTAGTAAATATATTTCCAAATTCTAAAAAGAAATTGCATGTTATCATAATTATTTATTGTTAATTTTTCATTGATAAGTAAACAATAATTGATGATTTTCGAATACTGATAAAACCCAGAAATTTCACAGGATTAATCCAAGTTCTCTCACACCAGCATTGCAGAAATTGGTATTATATGAACAAAGGAAAAGTTACAGACATTCTCAGTTTTATCTATCTATCTATATATATATATATATACTGTTCTGTTCTGTTCTGTTCTGTTCTGTTCCCACTGTGAATTGTGGGAACACTAACTTCTTGCCCCCTGGGTCTACATTACTGTTTGATTTATTTATATTTTTCTGTTTCATTTAAATGTAGTGATTGAATCAGCTATTGAGGCATTTCACAAAAAGCAAATAATGTTTTGATTTCTTTTAAAAAAGAGAGCAATAAGAAAATTGCCAGAGAAAAAGAGCTCTCACTAGAGAATCTATGTTGGTCATGGGATAATTCCAAAATAAAAACAATCTCAGCTTCAAAGACATTAACAGCAAAGAGCTGTCTCATCAAACAATGCTAATCATCACATAAACTGAAAGCAGTCAAACAGCCTCTGGCATGTGAGATGATACATATATACAGTTGTAGGAACATTTGGAGTAGCAGCAACACATTTTAGAGGCAATTATACTGAAGTTAGGAGTGAATGGTGTCATGCCTTGCCACAAACATCAGTGGCTGCAATGCAAGGTGTAGTTCAGAATCACTAACACAGGTTTTGAACATCAGCTACATCCTTGTGACAAACACCAAGCTGAGTTGTTCAAGTTATATAGTTGCATTCAAACCACAGCAATGTCTCGGGAACAAAGTTTTAATGCCAAGGTAAATCCTGAATGGTAGCTTTAGTAATATGACCAAAAACTTCAACCAACCTACAAATGCCTCCTGAATCACACTGTCCCTGTTCCTCAAGATCTGCTTCAGTTAAACATATAGTGTTTATCTTTTTCTGTCCCAGGAATCAGAGATATCAATAACAAATCTGTATGATAGATTTTAAGGTGAAAAAAGGATGCCTAAATAAAGAACCTGGTTACAGCTCCTAATTTATTTAACCTTTCTTAATTTTAAAGCAGAGCAGCCTGGTCATGAGACACAGCCCATGTTCAGCTGAATTGCTATTTTTTGTCTCCTCAGCTATGGTAAGTACTGCCATATTCGCTACAGGACAGGAGTAGCCATTGCTGGTTAGATAAATGTTTCTCTCTTCACCTCTCCATCAATCTGCATGCTGAACAAAAGGTAAAAAGCTTGAGAATACATTGCTGATGTTTCACATCAAAATTCCTTTGACTATTTCCTAGCAAATTGGGCTACAATGCTGCAGAAGAAAGGTATTGTAAACTATGACAAAGGGAAAAGTGACATCTCTGACCAGGTTGTGCAACTGCAGTCAGCAGAGCACAATGACTAAGAAAACCAGTCTGTTAAATAGACTTTGCTGGCTCAATGACAGTACCATGATTATGTGTTTTCTGGGCCATAAATGTGTGTCCTAATGGTGCTGAATTAACAGAGCTTACTCATAACTACAAAAAAACCCCAAACCCAGGTGGAAGAAATACCTCAGTCTCTTTGTTTTATGCCATGTAAATGTGGTTAGACATTTGGTATCAACATAGAAGGTTGCGACCCATAATTCCAGGTAAGATACTGCAACTAATTTTGTCAGGAATTAATGTTTAGTGTTGTTCAGCACAGGATGCTGCATCTGTGAAGGAGCACTAGTTCCTTATTTTCCATCCCTTTCACACAAGCTGTTTAGTATTTATTTAGCTCAGAAATAGCTTTAGGACTTGTGTCCCTGACCTGATACCTGTGCCCTAGGCTATCATACAGTAGGTTTTGACCTTTATAGGAAAAATATAGTTACACCAATTACTAATTCCTTCAAAGATCACAATCTGCAATTAAAATGGATTGTAGTAAGAAAATAGAAAGTACCAAGGGTGTCGTCTTTCAATAACTGGAAATACATTAGATAGAGCCACATTATTTTGGTGTGAGAATGTCAAAATGGCCTCAGAAAATCAATCAGGGTTCTCATTGTGAACGACAGCAAATGACGTACAGGGATACAGGCAGACTGACATGTTGCTTGCTTCAGATTCAGAAGATCACTTTGAAGTGACTTTAAGCTGCAAGTTAATTTCCAGGAGTACAGAACATCAGCAGAGGCTGTCTTTTTTCAGCTTTCTTAAAATCATGACTAATGTGCTTCAGCAAGCCAAAGTCTGAGCGAGCCAAAGCTGAGGCATTCCAAGTAGCTGCCATCTCTGAAACAAATAAGTAACTCAAAAAACTATGAAAAGCTGAATATATTGGTAATGTAGCAAGTAATGGTAAGTCTATGGTAATGTAGTTTGATTACTAAAACATATGTCTTGATTTTAAAAATATTATGCACCCTGGGCCTAACTTGTTACTGAACACTTTACCAGCCATGGATGAGATTTAGTATCCACAGCTGAACACAGAGTCAGAGTATGTGATTCATCAGGCCAAATGCAGGTGTTTTCAGCTAAACTAACAGTCTACACAATTTCTACAGGCAGTGGAGAGAAGTTAGGTCAGGCTTGTATTGATGTCTGAAATAGATCTTCCAAATCATACTCTAAAATCACTGTTTACCTCTATTGAACATTAAATATACTTTCCAGAGAATTCCTGGGGTGCTGATTTCTACAAAGTAGACTTTTAACTTTAGTTGAGGTAAAATGCAACCTTTATTATAATTTCTGCTTTAAATTTCTCCTCTTTTAATTATAAAATTCATGGCATTCTATGAAAACTTGGTTCCTTCCTGATGGCTAGAACTACATGAATAAAAGCTAAGGAAGAGAAAAAGAAAATGTAGTCTTGGTGGAAAAAAATAAAAAACCCAAGCTTGACAGCAGGATTTAATCACTTCTTTCGGATGTACATGAGGCAATGATGAGGAAAGTACTAAAAGTCAGAGGAAAATTAGCAGGCCAGATGGCTGGTGAAACAGTGACAAAATGACAGCAAAATGAAAAACCTAATAAAAATGAGCAAGTGACTATAGGAAGTGCATGCAAGGCATTAGAAATTAAATCATAAAGAAGCAAAGAAAATAAAGAATATTATTGGAGGATACAGGAGCCAGAAAACAAGAAAACTTTGTATAGGGTAAGATCCAAGAGAGATGACGTGTAGCAACAGATGTTTCCCTGTGGCAAACTGATGAAGAGCCACATGAGTAGGGTGTAAAGCTACTAAATATATGTCCTGCTCACATCACGGGTATGTGATTTTTAAGCTTGTTTTGAAAGAGGGATCAAGAACTCCTAGAGACAAAGAGAAAAAATAGTGTGAACTACTGTAAATAGTAATGGTGGTAGTAACGATAACAGTATTCCAGCCCCTGCAGTGACTTTCATTATAGACTTCAAAGCACAATAGAAGCATTAATTAACCCTTCTGTGATGTCTCTGAGGTGAGGTTTTACATGCTGCTTTCTGATAAACAGACTGAGCATGTAAAATTTGATATAAACAAAATTATACCACAAATTAATAGAAAAGACAGAAATAACTTCATTAAAAATAAAATAAAATAAAAGTCTGATGCCCAGTACCTAGTCTAGCTAAGAGGAAATGCTTCTAAAATGCTACAGAGTTTTTTCAAGTGGCTTCAAAACCTTTTTGCAAGAGGATAATTTCCATTGTCACCAAAGTCAAAAAGGATTTTCACTTGCTTCTAGTGTAGTGGAATACAAAGATCCTGATGCATCTGACATACAATTTAGGCAACTGGGTTAAATCTGTTGGAGTGTGAAACAGTGAAATGATACATTGCAAAGGGCATTTATTACAAATTTAGCATTTTGTCACAGCAGTAGTACTTCAGTCACACATTTTGTTCATTATTGGATGAAATCTCATTATAAAACACACTGAATGTGTACATTAAGTGAATTTTAATACAGGATTTAAACAGAATTCAGAATAGAATATGAATCTGAGACATGACTGCTCACCAAATAGGAGATCAAAAGACCACAAAAACACAAACCCATCAAATCCAACCCTAAACTTTCTTTCTAATTAAAGAACAATGCTTTAGGATGTAATTTCCCTTTTCAATCTGTCACACAGCCTAAAAAAAAAAATCTGGTTAAACTGGTTATTGGAATCTTTATTCATTCTCACACCAAAATATTCTTACTTTAAATCTGTAGATTTGTGAAATCAACACAGACTCAGTAACCTTTATCTTAAAGAAAAATATCTTACTGTTTAGATGTAAACAGTTCTGATATCTGCAAAGACACAAGACACCATGTATTCACTATACGAAAATACAGTGTATAAAAAGTAGTGTGCCATCATCACCAGAAGTAAAGATTCTACAGATAAGCAAATTGTCATTTGTAGGGTTTTTTTTCTGTTGTATAACTTTTAAATGCATGTAATATAATAAAAACAACAAAAAATGCCTTTCTGTCCAGGAGAGGAAAACAGAAATCAACTATTTTGTGGCAAGTACACCGGTGAGCCCTAAGATATGACATGTTTGGTTCAAGATGGGGATTATGAACAGCTACCAGTGACAGCACATAGCAAGGAGGCATTCAGCTGTCACATTTGCCCATCAGAGGGGCAAATTCAAAACTTCAGTGTGGAACAAAACCCAAATGTGCTGATGGAGGGGTCTTCTCAACAGCCAAATTCAAACACATCAGTGGTGGTTCAGGGTGCTTCCCAAACACAGTGTATTCAAGCTGAGGAGAGGTTTTTTTAGGAAATGGTTCAAAGCTATACACTTTATTTCATTTTCTTAGGTTTTGTGATTAATTTAGGGTGGTTTTCAGATCAGTCAAGGTACACCCTTTTTTTGGTTTAATATAAACCATGATAATCAGATAGGACAATTTTATATGAATGAAAAATTTATCCAAGAAAGTCACTCTGGTAAAAAAAGAAGTACTTTTGTATATTGTATGACACCTTTTTGCAAAATACATTAACATATTGGAATCAAACTGACTTTTGGAAGTGAAAGAAAGAAAATATATCTAGTGTTGGTCATAGTCGACAAGAACAAATGAGAAGGGCTGGAAAGAAGCCAGAGGAGACCAACAACTGGGAAGTGGTAAGAATAGGTATGACTTCCTGTGGAACATAACATCAGGAGCTTGGAAGATCACAGCCCGCTCAGATCTTGGCAAATTTACATCTTCCAGAAAGTCAGCTGGATTTAACAGCATGGCAACATCCTGCACAGTTGGGGGCAACAAAAAGAAATTTGAAGCTGGTGTTCCTTTCCTGCTGGGTTTTTACATCTCCAGTTGAGAGGCAGCAGGCAGCCCCAGCAGAGTACCTTTATGTGTGTAGTTGTTTCATGTCAAAATAGGGAATAAACTGTTGGAGTAGTGCAGCAACCAAGAGGAAGCTTGAGGTTTTCTGAAGGAGGCTCACCAGCTGCACACATAAAAATGTTCTGCTGGGAAAACAGAAACTAATATTCCAAGGACATTTATGGGGATACAGAAACAATCTAATGAGCAAAGAATGGGCAAAACGAGTAGATAATGAGTTGATACTACCATAGTCATTACAGGAGAGCTGAGACACTGCACAGAAAGCTGGGGAGAAGACGAATAAGGGCTTTCCATCAGGGACAAATCAAAAACTTAATGATCTATAGGAAGTGGAAAGTTTATTTCTAAAAGGGCATATTGGGCAATTAGAGACCTGTCAACTAAGTAGGAAGGGACAGAAAAAAGCAACATGAAATATTGTCCATCTGAGACCAAAAGAGAACATATTTATTTCTCTGTCATTAAAGCCAGAAATTTTTGAGGTATTGAAAAATACTTGAATTTCTTTCTGTTTTGTTGATTGCTTTTGTGTACTTGTTCAACTTCTCCCTCAATGAGATTTTATTTTTATTTATTTTAGAATTTCATAATACAATATGCCCATAGATTCAGGAAATATGTTCCAAAAAGACTTGTCCATCACATCTGAAGTAAGAAACAAGATACTGCATCCTTCCAAATTCAGCTTTATCTTCTGTTTAGGGAATTTTCCTTCTTGGAAGTTCTAAAAAAAAAAGAAATTCCAAGAATACGCCAGCATTAAAATTTTAAACAATACAGTATACATAATCAGAAATTTATCTCATTTTATGAAAGTCTATAATGGTAAGAGACAGGCCTATTGTAAGGAATGGTATCTTCATCAACATAGTTGCTTATTGCATTCAGTTGAACTAAAAGAGAAAAATAAACTCATATCATTTTCAGAAAATAAAATTTTTCAGTAAGGTTGACTAGATCTGCACTTTTTTCCTTCTGTTTTCATGAAAACCTCAAACACAATGAAAAATATGAAGTTGATTGAAATTATATCTACTAGTCTGGATATTTTTCCACCTTGAACATTCTCTTCTAGTATTTTTGAATATTTGTACGTTACATCACGTCTTGTGTGAAATATGTACCAAAAAGAGTAAATCTTAAAGGCACATGTGAGGACAAAAGATTTGCAATTCACAGTAAGGAATGGACTTTTAAAGACTTTTGTCTAAGATATATTTAACATCTAATATCTACATTATATCTTAAAGAGTGTGTGTAAACAGCAATTGAGTCATCAAGACCAGAAAAATGCAAGAGTTGAAGTTGATGCAATAATTAATTCAGTAATTCAGTATAATTCAGGAAGGAGGAGACAGGGATATGACGGAAGTTAGCATGGCCAGAAATAGAAAATAATATCTGTTTTCATATATTGGAGAGTATATAGTCCAAATGTCAACAGATGAGAAAGAATATTTAGTAGAATAAAAAAACAGTATTGAGACACAGAAAGAGCATAGATAATATAAAGCAAAACCTGATATTAAAAAAAGAGATTATTTCCTTGTCTTTTCCTGACTAATTTCACAAATTCTGAAATTAATAATTTAGTGTATTTCTTCTTCCATTTTTCTTACTGCTTCTGCTTTTTAATAACAGCTCCATAAGTAATAATAATTAATTTTATTTAATTTGAATTGGCAATGAGATTTTAATGACATTAAAAGCTAATAATTAATATCCAAAATTAAAATTTTTCTAGTGAGCTACAAAAAGAACTACTTCTTATATGAGAAATAGTCTTTAAGGGAGAAATGTTGCTAGTCTGATGTCATGATTTGACCTTGTCTGGACATCCAGTGCCCACCAAAGCCACTCCATCACTCCATTCCTCAGCTGGACAGGGAAGAAAAATATATTGAAAGTCTCATGAGTCAAGTTAAGGACAGAGAGAGATCACTCACCAGTTACCATGATGGGCAAAACAGACTTGATGTGGGGAAGAATAATGTAATTTATTACCAATCAAGTCAGAGTAGGATAATGAGAAAATAAAAACAAATCTTTAAAAACCTCAAACTTTGTGAAACTCTGAGCACCCTTCACTAGAGTTGTGTGAATTGAATAAGAAACTGAATCCATCTTAAGTATATATGGCTGGGAAAAAACTATTAAAAATGCACATTGAACGTTGCTATTTTCCAATGTTTTGGATCTGTGTTCTAAAAGATTAGCATAGGTATCACTTAAATTACATAGCAAACTAGAAATCTTGCTCTATCAGATTAAATGTAACTATTTGCATGAAACTTCATTAATTCCCGTCTTGGTAAGTTTCACCAATATTCACCTTCTCTGAGTCTGGGAAGTAGCATTGTCTGGATATCACTTAATTGTGTGCTTATCTTCAAGGCTGTGTGGTTAATTCAAACTCACGTGGTGAGGATCTAAGCACATGTGGCCACGCTCTTCCTGATCTGGTCTGCCAGTTCAACAGGACTCCAGCTATACGCAACAGTGATTGCTTACTTCTAAAGTTGGAGAAAAAAACAAAAATTATGTTGAGAGGAAAATATGAGCAGACATTCTACCTATCAGCAGGTGTTTGGAAACAGCGGGACTTCCACATTTATTTTCTATAATTCACATAATTACCGCCCCTGTACTTGCTGTAATGATGTCACAGCAGGTGGCAATTTGTGCGCCTTAGTGCTGTGATGCTCCTTATTAGAAATACCATTTCAGGATAACATCCAACGTACCTACCACAACTCTGAACTTTGTTGTATAAACAGTTTTCCTGTCTTACTTTCAGCACATAAGAAATATTTTAGTTAAAAGTATCCACCTAATATAAACTCTAACAGCATTTGCACCCAGGTACCACTTCTTTTGCATTCCTATGTAAACTGTCCTTGATTATTTTTAACAAAATTTCATTGCAGATGGTTCTATGAATGTATTTTTTCTTCCCCTCAAAAATATACATTTGAACTGAACTTAATATTTCATGAAAGTTTCTGATGTGAAAGTCTTTGAACCTGAAGCTCTTCTTTTCCCACTGAACAGATCCTTTACTGCATAGAGAGATACTTTCTACTCCCATGTTTTCTACACCTTTAAACTCTTCATGGTGCATCAGAGATTTAAATATATACATATTGGAGATTGAGTTTGTTTTAGACCACAGAAACATCTCGGATTATTAATGAATCACTGTTATTCTAAAGTGCATGCCAATTAAAGAAATACTATTGATTACTTTTGGCTTTTTTTGGAGTATTTTAAAACTCTATTTTTCTTCAGCTATGATGAACCCTACTTAAGTGGTACTTCAGGGCTTCTCCAGGGAAGTCTATAGTAATAATATATGAAAAGAGTGAAATAATTTTTCACTTAATACTAGCTGTTTTAAAATAAATAAATGAACTTAGAAAATAGACAAAACCACATTTCTCTTTTATCTCCTTCTTATCATCCTATGAAATATATAGCACCTCTCTCTTTTGCCTAGATTAAGAACTCTTCAATGCATATTTTGTCTGAGCTCATAATTTTTTTAATCTTGAAATTCTGGCAGAAATTCTGGTAGGACATACTTTGTCATGCCAGTGGAGGTCTTCTTCATCAGCTGGGTGAAGCAAAGAGGTGCAATAATATATCTATTTATCTTTTTTTAAGGGTGTATATGTTTTTACTCCTTATTCTAGGAAACACTGAAGAAAGATGAATAGAAATAAATGTGAGAAAGTAACAGAGAACCATATATATTAGCAATTAATCAAAATACATACAACTGGTCAAATATGAAAATGAGTTCCAAATGAAAAGTGCTGTAGAAAATCAACACAACTACATTTTCCGTATCTTTATAAAAACCCTTCTTCAGACAAAAAAACACATTTGGTGTCAATTTCATAACTTGTAAAATATGTATAGTTCTTGTCTACTTTTCACTGTGGTTGTAAGTTAATTAAAGAATAACACATGTTTAAAGATTTATCATAGAGATAATATTCTTGAAAACTGGAAATTAGGATGAAGCTTAGATGATAAAATATATGTAGAACTGACAAAATAATAATAAAAGTAGATACTAATATAACTGTGTTGTTTTATTCAATCTCTGCATTTCACATTTAGTTATGTCAGTTTAAAAAAAAATCACATCTCAATCCTTTTTAACACTTGCAACAATATACAATAGTATTCTTTCCTTTTTTTGTTTTAAATATCTGTAGGCCATTTTTTAATCATATTAGCTATTCAAGATTGTATTTTAAATCTGGTTATCCTTTCTGTGTTTATAGAGTAATTGCTGCATAATTTCATCTAAATGCCAATGTACATGCTGTTTGGATTGTGTAATATATCATGGTACCTCTCTAGGAAGTATTCAGGACCATAAATTAACTCTAATTTCCACTGCATTCTATAATTAGCAATTATTGGCAAGCTGAATGTTTACAAACAGAGCTACACATTTTCACACTGATATATTTCAAAAATCTTTGCAATTTCACAGGTAATAACAACGTAATGCACAATGTAAGTTAAGGGTGTTTCAAGGACACAAACCACCTTGTAATCTACAGTTCCTTCATAGTACTTGAAGTAGAGACCTGACTGTACCACCTATAAAACCTATGTGTTTTAATCAGGATACAATCTCAACAAACAAATATAAGTGCACTAAAATGGTGTTACCAGCAGCATGTAAGTGTTTAGTAATGCTGTGATAACAAAGTCAGACCCCATGTATAGGCATTTTATGTAAACATGGGATTGTTGTAGCAACCAGGGGGGCTAAGCAGGATTGGTGGAGCTCAAGGGAGAGTACGACCAAGAATCTGCAAGATAAAGAACAAGACAAGCAGAAGGGACTGCCAATAGGCAAGACCTTCTGCCAAGTACCCCAGCAGGATGAACAGGAGAATCAAAAACAAGATAAGCCCTGTTTGGTGAGGAAAAGGGGAGCAAGAAGGCTAAAACACCAGCAGTGATGAGGAATGATGGAGAAGACAGGAGTCTCCTCTCTGATTTATCTCCCCAAAGGGCTGTCCAGGCTTCTCACTCTGACCATGGCAGCTCAGTATCGCCAAGGAGCAAGGCACTCATTGTGAACTACATGACATCACCTCCAGGACACAGTGTGCTCACCACTAACTTCAGACATAGCTGTTAACTTATGTGAGTTCATAGAGATAATGGTTATTAATGTGCAGGAGAAAACCATTAGCATGCAGTGTATTGGTAATGAATGAATGAATCTATTAAAGTTTTGTTCTTGAAGTTTCAAACCAGCTTGATTTATCAGTCTTCTAAACATTCCAGTCAGAGCAATCTCTAATCCCCTAACTGAAATGCATAAGCATATACTCTGTTGTAACAATATATAAACATTTGTAATATATTATTGTTTGTGCTGTCACAAGAAGAAACATAAACTGTGTATGAGAGCAGACCCTCAAAAGCACCAATACAACTCTTGCATTGTAAATAAAAAGTTTTTGCTACAGTTCATTCAAGCCAGAAAGAAAGTTAACAAAAATTGATAACTTTTCTCCCCTTCATCACAGAAGTAAAGTTTGTATCGAGGTTTGTAAGGCAGATCTTGAGTCCTTCTCTTTCATACATAGAGATGATTTGTGCTCTATATTTTTGCTGATGACAGAGAAATGCTCTTGCTGTGAGTAATTTGAAGATATAAGATTCCTGTTACATCGTGCCAATTTTGAGAATTAATCCATTATTATCAACTGGATAATCTTCAAATTTATGTCTGGTGCCACTGTCTATACTCATGCTTGTCCATGAATTCCTCAGTTGCATGGCACTCAAATCAGGAAATAAAGTGTGTGCCTTAAGAAGGAAGGAAAAAAAGACTCAGAGTTTTGCTTTACTAGGTCTATATAGCCATGCCAATTAAATCTTTGTAATTTTTAAAGCAAAGAATAGAATTAGAATTTTCCAAGTAAACTAATAACTAATTGAATAATAAATTGCAGGCATCCTTGTAAGAGCAAAATAATGGAGATTACTTTTTCTGGTTTTGTTCACAGGTAAATGCCTTGTAAATTTCAAAATTGATAATTTACTTTTGCAGGATGTGTTACAATCATTTAGTTGGGAAAACAACAACAAGGTGAACTTCTAAGGGAATAACGCATTCACCCTTTCTTTTCTCATTTTTGAAGAGCAATCCAGTGTGCTTTTCTGAAAATATGGAGACTGATGAGAAAGCTCTATTGATCCACCTCCATCTCCTGCTCTGAGATAAATAATGCCTAAAGCAAACTGGCTTCAAAAAGACACATTGATTTGAAGACAATTTAAATGGGGAGACGTGTGTGGAGGGAAGAATTCCACTACGAGAACCAAATACAGATGATCAAATTTAACACACTAAAAGATATTGTAGAAATTATGCTATGTAATGGTTACTTGAGTCCTCACAAGTCCTTTCACATTCACTTAGTTTCATAGAGCTATATATTGCCCAAAGGCAGTCCCTAGTATTCAGAGGAAAAAAGTAATTTTCTAAAGACTGAGCCAAGAGTATGCAACTCAAAAATTTGGACAGTATCTATCTTTAACTTTGTCTTGTTAATTTATGACCCACTATGGTAAATTGCCAGAAAACTTAAAACAGTAAAAGTCTCATGTATATCCCCAAAAGTCTCATTATATGATATAATTTCCCCTCTCTTCTCTCCATTGCACTGCTTGCATAAAGGTGTAACTAAGCAGTTTTCATTAGAACACTGGAGAATCAGGGGTCTAGATTTTATTTCCCTCTCTTAAGCAGCTCTCTCAGAGAATAGCCATGGAATGAACTACTAGCCAGTGTGAATAAATCAGAAAAGTGGAACAAGAACCTGTGAGTTAGTCTGTCAGCTTGGAAACTGGTTCTTTTCCTGATGAATCTTCAGAGCCAGTGAGCAAATTACTATCAAGTTTGACAGGGAGCAGTATATGATAAAGTCTTACAGAAATTATAAAAATAAATAGAATGTAAACTACAGGTAATTGTATTTTTCTATGACTTGTTTGAGGAATTAATTTACCCTATTGATTTAATTTCTATCTACCATCAGCTAATATTTTGTTTCCATTCCTGGTTATTGCCAGGCAAAATAAAATTTCATGACATTTCCCAGACTCTTAATATTCAGTTGAAATTCTGCTTCTCTGATTTGAGTATACATTGTTGACAGGCAAATTTACTTGGCTTTCATTGCACACTGCTGTAAATGAGCATACAACATGCAAAGCAAATGAAAGGCAAGCCTGTAACCTAATCCATGAATCATGAGGGAAAACATGGGGTAATCTGCGTCTTCTCAAAGATACTCATTTGCATCGTGTGAGAAGAAAGAACACAGTAGAGTGAATGAGAACAAGGCTCATTCTATGTAGACAGAATTAATTTAAAATACCTTTTGTATTTAAGGGAAACATGATTAACAAAAGAAGACTAAGGATGATATTTATATATTCATGCATTCTTTTTAAATCATGCAATTCTGAAGTGTTGAAGGGTTTTTTCATGTTACTTTGAGAAGAATAGCAGCTGTGTCTGGCTATTCTTTCAACTTCTTGTAATTTTTATTAGCTTGCGTCCTTTGTGATTTCTGTACTCAGTAAAATAATGTCAATACATTTAGAAGACATTGACACAACAGAGAGAAATGCATTTCCTGTATTCACTGTGAATGAAGAAATGCTAACTGGTTCAAGCTCAGGAACTGCTCTCTAACAAACGTGTCACTGCAACAAGCAAAGCAAACACATTCCAAATAATGCATTAATGATCACTTATGTACAAACCTAGGTTTAAACCAGAGAATTAGTAATTTATGGCCAGAATTAAGTAATTTTCAAGTTCCTGTATCATAATGTCCACTCTCAAAAGTGCATGAGAATTCTTTACGATTGCAGGACATTATATTTTCAAATGTCCTGTCTATCATAAAGCTGAGACATTTCTATTTCTTATTCCAAGTTATTCATTATTTTTGCAATAACAGCTAGATTTTTAAAGATTTTGCATGCAAGATGTGTTTAATCTTCCTGTCTGTATTCAGTTCAGCTTTCATTCCTAGACGTGATAAATCTTTAATCTTATGATGAGCCTTAGCTTCCTGCCCCTAAAAATGGCCATTGGGCTAGGCTTCCCTACTGTTTCTTGACCTGGTATAATTTTTGAGTATTCAGACCACACATCTAAGCTTGTTTCATTTGTGAGTCTTAGTCCTAGACTATGGTGCCTTTATTCCAACTTTACTGGCTTAGAAGTGCAGACTTCCAGTTGTTTAAAGAATTAGTGGATAAAACCCACTGGGAAACAGAGGGATAGAAGGGCTGACAAGAACTGGCAACTCTTTCAGGTCATTTTTCCCAGAGCACAGGAGTTCTTTGTCCCAGTGTGTGGGTAAGCCAGAAACAGGCATGGCTGAGCAAGGATGTGAGTAGTAACTGAGGAGTAATAAGGAAATGCACAGCCAGCAGAAGTAGGGGTATGTGACCTGGGAAAAGAATAGGAATACGGTTTGGATGTGCAGGGATGGTATCAGTAAAGCCAAGGCACATATGGAACAGGATTTGGCAGGAAATGTGAAGAATAACAAGAAAGGACTCTATAAGTATGTAAGTCAGAAAAGAAAGGCCAAGGTGAGTGAATCCCCCTGAGAAATGAGAAGAGTGAAATTGTATCAACAGGTGTGGAGAAGACTGAAGTACTCAATGAGTCTTCACTGCCCATTAAGCTTCTGTGAACCTGTGCGTGGGGGTTGGGGAGCAGAGTCCCTCCCATTGAGAGTGAAGAGCAGGTTTGAAACCACTTAATGAAACTGAATAGCTGCAAGTCTATGGGATCTGATGAGATGCATCCCAGGGTCCTGTGCAAAAGCCAGTCTCCATCAAATTTGAAAGCTCATGGCCATCTCACAAGGTCCTGCTTACTGAAAAAAGGGAAAATTCACTCTATTTTTAAAAAGTGAAGAAAACAACTGGGGAACTATAGACTGGTAAGCCTCAGTTCTCTGTCTGGGAAGAGAATGGAGCAGATACTCATGGAAGCAATGTTAAGGCCTATCCAAGAAAAGGAGGTGATCCAAGACAGCCAGCATGGCATCACAAAGGGCAAATCATTCCTGACCAAACTGGTAGCTTTCTATGATAGAATGACAGCAATGGTTGACAAGGGAACACCACTTTGATGTCATCTACCTGGATTTCTGTAAGCCCTTCAACATGATCACGTGACATCTTAATCTCCAAATTGGAGGTGCATGAATTTGGAGGATGGCCAATTCAGTGGATATGGAATTGTCCAGATAGACATAACCAGAGATTTGTGCTCAATAGTTTTATGTCCAGGTGAAGGCCAGTGACAAGTGGTGTCACTCAGGGCTCTGTCTTCAGACTGGTGCTCTTCAATATCTTCATCAATAACACAGGGCATGAGATCAAGTGCACCCTTAGCAAGTTTGCAGATGGCACCAAGCTGAGCAGTGCAGTTGGCACAACAGAAGGACAGATAGCATCCAGGGGCACCTGGACCAGAGCTTGAGAAGTGGGCATCATGAAGTTCAGCAAGTGCAAGGTGCTACATGTGGTTCAGGGCAATCCCAAACATGAGTAAAAACTGGGAGAAGAACTCACTGAAAGGAGTCCTGAAGAGAAGGACTTGGGACTTTGGGTTGTCTAGATAAAAAGCTGGACATAAGCAAGTAATTTGTTCTTGCAGCCCAGAAAGCCAGCTGCAATCTGGGCTGCACCAAAAGCAGCTTGGGCAGCAGGGTGAGGATGGTGATTCTGCCCCTCATTATGCTCCTGTGAGAGTCCAGCTAGAGAACTGCATCCAGGTCTGGGGTCCTCAGCACAAGAAAGATGTGGAATTGTTAGAGTGGGCTCAGACAGAGGCCCCAAAAAGTACTACAGGGCTGGAGCACCTCTCCTGTAAAGACAGGCTGAGACAACTGGAGTTGTTCGTCCTGGAGAAGGGAAGGCTCCATGTAGACCAGAGAGGCAGATTGCATAGGGCATTGAGTAGCCTGGTGTAGTGGAAGGTGTCCCTGCCTATGGTAGGGAGGTTGGAACTAGATGATCTTTAAGGTCCCCTCCAACCCAAACCCCTCTATGATTATATGATTCTAAAATTAGTTTTCAGGAGCACGTGTTTTGCAGAACATATGATCTCTCTCTTTTCCCCTAACCTCCCAACCAAAAAGATCAAAAATAAAGAGCAGTAAATAGTTTTGTGGATGCAGAAGCATGCATGCCAGGTAGGAAAATTTAAATCTGCTCCCACTGGAGTAGAATCCTGGGGGGTGGGTTTCACAACTAAAAATTGAAGCCAGGTTTAAAACCACAATTTTTATTCTTGGGAAGTATCTTGGCCTAACAGTCTCTGACTTGAAGGAGCTATCATTTTCTTAGCTGATGCAATTTCTTTTAAGAGAGCTTTTTGAGGCTTTATTACCTGCAAAAGAAAGAATTGGAAACGTGATGTATAACAGACTACTTTTTAAAAAAAAACTTATGCTGAGAGACTGATTTTTCCCCCTCTTTGTTTTGCTTTCAAAAAACTGAAGCACTATTGCTATACCACTTCAGAGATGGTACTGCTGGTGAGGAAAGTGCAAAAGGATTTCACCACTTTATTCAGAAAAATGGTAAAGCCAGCTAGGGCAAAACACTCATTAGTAAACTTATGGAAACCCTACCTTTGTCTTTAAAGCTAAAAGCAGTTCCTGTTTTCCTAAAATTTTTTAAACAGATTATTTAGGCACAGGTTGGCAATTATTCATAAGATGATGATTTATGTATCAATTATAGTTTGATATTGTGCAACTAACTAAAAGTCCAACCACATAAGAGATGCTAAGAGTGAACAGAGGTTGGAAAAAGAGGTCACATAGGTAACTCACAGTCATGTTAAACCCAGGATCTAATTCTAGGAGGTCCTAGAAAAAAAATTCAGTACATTGCTTAATGATAATCTTGTACCCTGCTGCTTTTAGTCTTCAATTATTTTTCAAACTCAAAAATCATAGCAGGATGATACTAGACATTTCATAACTAGACTAGATATGGTGCATCAGCTTAAGACACAACAGAGAATGAAAGAAAAAGAGGAGAATTCTAGATCACTGTCTTTTGCAACAGTGTGGTAACAGAAGGTTTTACACCTTCAATCAGATATGTAAACACAGGTATTAATACTGAAAATTATTTCCACAAAGGTTCTTTTTCCTCCACTCCTTCTGGAAATGCCCAAGCTGCAAAATCAGTTGGTCTCAATTACCAGATTTGTGAGAAAGAAAACAGGCCAGAAGAATTGTCATTAACTTAATACTTCCCAAGGAAGTGAGTGATATAAATAGTGCCTTGTCCAGATCAGTGCTGAACATAAAGGCTTGCTCTGCTGCTGCTGAAAATAAAGCCTGTTGACTGGCTTTGAGGGTCTCACCCTTCTGTACATGTCTGTGTCTTTTCTGAAAGAGCAGAAGGGTACCCAAAACATACTAAATGTGCATGTTTTACCTTTAATCACTGAGCCAAAAGACACGTCACAGTAAAAATTCTTTACAAAATACCAACCTCTGCTACACATATTCTCAGGAAACAAATGCTTTTCTATCCTTATCCTCTTTAATGTTTCTCAGAGATACTGCAAGGCAGAAAGGAACAAAATTTTAAAAAAAAAATTTGTGAAAAAATTTTTGCTAATTCACTGAGTTTCTTTTTTATCCTTTATCTTGTACATTATCTCATTTGATTAATGTCCCACTATACATTAATTTGCTATGTAAAGCCTTTGTTATGCATTTTATACACTGAAAAATATTAAAGAATGATGACAGGTATGATGATCTTGGTATAACCCAATATTAAATTACTTAAACTAATTAAATTACTGAATTTCAGCACCTGAAAAATAAGTCACTGTAATATAAATTGACTGTGAAACTTCTAAATTAAAAGTCATGGAAATAGGAGAAATACTTTTAAGGTTAGTTATATTTAATGGGAATTGCCTGTGAGAATAAGCCACAAATATAAAAGTCACTAGGTTGTAGAAAGTTCAAGTGGGATTAATTGTCATTAAAGTCTCATGTGAAGCAGAGATACAGAGTCCTACACTAGAGGACTTGGTGATAGAGAATGATTTTGCAGGATCAGAATTTCAAATTTAATCTTGATTCATACCCAATGTTGGTACTGAACTAAAATGCATTAGATTTGTTGTCACCATTTCATTTATTTCCTAATGTAACAACAATTAGATCTGTGTGTCCATTCACATGGACAAAAAGAGAAATGCCAACCTCTGTTTGCCCACATTCCTCAGGAATCCAGCAAGGAAAATGAATCTCAGAGGAATGTCTGTGAGGCTTAAACCCACCAATTTATGTAGATTACATAATAGTGATAATCCAAGGCTTTCCTTAAACTCACCATTGCCAGCTTGGTAAATTTGGCTACAGAATATAACATTACTCTGATATTTTTCTTTACTGGTTGCAGTAAATTTACACAAATGTGCTTATTTATATGGATGATAGTAATCATTGCAGGCTTTCCTCAAAAGAAGGCATTGCATGTTTATATTTGCTCATGGAGTAACTTTGAAGGGCTTTTTTTTTTTAATTTCCTTAGTAACAACTTCTAAATGAAAAAGTACAGATTTCCAGTAAAAACATCTTTTATTGAACGTATGTTTTTCACTGATACTCTGCAGGGAGTGTTTTTCTAAAAAGCAGACCAAACAGCCTTTGTGTAAATAGTTGGGAACACAAAAGCAAAACTGCCCACTAACTTTCCATTTTGCTACATAGATAACATCCACATACGATGGTTAGGAAGACAGTTCTAGAGCAGTTGATTTTGCTTTAGCTTTTTTATTTAGCCTGTGATATTGGTACTGCTTCATATAACAATTTCATTGTAAAGATTTGAACCTATATGCTTGGTGATCCCAAACTGTAAAATATAAATCTCATTTCCTTCCACACCTTATTTTTTGGTTCATACATTACAGAAATTCTGTGGAGGACAGCTGTGCATGTTCTCTGATAATTCCTACCTCTAGCAGACTGAGTAATCTCTTCAAGTGAAATCATTTGTACGGAAAATGTTAGGGCAAAAAAGTCAGTCCCTATAACTCTACTCATCCATATGCACTGACTCTACTCATGGGAGTGCTACCACTTTGACTTGATTAAATCCATAAAAATATATATCAGTATTTCAAGACCTGAACTTTAAACAGCAGTTCAACAATCTATTTGAGGTACCCTGCAGAAGTTTGAGATAAGTAGTATTTGAGACAAACTGCAGTTCATATCAACTGTAATGGGAATTTTGGATATACAGCATACTTGGTCTCTCAATGATTCTGAAGTGTGAAATTAGCGAGGTGATGATGGGTAAGAAAAGCAATGAAGAATTATTGCAAGATGTGGGTTACATGTCAAATTAGACATTAGTACAATTAGACATTAGTAGCTGTGCCTTCTTTTATCTCTGTACTCTAGTGGAGACAATAGAGAATGTTTCAAACACTATAAGCAAGTGAAAGAGAAAATTATTAAAAATTATTGAAACAATAATTTCTTAAATGAAGGACATGGTGATAAAAAAAAATTGGGAATATTGGCATTTTCAGCCTTTTAAAGTAATGCTGGCTTCTATCACTTCTAGCACCTGTCTGATGATATTCTAGTGTTCCTTTGCCTGCTCATACAGATCATTTAACTCAATAGTCTGGCTCTTTCTCTTTGCTTTCACTCTGAGCTGCCTTTATAGATTAAGAAAAATTCATTTCTTCTACCAACTATTTATATTTTTAGGAATAGTGTGCTTCCTTTTCTATCTCATGACACCTCAAAAGTCTGCAGCCTATTGAACCAGAATCTCTCTCAGAGGCTGTTGCCTAAGCTTCTCTTTATGATTTTACTCCTTATAACTTTTAGATTCCAAGCCAAGTTTGACACAGACCAAAAGTACACACAAAGGGACTGGAGAAGGTGGAAAGGACAAATTTCAGGACAAAAGCAATTAAAAAGTGTGAAAATGAATATGACAAAGCAGTTTGAGGACTCTAGTGATGAAGAGAAATTAAATGTTCTGGCATGGGATTTACCAAACACACCTGGCAAAAACAGTGCTTGCCCTCTTCAAGGGTTGTTTTAACAGATATTTTCTTAATCTCATGCTCCTACTTTCAATTTAGGGCCTAAATTACAGACTTGCTGAAATGACTGATCACTGTTCATGAATGCCATGGTACACACTAGCAAAAATAAAAGTATAAAGAAATAATCTTTCTGAGCTACATCACTTCTGGTCTGTGCCTACATGGAGAAAATAAGACAAAGATGATTTTTTTCCATTTTACCCTACACGTGGCAGGGGACTGTGCTTTTACACAGTCACAGAAGATGATTTTGGACTTCAGATACTATTTCCTCTACTTCCACAATAACATTTTATTAATTTTGAAATCAGAAGTTCCTGGGAAAAAAATAGTATGAGAGAAGAGAAGCTATGAACTTGACACAGGGCTACAAACACAAAATCAAATTTTACGCAGAAGTTGCTGAAAGACTTTGAAAATTAATTGTTTATGACAATTACATGGGGCAGAATATGAAAAAAGCTGTTTATTGTACCTATAACTATAATTCTAAAGATAACCATAGAAATCAAATTATATCTGGTTCCTGTGCTGTCACAAAATCACTAGTTTAGCATATCAAAATCACATACAATCAGGTTGCTCCCCTCATGATTTTCATTTACTTGTGAAATATGGATACAATGCCTATAAAATGATATGTGCTATTTTGAATCCTCTTATTTTATTTTTCTCAATTTTTATTGTGAAGATCATTTAAACATCTTAGAATTATAAAATTGCATTTGAATTCTTCATAATTATTGATATCTAAAGAAACAGATATCCTCTCTTACATCTAGTTACTACAGATGTTGTTTAACTAATTTTATTCCAAAAGGTATAAAACCAATGGAATACAAGAAATTATTAATTTTAAAAAAGCAGCATTGCTAAATCAACTTATCATAGTGACTCTCATTCATTATATGTGATCATATAAACACTGGAACAAAAGAAAAAATATATTAGTTATGAAAATCTCTAATATATTTTTTATATAAATAAAAATTAGTCTCACAGAAACTTATTCCAGATTAAGTAATAAATAGAAAATACTAAAGCAAAAAAGTCAAGCAGGGCATTTTCATTTTTACTGAATGCAACACAAAAAGATCATCTGGAGAAAAACAGATGAAATTTTTAGATGTTACTTTTTACATTACAATGTTTATTGTGAAGATACAGTCAGAAAACTGGAGATGAGTTCACCTGTGTAGCAATCCAAGATTAAATCTATTTAATCAGGGTTTATGTTGTAATTATAAAAAAGCTTAAATTGTGAGTGCTATCAGGCAGCAATAATTGAATGAAGTTGCACATGTAAGGCAGGGTTGAATATCCAAAAATATTTATTTTCATTTTATTTTTTAAACTTAAAAATAGGGTCAAAATGACAACTTTGTACACCCCAAAGAGATTTTACCTCAATCTTCCACATTTTAATACTTAAGGTGAGTGAAATCATGATAATTAATTTAGTTGTCTACACTCACTAATGAGGAGCTGAGCCCTCAGATCTTAAGTATGGTCATACAAAGGTTTTGAGTTGTGTTGCCTTTAAATTACACTTTCCATTCGCACTTCCAGAGTGGCATGAGGTTCCCACAATGAGTTTCTATTGCATTCATTTTCCTGTTGTTAGAACTGTTACCTGCCTCTGAGTTAGGCAAGATGAAGAAGGCTCTTTTAAGTTCTGTCAGAACACCTTCTAGCTGAAGTGGTAAATACAGTATTATTTGGAAAGCTTTTGTCTTTTAACAACTGTTGTATCTTTATGAATTTTTTAATTTTGCAATTTCTGAAAACATTTGTGTATGCTATGTAAAACACGAAGACCTCATGAACTCACTGAATTAATTTTTCTGTCTTGCACAAAAACAAAAAAAACAACCAACCAACACAAAAAACCCAACCAAACATAACCTGAAATGCTATATGCCACTTTAAATTTCAGATTGTACAATCATATATCAATTAACTCCACTAATAAGATTCCAGTTTTCTCTAATACACTTGTTATCTATGAAATTTCAGTTTCTGCATTTGGAAAAATCCATGGTCAATATTATATTTAATCATACTGATACAATGTGAAATGATGTTGCCGCATTAATTCCTGAAAAAATCCTTTTGTATATAAATTTTGCAATATAGTTTTAACCTGATTGAGTTGAGGACTACTGAGCTTGTTTTAATATCCTTTTCTGAGGGCATGCACTTGTGTTGCAGTATTGTTTTTGTTATATCAATACACATTTTCTGACATAGGAAAGGCATTTATTGACTGCAAATAAATAGAAAAAAATGAAGAATTGCACAGTTCCTCGAGCCACAGTGGGTCATAATTTTGAGGTGAGTTACGTACATTTCATAATTGCAGTAAAAATACTCAAAATAGCTTCATATATGGTTTGATCAATAATTAAATTAGAAACCTTTGAGACTGGAGAAATTATTCAGATCTTTCTCTCCATTGCAACTATTGATTCATCAATTTCTTTGAAAATAAATAATAGAATTCTTTTTTCTTTTTGCAAAAAAGGATGAGGAAACTTTCTAAACTAGTGTAACTGTTCTCATTTTATGTGGAAGTGAAACGGTGATTCTTGTGTGGTGAAATGTGCCCAATTTTTCAAAATCTTTTCATTCCTCTATTAAAATGCATTCTGAGTTTGTTATTGTCGTAAATGTGGAGAATTATGTCTACATGAAAAATATGTACCATTTTTCCTGCAAATGAGAAATATATAGTTTGATATTCACCATTTGTCAGAAAAAAAATAACATGGAGATTAGTTGCACAAGAAAAAAAAAGACCTTTGAGATTATAAGTATGAAAATAGATCCTGGAAATCTAAACTTCCAACTCCCCACAGCTCTTTTTAAAGCAAGTGGCAAGCACATCTAAAATTAGCATCCTTGGCTTTCATTTTTAGTGTTCATAATTTGTGTCTGTGCATAGCCTCAAGGTCCTTCATACTGTAAGAAAAACTTTACATTAGGTTAATCAATCAACTAAAACTTATTTGCCAAAAAACACCCCCATAAACAAACAAACAAACAAACAAACAAACCAAAAAAAACCAAACACAGAACAAACCCACCAAAAAACCCCCAGAAAAACAACAACCAAAATGAACACAACACCACCCCACCATCCCCAAAAGAAAAACCCAAAAATCCAACTCTTCACCTGAAAACATGATATGAATTTCCTTATGGGCTTTTTCCTTGTAAATCTCTTTGGGAAGAACCAGGCTGGGAAAACAAGGAGGCAACATTTCCATTTGCCCAGCTGGAATGCACAGTGCTCTGCCTTAGAGTGGGTGATAAACCAACGGAGAGCTTATGGGTAAGGATTACAGAGAGGACAGGTCTGAGTGACACTGCAGTGCCACCTGCTCAGCAAGAACATGTGGTTGAGGCCTTCTAGTGACAGCTAAAAGCAGATTCATGTTTTCAGGTACTTATCCCTGTGGGGACTTTCAACCCCCACATCTGCTGGAGGGGCAACACAGCATGACATAAGCAATACAGGAGGTTTTTGGAACACATCAGTGACAGCTTCCTGATCCAAGTGATAGAAGGGCCAAGTCTCAGAGGGTGGTGTTCGGTGGCACAAGTCTAGTTGGAGGCCCATAAATAGTGATGTACCCCAGAGGTCAATACAGAGAAGTCGTGGAGTCGAAGAAATTCAAAAGCATCTTGGACATCGTCCTGCACAAATCTCTAGGTGTCCCTGCTTGAAGAGTAGGGTTGGACAAGATGTTCTTTTCGATCTCAATGATTCTGAACAGTTCCTCTTGTTTCTGAGGAACTGGGTCTTTTACATCAGGAAACTGGCAAAAAAATAAAGGAAGGGATTCACCCTGTAGATTCAAATGAAATATTTCTTCTGTGACACTGAAACTCACAGGTTCAGGCACACTTACAAGGGATGTAGATGTTTTTGCTCTGCTTTCCAACAAAGTAACAAATGCTTAGAATCAAGTTCAGTGCCAGTTTCTCTCTCAATTTCACAGTCCCATGTTACCAGCAGACTATTCAGAGTGACAGTGTGTGTCTTCCCAAGTAGCTGTTATATGTGATGGAGTCCTGCTCTCCTGGAAACGGTTAAACACCTGTCTGCCAAATGCAGGTAATATTTTGATCTGATTGCAAGTGCAGGTTTGGGGTTTTTTTTTTTCCCTAATAGGCTGTCTTTATCTCAACCCACAGGTTTACTCACTTTTATACTTTCAATTATTTTCCTCATTTCATAGTGTAATATGAGCTTTGTGGCGATTAATTGCTTACCAGGCTGTACCCACAGCTTCCCAAATTCCAGAAAGTGGTAGGACATCTGCAAAACAGTGGGAAACAGTGAACTAATTCCTCTTTCTGCCTCCCTTGTAATGTAGGCCATGTTTTTCTTACTAAATTGGTTTTATCTTGACCCATGAGGGATTTTTTGTTTCTTATTTTCCCCTGCCAATCCTGTTGAGGAGAAGGAGCAAGCATCACTTCATGGGCATCTGGCAACTGAGCAAGGCAAACTGACACAAGAAATAACATCTTTTAGTCCCTGAAGGAATTTTTTTAAAGTCAGGCTTACTTTAGCCTCCCAAGAAAATTTGGAGATATTTCTTTACATCCTCTTCAAGCCCTTTCCACAAAACTGTGCAGTATGTTCTCAGAGTTTCACCAATTCTGTACCTGCTAGGCAAGAACATTATATTTCCATGTCAATCCTGTGATATGTATTAGTTTATTCACTGATTTATTAAATTCCTCTTTAGAATGAAGAATTGTCTAGAATGTATAAAGTCACCTAAATAATTTTCCATACCAGTAAGATCCTTTCTTTTTCAAATTCAGACCCTTATTACTTTAAAACAACTATTTTAAATGCAAATTTTATTTCACTATACTGTGGTTTTGGGGTTTTTTTAAGTATTTGCTTTAAAACACATATTTAAGCCTGCATCATGTAGGCTTAACTGTGATACAGAATGGTTGTGTACTGCTGGTAGGCAAGATACATGATTTTACAAAATCATATTAGTAAGATTGTCAGGTCTGAGGAACTTCCTTACCTGTTGCTCTCTAGGGCTATTTTCAAAAGGAGTCTTTAATAACCTGATCTCTGAAATATCATGACCAGAGGGCATATTTTCTTAAGGAATCAAGTTCTGATTGTTTGGCTGAAAACATGAGAAAGAGAGATGTGGAAAGGATAGAATTAAAGATCTTTCTTTGACAATTACATTAGCTATAAATCAATAAAAGATATAAGAGCTGAAACAAATTTGACTGTTTTTATTCCATAGCTCTAGTGCTTAAAAAGGAAAACATTTTTTCTCATTATCTTCTCAAAATATGCCACAGGGATCAAAGGATTCTGCTGTCGAGACCTCAAACTACAATATCAGAAAAACTATCCCTGAAGAAAAGCTTTACTTTTGAGAAAGTATATGACTGAATGCCCTCCTCTTCATAGATAAAAGCTTGGCAGAAACTTTGGTGATTTCACACTGAACAAAAGGCCAACTAAATTCTTTTTTTCCAGATGTATTTCTTAACTACCTTTCACTCACAAAGTGCATTACAATTGTCAAGTGGCTTCAGTCACGCTGCTATGAACTCAAACTTTCATTATATCAAAATGTAAAAAGGTCACAAAAGTCATCCACTCCTCATGTGTAATCCTAGGAGGACACCCAGCTCTTCACATTTGTCAATAATGAGTAGTTTCAGTCTGCATACTTTCTGTCAAATTGGAATTTTGTTTTCCATCTGTAGGGAAATGCGATAATCTGTCTACTGGATAGAGTGAATGATGTTTGAAAATCCTCAAGAAAAGGTTATAGCAAGGCACTGCTTCCTGCAAATCTCCATCTGATGATATTATATTTTATGGCACATTTCAAGGCTTTAACATATGTAATAGAAGGGGAGATCATTGATTTAACATTGTACAAAGCATAAAGCCTTTGAATTACTGTAAATATAGATTATAAAACAGCATTTCTTGGTTCATTTTTAGAAGGCCCTGTTGATTCTCCATTAATAACCAGCATCCTGACTTCCATAAAAATCTGCAGCATGCATAGAAAATTGCAGTTCAAGTACACTCACCTTATTATTATTTTTAATGATCTTTGAATTCTCCTCTCAGTTTTAAAGCTTTCGTTATGATCAGAAAATCCTGTTTTCATAGGAATTATATGTCAATAAATCAGAGGCCAATGTTTACTCTTTTTTTTTCAGTTTCAACACATTTTATAAAATTTTTATTACATTTGTCCTCAAAGTAATATTAAAATGAGTCTTACACAACATTTTTAAATTACATAGCTGCCTCATTTGTATAATACACAGTTAACATTAGCACTTTTACAGGATATATTGAGCAATAATAACATAAACCACTTGTTTTATATTTGGACTAAAAAGCTGTATTCTTTCTGAGGCCATTCTCAAATTCCTCAAAATCTTCATATATTTGTCTAAGTACAGCATATTTTCTCTCTTCCCTCAAATACGTGATACAGACAAAACAAATTAAATACTTGCTGCACACATGTTGATTTCAAAATCAAGAATGTTGAAGAAGTGCATTGGTGTGGGGTATAGGGTTTTTTGTCTGGTTGGTTTACATGTACCATTCAAGATGCTGACTGTGGAAAGTAGCATTCTAGAAAATGCTAGAAAAAATTCAGAAAACTTCTAGCAAAGTAGAATTTTGTTTCATACACAGAATTTATACAAATATAAAACAATATGAGATAAATTTAATTCTTAAATGGAAAAGTAACTTTAAAAATCAAGGACACACATTGGGTTCTTATATATATTTCCAGGAAGTTCCTGCACCAAATCATAGAAATAGTTTCATTCTATCTCTTGCTGGGCAGTTTGGGCATTTGTCCCATGTTTTCTTCACCCAAAGTGTTTATATTTTTTAACGGAATATTCATTCTCTATAACATTGAAAGACTAAAAAATAAAAGTGACACTCTAATTTTTGTATTGATTCATAGCATAAGGAAGTATTCTTCATTAATGAATTGAATAAAATGTGGTATGTGAACTCCACCAAACCTTAAATTGGTTTTGTCTCTCCTTAAGGACTTTTAGTTCAGAAGCTTAATGAGCTCATTCTCTCCTTTCACCTGACTCCTTAGATATCACACATTATTCATAATAAGCTGCAGCTAATCCAGAAGGGAGACCATGACAGAGTGTTGGAAATGAAGCCTGGCTTTCTAAAATATCATCCTAAACATGCAAAACTTCATAAACAGTAAGTTTCCTCTACTGCTCCATACACACAAATCTGTCCTGCCTGAAACCAAAAAGTTTTCCCATTTTCCTTAAGGAAAACCATTCTTCCAAAAAATCTACAACCTTTGTGTAATTTTTGTCAAAAGAAATTCTAATGACAACACCAATCTGTGTGAACTGCAGACAAAAACTTGGATGTTGGTACCTTCATCACCATGTTTTAATGAGAAAATATCAGCCTCCTGGGCTTACATGCAACCTTCAGATATATTAAACTCAAGTATGTTTAACTGGGGAAGAGAAAAAATAAAACAAAATCTAATATTTAATAGCATGGAACTGAGTAATTTAAAATCAAAATTATGTGGATTGTGTGAATTTAAATATTCAAGAGAGATGACACTTGAGAGTGTGAATGGTAGCATGTGTCACTAATACCTGATTTTTTAATGCAGTTCTCTGAGAGCTGATAAAATATAACGGATGTTATACAGTCACCAGGCATATCATTATGCTATTCCTAAAAAAAAAAAAAAAAATTAAAAAGAAAGATTATATTTCTTTAATTTTATTTGAGTCATAGAATTGAATCATTAAGGTTGCAAATTACTTCGAAGACCATCAAATGCAACCTTTGACCAAATACCATCATGGCCACTAAACCACATCACAAAGTGCCACACCTACTCAATTTTTTTAACACTCCTGAAGATGGAAATTATTCTTTGCATGATATGCATAGATAAAATTTCCTGAATTAACAATTAATCTAAAGTTCTATATGCAGCTGCAAAATATCATGACTGTTCTGTCACCATGGTACATGTATCAGGGAGGGAGTTTTCACACATAATTACTTAAATTTCTTTTCTAGCCCTTTTATAATATTTAGATAATTGAGATATTTCTTGCCATGAAATAGATCTTGACTGTATCACTGAGGGCACACTTTAAACCCTATTTGTTTAGCAGCTACATGGCTAGTAGTGAGATATCACAGACCAGTAGTTATTCTGAGAACACATTTCTTACTGTATCTCTTTCAAACAACATCTGTTGCTGGAAAGAGGAATATGGTTTCATGTTTTGGTTGCACGGCTGAGAACAAATCTGTTTAATTGCATACAAGATGGAAGTTGTTCTGCACTGGAAACTAAAGTAATGCTCTATAATTTATCTGTATAGGAGGCTTTTCCATACAGGGGTGACATAATTAGGCAGCTAAAGTTATTACATTATTTTGTCATGTGGAAACTTTTATACCACAGTGAGTACAGTCTTTTTTTCTCTTTTCTTTTCTTTTTTTGTGATTTATTTTAGTGTTTCATTTGCAACAAGAGCTAAGCTTACAAGAATCTTTTTTTACTTTGATGATGTAACTGTTACCTCTGAATATAGAGAGTATTCTATGGCAGTGGAATTAAGGTTATTTAAAAACATTAAAATAAACAAAGAATAGTCTTAAAGAGTTGTGGTCGTAATTAATTTCTCACCTAGGCTACAGCCCAAATTATCTTCTATTTGCTTTCAGCTGAAATAATGTTTGAGGCACATTTTCTTTCACTCCTCAATTAAAATACTGAACCTCCCTCTCACATTTGTTTCATTCACTTCTATGATCACCTAAGATCTCCAATCAAAGTGAACTCTTTTTGGTTCAGTTGTCATCTTCTTTCCCTTAAATCCTTTCTTTTCCCCCATGTCTTTCAGAGTGAATGGGAAATGCCTAAAAGTATGTCTGCTGCATTGAATTGTTAGTTAAAATGAAGAACATGCAAAGCTGTCACATCAGAGGTTTCCCAAAATTTGTTCCCATCGCCTATTAGCCATGGGAAGCAAGTTTATATGAAACAGAATTAACAGAAATAAAACTCTTTTGTGGGTTTGTTTTAGTGATGTTACTCCCTGCGGGGGGATGGCAGGACACGGCAGCCCCCCAAAACAAGGTCCCTGGGGAGTGTATCTCCACCAAGTCCGGGCCGGGCGGCCCCCAGGGTGCACTCAGCATGGCATGATTCTCCGGTCACGGAAATTCAGCAGGAAACAAGATGAAAGAACGAACTGGACCCATCTCCGTTCCACCAGGGAAGTTTATTTGGGGTCCTTAGGTGAGTGTTGCAGGGGAGGAAAGAGGGAGAGGAAAACAGGGGTAGGTCAGAGGGGCTGACAGCTCGAAGATGGAGACCCTGAACTGACACAGGCATCGGCTTATAAGGGAAGAGAAGGGGGCAGGACTGGCTCCCTCGGAGCCAGTCCTGGGAGGTCTGAAGGCAACACAGGTGGGGGAACACACCAATAGATTTCAGATACAGCAGGATGCATATTTCAAAAAGAACCAATAACATACAGAGCAGAGGAACAAAGGAAAGCCACATGGAGATCTGGAAATCACATTGCTACATTTTAGAACTGCTCACACAATTTAGCTAAAAAAAATGGGCAGAAATTAAAATTATGGTCTCAGATTTTTTTTAACTCGATGATGTGCAGATTAAAATTAATGCATTACAACTTCCATTTCCCAAAATAAGACTACACAGCAAGTAAAGAAGCTAAAGAAGTGTGGGGTGCAGGTTGGGGTTGGCATTGTTTTTTGTTTGTTTGTTCATTTGGTTTAAACTCTTAGAAACTGTGAAAACCCTCTATAGCATCAGAGATCCAATGAACTTTACTATCAACATTTGTCAAAATATTTTACATAGCTTTTTGAAGTAATCAACACACAAAAATTTCATAAGTCCTAAGCATTGATTAAAGTTTCCCTATTTATGATTCCTATTATTTGCTTGTGATTGAGTAAATGAGTGGAAATCAGAAAGAATAGTAAAACCAACACAGATTGACACCATTCACTCAGACACACTGGAGCATTACAGTCTTTACCTATGGCACTATGCTTTTGCTGGTTCCCAGTGGGGTGGGAAAACAACTCTTTGCAAACACTCTCCAGGCCCTTCACACTCTCAAATAATGTCTTGCTCCTCTTTGGGAGAGAAAACCCAGGCACCACAAAGCTAGGAAACTTTCCAACAAGTCTAGGAGTACAAATGACTTGTAGAAATAGCTGACCTTAAATGAGGTGAAGTATATTTCCCAGCACTACCTAATTTATAGGCAGGGAAGCCTTGGAGTGTCTTTTGCAATTGCTTAAGGACGAGAAGCTGGTCTCAAATATGGGACAGATTTGGCCCCTTAGGTACCCTCACCCATCTGCTTTTCTCCAAGTGAATCCCGGTCTACAGTTCGGCAGCAGTCATCTATCATGTGCTGCATCTGTCACGTCACAAGGAAAAGATGACAATGAGACACAGGGGACAGCAGAGTGTGTGAAGCCAGTGGAAAGGTTAACAGGAATCACCTAGAGAAGGGGAAATTTGTTGTCGTTCCCAGGTGAAGGAAAGATTTGTTATTTTTTTTTCCCTTTTAATGTCTTTTGCAGAACATTGGTGAAAACAGCACTCTTTATTGTCTATATCCAGAGTTTCATATCTGCATACAAAGTTTGAAAAGTATTTTATCACTGAAATGGCTAAAATTAAATATGTCCCTATTTCTTAAAGCTAGACATAACTGTTAATGAAAATTACAAGACGCTTTAGTGTGATAAATAATACATGACAAGGTGTGTGTTGCTGTGAGATAATGCTCATCTCAGAGGCACGGTGACATATGCCTTGGAGTGTCTTAGTGCAATTATAAAATGGCTCAGAGTTAGATTTTTAAAAAGAAGATTCACATGTTCATAGCTGTCCAGAAGAGAAACAAGTCTAATTTGTTACTATAATGATTACTGACAGATCTAGGAGAGGAAATAATAATGTTGTTTTAACATTCTTATAATTTTTGTTATTTTCTGACACAGGCATTACATTTATTGTTCTGTGGGACTGGACTCCTGCCAAGGTCTCTGCTATGACAGTCTTAAACAGCACTATAGATGGTATCAGCAATCTGTAGTGAAATGTTTCCTACCAGCAAATATATTGAATTAACTGATTCTGAATTTCTTCCAATTGGGCAGTCACAGTTTGATTACCATGTTTTCATCACCTTTAACTGACCCCATATTTCAGTCATACATTCACAAAGGGCAATGACAGGAGCCCCAAACTTGTGGGTGTTAGTGTAGATGAGAAAGGGAAATTTAATTCCTTGAAGCTGCTAATCTCCACTTAATATAGATATTGGGAACAGGTTAGGTTTGCCTCCTTGAAAAATATGTAAGCAAAACCAGGTGAAACAACATGGCAGAGGATTAATCCTCCCTCCCCTCCTTCTCCTCTCCTAGCACCCCAGGGACTGCTGGGGAAATAAGCAGCCAGTGCTGAAAATCTGTTCCCACTGTGCTCTGGGAGTATTGCTGCAGTCACACCTCCAATTCTCAAATGAGCCCTCCACACAGAGATACAATTCTTATGTATTAGAATGCTAGACACAAAGTGCTGGACATATTAAAAAGACTTTTTAATTATAATATTCAGTATGATTGCCTGTCCATGCTATAGGACATGCCTCATTATGCAATTCTTTGCAGAATTAAAAAAGCAAAAAAAAATATATATAATAGCTATAGCAGTGTTTCTCACTTATTAAAAAACACCCACTAGGAATAAGACTGGAAGATAAATTACATAAAGAAAATAGGTTATTTGGCCCTCTCTTACATTTACTCTGAGATGCTAACATCTGCAATCAGTTCACCAAAGTTAGCATTTAGTTTTCAGGTTTTCTAATAAAGGGAAGGGAAGAAAGAGATGAATATATGTGATATATTTACTGACTGTCTTGGCCATTTTGAAGTTAATATTTTTAGGAGTAGTTTTTAAATCTCTTTTTTTTTCTGGAACTGTTGATTTCAGGTAAACACACAAACTCCCACTAGCAGTGATTGCTGCATGTAAGGGTCTATAAAAACGCAAAAGGTCACTGTACATAGCAATCAGTTGGGACTGTGAGAGAACGCACTGACATTTATAATACACCCAAAACAGAAACAGTTCCTATGGAGACTATGCATGTGTTTTAATAATGCAGACTCATTTTTAAAATTCTAACATAAACATTTATATGAAATAAATGTGCTTATGGCTTGCATAAGGAAATCCAAGCCTACTTAATATGTAACTACTATGCTGCATTCATCCCCTTCTGTGTCTGCTGTGACATAGCTGGTTTGATTGTATTGGAAATATTTTTTTCATAAATATAATCTTTATTTGTTACTGGAGTATTCACACAATTAGCCACCATATTCTAATATTTATATTTCTTCTAGACTTGTGGTTTCACATGCTTCCTTGCACGTTGCCACCCCTAATTCCCAGCCCAGTTTATTGTTACTGTGTCGAGCACAGAATGACCTAGACTCTGCCATTTCCGATATGCAATTTTTACTCACGGGACTATTATGGCAATCATGAGTATCAGGTTGTTCCTGAGCAATTTATCTGCTTTCTTTTTCTTTAAGGAAAAGCTCTTGCCTCTGAAACAGACCTTGATGGTGTGTTAGATTACTCCTAGAAAATTACCTCCACCCATTGAATAGACAGGTCAGCACAGCTAATGAATCCCACTCATTTGGAAGATTTATGAGTAGTAAAGAACTTTGTGGAATGCTTTTTTGTGCATACCTATCACAATGCAGTCAGCATATACACAGTGTTAGATCAGACCTGTTTCTATTGAGGAAAGTTGAGAACCACTTAATTCCAGACTTTCTCCAGATCTGCTCAATATCCTTGTCATCATGGGTAAAAATAGTGTTATAACTCACATACCTCTCACCGACCAGCATTAAGTGAGTTAGTGCTGTCACTCCTGGTCTTGGCTATGACATTCATGTCCAGAAGTATTGCTACAACTGCTCTGTTACTGTCAAGCTCTGCCAATGGTCTTCATGAAGCAGATTGTGAGACCTAAATGATAAATTAGGATAAATACAGTAATAAGTTATTAGAATGATAAAATCAGAAGAGACATATAGCAACAAGTAGACAAGATGTTCCAGACATCAGATAAGTGTGAAACATTGATTAGCCTTGGACCTTTTCCTTATGGGAAAAGAATGGGCAAGAACTATTGTCACCTGGAAACTAAACATAGGTCACCTGGTCATGTAATATGGAAAAAGTTCTGAGTGGCTACCCAGGTGATTTCCTTCCTTTCTGTGACTGCAGGACTCATGGAATTGCAAACTACTTTTTACCTCTACTTTCACTGCTTCAGTATTTCAGAGAAAACTGGATCAGATAGTATGTGGTGTGCTCTGTACATCAGCTACTGAAAGAAGGCATTTCAAATTCCATTTCCACAAACCTCTCTTTAATTATAATATAGTGATCATTCTCAACAGAGTTTGCATTCCCTAAACCCAATATCCAGTCTCCTAGTGTCATGTGAAAAGGGAAAATTTACTCAAATCTTTAGTGTTTCATTAGTCTGTCAGCACTCCAGGAAAGCCATGACCGTTGTGCCTGACCAGTCTTTCAGTGTCCTCTTCTGGGGACTCCTCACAGAACAGTTCACAAGATTGGAGGGCAGTTTGACTAACTTGTTCAGGGTCACGTGCCAAACAGAGAGACCTCCACCTGGGTCGGCACATCTTTACCTGCTGCCAGCAACAGCCAGTGCCCTTGAAGTAGTCACATTAACAGTTTACAGAATAATACTCTTTACAAGTGCAATTGTGACTGGGTAAGGTTCAAGGATTGCTGGTGATTTTATCAGCAAGAAAGTACTACTGAATTTCCTTCTATTTCAAGGGTTTCAGCAGAGCCTGGCGGAGGTACCTCCACTCTGCTCTACCCTCCTTTTAGTCCCCCTTAGAATGTATTGTCTCTGGGAGCTTGGATATGCTGATATCATTTCATACAGGAAGTAGAAATCATATTTTCCCCAATAATTTCCATACCATTATATTTTTACCCCCAGTCATCTTCCCAAAATTATGATTATGATTATTATAATTATTTTACAAGTAAGAAACAAAGTGCATTTGAGTAAATTAATGAAATGTCCAGGAATTTGTTCCTCAGGTAAGAAATGAAGAGGGCAGAAATGTTCTTGTTGTGTAATGTATTTCTGTTGAATTACCAAGCTGGTATCCTGATATTCTGGATTTGGTCAAGACTGAGAGAAGGTGGTTCTTTTAGTGGGCAAATGCTCAGAGTATCTAACACTCTGTGTCATGAATGAGGCAAGGGGAGTTGGTCTCTTATCACAGAAGGATGCAACAGGAGCAATCTGTAAAATTGTATCAGTTAGATGTCTTTAATTCCAGGGCTGTGCCTGATTTTAATTTTTTTTAAAAAACTACTTCATAGTATTGATTTGCTTTTAGAAAAAACCAACCCCCTGAACTTTAACGTAAGTACTTCACTTGAATGTAATGAACTTTTTTTTGTTCTCAAAATTTGTCACTTGTAATTTCCCGGGGTTGCAAGATCTATTAAATTTAAGCCATTTTTGTGGTATAAAGAAGAAACTTTAGACTAATCTGTATTTAAAATTGTGATACATCTGTCTGTCCAGGCTGTACCTATGTGAATAGAATAGACCTAGAGATTTCCCCTGAGAGGTTCCTGCTGTGAATAGACCAACTAAATGATGCTATTTTCAAGCTTGAATGCACTGTTGATTAACATCTGGGGTGGGTAACCAGGACAACCTAGGAATCTTTTTACAGTTCAATCTTTTCTACACAGGAGGTGCTTTGGATACAGTTTAAAAAGAACCTGTAGCAAATTCTCATGCATATGCTGGAGTTGTTACATAGAGCAAGGGGCCTGGTCAGTTATAGAAAATCACCAGAAAATCAGTTCAGGAAGTCCCACCTGATCCAGGCAAAGACGTCATGTCAAAGACACATGAAATGGGGACCCCCATCATCATGCACATGATAACTGTTTATCCTGTTTGAGAAATTTGTTACTCACATGTGCATGTATGTTTTCTTTGTATTCATTCTGTGCATGTCTGTGCAACACAAATAAATTGTAAAACTTGAAAACTATGTTGTGTTTTATTATTTCAATGCACTCACCATAGATTTTTTAAAATATTAAATAAAGTCATATTTTCATACAAAATTGTTGTAAATAATAATACCAACCTCTTTGGTTTTTTAAAATTTATGTTATCTTGATCATCTCCCTATTAAATATTAAAAATGTAAAAAAATATTAATACTGAAAAATGAGATTTCAAGAAATGGATACTCTTTCCATGTCGGTTGCTGTAACAGTTGCTATGATCTTAGAATATATTCTATTTATTTTATTCACAGAAGAATATCTTCAGTGATTGAACTTCACGAAAGGTTGAGTCAGGTAAGATGAACCTCTCCATATATCCTATATCCAATTTAGGAATGGAGAGATATGAAAGGCAGAAAAACAACTGTCCAGGATATCACTTAGAGCAATATTTGCTCAGAGGGCACAAGAATCTTTACAAAGCAGAGTAATGAAATTAGAAGGGTGGTAATATTCAGTAAACTGTTCACTACAAATTGGAGGTCTCTTTTTTCTAATTCAGATCTCAATACAATCCTTAATTTACTACATGATATTTAGCAAAAAATGCACTCATTAAATTCTGTCATGTTACAATATGTTATTAATCTACTACTGAAGAAACAGTTCATTTAACATTTGATAGGATTTATACGAGGATAAAACCCAGTTGTGAAAACTCTGACTGGGAAACAATGTAGGCTGTGCAATATTTAGCCTGTGTACTTACATATAAATCTGAGCACTCCAAAACAGGAAGTTTTATGCACCATCACTAATTATCTTTGATGCAAACAAAGATTCTAAGCTTGCAAAAGCAGTGAGTTTAACAACCTGATCAATGTACCAATACTGAAGTAAACACATACAAATCAGCTTCTAAATCTTAACAGAGAAAAGTCTTATATTAATCTAAATAGTGTTTCAGACATAAAGTGGCTTTTTAGAATCAATGTACTATATTTTGTGAATTGTTAATTGAAACAAACAAAAAAAAGCTTGTGGAAGATAGAACCTTGGCTATTCTGAAATCAATGTAGGTAAATCCATTTGTTATGTACACATCATATGTTGAAAGAATGGCGTGTTTAATAGGATTGTAGATCAGATATAAATGTGTCTAATATGAAAGCATGGTTCTACCATATCATATATGCCTAATCGACTTTGTATGAAGTAGGATAGAATTTTTGTTAGTTTAAGGTGGCTAATCCATGGTATTATTCAGAGTGCAATAATAATTATAGCACATGAATGCTATAAAATAATAAATAACAAATTAATGCATAAATACTTTGGTCATAAATCCCATGCTCTTTCATTGTAAACTAAATGCTGAGTTTGACCTGTAGGATTCCTTACAACTTGGTCAAAGTAGGTCAAATACTTCTTTAGGTCAAAATACTCTGCCAAAGTCTAATCAGAAGCTGTGTTTAAGTGCAGAGGATCTCAGTGACCAGTGAGGAGTCCCATTGAACAAGGTTCCAAAATAGGAGTGATACTGCAGGTCCTGCTCCGGGCAATTACGAAGACAATTTTCTTGAGTATTTTCTGTGACTCTCTTTTATTTGCACCTACAAAAGCCAAGCTACACAGCTCTGCCAGGTAACAGAACACTCAGTTTCTTGCTGACCATGCAAGTAACCTATACTTCTGCTCAAAACTTTTATTGTTTCTGCTAGACTACTAGAAAATAGATTTACATAATTCTACCGTTTATTTTGAATTAAAGGACAACCTCTATCACCTCAAAATGGATCACAGCACTCGATGTCCATGAAGACAGTATATGTGACTGACACTTCAAACAAGTTGTAAAGCTACTGTGAAAAGGAATTTGATGAAGTGAGAGATTTCAAAAAGTATTTTCTTCCACTGTTTAGTATTAGTATCCACCAGTAATCTTAATTTAGAAAATAAACTGTTGTATCAAGTTTGTCCAGAAACAAGAGAAATGGAAAGTTACAGTAATACTTGTCTTTCTCTTCTCTTTTCTTGATTTTTGACCACTGACCTATGGACATATATTGCTCTTGTCAGAGTAACAGATAAGCACAGGAAGCATCTGTAAATTGGAGGGCTTGAGATACATCAGCTCTGCTGTTTCAGGAGACAATTTATTAATATAACTGTCAATTTGTTAATTTAACTCATCACAGAGCTGGCATTGCAATGTAGCTGAAAATTGATAGCTTTATAAAATTTCATCTTGGGAAGAGCTGTTCAAGATGTGAAAATTTAAGCCATATGATTTTAATTAGTCACAAGCTTGATCCCTCTATTTAACAGCATAATCATATTAACAGAATTTATACCTTATGCAATTGATTTTCAGGAAACACTCCATTTCCAAAATATGTGAAAAATTAATCTGAAACTAGATCAAATAATGCTTGTGAAAGTTATATCACAGGCTAGAGATGGCCATATGAGTCACATACCACTTAAATTCCACATGTTAACTAACTATGATCACACTCATTTAGAATTTGTGGTCAAATATACCTTTCAGAGATATGGCTATAGATAGATTTAACGGTTAGGGCCAATTAAAGTTAAAAGTTCTTTGATCCTGGAATACACATGGAGAAGGCAATGTTACATACCCAGGCTTATTATTGATGAACCATAGGTACAGAGCTTAAAATATCTTACTACTCCCATTAATGTCTAATTTATGACCCTAACTTATCTAATATGGAAAATTCTATTATAAATTACATTAAAATTGCTATACAAAAAAATTTCTAGTGCCTCTGCCTTTTCTGTGGTGTTTTGCCCATTATTCCCTTATCCCCAGTGCACAGTTGACAGTTTCAGTCTTCCTCAGAAAAGAAGGAAGTATTCAAAACAGTGTCTTCTTTGGGACTAGCATGGTGGTCATAACAGTACCATCTTCTTTCTCAGCATTGGATCTGCTTTGGGCTATTTTTATATTTTTTCTTAGCAGTTTGCATTCTTCTCATGGGTTACCAGACAGAATTTTACAATTGCACCTATTCTCCAGTTCTAAATATCATGGAAGAGTAATTTTATTGTAAACCAAATGTCTATTTAGAGAGGTTCAGTTAAAACAGGTGAGAAAATAGCTACTTGATAACAACTGTAAAAAGATGTGAGATCCAGCTCAGACAAAATACGTTCAGAAAATCCTTGAGACTTTGCAATGCCAGGTTAATAGACCCATAGCCTTCTGCTAGTAAGAGCAAAATCATATTTTCTGGCTACAGCAGTATGTTCCCTGATGATGGCATAAGCTTAAGAGACTTATATTAAATTAATAACAATGCCAGATGCTACCAATTTTCTGTGTCTAAGTGTCCTATCTCCTAAATGGGGATGTTGGTACTGCCTTACCTCAGATATTAAAGATTAAAATAACATCATCTATGATAAGAGCCCTATGGATGTATCTCATAAATATCTGACTTAGGAAAGCAAATCAAATAAAATCAATGCATGCAAACAGAGTTAAACTTCTTTCAATAGCACATCTAAGGAAAGATGATGACCTCTTTCAGAGTGAACTCATCCTGCTCCAAAGGCAAGGGAGGAACAAAGAAGGGCAACTAGAACAGCCCTAATAATGGAGCAGCAGTCCTACGAAGGGAGACTGAAAAAATCAGGACACTGTAGTGTGGAGAGTGGGGGTCAGAAGGGGAAGGATTTACTTGGATCTACAAAATCAAGGACACAGTATATAATCCTGTGATGGTTTCAGCTGGGGTAGAGTTAATTTACTTTGTAGTTGCTGTTACAAGGCTGTGGTTTGGATTTGTGCTGGACATAGCGTTGATAATAGAGAGGTAGTTTTGTTATTGCTGATCTTGGCTAAACAGAGCCAAAGCCTTTTCTGCTTTTCATGCTTCCACACTGGTGAGGAACTTGGGGGATGTCAGAGACTGAAATAGCTCATGCCCCAAACATTGATCTAAAGTTTTACTCATTATAGCAAAACTGTATAAAGAATCTACAACCAAAGAAGCCTCCCTGAAGTCCCTGACTGAGACTTTGGACTGTAAATTAAGCTGCTGAGATAAGATACTATTGTTCAATCACCTCAGGCCTAGGGAGAAACTAACAAGGCTGAGGGAAAGGAATGCATCCACAAGAGAACCAAACCCAGGAGCAGTGCTGAGTCACCTCTGGCTGGATTTGGAGGGGGGAGACCACAGCCCACAGAAGCCAGGTTTGCACAGACTCCCCACAGAATGAGGGTGGAGGGGGGAGCAGGTTTTGGGTGACCTCTGGTCAGAGGCAGTAAACACCCATCCTGCCTTACACAAACTGGCCACCTGTGGGACCCCCAACCCCACAGACCACATCCACGAGACTTTCACGTGAGAGGCAGCTGAGGGGGAGTCACAATCCATCACAGACCCCCCAAGATGCTCCCCAGAGGCCTTGCACCACAGGACTGCAGGTGATGCAAGCAGAGCCTGCTGCAAGAGACTGCCCCCTCCCCCAGCGGACATGCCTGGACATTGCCCCTGGCCTGAGTGTACATTAACCCATGGCATTCTGTGCTTCCGGGGGGACCATCACCACCACGAAGACCAGCTGGAGAGGATCAACACATTGTTGGGATCCATGGATGGTGATATTTTCTTTATTCGGTCTCTGTCACTCTCCTTCTGTCCCCCCTCACCTATTTTCTATATCTTTCTCTTTTGTCTCTCTTCTCTCTCTCTCTCTCTCTCTCATATTTACTATCAAATAAAACCCACACTATTGACTGGCATATGGTCTCGTTTACACCTGAATTTGGGCAGAGGCATTTTTAATAACCTTAATAATCAGATCATAACAGGGTGGATGGGAGGTCAGGAGGATACACAGCCGGACAGGTGACCCAAACTGACCAAAGGGATATTCTAGATCCTATGACATCATGCTCAGTATACAAAGTGGGGGGGAAGAAGGAGAAAGGGGGAAAGTAGGGATATTTGGAGTGAGAGCGTTGGTCTTCCTGAGTTACCATTATGCATGATGAAGCTCTGCTCTCCTGGAGATGACTGAATACCTGCCTGCCCATGGGAAGCACTGAGTTTATTCCTTGTTTTAGTTTGCTTGTGTGAGCAGCTTTTGCTTTGCCTATTAAACTGTCTTTATCTCAATCCATGAGATTTCCAGCTTTTACCTGTCTGATTTTCTTCCCAGTCCTTCTGGTGGGGGATTGATCAAGGGGCTGTGTGAAGCTTGGTTGATGTCTGGGTTAAACCCCAATAAATCCAAAAGGAGGGTTTTTCTTCTTATCGTAAAATACAAGAGTCACTTTACAGACTATTTGGAGATTAGTTTATAATTAATCAAAGAAAATACTTCTCTACAGAGTAGGTAAGGTATTTCTGGAGCTTTATGCCAAAGGAGGCTGAAGAGGCACACAGTATCTTCAGATTCAAGAAGGGACTAGAGAAATATTTGGACAGGTCCCTAAACAAATTCAGAAATTACAATGAAACATATCCTCTATAATCCATAAGAAAACAATTCCATGTGCTAAGGGACCACAAAAAAAAAAAAAAAAGAATTATGCTTCATGTCCTCCCTAAATAGCATTTTTTTTTGCAAGTGTCCAAGGCAAAATTCAGACTAGGCAGAGCAGTGGTTATGCCTCATATTCTTAGTTATTTTATTCATAGGCAGAACTGTTTTTCTAACCTTTCTTTGTTTCATCAAACTCCTGTCTGACATCCAGCCATCTTCTTCACTCCATCCTCTGGCTATGAAAACTATGACTTGGCCATCCTCAGGCCAGTTCCTGAGCTCCTCCAGGGCCCTGCCAAGTGAGTCATTCCTGTGTATATCTCATCATAAACATTTCTATCAAATCTTGAGTTCTGCATGTGAGACAACTGCTGAATGTGATTTGGATGCATACAACTCTAGTGAAGCGAGCTCCTAAAACTTTCTCTTACATTCTAATCTGGAATGTTAAAAGACAAGATGAAAACAACTGCCACAAGTTCCCTTGTGGCTATAAGCTCTATCTTTTAAGTTTTGCCCAGAATGCTCAATTCTTTTCAAAGAAAATGTCTGAAATCTTAAAACAAATGCAGCTGCATGATTCAATACGAAATACTTAAATACTATGGCAGTTTAATGTCAGAGGAGTTACTGCAAATTGTCAGAGAAAAGAATTTATGTAAAGCAGAAGCTTTAAATCAAATTATCCAGACAGTTAATCTTACAAAAATTGTATCTTTAGACTCCATGTATACACATCCTCTTAAAAGCCACAACTTAAGATAATTTTCAGCCAACCTTAGCCTCTGAAGGCACATGAGCCCTGGAGGATTACGTGACTATTTGAAATTTAATTTTCTTGATGTTCCTTGTCCTATTGGTTTGTCATAACACCACCACCTTGCAAAGATAAGGAAAGCACACAAATGCACAACAAACCAATTTAGCACAACTTATGATCACAATCTACCTCTAACCTTATCTGTGGAAAATCTTTCTCTTCAGAAATCACTGTTATTGCACCACTTCAGGCAAACATTAGATCAAGCTACAGATTGCTTGCTTTTAGTCACCCTTCTCTTCCACAAAATGTCTTCATAATGGTCTCTCTGTTGGGTTCAACAATTCAATTTTAAAATCCTTCCATTATGGACTAAGACAAAAGAAAATGGGACTAAGTAAAAATGCACAATACAGGCATTCTCAGGAAAATAGATAAAGTATTGCATACACTTCAGAGAGAAGCAACTTAGTAGCCAAGCTGCATTTAAGGTATATGCTAATAAGATTTAAAGTACGTAATTATAGGTTGATTCTCTGTTGGAATTAGGTGGTTTGTTGAATTCTTTGGTGCTTTGTGTTTTGTGAGCTTTTAAACTTTATTAGGCACCTTCTGTGCGTAAATAACTCAAATCTGGTCCATATCTGTTGTATAACATGCTGTAGCTTTTTATGATTTTTCACAACTTCACACATTCATTTTTTTCGTTGCATAGATAAGGTCATAGCAAATCATGTCATTCTATACTATGATAGTATCTCAAGACTTACAGTATCTGAAGAGAAACTGTCTCTTAGTGCTGGCTTGCATAATATTTTGTATTTTGTTGCACTCTCCACAGGGATCTTTAGTGAAAAACCAGATCAACTCAGTGTCCACCTGCATTCATGTGCTTTTGAAAATCATACACACATGATTATGGTCCTGTGTATGCAAATATTTTCCAGTCACATTTTTAAAGTCTTGTGAAGTAGCGTCAGATTTGTTCTCAAAATTTGTTTCTTGTTTTATGTTCTAAATAAACTCCCCTCTCTGTTTCATGATACATATATGCCACTTCAGAAATGTCTGGTATTTACTTTCCTTCAAGCCCTTTCTATTACTGACCACTTTTGTGGGCTAGGAAAAATTAGTTTTCAGATTCCTTTTTGTTCATGAGTACTTACAAATATATGACACTGCAACATTTTAGAAGACAGTAAATTACAATTATATTTACCACATCTGACATCCCATCTCCTAAATGCATTTCATTTTCCAAAGAAATAAAGTGGCCTTCTGGCCAGCAAGAAACCCAAGGCAATTCTGGTAAGACAAAACAACCCAATTATATTTGTCTTGTTTTATACTAGTTTGACACATAGCTGGTAAGTTTTGGTTTCGATTAAAGCTTTCTATGAAACATTCATTATTACTCACATGTGCACTTACTGCTTTTCTTTTACCTAACACTGAAGTTTGTGCACTTCACTACATTAAGTAGAGTAAAAAATGTAAATCAGTTAAAATATTTGCTGATTAGAAAAATATTCTGTAAATATAGTAGGCTATTGTAGGTTTCTTCTACATGAATAATACAAGTGAAAGAACCCAGCAACTTGAATTTACGTGGCTGTTAAATTATTACCTTGCAACACATGTGAAGGTTTTTAAGATTTCTGATCATTCTCTCCTAAAATGTGACAGTATAATATCAAGGAAGATTGGCACTTCCTTTCTAATACTTTTTTCTCCTTTCAGCCTACAGTTTTAAATATGTGTATGCTTCCTGGGTTTCTTACTCTCATCTTTCTTCTGAAATAGCTATGAGGTATAACTGTGGGGATGTTAGAAATAACAAATTCACATCCTTTCCAAGCTTAAAAAGAACATTATTTTTATTTTTTTTTAATAATGGCTCAATGAGGCCACTCATACATATAGCAGAAAACATCAAAAACCTTATTCCCCAAATACTTGCACACACCAATACTTTCAGCGAATTATTTATCTCAAACCTGAGGTGGATTTTTATCATTATTTGATATACCCACTGGTAGCTGAGAAAATACAGGAACAGGGTCTGAAACCGGAAGAAGGCATTTAGCTGATATACATCCCCAGCCTTTTTCTTATATTCATAAATTTACAGTCATACAGAGATATATTCAGTAAAACACATTCAATTCCTGTAGCCTGAATAGTGACTAGAGAACACAATGGTCTTCAGTCTAAAAGTAGAGCTTCACTGCATTTTGTGACGTAGTGAATGCTTCCTATACAGCAGATATCAGAGTGATTTAAACTTCAATTTTCTCTCCACCCTGCAGCTCAAAAAAGTCTTCCTCCCTTCCCCCAATTTTCTTCCAAGACAATATAAGTGGTACAGTACTTTTTTGGAAATGACTACCTAGTTGCTGACACTTTTAATACATAAATTCATTAGCATTTCCATAGCAGTGTAAATAGCAGTCCCTGGAGGCGTGCAGTGGAGATAATGAACATCAAGATTAACAGCACACATTACAGACATGAGTCTATTATTGTACTTTAATAACATGCAAACCAACAGTCTTTAAGTAGTCAAAAGATGCTGTGTAATAACAGATTTCTCCAGGCTATAAACTGAATAAGGCAAGTACAGAACTTGTTGACATAGATACACAGCATAGTTTTACCTAGCAGGCTATCTTGAAGGGGAAATTTTCAAAATACATTACTGGAAAGATATAACCCATAACCATAAATATTTCTCCATCATATCTAGACTTTCACCAGTTGTTGATTTTTTGCAACCATGTGACATGTTAATTGAAAATAAATGTCACTCTGCTGAAATGTGACGTTGTAGGATATCCAAATTAATAGCAAAAGTTCCAGAAAAATAATCCATCTCTCCTCATTACTGTTATCTCACTGGGTACTGGCTATGTTTCAGAGCCAGGCAAAACACTTCATCCAAATAGGATCTTTTAAATTAACCTACTTTAGTTTTTATTTACAGCCTGATTAAACAGATAATTAAAAGTTACAGATGCATAACAATACTAAATTACTGTAGCTTGAGTGCATTTGTGAGAAAGACTATATGTCTTTGAGATGTTGGCAAGGACCCTCTTGGTTATGATGATGAACATCCACCAATGTTCAATATTTTGCTGTCTTCAACACATTTTTTCTGAATTTCTTTTCATTAATTTAAACAACAGTAGGAAACCTACTGAACTTGTCAAACCAGTATGAGGTTAGCAGGCTTTGAGTCTGAGTCATTCCTCACCATGCTGCACCAGTGAAAAAGTGTGTATATCTCAATTCACAATATAGTCTCTGCATCTGAATAATTCTATTTAACTCTACAGGAAACTGACTTGTCTTCAAAAATTTCCTACATTCTGCAGATACTTGTTAAGAAATAATGACAGAAATTGGCCTTTATTACTCTAGTTCAAAGGCAAGACTCAGAGATAAAGTAGGTGACTGCAAATTTTCAGCTTCTGTGCTGTTAGCCTAGAGAAAAGGCCTGTAATTGGGATCCACAGGGTTCTGCTTTCTGCAAAAACAGTAGCAGTGAAACTTCGGCAAAGACACAGATTTGGACTGACACAAAAAGTAATGCGCCTACAATGCTTTTTAAAATTCATTCAGTACCAGTTGCAAAGCAAAGATTTCTCCCTGGCTACTGTTTCTGAAACTACTGACTGACTTCCGTATTTATTCTTTTGATTTCTGAAATCCTCAAACCGAGTGTTTGATTGCCTTATTTAGCTGAGAAGTTGATTCTTTTTCTGTTTTTCAGAAACTTGTCAAGAATAGGAAATACAGAAATTTAAAGCATGAAATGGTTGAACGAACCATCCAAAAGTTTGAAATATCAGTCTAGACAACACTTTTAAGTGGTAGGCAGAAAAACTGACTCAGAGTTATTTCCTTATTACTTGGACTGTTTTATATGCTTGTGAACTAAATCACAATTTTAGGTTTAAAAGTGCATAAAATAAGCCAAGAAACAGCTAATTAAAAGAGCACATCTGACAAACTATCAATTTGCTTTACAGATTGCTAAAATACGATTCAGAAAACAGGAAATCTCTTGTGGAATTTCATAGTATGGAGAGTTTTATATTTCACATGCAAACTTGGTTCTACAGGAGGGCAAAAAAAAAGTCTTGATAAAATTTATTAATCTGTAGTTATGGCCTTGTGTAGCCCAATAGAAAGTGCTAACAACTGCCAAAACAGTGACAGTGGTCTCTCTTCTTCAGGTTTAGGTCCCATGATCCCCTGTGTGGTATGGCCCTGCCCAGGCTGGGGACTCAGGAGGTGACAAATTGCAGCCCTTGAAGGGAGCTGGAGGTGGGAGGCAAATGTGTGTGTCTTTGGCTTTAGCTCAAAGACTCTGAGAGCAGAGCTTGGACTGTGAGAAAAAGAGGAAAAAACTAAACCAAACCAAAAAAAACAATGAAAACTCCCACATATATAAAAATAGCCCAAAGCAGACCCAAGAGAAGAGGGAGAACACCTCATGTTGAACTTCACATATATATTTCAGGAGATACTGAGGATGCTGATAACTTGTCAGAATACTGCCTCTCATTCATTAAAGAGAGAGAAAGTGTCAGTCAAAATGTGGAAGGGTGGACGTACACCAAAGTACAGTCTGGGAAATTTTCATATAATCATTTTACCTGTGTTAATATTGGGGCTTTCCTGTGGTCATTAAACAATTCAGAAGAGTGATGGATTATTGGCTCCAAATGTATGGTATGCCCCTAACAAACTTTTGAGTAACAAACATTGGCATTGAGATGTGACTGGACATAAAGAAAGTATATTAAAATTAACTACAGTTCTCCGTTGTCAAAATGGCACAGGATTCAGACATAAAGATTTCCTGTCATAAACCTAGACATAAAGGCCAAAATACTGAGAAGCTACCTATAATTCTGAATGCTCTACTTTACTCTGTGACTACTTTGTTCTCTTTTGAATAGATGAATTCCAAAATTATGGAAACTAATCTTTTTCAAGGCACTGAAAGTTTGGCAAAGCCACCTCTGAAATTAGAGATCTTACTGAAGATTTTAGTGAACAGGAAATTTTCTTTGCAAGTTATTGACCTACTCTTTCCAATACTATTGCATTTTAAGAACCACTTTTTGCATAATTTCTGCTGAGTCCTCTCCAGTAGATAAGCCAGGTCATATGCTCTGGTTGCAACACAGGGCAGAAAAATTCTGATTTTCTGTGTGGGAGCAATATGTGGCAAAATATTAATCAAAGATATGTTGATTTACTTCCTTTTTACCTCATGCTGGCAACTGAACTTATGAGCCCACAATAATAGAAGATTACTTAACTTTTTTTACTGTGGTCAGAGACAAAATAGTAATTAATTTTAAAAGGAAAGAAACTGTAGACTCAAGTCTATTTACAAATTGCTATGTGGTAAGGCAACAAAATAGCCACGAAAATTCCTTTTCTTTTCTGTCCTTCCTCTTTCTCACACATCTAGCACTTTTTCACACATCTACCCTGGTTCTCCCAGGTTTCAAATACAGCAATCTTCACGTGAGGGAACCTGCTTAACACCTAAGAAATCTAACTGTATTTAGTAAGAAATTGCTAAAAGTGTCAGCAATTATTTTTTGTGAAGCCCAAAAGACTCTGGTCTTTATTAATGTCACATTTTTAACTATTCTTTCCTGCTTTGCCCAGGAGTTTTACAAGTTCACAAAACATTGCTCCTTAACACAGGATGAAGATGTCAGCTTAACTTCACTAGCTGAACCTCAGAAAGAACTATGCACTGTGCCTGTGGCATTTTCATTCACTCACATGAAGAATGCTGCCTTACAAATAGTGTACTTTAAATTACATTTTACCTGCTGTGAAGACCTGTGTACTTCTGCAATGAAATATGTTTTCATTTGGAAGTTGTCAGTTCATCAAAGGTGAAATTACTAGGCATTGTTCCAAAAGAAATCAATATATAATATTTTGTTAGAAGGTGTTAGGAGGGAAATACAAGTAGGATTGGCAACATGTCTTTATGGTGATGTCAGAGATAAGGCAATTTCAAGTTGTTTTATTTATGCTATTATTTATTACCTCACTTAATATTAAAGTCAAAATGCTTCCATAAAAGTAGAATATTTATCTGTGCTCATGTCCTAATATTTCAAAGGTAAGACATAAAATAAATGATTTCTTAATTTCCTCTTTAAAATTCCACTGCATACATTTGGAAGCTGAAGTGTGAACGTTAAAAATTTCAAGTGATGAATTTTACTATATTTCTGTAGGTGCAAATAAAGTTTCTCCAGGAAACCTGCACTAAGGAGCTTGGACCTTAGATCTAGTGTTACCAATGTTAACCTTATTTCTGTTTTTTCAGTCAAATGATCAGGGGAGTAATTGCCTTCTTTTTGGTTATGTTGTTGAATTGATTCATAAAACCTGGTCACAAAGCACTGAAAGAAGAGTGTCAAAAGGGCAACAGCTTCATTGTGACAAATATATTTATTTCAACATCTTTTCTTGTTCCTCTCTATAGCCCACAATACTGAATATAAAACTTGTCCTAGACACACACACACAAGAAAAGGATGTAAAAGAAAAAAGCAATACATGTGGCAATAAACCAAGACTGGGCATGTTTAGAGTAATATCATGTCTCAAGGGGATTAGCAAGTTATTTGTGCTTTGCACTTCTGGTTCATCACACCATCTGCTTTTCAAGTCTTTCCTATTCACTACAGTCACCAGTGGTTTAAACTTTGGCATCTTTTAAATGTTTCAATGACCTCCAAAAACAACAACAACAAAAAAAAAAGCCACATAACTGGAATTAAAGTATAACACCAATTTCCACTCCTGTATTTTGCATTTAATAGATCTATCATCAATTAAATGAGGGCATATGTTAGGTGAGTTCTATGGCCAAATCCATTTTTCTGATCTGAATCCATCCATCTACATTGCTAAAAGGCCATGAAATAGCTTCTTTGATATTTTGTTATCACTGAGGTGTAAAATTTAACAGCAGAGCCAACAGTAGCTGAAATCTCTCTCTTCAGGGAAAAGGACAATATGCAAGATTTAAAGTCCAAGTGACAAGATATTAAAAAGTAGAAAATGGATGCTCAGAAAGAAATTCTGTCAGGAAAAGCCATTAGTGAAACACGCCAAAATCAAAAGGCTTCCCTTTCAACAAAATATGCTTTTGACAGTCTTCAAATTCCAAGTGCTCATTTCTCCTTCTGAAAGAGACTATGCTTAATGCAAATGTGTTCTGTGCTCTCTACTTTAACTGAGCAAAACAGTCAAGAAGAGCATTGCAATAGGGATTCATTCACCACATCACCTATCTCTTGCACACAGTAAGTACTGGGGATGTCAGGATTGTCACAAGCAAATCTTTTTGCTGTTCATGGAAAACAAGTCTTTAGAAAAGCAATAAAACTAACTTCAAGAAGCAGGATATTATAAATGTGCAATAAATTGTGATACTTGACTGGGTTGTTTTGATGCTTGCAGACAAGGATGTACAAAGAAAAACAGGGATCTACCAAGGCATGTAGGTTTAAGGTGTTCTTTATTACTGTAAAGTCCTACTGTCTTTCCACCACTGACAACAGCAGCAGCTCTTGTCTGGATCGCTGTACTGACTCTGAAAAAAACCACAAAACAAAACTAGAAACCTTCAAAACCAGACCATGACAGAGTGAATGACATTAAAAAAACTGAAATAAAGAAATTATCTGGTAGGTTTTGTAAGCTGGTAAAAACCCCTCTGTTGCTAGGGGTGCAAATACAATTTGAGTCCTGACTATCAGCATTCACTGACTTAAGAGTACATCCTTAAAATATCTGTTTTCCTTTTCCCTACAGGAAATTTCTGATTCCAAAGTGGCAAATTACATCCTTCAGAAAAAAAAAATCACTAACAGTTTAGAAGGCTAATATTAAAGTAATTTTTCTTATCAATAAATTACCACAAATAAAATCCATGTGTTTCCTGAAGTAATTAATAGCTCAGTTTCTACAGGTCAGTAGATCACTGTTCATTAGTCATGATGTAGTTTTGCAGTGATGTTAGAAAGCTGAAGTTAGACCCAAGACTGTACTGTGAATGTCGTACCTGGTATGAATCAAAAGCTGCAATCTAAGTATGGCAGAAAAGGTGAACTCTGCGTGCCGCTCCTGTGGCTTCTTTTACACACACTGATCTAAAAGGGTTTTTTTGCTAATAAAATTACCAATTTAGGAGTTAAAACATGACATCTTCATTCTTAACCTTGATGCTTTATTTCCCAGGTCAAAGAGTCCCTCATAACTTTTACAGAGTAATCTTAGTTTGTGGGATGCCATGAAGTTGTAAAGATAATACAGTTTTGTATCTTTCTTTCTTTCCAGAAGGTTACAAAAGTGCATGTGAATTACATTTCGTCACATCATTGTTGGTATTATGACAAATGTCTGAGTTCTTTCAGATAAGGACTTACTCAGGTGACTGATTTGCAGACCTCCAGAGAGGCTTCTTTGATTGCAACACATTTACCGTAACTTTTTTTCAAAACAAAATACCAGACATCTTATAAATATGCTACAGACCTGTGGTAGGTTACGTCCCATTGCCACAATGACTTGGCAGCCCTTGGACTTTAGGTGGGACATCAGACCACAGTGATTTAACATAAATTACTGAGACTCTTGATAAGACTTAACCTTGCCCCATCTCTTGGCTTTTAATAGCTTTTCAATATTTTCCAAAGAGTATGAAAGGTATTTGTTGATATTTATAGTGATGTTAAAGGTAAAAACTATGGGTACATAGTCCTTTAATTCCAGTCTCATTAAAGAGAAAAATAAAAATTAATGTAGACATAATATATTAAAAAGGAAAAAAAAGAAAGAAAAAAAAAGAAAACCAAGAAATCCTGGCTCACAAGTAGTTTAACATGAACGAATGAACGAGAGACAGAAAGGGAGAAGAAAATCAAACGAGCAAGTAAGTAAATACATGAGTATTTTCTTGTTGCTTGACATTCATGCTTTTTGAGTAAATCCAGATTAACTTTCTTTTATTAATTAAACCTTTGATCCATGTAAACAGAAGTAAAGATATTAGTTAAAATGTTTACAGAAACATGGCATATAAAATATATCAAATATTTCTGACATATCTACATAATACTCTCTGTAAGATGCGTCTAGCCAAGTTCAGCAAAACAATAAAAGTAGTGCTTAATCTTGCTGAAAGAAACTCGCATGCATAAAATTAATAATTTGCATACTCTGCACAACATATTTTTTCTCCAACTTGTCTAAAGAAAAGTGGTGCTACTACTGCAAAGAAACTTGTATCACATCCTAATATCAGGTTTCAAAAGACATGTATGTTTTTTAAGTAACATTAGCTGTAAAGCAAATCCTAAAAAACATTAAATTCTGCCATTTGAGTGTGAGTTACTATTTTTTATCTTATTTTGAATTGAAAATCCTCTTTTTTATTCTCTAAAATAATTTAACCAACGAACTCAGTATAACAAAGACTGTTTCCATCTTCTGTTCTATAACAGTTATTAGATCTTTTCATATTTTACAAGATAGTCTACTTTAAATCCCCTCCACACTTCAGATAAATTAAAACCCTTTAGGAAAACATCAGGCACTGCTGGTGTTCGTGACTCAGTAGGTGACGTTTTTCTTTTTGTTTGTACTAGTAAAATTCCAGGGCATGACATTTAGAGGAAACATGCTGTTCAATGGACTTTATTATTCTCACAAGGTGAGTATAACTGAGAATTCTACTACTCACAGTCATTAAAGATTCCATAGATGTGCTTTCAGAAAAATGATGTCCTGGTTATATTTCGTTTTCTCTACTTAATTCCTGGAAACAAACTTTCTTTCTAGTCTGCCAGCAGGTTTTCCATGTGTTATTGGAAGAGCTGTTGTGGTCTGTTCCAGTGGTGGGTGAAGATTTTCAAGGCACCAAGGTTCCACAATCTCAGGGATCCCAGGGAGGTCTGCATGGGACATCTAGACCACAACTGGACAGATGTAGGCATCATCCCAGATAAGACTGGGCTGTTGAAAGCCAGGAAAGACTGGAGAAATGTCTGAACTCTGTGCATCTATTCTGGAGGAACTCAAAGTACTGAAGATTTTAAGGAGCCCTTAAATCATAAGTTATCAGGAAGAATGACAGAGTTTTATGTGTCAAAATATTTTTACCTCTTCATTGTTCATTGCAGCCTATTGTAACCTGAGACAGAGATGAACAGGTTATCCTACCTCTGATGCAAAGAAGTTTTGCTTTTTCCCTCTGATATTTCAACACATTTAACAACAAACAACTCTTCCAAGGTGGTTTCATGTGGACTGTTTATTTCAAACATTGCTGCTATTTTGGAATTGGAGATTATTTTTCTCTCAAATAGTAAATTCTCTCTTGACTGTTTCACAAAGTACTGCTACCACTACACGTTTTATATTTATAATATTGATTTATTTTAAAAATACATTTTTTACAATTAAAAAAGAATCAGTAGGTTATATTCTTTATATAACACATAAACCCATCAGCAAGGCTATGGATTTCTAAACATATGGCTCCATTCAGTTTGTACCATTGTATCATTTGACAATGTGCCCAAAATTCTTGCAAGTTTTTAAATTTCACATTAAATTGGGGGAAAAAAACAAAACAACAGCCAAACCACCCCAAACAACCGCAACAAGACAAAGTCTGAGTGTCACATCTTCATAAGGTTACTTCATAAGGATGTAGTGATATAGAGAGGAGTAAGAGTCTGTAGAACCTTAATAAATAATATGATTCCTTTCACCCATCAGTAAGTGAAACATCTTACTGCAGGAAATAAAGCAGGGACTTTCAGGCATTAAAAAACTTCCCAATTCTGAGTTTACCAGTAAGACTTGGGATCATTCAGACTTGAGATTTTTGTTTTCTCACCCGTGGAACATCAGGCCTTGCACTTTAATTTCAATGGACACTTGAGTTGTCTCAGGAGATTTTTCTTTTTATTTATTGTATTTTTAATAAAGTGAGTCTCTGGATGTTTCATTCTTTGAAGTTAAGAACAAGGCTTGTTAGGTATTGAAAAGTTATGCAAGTCACTACAAATGTAACTTTGTTCTAAAAATGACATATTCTCTCTGTCAAAACAATAAAAACATCTTAATATCTTTACAAAGAAAAAAAAGACTAGTAGTGCAACATGTGTCCGTCTGAGGTATGCAGATAATCCTGATGTCAGAGTCAAAGCTAAGCCAAAAGTACCACCACATATCTGAACCCTTATGCATGCCAAGCAAACTCACTGTCTACTCTTATTCAGAAATCTTCATCTATCCATCTAGGTTTTTTTCAAACTGAAATATCTACTGCAAGAGTCCGACTAATTTTATTTGGATGAAACCAAGATATGCAGATTTCATAAAACAAATCTTTACACAAGATCTTTTCACTCTTTTGCAAAAAGTTTCATAATGTGATTATCCTAGTTTGATTCAAATTCTCATCTGAGTCCAATTCTTATCATTGCATAAATTTTTAAGATTGTGATTGAAACTTTGACTAAATGACACGCTGATATAAAACAGTGTGCCTTTCATATTAACTGAATAGCTCTCTGTTTAAAATTTTTCTTCTTGTGAAAGTCAGAGGTTTTTAATTTATAGCTCATTTATGAGAGAATAAAGTTCCTGTTTAATAGAAATTAAAAGATCTATGTTAATAGAAATTTATATGCTTATGTGATGAAAATAGTTTTAAATAATTTTTGGAAAAAATTTAAAATATTCTTTTTATTGATGTTCTCAATATTTATAACAATGCTAATGGATCTTATCCATCATTCCTTATTTGAACAAAAGCTTGCTGCAAAGGGCAGCGATTAAACACCGCAGAGTTATGCTGGTGAGCAACTGGAGGCTAAAGTCATCTGCTAGGCGTTGCTGGTAATTCTTTTGTGAAGAATATGAAAATACTCTTCCAATAGAGGATTCCTGTCCACAGCTTTTTCAATCTAGTTATCTGCCCAAGATGCAATACAAATATTCCCATCAGTCTTTAGGGTATATCTGGTTGGGGTTTTTTCTGCTATGACTTATTCTTCTGGTTTCACCTCAGTCCCACTACCACAGAACTCTTTTACAATTATCTCCCAACTGTATCTTCTAGTTCTACAGAACCACCCACACCACAAACCAAGTTTCACTACACCATACCTTCTGTGCTTTTCTCACTTTTCTATTTTTGACTACGTATTTTAGAATTTCACAAAGATATAAATCTCCAAACCCATAGCGCAATCATCACCCTAGCAAACTTTCTGATTTATAGTTTTTACTATTGAAGCGAATGAAAACTCAGTCCAAAAAAGAAGTAGATGTACCTCTGTTTCCTAAAATATGTTCTGAAATATTCTTTCTAACCTTCTTTCAGATGAAATTAAATATACTTCAGCATACTGTGCCTACAGTGTGAAATAATAACCAGGTATAAATTGCCTCAGACGTATAGTAAGAAAAGAAAGATGCAAGGTACATGATTTAATTAGCTGAAGTTTTATTCAATTCATATGGAGACTATGCCATGGTAAATTCTACAGTACCAGTCCCTTTGATGAGAGACCTTGTTAAAAGCCTTTTGAAAATCCAGGTAGGCTTCTTTGTTGTCATCCACAGAAGTTTGCTGAGAGCTTGCTGAGAGCTCTCTCATGTTTTTCAGCTTTTCCAGAGAGGCTTTTTTCACTTATTCAAACATCACCATTCACCTCTCATTACGAAGCAGGAGTAGCAAGTGATTTTGAATATCTGAGATAATCACTTTCAGAAGGTAATTACAAACTTGTCTGCTTCCTGTGATTTACATGTCTTCTGGCTCTGTCTCCACTGGGGGCTCCATTCCAATATGCCAGAGGGATGTGACTGCAGTGCACAAAGGCACACTTCACAGCCAAGAATGTAGAGAGTGGATCTTCATTGTATTTCACTTTAATTTCTCAAACACAATCCATCTCATATTGACAGTGACTGGAAAGATAATGTGTTTCACCAATTATTTTTTTCCTTATTTTTTTCTTATTTTAGGAATCTCTGGATTTTATTCCTGAAAAAATCTTTGCAACTAAAAAATAAACTCAGTTCCCTGTTTCTTTACAGATTAACTAAGTAAAACAAATTTTACAGAACAATTATGCAAATGGGCCTCTCAAAATATCTTTATTAAGACACAGACCTTTCTCAGTAGTACTTATCACTTTTGTATCTGAATTCACGTTGCATTGTGTTGCAATAAAAGTAGTATTAAATGAAACCTGAAAACAGAAAATTTTGTGCTGCTCCTCTGGACCTACTCCAATAGGCCCAATTCTTTCCTGTGCTGGACACAGTACTCAAGGTGGAGTCTCATGAGGGCAGAGTAGAGCCTGGGAAGAATCACATCCCTTGACCTTCTGGGTATGTTTTCTTTTTATGCAACAGAGGATGTGGTTGGCATTCTGTCCTGCAGACACACAGTGCCAGTTCATTCACCAGTATCCCCAAATGCTTTTCCTACTTGTTTGCCCTGGGACATCAAGGCATTGACAAACAGATACTTTAGCCCTGGCCAAAAGATTTAGCCAATCCCTTGTCCATCTAACCTCTGTCTCTCAAATTTAGTGTACAGGACATTGTTAAGGTCCTGGATCAAAGGCCTTACAGAATTCCAGGTAGATGACATTGATAGCTCTTCCCTTGTCTGCTGATTCACTCCATCCTTCTGTACAAGGCTGCTGGACTGGTCAGGTATGGTTTGCCCTTGGTGAAACCATGTTAGCTGTCTTTATTCACCTCCCTGCCTGTCATACTTTTTGATTGATTGTCTTCTAGACAATCTCTTCTGTGATATTGCCAGGCACTTAGGTGAAGTTGACTGGTTGGTAGTTCCCAGGGTTCTTCTTACTACACTTTTTAAGAATGGGTATGATAGTCCCTTTTATCCAGTCACTGGTGATTTCACCTGACTGCCAGGACTTTTCAAATGTGAAGGAGAGTGATTCAGGAACTACAACAGCCAGCTTCCTCAGGAGAGTTGCACCTCATTGGGTTCCTCAAGCAATCTTAAATATGATCTTCTCTTATGATGGGAGTGACTTCATTCCTCCAGTCTCTGCCTTAAAGTTAAACTTAACTGTGATGAGTTATCAAGCGAAAGGGATACTGATAGTTTGAAGGCAGTCAAAAAATCCAGGCTCAAAGAATTACACACAGGAAAAAGACTTGGAGCATGCCCTCTTTTATTCATCCCCACCTCAATAATGATAGTAATAACAATAGCGATAGCAGCAGCATTTACAGTAAAACAATAAAATAGTTTACTTATTATAATAAGTTTTGTACAAAAAGAAATAACAGTAAAGCATCACTTACAGCATTTTTGTTTTTACCACATTTATCTTGCTGAAAGCACATTTTCTAAAAGTATTGCAGAAATTCTAGTTAAGCTCATTTATTTCTGTGTGAAGAAAGAGAAGGTAAAGAGCAACAAAATTTACACATTGACAAACTGAGTTTGAGACAAATATAAAGTTTAAAGCATATGCATAAACTTTTGTGCAATACTAATCTGAGGCAGATCACTAGGTGTTCAATTCAATTCAATTCAATTCAATATAATATAATATCTATTAAGTGTTGTAGAGTTATCAGCTTTACCTGAGCAGAAATGGAAATGCAGACTTATAAAACAAATCTATAATTTTTATCTGAAAAATGCAAAATATTATATGAAACAAAAAAATGTGCCATTATCATTACAAAGTTCTTAGAACTGATACAGACTCTGCATCTCTGAAATGTTTGACAGCAATAGCATATCGACAAAAATACTTGACCAATGCTTCAAGGGCAAAATTAAAAGCATGCTTTCATCCAGTGAAAACAAAGATCAATGAAAGGTGTTCTTGTACATAAATCAAAATGGAAGTATGCAATACTTACCACTGGTCTTCTCCGTTGCATTCTTTCATCCTCTCTGTTGCTTCCCTGGGTAGGCCATTTACAGCTGATAAACATTTGAAGTAGAAATAACACAGAAAGAGGAAAACAGAATAACAACTGCCGCTGGGACAGTGCCTAGCTCAGAAAAACTGGATAAGATGTGCAAGCTACCTCTGTAGCCATCTTCTCATACATAACATTTTAAGAAAAGATGAGGCAATAATGTTTATACAAATTAAGCATGAAAGAGTGGACATTGCTACACATTCCTAAATATCACATAACTTAGCATTCTATTTGTACAAAATTTATTTAGCAGGCAGAAAAACTTCTATACATTTAAAAGCAACAGAGATTAAAACTGAGAGTGATATCCTGTTTTTTCTTAACTTAGTGGGAATTTTACCTTTGACTTCAAAAGAGACAGGATTTCACCCCAGCTCCTTAACAGTCTTTATCACAGGTTATACAGATGGTCTGTAGATGTAAGTTTACACTGAAAATAGAAAAAAAAATAGTCTCTTAACCGTCACCTTATAAATTGTGCAGACCTTAAAATCTATTGTGATGTATGCCTAAGTGTCCATGAGATATCTATTTTCAATTACCATAGAGCCTTCTATTAACAAGGAAAAAAATGAGAGATTTTTGAGGTGTTAGATTAAAGAAATCTGGAAAACAGTTTTTGAAAAACAGAAATCTGACACTTGTCCAGTTCACAGTGAGCAGCCATATGAATTAACAAACGGCACTAATGGAGGAACAAATTCCTAGTCACAATTATTTTTTGGAAGAAAAGCAAAATAAAAGTGGAGCCATATGGACTTGCTTAATGAGAAATTATGGTGTATTATATGCTTCTCTGATTATCTGTGGCTTATGTGACCATTTTTGTTTTAAATCTAATGAATAAAAAGAAATATATATGACACTCTCACCATCTGCATTAAAGACCATACCAGAAGTAGCACTAGAAACCTTCATAAAGTTTGCACTTCCTATGGAGTAGAGTTTTAGTTATCATCTAATATTTCATCAAATACAGAAAAAGAATTGCAAGGTACATATGGATTTTTTGTTTTAGTCAGGTGATGTAGAGGGTGACAGGGAAATTCATCTTTTCATATTTTCAGTCTTAAATCCTCACAGTTGCTTCTAAGCTGTGGTCTGGAAGAAGCATCCTTTAAATCAGGCTAGGCATGTTTATGCTATCCTGCCATCACGGGGGGCCACACACGTATTTATGATCATGACACAGACACATCTCCATCAATTCTAATTTTATGCTTTTGCCTAGGCAGCGCTAGGGCAGTCTGTAGTGCAGCCTCACTGGCTGTGACCAAACTTGGATGTGAAACCTCTGGAGGCAGTGATAGATTTTAAGAACATGTGGCAATCCTCATACCACTATATGGTATAAAATACCACATACTACTGATCACTGCTTCAGCGAGGTGTCCATGGCTATTTGTTCAAGTTAACAGACACAATTATATCCAGCAATATTAGCAACCCATTTGAACAGCTTTAACTAGGCACTTGAATTCTGTTAACGCAGCTCTGAATGAGAAGCAAGTGTTTAATGCTTTGATCTTTAGCCTCGTGTGATGCAAATATATGTGGTTCTCTCAGCTGGAGATTAGCCTACAGATCAGAGGAAATGGGAAGTCCTTTTCAAAGGTCATGGAACTAACTTGGTAAATGCAGAATCAGTTTCCAGCTTTGATTTCCTCTATGACTTTAAGCAAGTCTTTCAGGTGAAGTAGCACAAAAAGGATTTAAATACATAAAAAGAGTGAGGCCACTAATCTCTTTGTAGGTTTGAGTAAATCAGTTGTTCTATGTCTCTACCTCACAGAAGTAACTCTGTATGATTAAACAGTATATGAGAGAATTACAGGCTTACATACATCGATTGGAAACACAAAAACCTGCAAGAAATAATGAGAGATTGAGCTACTTCTTCGTCTGTCTTTGCTTTGCCTGTTTCCATTGTAAATCACCTATATGTTTTGTTCACACTACAGCCTAAGATAGAAATTTTGAGCCCATCACACCAACTTCAACAGCACAACAGCTATTTCAGCCAATTCCTCCAATGACAAAATATAACTTTTTGAAACCCTGAGATTTTGTTTTTATTAAAAATTATAAATTTAAATTATAATTTAAAAGTACTTTAAATAACTGTCTTACAAGATGTTTTTTAGTGAACACTCAGCTACTTGAATTGTGATAAAACTGAGTGTTAAAAGAAACGCCATGCAGGTGTGTAGAAGAGTATGTCTCAGTCTTCTTAGTCCTGCCAACATTACTGAGTACAATTTTATTTCGACAACTGACTGGTTGTTTCCAAAAAGACAGCAAAGCAAGGCTCTACTGAACAGTGTGAATAAAAGTAGAAAAATCTACGCGTGAATCGATAACACATTCAGAGGAAAAAAAGGGAAACATAATTGTGTTCCTAAAATGCACCAAACATGCAATTAATATAAGAAGCTATACAAAACAAAATGACATAGATGTATAGTTCAATCACTCAGCAGAATATTCAATTTTCCACCAAAAAACACCTGTAAAATCATATCATGCTGTCTTCTTTCAAGTGTTTATGTTCTTGAAGTGAAAAATAGCTACTGAATTCCCTTCATATTCATAAGGCAAACAAATTAAACGACTGTCATTCAGTTGCTCTCATTTTTATTGGTCCTTCTCAATTTTTCATGCAACCAACTGTTTACCATACTGTTATAATCGAATAATACAACCTTGCATTACATTTCTTTTTTATTACTACCTTTTTTAAAGCCCTGGATTATACCAGCTAAAAAAAAAAAAAAAAAAAAAAAAAGACATGAATCAAAATCACATTAAAACATTCTGCTTTTTAGATATTAAACAGTAAGTAGCAATTCCTAATTTTCAGCTATGTTTTATGTGCAAAACACCAGAGTCAATTTCATCCCCAGTGCAAACATATTGGATGGAAGAATGAATTTGCCCTATTGATTTAAGCAAAAGGATTTAGTCTCTTTTAGAAATGCAGGATGTATCTATCATTGCCCATAGCATGCATTCTCACAGACAAACTCAGAATAAAGCACATGCAGAATGTAAAATCATGGCGTCTTCAATCTGGCCTTTTAAAAAATGTATGTAAAATGAATCATGATGAGGGTCTGCAAAGCCTTTAGTAAAACCTATGGCATGAAGAAAAAAATACTAAACCAAAAGCCCTGGCACCTTTTGTAAACAGCCATTGTGTATTACAAATACAAAAACCTAACTGCTTGTTCAGCTCTCATTCATCAAGTGAGTTTTGCTTCTGGCTTAGCTGAGGTGTCATTTCCATCCAAATTAAAGAATTAGAAGTTTACTTTTTCCAGCCTTAGGCTACCCTACATGTGTTCTAATGTCCCCTCTGCTTAATTCTCCTATCAGTCTTAGTCACCACAGGATAAGAAAGCCTGCAAGATGGGAGACAGAAACTTACAGCCAATAGCAAGGCAATTGCATGTTGTGTAGATCACAAAACTGTATTAAGGAGTGTAACAAGAGCCTTTAATCTGCTTTTTTTTCCTGTCTTCTTTTTCTGTTTCTGGTTAGCCTGTATGGATATGTGTTAAGAACTATTATTAAGACTAGCATTAAACAAAATGTTGAAATTTTCATGTCTTGCAGAATCATAGAGTATCTCAAGCTGGAAAGGACCCATATAGATCATCAAGTCAAACTACCTGCTCCTTGCAGGACTATGTGAAACTAAACCATATGAGAGCATTGTCCACACACTCCTTGATCTCTGGCAGTCTTGGCACTGTGACCACTTTCCTGAGGAGTCTGTTCCAGTGACTGACCACCCTCTTAGTGAAGTAGCTTTTGCTAATGTCCAGGATAGAAAAACCCTGAGAAATGAAGCAGTAAATTGTAACACAAGCTCAGGATGTTCAGCTAGAGATAATGTAATTACTGCAGAAGGGATGTAAATCATTGTTAAATTTTAATGGCCTTCAGCCATTAGAAGACCTAACTTCTAGAGGTTAAACCAGGTTACACGACATCATAAAAATACACATACCAGGAAAAAGGCGATAGTTAGCTTTCCCGTGCAAACTCTATGTGGCTGAAATCTATGTGCTCAACTCTCCATGCCTTGGCAAACTCCTCATTCTAACATTAAGAAATACATTGAGAAACAATTTCAAGAGTTATAGTAATGTCTGGTCCTTTATTAATTCGAGATTGAAATGCTGGAAAGAGACAACTTTTACTTAGGGTATCCCAGAGATTTGTTTGCTGATTGGAGCATTTTGATTTCCAGTATAGAATACCCACATGACCCGCTCTATCAGGAAAGTTCTAAAAAGTGAGGAACCCAAGGTAATCAGCTAGTACAAAAATAATAAATAGTTCAGCATACTGAGAAAATCCTCTAAATTTAATGTTTAAAAATTGCATATGCAGTATGTGTGTTAGTAAGCATTCCCTAACAGAATTCAATATGATAGATCTCCCTATCAGAGAGATACAATGCCCCGTTTGGCTTCAATGGCTCTTGTAACCAAGTAATCGGATAATATGCTCTTTAACTCCACTAGGTTAAGTTCCTGCGTTAACACAAAATAATCACCTTCTAAACTTAACAATGTCACTGTAATGGAATTTTATACAATTTTTCCAAATTTCAACAAAAAGAATATAAATTTTCATACCCATATGCTTTAGAAAATCCTGTGCAAGTCTATTCTTTCAAATTCTGCTGGGAATTTTCTCGATGAAAATCAGCAAGAACTCAAGAATTTGTGACTTCTAAATCCAGGCTGTTATCCATTTTAATCTCCCAAACCATACTGCTTGCACAACGAACCTTCCTATCATTTATAACAACTGACTAAGGAAAATTGAAGAGTAAATAGCCCCCAGGGAGATCAAGAATCTCAGCTGCATATGTCAGTAAGTTATATGAGAGGGTCACTTTGGTACTATACCAATTACTGAGCCCTGCGTGTGGAGTCACAATGAAATTTTATATGAGTTTAAACTCTTCCATGTTATTTGCTTCCCCTGAATGGCCAAATTCAGGAACTAGTTTTTGTCACTGATGGATTGATAGACTTCCCCTTCAAGAGAGAAGCAACAACATACTTTATTGATATAAACCAGTGAACAAAGAAAATACAATGGCAAATTCAACAGTGGTTTAACAAGATTCAGTTGATGTATCACGGTCCGGGAGAGCTGCACAGGCCGGCTCCCCCCGGTCCGGGGTCCCTGGTCCGTGTTATTCCACCGGATCTGGGGCGGGCGGCCCCCGAGATTCCGCGGCATGGCGTCAGTCTTCAAACCATGTCAATTCAAGCAGGAATATAGTGAGGCTAAGGAAGAACTGGACTCCATCTCTGTTCTGGCAGGGAGGTTTATTTGGGGACAAGGGGTTTGCAGGGGAGGAGAAGGGGGGAGGAAAGGCTGGGACAGGATAAGGGCTGCCAGCCCAGAGATGCAGAGACCTCCAGCTGATCCAGACATCAACTTATAAAGGGAAAGGAAGGGGAGGGACTGTCTCCCCTAGAGCCAGTCCCGGGGAGTCTGAAGGGAAGACAGGCATAGGGAACCCACCAATAGATTTCGGGGTACAGCAGAGCATATTTCAAAATGAACCAATGGTATACAAAGCAGAGGGACAAAGGAGCACATGGAATCCTAAAACCCCACGTTGCTACATTCAATGGCAAAGTAGACTTGATTACCAATTGCACAGAGGACAAGGTCAGATAAGGTTTATCAGGGAGACTTTCCCATTGAATCACAGGGTTAAGAAAAGACCCATTCTCAGAGAGGCCTCTATGTCCAGCTGGAACCAATCCTGCTCCCAGACTTGATTAACATGTTAGGGCTAAAGGATTATATATGCTCAACCAATCCTTTATATCACTTAGCTAAGATTTCAAAGTTAACATCTTATTAATCACTCACCAAGAACTTGCTGTGCCAAGGAATCTCCCATCATCACATAGTAACTTTGTCACTATTAAAGGGGAGATCCTGCTATCATGCAGGGGAGCTCAATGAGCCCTGGATTTCCCACTATGTATGGAGTAAAATAATTCATTTAGTCATATTGGCACACCACAAACACATCTGGGTCACTGTTTCTGACAGCCCTTGGCTACCATGTTGCCATCCATCCCCCAAAATCTGGAAGCAGCCATTACAGCCCTGGTTATGGCTTAATGGGGGAAGTGGGGGAGCACACCAGCACAGCTGTAATGCAGTCATGTTTAGTTTGGGGAAAAAGCAGAAGTCTAAAGGGTCAATATACATCTTCCAGTCTTAAGTAAACTGCTGTCTTCTATGCACCCCTATTTTGGTTTACTGCTCTCACCTTGCTTGGAGCATTTTTTTTCTGTTAAGCACTGGATCATTTCTAATGGGAATCTTTTCCTTCCTTCCTCTTTAAAATGGAACATGACAACTAAAGCCTATTTTCTTGGTTTCTGCTTCTTTCTCAAACAGGCACAGCTCAGAGATTACATCAATGTGCGTTGCATCTCTGTGAATGGATCACATCTTATATAGATATACACTAAAAACTGTGGGAAAGAACCTGTCTTATAACTGAAATACTTTATCTCTCATTATTTTAATGCATAAGATTTTGATAGATTGTCAATTATTATAAAGCCCAAAATAAGTAATAGTGCATACACATACAGTATTCTTGTAAAAGATGTAATCAAATCAGGTATAAGATTGAGTCTTGAGGCTTAAAAAAAAAAAAAAAAAAAAAAACACTTACCTCTTTCTTATTTTAGATCCCTAACACTTTTACTGGAATGTGGCCCATTACCTTTTGGAGTTAAAGTATGTGTGACTCTATAAAAATCACAGAGATAAAAGGCGGGAGCAAACAAGGAAAAGTAAGATCCTTTGGTGTTTTTGTTTGGTTTGCCCTCTCTTTTTCTCACTCTGTTATTTGCACTGTTGACTCTTCTCCCTTCTCTAAAATGTGTCGCCCTTCTTTAAGATTGATCATGGGATTAACTGACGTGGAACTGTTATTCCTACAAAAATCAACATAGCCTGACAAAGGTGCACTCTGTGTTCCATACAGGAATTCAGCCTCTTCTGCTGAATTCTGCAGAGTTGCTCTATCAGACACATAGGTAGCTGTAAGAACGATAGGAAATTCATAAATTCTTGTTAGTTGTGAACACCAGGAACTTTACACAGATTGTTACTTCCAGAGGTGTTTCAGGAATAATATTAAAGTGTGTAACACTGATGAGAGACAAGGGTCTCATTGAAATTCTTGCCTGATTTATAGTTCTCAGCACTGCCATACTGTTGCTTAGGCATTTAGAATAACTCTGCCTGTGTACCCACTTGGCATCTCAGGGCACAGGTTTGTACATGAGCCATTGTACGTGAAAAAACCAATCTTTAACCTTTTTTACACATTGTTCAACAGATAATATTTTCAGCCCTTTAATAATTTTGGAGCAGTTACAAAATTCAGTGGTGAAATATACAAAAATGCTGCTTTGGTTTCTCTTCACCTGCCAAACAGTAATTTTGGTCTTTATCCAGAAACCCTTGTGATATGAAAAGAAATAAAATTCTTAAGAGTAAGCATTCTCCATGTAAAATTTTATATAATGACATATTTTCTTCTGAGCCATGCCTTTTCCAATTTAAAATTCCTTTACTAGTGATTATTATTATTATTATTACTATTACTATTACTATTAATTATATGTTCAGGCTTGGTACAATATAACTCATTATTGTGTTGTGCAGAAATTTTAAAGATTATCATTATTACCAAAAGTACATTAATCATAAAATATGTATTTTCTTGGTTTCTTGCAACACTTCTCTTACTTAGTTTTTTCTTCACTTTCTCTTATTTTCTTTTATAGTAAATAACTTCTATCTCATTGACATGCAGAGTCTGCAACTAATATTTAGAAGTACAACAATTTTTTTTAAATATTTCTTTTATCTTGAATTTATGTATTTCATTCAATGTGATTTTCTTTTGTGAACTCTTTTCTTCTGGAACTCAGTGAGATTCTCTCTTTGACTCTCTAAAATCTGTTCTTTCACAGGATACTTGAACAGACAGCAATTTTTAAAGAAATAAAAGATAAAATATCTTCTATTCAAGGTATATTGAGAGCAAAAGTCTTTGGTTTGTGGGAGTTTCTTCTTAGATGTCATCTAATGTCTGTTTTCAGTGATAGTGTAAATTTTTGCCCAACTAAGATATGTAACCTTTTTAAAAACTATTATTAATGCTCGTTATGCGCTCATTATGTACTGATTTCAGACAGATTGTAAAAACTCCTGGAGTCAGTGTAGGCAACTCAACATAAATGTGGAAATCGTCCACTTTTTTCATATTTGAAACAAATGAAGAGATGACAAATAAAAGCAGAGTATCATTATGTACAAGGTTCAGAACAGGCATCAAGCAGATATGTTAAAATGGAATAAAATGTGCTTTAACTTCCTGTAAAAGCATCATCCAGCTGGCCCTAGACAATGTTGAATGAAATAAGGGGCCAGCATTCTTTCTTCTGTTTTTTCCTGGTGTGCCAGGAGAGGGGAGTGAAAGGCAAAGCGGGAGTTTGGCTGCTGACCAAGGTCAACTCACCACAATCTTTTAAAAACAACTTTTAATGGGTGTATCACAGCCTTTGGATGAGCTTACCAGAGAAGTATAATAAAATAAGACAAACAATTTCCTGAGATAACTGGCCTGATAACCCTAGAAGAAATCAAATCCTGATATAGCTGCAAAAAGGACAATGCCTTAGTGAGGCTAAGAGCTTAAAGATCTCTTTCTTCCAATTTTAAATCCATGTCTTCTGTGTTCTCTCTCTAGCTTCTTCCTATCAGGAAAGAAACTGTAGCTCTATAGTTAGGTTTTTACATTTTAAATGGATAGTTTAAGTCTTACATTTTCTTAAAAAAAAGCAAATCTCTTGTGGGCATCCTCAGCTGAGAAGCCCAGTTTTGCTGGTTTTTGAAGGAGAGACATACTGGAAGTTTACCTGAATTAAAATCACTGAATTTGATGCTATGGATAGAAGAGTCTCACTTTTTTGGACTTACTTTCCTTCACAAAGATCCTGGGAATTTCTCTTGAAACTCTTCTTACTCACTTCTCTAGTATAAGCTTGATACTAGATATATATATAGGAGGATGTGTTCCAGCCTTCAGTGCAATACTCTACCATGATGTTAAGTAATCCATTTTGATATGATGGTTATGCCAGTCCATTCCAGGAACTGCCACCAGCCTTTTTTTTTCCTGACCTGAAATCTTATTTTGACAGGTTTCCTATAATGCGATCTGTTAGTATTATCCTAACTGTTTTCCTGCTATTGCTGTCAAAGAAATTGTTGCTGACCAAATTTCTCTGAAATACTCTTATGACAGAAAAAGAAGAAACAGTACGTCATATGAAGCACTCATACAAAATTGTCATAAACATTTATTAACATGGGCATAAAAATTAGCTACTCACTCTTAGTACACTGATCATCAAGAATTTAAAAGTCAGTAGTATTTTGCCTAGAAAAGGGCTTATGTGAGATAAAATTGGTATTAAAACTTGCTCTCTTAAAAGCAGAATGATCACAGGAAATCTATATCAAAATGCAAATCTAACAAGATATTTTACCGTTGAAGTTTCTTTACAAACTTTTTTTTGCAGTGACAGTTATTGAGCATCCTAGAACAAACTGCACAAAAAGAGAGAAATTACTTCTTCAAGACCACAGAACTTGTCTACCCTCTTCATGCTGTTCACAATAGTGGTTGCGGCAACAATTGTCCATTGCAATCATGATAGGTTTGATCTATCTTTCTTCCATGACATAAAAAGAAGGCATGGAAGGAAATGAGGCACATACAGGCTACATCACAAGATGACACAAGCAGACCAATGCTTACTAACAGGCTCTGGGGCTCCATCAGGTAGAGCTTTAGTTTATTTTCCTGTCTGCGGGATCACAGCATTTGTTTAAAACATGCAGTATTTAATTAAATAATAAAATTAAATAATAATTTAAAAAAAAAATCTGGTAGTTAATTGTCTTCAGTACTCTTGCAAACATTAGCATCAGTATCACAGAGTGGAAAGGAAGAAAAAAAGAACAAGACTTCAGAAGGCTGTCATAAATGTTAAAATTAAATCAGATGTCAACTGTTATTTGCAGAGATGGAAAAAAAAACCCAAATACATTTACTCTTCCCTAGTCTTAACTCCTCAATAAAAATAAAGTAATCTTAGCTCCTACTAGAAAAATAAAAAACCTCAAAAGGCACAGCCTGATGTTAGTAAAATAGCCACAATAAATCAAACAGGGATATTACTGTTGCATTTGATTTCATTTACATGTTGACATAGTGGGAATACAGGACAGGACAATTTCTACACCTATGACATTGAGAAAGAAGTAGAAAGAGTATAACTGCTGGATGGTTTACCATGATGTGTCTTGGGCATTGGGGTTCTTTATTTGTTTTCACAGTCTAACTTGGTTAGAATTGATGGTATCCTTTACTTTCTGCTCTTTTTGTTTGGGGTTTTCTTTCTTTTTATTTTTCTTTATTTTACTTATCTACAATTTTTTTTTTTTACTTATCTGTACTTTACTTTATCTACAAAAATATTTTAATTATCTACAAAAAAAATTTCTTTATTTTACTTATCTACACCACTCATATGGACAAATAGTCCCATTTCTGTAACCACTTTTAGAGCCTGAAATTTCTACTTTCTGCACAGAGCAAAAAAAAACAAAGTGTCCCAAATCTGGTTTATATGCTTCCCCCCGCCCAGCTATTTTATTGCTTAGTTTTGCCTCTATTTGGTTATTGAAAGCAAGTATACTTTATTAAGAAGGTTTTATTATTGATAAGAGTACTTGCTGCACAATTAGGACTGGTACATTTGAATTATGCATAAGGTATGTAGTATGCATAAGATGTTAGATCATTAATATTTCTACTCTGTATTTGAGGAAGACAATAAGATATTGGATGGGCAGATAGACAAAAAAGATGAGAAAACAAGTTGATCCAAAGCATATTTCCTGACTTGTCCTGTTTACACCTATATTGCATATTTTTTTGTTAATTACACAAAATATACACACCCAGTGAGTCAGGAGTAGACATGAGGAACCAACCCTGATTTTGATTCATCCTATTTATAGAGTGCCGCTGTTGTACAACCCATTGCTGATGAATGTCTGCTTTCCAATCTTCTATGGTTTTTTCATTGATCTCATCAGTAGTTGAGATGAGATGCTACTCCATTAGCAGCAGCAATTCAAGCAGTTAGACCAATTCTCAAAGACAATGCTTCTTTCAAAATTAAAATGCCTTTTCTCTGAAAAGTCCAAATGTGTGTAAGATAAGCACTATATTACCAGCTAGAGGAAAGTTAGTAGGTAAACTCTTACACCTGTGAAAACTATAGTGGGAGGACAATCCTTATGTGGATGTTTGCAAAAACTAGGTAAAAAAATAATCAGCTGCACATATACAGTCTAATGAGAAACCCAAGAGTTACGTGGAAGACTTTAGTGGTACAGTGAGGAAATCCAAGCCAAGAACTGTCCAAACAGAGTATTTAAATTCCACACATTGCTCTGATAATGACTGAAGTTTGAATTCCTATTTTATGGACTAAGCAATTTACTAACTAAATTTGCACCTGATGATATATGTATGACAGATGGTAACCCATAGGACATAAATGGTATCCTATATAAGGAACTGATTTAATTTTGAAAGTGATGTTGAGCCTGTGGCCTCTAATTTGAGCCAAACCAGTGGTCACCAGACCCATGCTGACTTTGTGGATATTAGGTGGACAGCTACCAGCTACAGCAAGAGGCAGTTGATGTATATAGCAATAAATCTAAGAGATACCAGGGAGGAAGCAGGTGCTCCTATTGTTTCAGGCCATTACTTCACAATGACACTACATTTCCTCCACATTGCCTGCTGCAGTTTTAGGCAAGTGCCCAGCAGATGCTGTGACACTGCATCAAGTGCAGGAGAAGTCATGCTTATGCCAGTAATTAACCTCTACCCTCCTGTGAAATACACCACTTACCCTTGACGGACAACAAAGATATGAAAGGCACACAACAAAGTAAAAATAATGGTTTGGTTCTGTAGGTGTACCACACATGCAGTGCAACATGCAGGAGTTAACTTGTCTCCTTGAGTGTCTTGCCCACAGAACTCAGTCCAGAGGACATCACTTTCCCAGTTTCCACAGAAAGATACTGTCCATGAGTGTTGGAAGTATGTCTTCCCCAAAATAGGCCAAGATGTCCTGGAGAAAAAAAAATCAAACCAAGTATCATGGGACAATATCTTGGTTAACTGCCTGCCAAAGTGTGTTGCAAATTGCATTCTATCAATCACTGGATAATTCTCCTCTTAGTGATACTGCTATATCTTCTTTTTTTTTCATTTCAAGGATCCATTTAATCTTTTCTGGTACTTTGAATCAGGCAATGATAATTGGAAAAGACAGACCTCGTTAAAAAATAAAGTTGAGGAATTCCAACTCAATTATGAGTTGACATTGCATTCACAAATTCAGTCCAGTGTGTATGTAAGAAGGGACTAACCATCTGTTTTAATCTTCATGCAAATGTCTGCATGGATAAAAGATGTTTATAATTATTTAATGTATTAATTTGTTAAATAATGAAAGTGCATGCTCACTAAACTTTATATATTACTTTGCTAATTGATTTGCATTGTATTTTTGTATTGTAAAGAAGTCTGGAAAAATATAAGTATTTTCACTTCAGTTAAACTGAGAGACATCGACTGTATATTTCTCCCAAACTTATGAATTTTCTTGTGCTGCATTTCATTCCATTCATTAATATCACCAACACAATATGCAAACATATTGCAGGTAGCTACTTTTTAAACTGCAAAATAATCTTTTTTTGGATCAAAACCTCCTCCTCTGCAGCAATGACACAGATATTTTTCTGGTAACTGTCTCTATGCTATAATTTATGTGAATCTCTGGTCCAAATAAACAAGTTCTCCTAGAGTTTTATTTTATCAAATAATGTCCCCATAAATTTCATTGTGGATAATTTACAGCTTATCTGTTTTGGAGAGGGTCTGTGACTGGGGGAGGGTTAACACAAAATTAAATACCTATTTTATGTGCTATTCGTCCTCATTGATTACTCACATGCCACTGGGGAAGCAAGGTTCATAACAGATAAATACAAAGGTATGTTTTATTTCCCTTCTTTCAGTCCTCCAAGCACGTGATACTCTTCTTTACCTTCTGGAGGTTGTTCAGCTAACTTCCATTGCATGGTGAGAAAGTGCTTATCAGTGTGGAACATGCAGGAGGAATTATATGGGCATAGCATCTAGGAACCAATGGAAAATGGCAGAGCTTGCAGGATGCCATAATACACTTGGATTTAGCATTAGGGTCAGTAAAAATGTGAGAAAAAAACCCAAAAATAACTTTAATTAGAAAAATCAGGGAACATCTTTCTGGAGGACATAGATCTGCCTACATAAAGGAAGGGAAAGCAGAAAAGCAATTTTCTAATACAATGGACCATAATACAGTTTTATGTTTGTGAAATTTAATCAAATAAGTACTAGGCATTAAAAAAATGTACATATTGATGTTATCAAAAGAGAAATATTTCACTCTCTTATTCACACTGGGAAATGAAGAGGAATAAAAGTAATTAAAATCTCTTCTGGAAAATTATAGTAATGTGAAAATTATGGTTTTGACAAGTAAATTAATTCAACAGAAAATTCCAGAGAAACCATAATAAAACCCTTTCTTAATATCAGACTTGTAAAGGAATTGAATGCTGTTCATAGCAGTTTTTGATTTTTCATCCATACCACTGTAGTGTATAAACACTTTTCTAGATTTACAGAATAATTCTTCCAATAAATGTGTAGAAGAACTGTAGTCATTCATTTTGCATGTGATTACAAACCTTTTGCAGAGGTCCAAAATATTTTTGTGGCATAATTGATTTTGTCCTCTAAGCCTCAATTCAGTGATTTTACACATTGCATAGAAATGGAGGAAATCTACATTAAAAATATTAAACAACTATTTCCTTGGGGAATACATTAAAAAATACCATTTAATTTACCAAAACAACTGTTTCTCTCTTCTGTATATTTCTCAGGTCATCAAATATAAAATGAAGTTATCTTAGTTTTGAGATCATTATTTAAAATGATACATATTTTCAGCTACAGTGCATTTTGTACATTCGAATAGGTTGTGTCTAAATTAAATTTGTAACACTGCTTATGCCTTGAATAACTTTTTATGAACGCAGTGAATTCACATTAAAATAGATTTCTATCTGAATGCGATTGCATAAGGAAAATATTTTTTCCACAGTATTTTAGGCATAAAAGTGTATGTAGCACTCTCAATTTCTTGAAACTTCAGAAATCAAAGATTTGAAAATCAAATTTAAAACTATTTCCTATTTCAAGACTCATAAAGGATATTTGCACTCACAATAACAAAAACACCATAAAACATAGTAATATAATTTTTAATCTTTCAGTAAGTCTTAAAAATTTCTTAAAAGTGCATGTTGTCTAATTTATTTAGAGAGAATCTGATTAATTTTATTCAGAGAAATCAAAATATGAAGCAGGCTATGGAACATAGCATGTGATGCCAAATTAAATATATTGTCTTTTTTTGATTTCCCGATACCTGTTTCTAGATAAATTATAATTTATGATCAACTAATTACCCACCAAATCTTTTGTGGAAACACATCTATCAATTAACGAAAAATGTCATAAACATTAGTAAATATAAAATTTACCTTCTTAATTTCAAGATTGAAGCAGAGAATACTTTTAAAACACTCTTCAAAAAAAGGCAAAATAGTATTCACTAAGTCTCTTCAGGACCATACTCAAATACTTCTTTCAGTTTTGCAAAGATATTAGGTAACCTGCAGATTTCAAACTCCTCTTGGGAGGAGTGAAGAACTGTAATATGAACTCCAAGATCGCGTGACAAGTTTTGTATAACATTTCTCCCACTCCGAGACTGGGCTGAGGGTGATGGGAGCCAGCTCTGCTGCACTGTGGGGGTGACCTGTGACAAGGTCTGGGAGCCACCTGCCCATTCACCTCTCCGTGCCTGTCTGGCTTCCCCAGGGCTGTGTCTGACCCTGGTTCCCAGTTCTTCTCCTGACCAATTCTCCTTCCTTGGGAGCTGTGGGACCATGTCCCATCTGTGTGATGTCCTTGTCCTGCCAGATGTGCCATGACCCACAGCTCCTGGCTCACCTCCCTCATGGGGCCGCTAGCCTTCCCTGCTTCCTGATACACACAGGCTGGCAGGATTTTAGCACAAATATTTAGCCCCACAGTGATCAAGTGCATGTGATCACGTATGATGATCCATCTGTGATCCTCCACTAAAACACAGAAAATAGCAGAACATGCGTCATATGTGAAGTGTCTTCTGTTGATTTAAAACACACTGGCAAAGTCTGAGCCCTTTCTTCACAATGTATTTCTTACGTTTCAGTTAATCCTAATGCAATCTCAGTGCTGTATTGAAAATGAGGCAGGCACCAGACAGATATTCTCCTTCCATTATGTAACAATGAACTATTACCAAAAGCATGTTAACATTTCTATAGATTGAGACATCAGTGATAATGAGGAGAAATAGATTCTTTTCAATGCATTCTGTAACTCAGTAGTATTTTTTTCAATGGAAATAAAGGGCAATACATTATCTGAAATAACAGAGCTTTTACATATTATTTGAGTTAAGAACAATTGTCACAAAGCAGCAGTGCCTAATTTGCTGTCACAATTAATTGATCTATATGAATGGTTACTGATAACATTGTCCTTTTGCAGAAGCCACTTCATTTTCTTCTGTAATTCACATTTCGTAGAAGTGACAAAGTGTTAACCATTTTGTTCTTAGAAATTCTGTTGGAATTATTTTATGACTGCCTCCATTTGCATCCTGTCTATTTTGACTACGAGCCACTGAAAATTCTATTCTGAGAGAAAAAAAGAAAAAACACCTCTGTCTAGTTATATAAATTCTATTTCCATCAATCCATGGGAAACAATTTCTCCATTCATTCTGTGAAGCTCTTTTCTTAAGTACCTATGTCTAGATTTGCTGAAGGGATGTTACTGTTGGAGGCCTGTGTCAATGAAATTCTTCCACAGATGCAATTCAGGGTGAAATAAGCAGTACCTTGATGTTGCTTTTTGTAGCCATCATGCCAGCACTCCAGCTCACACCAGGCAAGAGTTCTGTTTCATGCATCAGAGCTTCACAATGACTATAGAAATTAGTCTCACATAAGCAAGGGCTAATTCTTCAGAAGCAGTTCCCTTCTCAATAAAATATAAGAGTTCTTTCAAATCTAAGAATTTTATTTTTATTTCTTTCTTTCTGTATTTTTTGTAGAGGCATTCTGCAGAAAGCACAGCAGAAATATAGAGTTTATTCCTTTTATACATACCAGAAATGTTCATAAGCAGCTTTTCTACATCCGGCAGGCTCCATAACCTTAATTTTAAGAGTCTCAGAGAACAGAAATTCATTAAATTGCTCATTTTCTCTAAGCAGTGACAACTGTAGTGCCAACAGTCATCCCTAGATAATGTCAAAATATTGAAGAAATAAATTACACCAGTAAGCAATCAGCAAGGTTTGAAGATCATATGCCCTGCGCGGCATTTTTAAGAGAAATCACCCTTCTTTTTCCCTTCAAAAACATGGTGTTCACGTTTACCAACTTTTTGCTTACTTCTGTCAAAAGAACATTTGTTAAGGAGAATTTAATACGTGAAAACAGAATAATATTATCCATTTATTAACAACAGCGAAGGCCAGTAAAATGATATGTTCAAGACAGACTGCGGCTTAGCAAAGCAGGTACCACTGAGTGCCAGCTCTGTAAGACACCAATGCCAATTTGTGGGAGGTAGTTTTTCAGTAGCAGCATCTGGCTTTTTGGCAGACTCTCCAGACTGTTTCACTGACAGTTTCTCTTCCCTCTAAGTTGGTCACTTGGCTATGTCATTTGCTGGGTGAGTAGTCTACCTTGTTCCGAAAAGCAAGGTTTATATCACCTCTTCTGATTCTTAACTCTTTTAGTGTGATTTTTGCCTGCGTACCTGCTTGATAGCAGCTTAGTCTGTGAGCATTATTGCTGGTATCAGCAGGATTAGTCAGAAAGTTGTCCTGAAGAGACTTGTTAGCACAGTGCCATCATTCCAGAAAACCCCTTCTACAAAGGCAGAGATTATATCAGCAAAAGGGCTCTTAAGGGGTAGAGCTGCAGTGGGTAAAGGGATAGTTTCCCAAACTGAAGAAAAATCTGTATCAGCCACAGGGTTTGACTTTATTTTTGTATTTTGGTTTGGTTTGGGATTTTTTTGCATGTGGACTTGCACCTCTGCTGTAGCATTTTCCAGTGTAAATTTATTGCTTTAGGGTTTCTGCCAGCACACCCAAAAATCTGAACAGGTGCACTTAAAAATACTTTTAAACATAGAATCACACACAATATAAGGAGACAAGGACAATCCAGTTCAAAAGGAACCACTTGTTCATAGAAGAATAGGAGGATATTGCACACTGTAGAAAAACCTCTGTTAGATATTCCTGTCCACAATACAGAGACATATGAAGTACTTAGGTTCTGTTATTTTGAGCTTCTGGTACACATTTCTCCAGCGTCAGAATATGTAGTCATTATTTATTACATTTAAACAATAAAGGCACACATATCATAGTAAAATTTCATTATTATTTTTATTCTGTATTTAGTTATTAAATATATCCATTTATAGATAAAACAAATAAAATTTGGCTTAAAACAAATCTACTTTTTTAACGATTGGAATTATTTTTATTTGTTTAACTACTATCTGCAGAAGTTTAAGAATGTTTTTGTCAATTTAATAAGACACTGCTTGCAAAACTATTTTATGAGTACTTCTAACATGTGAACTATTAAAGGGGCTGATTCCTACAGCGTGCTGGGCCAGCTTGTCTGAACTGTGTATTTGAAAAGAAAAGTTGGACAAGATGATCCTTGCAGTCACTTCCAAACTGGTATGCTGTGATTCTATGATTTTCCATAACAGTCCATCCATTAAATGTATGTTGTCATATTTAGCTTTTGGCACTGTTTGTGAAAAAACAGAAGAGAGATAATGATAACCGGAATTTGTAATAGAAGGATTTATTTCCACTTTTATGTTTACACATGTAAATTATATGGCTATTTTCCCTAATATTAATCTCAAAAAAACAATCTGGAGATTTCTCTCACCCTGATTCTGACACTGTGATTAGATTAACAGAATGCTAAAAATTATATTAGTTTTGATTTAAAATGTTGGTCTCAGCTCCACCATTATAAACAGGAGTTAAGATGCTCTGAAAACCAGCCTTTTAAAATGCATGCTAAATCATATATTCCTATAAAAATAGTTTTAAAACCCCTACAAATTTTAGCAATTTTTAATCTTTACAATTTAATATATCTTTATTATTAAAATATGAATTTTATTATTAAAATATCTAGTATTTTTTAATATAGAAATTCTGTTTTGTTTTTTTTCCTGTAGCACAGAAAGACAAGACAGTTTTGCCACCTCACAAATGATAACGTCTAACTCTGTAGTGCCTTAGGGCTCTTTCTTCAAGCAACTAATTTATGCAATTGCAGATTAGAAATACTTAATTCTTTTTATAATGACTGACAACCTGTGGGGTTTATTCTGCAGAATATATTATAAAATCCTATGCTGTGAAATGCCATAGGGAAAATTTGATACTAGTAGTACTTTATATGTATACTGAGAATTAAAAATTACTCATGAAAAGAGATTTTTGAGATTAAAAGAGAAGGCTTATTCTCCATTTATTGTTGTCACTCTTACACTGGATCAATGGATGTCAGCTCTTTCAATGTAATGCTGGCATGGAATTTGATATAAAATATGCCTAGGAAAGCATAACTTCAAATTAAGAGCCTAAACAGAGATGGAGAGATATCTGTTTAAATATCGTGTTCATCTACCCTAAAAGAAAGGACAAAAATTCCCACCAAAGATAAAAATTCTCACCAAGGATGAAAATTCCCACCAAAAAAGAACATGCTTATTGATCACTATTCTTAAGCATGAGTGTACCTCAGGAGGAAAAATAAAGAAAAAAAAATCCAAATGAAACAGCTTTCTGGAAAAGCAAATCTATCACTTATACATAGTAAACATTGTGGATGAGGTTTTTAGTCTCTCTACAACACTCTGAAGATATCCTTGGAGATAGGCAAAACAAAATAAAACATCATTTGCATTCAGTGATTTTAAGATAGACAAGAGCATTCATGTCCTCTGTGACTGCCCAACTTGACATTCAAAAAGATGGAAAAGTAGAAGCTTCACATTCATTTGGGATTGTGCTTGCTGAGATCATGAACAATAATGGGAAACAACAGAAGACAATGAAACTGAAAAATTCTCAAACTACAATTGGAAATTTGGAGAAGAAGCTGGGAGAATTTGAGATGAGGGGCTTTGTTAAAATTGACTTTTCCATCCCTAGACCTTATAAATCCTGTTGATCAATGCTGAAAAGACAAGCTGACAAGTTTGAGAACACATTAAAAACTCACCTTTCATTTGCTTACTCTGATGATGTCGATGAACCATCACCTCACAGTGAAATTTATATGTCCTAAAGACAGCTATTTTCTTTTTTTTATGGTAAGAAAATAGAAATGGGATTTGAAGGTTTAAGCAGTTTTAAATGATAGTTAGAATTATTTTTCAATTTAAGATCTTATCATGGCTAAGGAATGGAATAAATAGATTTATTTTAAATTGCTTCATAGAAGATTAGTAAGTACTTGCATGAATTCCTTTGCTGTTCTGCATTGTCAAAACAAAGAAGGTAGTCCTAGCATTAATGACTTTGAGAGATATTATTTAGTAACTCACAGTAGCACTGAGTTTATATTTCAAATTCCTAAAACTTTCAGAGAAAATATTTGGGTTTACTCCATTTGAAAAGTCATGGTCTGTCTGCAGTTTGGTTTTATGCACTACTGCAACAAATATTAAAATATAATTGCAATTTAATTACTATTTATTATTTGTTTGCAACCAATATAGTGTAGAAATTCCACTTTAAGGAGGAGATTACTGCCTTGTCACTGCAGTAGTATTCTAAGAGACTTGACTCAGGTTGTTTTGGATAATTCAATGCATGAGAAGTCCTGGTATCACAGTTTTTCTGAGAAACAAGCTTATGGACTGTGTCTCATAGGTCTTCTGGTTCTGTATTTTTCTTCTGCCTTGGATTCAAGGCTGTGCTCAGAGCAGTTCACCTTTGTGCAAAAATAATTTCTCCTCCCTACTGGCACCTCTTCTCCTAAAGCAGGACTTCCATGCATGTCAACTTGTCAGACTGACTTGCTGCAAGAGGATAAAGCAAATGTTTCAACCCCAGGTATCCTACTATTTCTTTTAGTTTCCCTTCATTGTTCAGGGAGAGATATATCCTGAAAGTAGCTGCCAGTATCAGCAACACCCATTAGATATAATATTTCATGTCACAAGAGATGATTGCAAACGATTTTGCTCTGCTTCACTTGCTCTGAATTCTGAATGACCTACATCCCTTTTACTCAGCTATCAAAGAAAGAGACTGCCTAAATAAGAAAATGCCATTTTGTCATTGTTTCTCTCCTTATCCTTGCAGAATAAATCCATAAACGTGATCTTCTAAACACGTGCTGTGTGACCATGAATGGCTGATCTGCACAGTTATGTAGCTGCCAAATTTACCCTTCTGTGTAGTCATGGTTAGTAGTTTTGAATGCAGTGATTTTTGTAAAAGGTCAAACAGGCTAGTTAAAAGACTCTGAGATGAAAGTCATGCCAATGAATGCTATTGTAAAATTGTATCCATAAGTACATTTGCCTTATATCTTGTAATACATTTCGGACAGAGAATTAGCCACCAGAAATTGTAATTACCCATAAACAGAGGATGAAGGATAATTGAACACTTATGTTTCCTCTCCAAAATGTAACCTATCAAAATGCTGTTTTCAACAGATTTTATGAAACTTCATAAAGCATATCACTGTAGTATGATTGTTATTATCATAGATTTGAAGAACAAATGAAAATCTGAAGTTTTATAGCTGCTTTGTTTCCTGTCAATCCCTCGATTTTGTAACCCTAACTTCAGGTCTATTATTATGGTGGGAAGCATATTCCAACACCTTCTATTTCCATCTGCTTGAATTTCCTCAAAAACAACAACAAAAAAAAAAAAAAAAAAAAAAAAGGTTTCTTAGTATAAATCATTCTTATTCCATGGATTTTAATTCAGCTGTGTCAGTTTATATATGCTGAATGTCACGCCCAGTTGATTAATTGTTCAGATGAAGTGAATTCTGCCCTTAATTAGTATTTTGAGCTGAAAAAACCCCACATAACTTTTCTTTTTTCCAGTTAGTCTTTTTGCCTTCCTTTCAGATAATTTAAGAATCATCTGCACCATGAAGAGAAAATTAAAAGAAGTAACCTGGGTTTTCTTTTTATTAAGGACATATGGCAAAATAAATGAATAATTAATGCAGCTTTTAATATGATAAGCCCTGAAAGCTGTCCATAGCTGTAGAGGCATGCAGATTCTTGCATTTTAACTTTTTTATGGAAACTTGTGACTTAAGACTTCAGGGCGAATACCAATTTTTATTTTTGAAAGTACAGAATTAACAAAACTTGGTCAGTATAAATCACTTCAGAAAAATAGATAGGGATTGTCAATGACTTGACTGTTTCTCTTTATCCCTTCTGATCTGGAAAATAAAGAGATCATTCTGCTGTTTTCCTCTCTATGTAGTTATTAAATGCATAAAAAATAGCACTTCAAAAAGACCATAAATGGACCAAAAAAAAAAAAAAAAAAAAAAGATTTGTCTTCTACCTGAGAAAAGCAGGAATACCATTGTAGAGGAGCATTTTCTGATCTTATGAAGTTTAGCAGGCCATATTAATACATCAGGTGGAGTAGTCTGTCACCAAGGAAATGTTTCTAGGAATTTTAGAACAAAATCCTGGCCAGAATTTATGTCTGTGTTGCCAAATTCCAAAGTGATACATAAAAGTATTTCATATTACACTAAGCAGGTGGAAGACAGACTGAAGAACTACTAGCCAATTCAGCATAGAAGTCAAATAAGCAGAAAAAAACTCATGAACCTCTGAAGATTTGTGCTGTAAAACTGGAAATTCATCAGAGGAAGTCTCCTGAATGATCTATAAATACATCACTGAGAAAAGAGGTGATACTTAGCTAGTTTGGCTTCACCATTCACCTTTGGAGAATGCCAAAGCAGATATCATACTTTTTCCTGGTTGTGTTTTCTTGCTTTTGATAGAAATGCAGAATGCACTGTACTTGTACAAAGTGCATTGGTGCTAATTATAAGAACAAACTCAGTAAGAGTTGTTTATGAATATAACACACTACACTGAAGACAGGAGGAGTGAGTTGTTTCTCTTAATGCAATCTGTTTTATTGCTGTTTGGACTATACTAATCAAAGAGTAAGCTTGTACTTGTACCTAAAGATGAGACTTTCTATTTGCAAGGTAATTTAGTAATCACTAACTTAAATCTCATTCCAGCTGTGTACTCATTGCTTCCTTAGAAGGCATTTCTCAATTTCATCTGGGGAGTTAAAGGCGTGAATGAATTAAGTTAAAGTAGAGGTAAACTTAAGTTGTACACAATCATGGAGATAGGGGTCAATGTGAATTATGATGCTTGTGTTTACATTTACTCACTATCCTTTCTTGCGAAAGTCTCAACATAAATTTCTACTTCATTTTGGTATTTATTCTTTTAAATAAATTTCCAGTTTGAAGAACATATGCTAAGTGATAGTGGTATTTAATTATTTGTGATGGAAGACGTGGCAGTGGGATATTTTTACAAGATAAAAAATGAAAAGCAGTAGAATTTTCTTTAAATATATTTATGGTTGGTAAACATTGGAAGCCTACTTGAAACTGTATCTTTTCATTTTAGTGTCTTTGTGTCTTACACTATACAGTGTGCAACTATGTATTTCATTATGAATGAGAAGGTGGTCTGCTATGATTTCTTTGCCATCGTTTTTGAACTCTGCAATGGTAAGAAGCAGTTAGCTCTTCTCACATCTTGCTTCTGAAAGAAGAGTTCACACATTAGAAATGTGTCTTATATCAATCTGTGTTTCTAATACATGGAAATATTCACCAAGAACTACATTTAAATTATGAATTCATAGTGATTAAATGGATTAGAATAGCAGACCTAGTAGCAATAACAGGAGGCATTCTTCTCTACACAGGAATGTCAGAAAATATTAAGAGATTGTTCTATTTATTTGTCCAAGGAGTCAGCAAAACAATTGTTACTGCAGCATGTGTGGCATCAGGGACTTCATCAAAATGATGCTGCTTCTGCTGCTAATTTATGCTGAGCAAGGTAATGATAAGTACTGAAGGTAGAAAAGTGCTGAAGAATCATAAGCACCTTTTCTAATGCAGATGATATTTAAATGAAGAAAATGAAGAAAAATTAGGAAAGCCAGCATATTTAATGCCTTCCGTGCACTTCAGTATTCAAAATTCACAAGGTAATGAGGCCAAAACCAAAACCTCCCAAATAAATGACACTGAAAAAACCAAAGTAATTGAATGAAGAAGAATGTTAGGTTCCAGTGATAAAATTCTGCTTGCAACTCATTGGTAGCAGGAAAAAATAGAGAGAAATATTTTGCTAGTGTTTAACATGAACTAACAACATATAGTTCTGCTTTTCAAACTGACAGAGAAAAAGAAATAAAGAAACCCATATATCATTGTTCCTAAGTAACAAAATGTGACCATTTGAATGGTCATACCCTGCATTTTTTGAGTGCTCATAGGGACTATTCTTTACACTGATCTTTCTGATCTGAGCAAAATTTTTAGCCATCGCCCCTGCTCAGGTGCCACACACTGAAAGAACAGAACTAAATACAATTGCAAAAAATGCCACTGAACATGACCGATTTTTGATTCTATATCTACCATTCCTAGCACAGCATGATATCCATGTTTTATATCTGCAAGTAAATTTGAACAAACACAAAAATTAGTATCATTGTGTTTTTGAACTGGTAGGGCTCTCTGTGGATCCCATCTGTGCTGCAGTGTGCTTATAGGATTTTTTGCATACTGATGCTGTTCTAGAGATTTCTCCCTAGCAGAAACCTGTACCATCCCATGCTGTAAGCTTATTGGTTTACCCCTCTCCCTCTCCCTAGCTTCTCCCCTCTGTCTTCCCCTGGTTAGCTCTTCTGAGTAACCACGCCTCTCTTCCCTCTCCTGATAACCCTCTGCGAAAGCCTGACTGGGGGTTCACCATCTCAGCTTTCCAGCACCCCGCATCCTCCCTTGCCTCTCCGCCCCTCTCCACCATCCTCTGACCCTCAACTGTGGACCTTAATAAATCCCTGGAAACCTCAGATGGTGATTCTGCATTTCTTTCATCACCACACCTCCACAGAGACTCGCATCCCCCGCAGCTCCACTGCCTGCCACAGCCATATGTCTGCCTGGCATGTTCTGGCCATGAGCGGCTCCCTCCACACTGTGGCATGGGGTGGCAGTTGGTGAATTGTGACACTGTGCTGCTGCACATCTGGACATAAAGATAATGCAGAAATGAGTCACAGCCCAGCACAAGTGCAGGAACGAGTGGCAGGAAGTGGGCATGGACTACAGAGTGAGACTGAGACCACCAAAGACTCCAGAAGCCCTTCAACCCATTTCCAGAAAGGTCTGAAAGAAAAGATTGCAAACGATAACTAATTTACGCAGAAACCTGTCCACATAAAGATACACCCTCCCCACCCTGGATGGTACCCCCTGCACCCTGGGCATCTCATTGGCTGGACTGATTCAGGTGAATCAATGCTCATCAGCTAGATTGTAGGTGAAACCAGCAGTGGCATACCCTCAGCTGGATTTACACTGGAACCAGGACTCGTGATCACTTACTCTTTTTCCTCTCTTTCTCTTTTCCTCTTTTTCTTTCTCTCCTTGTTCTTTAATGAATTTCTTCCTCTTAATTTCTTTCATCCTTTTCACTCTACCCCCTTATCCAAAACCCACTACCACGTGACTATATACTTGGTCAGCAACTAGTATATCAATTTCCGTGTGCTGTGTAATTTAATAATAAAACTTTCTGATTTTTTGAAGACCCTCTGACTTTTGTCATTTATCTTGACGAATGAACATTTATGAATCTTAAGGGCTTCCTTTCCCTTAAGGGGAGGTAATCACAGAGGACAGAATAATGTTAATTAAAGCATAGTTTCCCTACTCTTTTTTCATTAAAAGCCCTGGTTTTTCTGTCTGTATTTGTTCTAATATAGTCTTCTAAATATCCTTTCTCAAATTTCTGCATGCACAATGAAGGAAAATCCACAGGACCACTTCAAAATATTAAAAAAAAAAGTTATCATGGTGTTATGTATCAAGTTCTTTGTTATTTTGCTAAAAAAGTGACATGTAATTCATCCCTGCCATACCTGAGGATGTTGAAGTACTTACTGGACTCTGCAGTAGGGATTGTCATGAAAGTTACTCCAGCTCATTTTCAATTTGGTAAAGCTGTCTTAAGCGACAGCAGTATTTTGGCAGAAACAAGGCCAAAAAAGGTAGAATCAAGTCCAAGTGACCTGGAGTACTCAGAGAAATGCTATATTGTAACTGACCTTTCTCAGGTATTAAACAGAAAAAATATGGGGACCTACAATTTTTTCCTCTGCCAGAAGTGTATGTAAAATTGCTGATAGTGACATTTGTAGGATAAGTGCATTTGGCAGTGAATTTTGGAAATAGTGTTTCATTAAAGTTTAATGAGCTCTATGCAGGAAGACTGCAAATACGGCTTTGTTCTAATGTGTCACTGTAAAAATTGTCATGTGACAAACATCTCAAAGATAATGATGCTGAGAGATAATGTTTCTCTCTATCTTTTTTTTTTCCTCTAAAAATCTGGGGCTAGATAAAGAAATCCCACTCTGTTCCCCCACTGCTTTTTCAGCAAAAGCTTTCTTTATGATAGGCAAGGAAAACATATTCAATAAATCTCCTTATCCTGTTAATGACCTCCAATTCTTACATCACTGAACGATGTTCCTGTATGCTGGATATTAATGTAGCTGATGCTTGATGTAACTGTAATGCATTGCATTGTCACTGGAAAAGATTCATGCTACCAAAATATAAAAATGGCATCCACAAGTCCCTTGTGTTTGCATTAAATTGAACTGGACAATACTTAAAAATCAATAGAAAGCTATGTTGGGAGTTCTGCAGGTATTTTTGGAATTTGCTTTATAAGCTTTTGCTCTTACACAGTCAGAGAGTCGGACTCAAAAGGTAACCTTCCTGCTGCTTTTTATATCACTTTCAGAAAACAAAGTGTTGTCAATCTGTGGGATAATGGTTCATTGCAGCTATTTCAAAAGTAATATAGATTACGAGAGAGTGGAAGCAGCTGTCAGGAGGCCTGACCAGATAAATGGGATTCATTTATGCTCTGTACACTGCTTCTTGTGAAACTACTCAGGAAAGAAATATGGATTCTCTGGTACCTTAAGGTCATATATGTGCTGTTCTCAACAGACAGGATGTGAGTCTGGATGTAACTTTATATGAATTAAGCAATAGATAGCTTGAGACCAGCCTGACCCGTGTCCTGTAGCAGGTGCATGAGCTGAGTCAACAGGAACTATGCAACCACTGGGCCCTCTGGAAAAAAAATATAGTTGGTGAAGCTCTATTACATAGAGCCTGTGAATTGATGACTTAGGCTTTTGGGGTTTAATAATGATTTTAATAATTTAACCATGAATATTTTATAGCAATTAGGTTTTAACACTTCATATTTTTTAAAAATTAAACTTTGCAATTTTCCGTATTTTCTTACCTCTTATTAAGCATTAATATTTGATTTGTTTAAAAGGCTTTTTCAGTAAGAGTTGAAAGCTTTAAACCACATTAACAAGGAGGTTACAGTTTATTCTGTAAAGTGTATATTTTAATAACTGCCAGGTACAGATACTTTATTTCTGTAAAAGATATTAAAATGTCACATTTTGCTACAGCAAGAAGCACAAAGAAAAGTAGAAGCTGTTATGAATGAAATCCACGTTGCGAGTCCCATAAGAAGTGCTAGTCTGGATCCTTATCATGCATGAGGAGTTGGCTGAACTTTGCTGCTGCACGGCAAGCGCTGCCACGTTTCCACACTGTGCTTTAGCAGGATACACATGAAACTCTGCACCAAATGAACACAACCCAAGCACAAGTACAAAGTATGCTCAAACTGATCACTGCTCCTTTTCTGACTGTGATGTGTCTGGGGTTTTCAGTCATCATCGCTTGGCCTGACTGACAGGACTGAAGCATGGGTGACATCACCACAGAAATGGCCTCACACAAGAAGGTTTCCTGCAAGGTAAAGGAGCTTAGAGTTCATTACAGAGCATTGGTTTTTCTCTTTCTGTTGTTTATGAACATTTTCATGAAACAAAGATAAAATTCTTAAATCAACAAAGCAGGATTGCTCGGGTTTTATAAGGCTGTAATTGAGAAGATGCTTTCCAGTCTTTCTAGGATAATGTTAGCTAAAGGAGGAGCTTTACCGTATTGAGGCTGCTGCTGAGGGTTATTGAATGAAAAGTCTCTGTTACATTTTTCTGTTCTTTATGTCCTGATTTATCATGAACATGAAATCTGGCTGTCTGTTTCTATCCTTCCACAAAATACCATTTCTTTCATCAAAGTTTTTCTTTTGTACTAGCTTACTTAAAGTTTGCAAATAACTCAGTATACATGTTTGAATAGCTCCCAAATCCTAGCTGGGATCCCACATTCTTTACATATACTTACAAGACTGGAGGCAATGCTCTTCATATTTCTGAGCTGTCCTACTTACTCTACAAGAAACACCATTTCTATTGAATTGAAACTGTTACCTAAATGAAATTCACTCCCATATTTTTTCAGATATATAGGAAACAGGCATGTCACAGGATTTTAGTTATTTCTGAGACCTCAGAAATTCTCTGGAATTCTCTAGGCTATCTGGAGAGGCAGTGGAATATAAAGAAAATATTTGTGGTGGTTTTGATTGGCCCAAAACATCAGTGAAGTGTTTTTAACATCTAGGAGAAATTTGGACCCCTCAGAAGCTGTTGTAGTAGGCCTAGGGAGGTGTCTGAGGGGTGGGGTGTGGCACAAAGATGGCTCCTGTGTGTCCTGAGTGCAAGTTCTGGAAGTTTTTACATCAAGTCCAGCACAGCCAATCTCTGATGGCTCTGAAGGTGATGGACATGCTGCCGGCCAAGTTTGGGCCAATTGGAGGTGCTAGTTATGCCTCTGTGAAAACATACTTAAGAAAAATTCAAAACAAAGCAGGCACGCACTTCTTTCACTTCTTTGTAGTTGGAGGAAGAGGAGGTGGAGGTGAAAACATATGAGGGAGAACAGCATGGAGAGTGCCAAGGTCAGTGAAGAAGGGGGGAGAAAGGAGTTCTCCAGTGCTTCCGGCACCGGAGCTGAAACTTTCTGCTAGCCGTGGTGGAAGCTATGGGGGGAGCAAGAAGTTTCTCCTGCAGCCCATGGAGTTCATAAGGATGCAGAAATTCACCCACAGCTCACTCCAGAGGAGCAGGTGGATGCCTGGAAAAGACTGTGAACCAGTGGGAGTCTCATCTAAGAGTTAAAACTGCAAAGGCCTTGCAAGGGAGAGAAAGGCCTTTTCCTTGCTCCTGACATGGAAGCAGCCTGGCCTCGGCTTGGGAGAGTCTGCACAGCACCTTATGGACAAAGAGACTCATGTTGCAGCAGAATTTCGGGCGGGATGTTGCTCGTGAGATTGGACCCATGCCAAAGAAGTTCCCAGAGGACTGTCTCTCGTGGGAAGGACCCCCTGGCTAAGTAGAGAACCTCTTTTCCTGATTGGACTGACCAGAGGACCCCTCAACCTGCCCCCTGTCTGTGTTGCTGGTTTGGAAAGAGGGAAAAAAAGGGGGGGGTGAGTGCAGAGACTGCTTCTTAAGAGGGTGGGGGTGAGAGCAGAAAACTGTCTGGAGAGAGAGAGAAATAAGTAGAGATAAAGAGTATTTGTAGTAGAAGAATTGTGGTGATGAGTAAATTTGAGAATCTGCTCTGTGGACTGAAAAGAGACCCCACACCCTGCCCCCTCCCCCACCCGGCTTTTGGATTGTAAAGGAGGAAAGGGGGTGAATACTATAGGTTCATAAGAGGGAGGGGGGAGTGAACAAAACTGTATGAAAAGTTTATTTTTGCCTGCATTTATCCTCCAATTCTGTTAGGTAATTAAACACTTTTTTGCAACTTTAAGCTTGGAGCCTGGTTGCCCTCTTTTTCGTGCGTCCTCCTGGCAATGTCCGGTCTCAAACCCATGACAATATTTCATAGAGTGCAGAGCGATTTAGATCCTGGTTTTGTTATTTATTAGCAGAGAAGAAACCAGGGGCAAAACAAAATTATAAGGCCTAGGAACACTTCTGAGGTATCATGACTACAGACCCTGCAAAATCCTAGTTGTATTCAAAGGACTGACCTACTGAATACTATTTCCTCCACACTGGTATGCCTGGAAAAGAAACTTTATCATGAGAGCTACTTGAGAAAAACAGCATGCCTTAGTAAGGATCTTGATCATTATGACAATTAACAAGATCATACTGTGGCAAGACCCCCACTTATCAAATTCAGTGCTTTTCAACTGGTTTCTTAAAGACTCCTCCATATTTTTTAAGATTCAGAGGTATAGTATACCGACTTTCCTAATGGTTCTCCTTGCTCAGATTCTATAAATTTTCAATTTTTTAACTATCCAAATAGATTGATAATGGACGGAGATTATTTTGTATTAACTAGGGATCCAGTAATGCATGGACGTGAGCATCAAACAGTTGGGTTTGGATTCCACATAAAGGAACCAGGTTCAAAATCTTCTGTATTATATATACCTGATTAGAAGCATTTGGAATATTCTACCTAGAATACAATATATGATTTTCTGATTTACTTGCCTTCATCACTCTATGTGAAAATTTGGTTGCGGAAGAAACACCACAACTACCATCAGATCTAGGAAACTATTTATAGAATATATATATTTTTAATGGAATATTCAAAACACCTTGAAAGTAAGATACAAAACCGCATGGAATTTATGAGCAGAGAGCATGAGCTATCCATGATTTTCCAAAAGGACACCAATTATCTGACTAATGTGGTAAGAATCCGACTGGAGTCCCAGAATCGTTGATGATTTTCTTAGGATGAAAGGCAATAGTTGGTGGGAATATGCTGACAAGGAATGAGATTTCTTGGTGATAGCTAGGATCATTTTTTTAATAGATGAAAATGATGGAAATGTTATACACTAAGGAAAATTAACTTGTTAAAGGCTCCTGCATAAGAGTCAATATGGAATGTTTATTAAATGGGCATTGTAAGATAAGAATATGTATTCATACTACTTCAGCCACTTCAGACAGGGAAAACAGAACTTCTATCAAAGAAAATGCACTAGCTTTAATATTTTTTTTTTAGCTTTACATTAGATGTACTTAAACTGAGAGCTTTTAAATCATTTAGTGACAGAAAAAACATATGTCTGCCTATTAAATGAACAATCCTCATATATATTAATATAAATAATTCATATATTTTCATATTTCATTTTATCCAATACATTTGGAAAAATGCTGCATACTTCAACATTCTGTGTAACAGAAATTCCCCATGGATTTCTAGAATAAGTGTTTAATGTAACTGAGAGCAGCAAATGGAATCTCCTCTAGGCACTCTGGATTAAATGAAACAGCAATGTTTTCCATGGGGGATTTTTTAACTCCAAACTTGAATGCTTTATTATTATTAAAGAAATGTAATTAACACTTTATATTTATAACCATCCAGCACCTTGACGACTTCAACTGGCCAATGCTGTGTTGTTACACCTCTTCTACGTACAGTTAATGCTAGACTTGCATGAACCAAAGACTGACAAAACTGGCCAAGGAAGAATTCACTTCAGTTCATGTCATCAAACCTGTGAGAAGAGAAGGAAGCAGTGTTTAGGGGACTGTCACTGCCATTGCCTGATCTGAATACTGTAGATGACTTTGAAACCACATCAGACCTTGTATTCAACTACAGTTGAGCCGGTAGAGCAAGGAAATAAAACCTCCTAAACATGCAACTAGAGGTTTGTTTTTTCTTCTTATCAGCAATGAGGCAAAGGGGAGAGGGATTTTAAACTGCAGATGCTTAAGCAGCACTTTTTTGACAAAGGGCCAATTGCAGGATTATAACATAGTGTAAAGAGATTTGCACAAAGATAAAAAGGGTTATAAGTGGGTAGATTTAGGAAACAACTGAGTTCAAATTGCAGGACACCTACTCTTCATGATTCTTGACATTATTAAAACTACAAACTTGATTTTTTAAAAAAGGTGCATGTTTTCTTCAAAAAGGACATAAATACATTTTTCTAGATGATGTCTGGAATGCTCGTGATCCTGTCAGAAGTCTTCTCACATTTATCATGTGTAATGTCAGCAGGGTCTTGGACAGAATATTTTGTTGAGAAAGTCTTATACCGGTGACCTTGATGCAGTACTAACTTTTCTGTTTGATAATTTTTCTCCTCTTTGTGACAGATGTTGAAATCTGGGGTGAAAATTTCTGATTAATCCTGTGATCTTTTCTTACTGAGTTCTGAGCTTTGATTGACAGGTGAATTACTTTATGAAAACCACTTACATGAATCCTAGTTACCTTTATTGCAGCCATCTGTTTCTTCTCTGCACTAGGTGACTCAGCTTCATTCATATCTCAGAGATCACAACCAAATTGATTTCTTAATGCATATGTATCAATTCAATTACTCTACTTAACACATTGCATCTGAGGTAACCTGCAGGCTACACAACTAATTTTGATTTGCCTAATGGTCACTATCAGGAAAACAGTTTATTTTAATTCATGCTAACAGTAATAACTAACCCAGGTAACCTAAAGGATTACACTGACATTGAGGCAGTTAGCTCTTATGACACCTGAAAACACAAAGGTGGATCTGAGGTAGAAGTGTTGAGTGCATCCATTGCAGACTAAATATTGTTGCTGGCCTTCAAAAGAATTGGGGAGTAAAAAATAATGGTGGTATGGAGGGAGGGTTCAAGGAAGACTTCCTAAGCATATTTTCTTGATGGGCAAATCAACTACCTGCAATGGAGCAACTACAGAATTTCCAGCAAGCTTGTGCAACTGTGTTGATGTTATCTTATGGCCAAAAACTTGTATAGTGATTGTGGGAAGTTGTGCCAGTGTTAATAAGTGTAATAATTTTCTTGGATGCAGAAAGGTTTCAAAATATGGTGCCCGACTGAGGAAAAAAAGAAGCGTTACAATGTGGATTTCTGCACCTTATTTTTTAAGACTGCAAAAGTGTTGAATGACAACCAGAAGATGTTGTCACAAATACTTGTCCAAATTCAAAAGTGAATTTCAACATCACTAAGTATTTTAAAAGAGCAGATTAGGAAATTAAAGGTTTTATTCGGGATTGCTGTTAAAATTCATTCACTGTGGGTTTCAGCATCACTCTACTGCTAAATAATTTGCTATTTTTGTTATCTGATTGACAGACAATTTCAGAGTAAAGGATGCAGGACCACACTAAAATAAACTAAAACTCTAGATCTGACTATGTGGTGTACATATTTGTATTTGTAGTGTGTAGTTTAGAATGTTTATCTTTTCATGAATGTGACTTAGTAGGAAATTAACTTTTCCTTTAGAGACCAATTTTTGCACAAGGTTTAAGCAAATAGGGCCTTTATTAATCGTCCCTTTCTCTGTAATATTCTGCTTTCAATTCCGCAAAATCCCTGTGTGCTTTCAGAATGTTGAAGATTAAGTAAGTCTAGTCCTGAAAGTGAATTTTTTTCTGATATTAGTGGAAAAGTGTTGCATGTTTCCAGGCACGCTGGTAATAAATATACCTCCATATTGATTTCTTTAGCATAGATATATGTGGTATGTTGGTGAATGGTCTTATTAATATTCATTAAATTCTAAATACCTCTCTTTTTAATGTATCTATTTAGGAAATGAATAATTCATGCATGTATAGGAAGCTCAGTGCTGTCACTTACAGCATAGACCTTTGCTGATCTAAGGAGGTGTTTGAACTGAAGGACACTCTAAGATGTGCAAGGCAATTGAAACATTGAGCAGTGCTCAGCTTCTTACCACCAAGGACATTTTTTTATCTTGAAAATTTCACTGACTCATCACTCTTCTTAAAGCACACATTCTCAAATATGCTTTAGGGGAATCACATATAATTTTAATATAAACTCATACTTTTACAAAAGCTGAAACATTTATGATTTGTTCACCATATAAAAGGCATGTGGGCCACTGTAAGGCTTCTTACCCATTTATGTGTTGGTAATTAATGAGAATGCTGGGTTTGGAGATCATGATATACATGCAAGTCTCTGTCACAGAGGGTTTGCATCATAGGAGACATTCATTTTAGTTCTGCCTTAGGTTCTGTACATCTCTTGCAGTAGGTCTTGACTTCTCAGTGTTCCAGAAACCCAAGTCTCACATTGAGTTGCCATGCTTAGAACACACACCATATCAATTTGCTTTGTATTCGAGACTTGTATTTATATCTATACAATGAATTGTAAGACCTTTTTCATATTTGTGTATCAGCAAGAGCCAGAATTGTAGTTGGTTTCTGGCTATATATGTAATATGACTGATGCTCCTATGAGTGATTAAGATTAATTATATGTAGAATTGTAGAATAATGAAATAATTTAGGTTGGAAAAGACCTCTAAGGTCATTGGGTCCAACCACTAACCCAAAACTGCCACGTTCACCACTAAACCATGACCCTAAGCACCATATCTACTCATATTTTAAATACCTTCAGGAATGTTGATTCAAACACATCCCTGAGCAGCCTGTTCCTACTTGAGAGAAGACACCAACCCCCACCTCCCTCCAACATCCTCTCATGTAGTTGTAGAGAGCGATAAGGTCTCCTTTGAGCCTCCTTTTCTCCAGGATAAACAAACCCACCTCTCTCAGCTGCTCATCTCAAGACTTGTTCTCTAGACCCTTCATCAGTTTCATTGCTCCTCTCTGGACATTCTCCAGCACCTCAATGTCTTTCTTGTGGTGAGGGGTACAAAACTGGGCACAGAACTCAAGGTTTGGCCTCACCATGTCTAAGTACAGAGGAAAAATCACTGCCCTGGTCCTGCTGGCCACACTATTCCTGATACAGATCAAGATGCCATTGGCCTTCTTGGCCACCTTGCAACACGCTGGCTCATGTTCAGCCATCTGTAGGCCAGTACCCCAAGGGTCTTTTCTGCCAGACAGCTTTCCAGCCACTCTTCCCTAGAACGACAGATCAACACCCTCTGGTGAGCCTGGTTATATCCTTTTGCCCCTTCAAATTAGTTTAAAGCTCTCTCAATGATCCATTGTAACATTCCCCCTTTGAGACAGGTGTGCCCCATCTGTCACCAGCAGGCCTATTGTCATGCCAACCAACCCATGATAAAAAGACCTCCAAATTATATGGACTTATTAATCATAACACACTGTTTATGACTAATTACTTGTAAAGCAAAGGTGCTAAAATCTGCTAATACTTCTGTGACGAAATTAAAGTTGTGTGATATATCAATATCCAACTTCATTTGGAATAAATTTGCCTACTTCTTTGAGGTATTATATGTTTTCTCTTTTCATATTAAAAGAAACAGTCTCAATAAGGCTTCAAATGCCAAAGTGAAGAGTCCAATATAAAATACACAGAAAACCTAAATTTCCGGCTTTTTTTTCTGTACTTGGAATCAGCAAGGGTACAGTATGAAAGGGCAATATGAAGGCCATGTCAGGAGCACCTAAAGGCACATAACAGCCCCCTTACACAAGGTTATACAGAGCTTAAAAAGTTCTGCAATGCTTATTTTTTCTCAGCAATGTCCTCATCCATGGTACACATTCCTGTGGTTTTTTTCTTGATGTGCCTCCAGGACATGTGTCCTTTTCTGATTAGCTTTAATGCAAGCCTTTATTTAAAATGAAATATTCCCCCACTTCCCCTTAGAAGACTTAAAAGACAGATCAGGAACAGAAATGTCCACTTATTTGGATAGTAATGAAAATATGTGAGACTGATGGAAGAAAGGTATGTTTTGAGGTCTGAACTGAGGAACACCTTTAATATGACTCAAATAAGAAAACTTGACCTTTATTACAAAATGTTGAAATTTTTTTAAAGTTATGTTTGATATGGTGGAAAATCAGAATTTCTACAAGTACTGAGAATTTTAATGGAAAAGAAATCCACAAGGTATCCAAAACCATATCTTTTCAGTTTACTTTGCTGAGGGAAGAAAGTAGCCATGAATGTGCATGTTTGATACCTGGTCACTTTTACTTTCTCTTTTTTAAAGCTTTTATATGTTTATGATAACTCATGCAGTGAAACAATGTTTTACTCAATCTTGTCATACAGAATATTAGAAAATATCTATGTCACATGGATTTATCTACAATCTTTCTGAAATGTGGCTTTACAAACACAAAATCATAGTAGAAAAAGTTTTTCAATAATATTGCTTTTGAGTGTTCAGGGAAAAGCTTCAGCTTTTTCATTTATGCTTAAGCTGAACAGAGATCCTTTTCATGTTTCATGTGCAAGACTTCTAGCCCGATTTCAAATGTTTGCAGTCTATATGTCCCTTGAGAAGAAATTAATTAAAAGAATAAGGGTCATGTCTAAGTAAGTAAAAGAAGACCGAATTCATAATAGTATAAAACTTATTTCGTATACACAGAACAAGAAAAAGAATAGATTTCATTTCTTTATCTTTGAAAGGAAGGAGAGAAAGAAAGGGAAAGGAGAACTCCAGAACACCTGCAACATTATTTTACTCACCGTTTCTACAAAAAGATTTATTAATCAGCCCTTTGCAGACCTATCCCTTCATTTGTCTCAAAACAGCCCCCTGCTATTGTGCTATACAAAGAAAACCATTTCCTGTGACATTAATGGTGGACTCAGAATGCCTCCAGCAGTCCTTCCACAGATTTCCAACTATATGTATATCTGCTTTATATTATGGCCCAGTGAATTTTTTCTCACAAGCTTGTCCTGTTATTCATTTCATTTCTGTCAGATTGTAAGAGTGAGACCAGTATGGACATTCACATGGAACCTCCACAGTAAGGCTTGGAAACTGAATTGAAAATCATAAAATTAAAATCCTCCTGTGCAGCTGAAGTGCAAGATGGTGTCCAGGAGTACCTGTGTTTCCTAGATGAAGACAGAAAAAGAGAATTTTTTTTTCTGGGACCACAAGAAATTTGATAAAAATAGTGTGACAGTTCTGTCATGTTGCACAAAGAAACCACATTGCAGAAGGCACTTACCCTTAAAAAAATTATATTAATTTGACTTTGGAATATATGTAGAAACTATTGCAATAATAATGCAATGTCAAATTATCCTGGGGGAATTTCTATTGCAACTCGACTGAAAACTTTTGTCAGATCATTAGAGGCTTTCAAAGAGAAATCTGACCTCTGTGCCTTATAACACAGTGCTGCAGAAAGCAAACTAGCTAGGCAGAGCCAGAGAAGTACTGCAGAGGGAAACATCTTCTGCTAGCCTCATCAATAGTGCCTAATTGGTCATATGAGATAGAATCAAAGTGTTTGTTTCATTGTTGCTAATTGCCTCATTTCATAGACAGTCGGAGTTTTGCCCTCTTTCTATTTTGATATTTATGTAGTATGTGTGTATGTGGAGGTTCCTAACAGCTGTGCAAAATAGAAATACTTAGCTCTGCAGAGATTCTGGGGGAAAAAAACCCCAAAAACAACAAAAAACAGGGCAGCCAGTACATTTCATTATTATTTTTTATTTCTCAGTATCTAATGTTCACAGGACAAGGATCAGCATGAGATGCTGGCCTGTTGTGTAAAATAGTGTGGTACCACATTATGACTAATGCATGGTGGAGCTTAGTCCACAATAATTTATTGCCCCAGTTCAGCCTGTCCAGCTAGAAAGACTAAAGAAAGGAGATTGCTTTGCAGTTTGTGTTTATGGTATGCAGAGCTGGAGGCAGACAGGTGACTTTGAAAGACCCCAAAAGCTGTGAGTCTGGTTTAGTTCTGACCCAGGGTCTCAACTATTGCTGCAGAGGACAGAACTGTTACTGCACTATGAACATGAAACCTCTTGGTTTCTTGTCTTGAATTGCAAACTAAAACCAGAGGAAGAGCAAACAAGGGAGAGAGATATTCCTTCCTGACCTATTGCTAAAAAAGTAGTGTGTCTCAGGCTTTCAGCTCACAGAGAGATGCCATTGAAATTCGACAACTTATTTGCCTCTTACATCTTGTAGAAGCAATTTGCATTCTGTCATGTTCTCTCACACATGGTGTTCAAAACAATTAAAAGAAAATTGCACCCATTTTGCTCAGTGTAGCAGGCTGAAAATTTCAAAGATAAGAAGCACTTCTCAGCATGACTAAACTGTGAAGTGTTTTTGAAAATAAGGTTTTTAATGATAATTGACATTAAAACCTTTATTTTCTAATACATTTCACAGTTTGTGCTTGTTGGGAAGTGCATGTTTTCTTTGAAACTTTCTGCTTGCTACACTGAACAGAAGTGATACATTCTCTTTAAAATGAATACCAGCGATCCTTTTTTGTTGTTGTTTCTGTATTGAAAAAAATTACTATCCAAGGCTTACAAGAAACTTTCCTAACTTTCCCCCCATGTCTCATATTAATATTCATCTGGGTAGCTCTAAAACACAGAGAACAAGTCTTATACTGACTGCAGTGCAACTTCTTTCAAGTACCCGAGAGAGGAAAATCCTCACTCCATAAATTTAACTTAGGTAGCATGTATAAAAATGCCATTCTTTTTCCTTCCTTCAGCCAACAGCCTTCCCTCTTGGCAGTTCTGTGATCAACAATGTACACTGACAACTGAATAACTGCAAAATCAATGAAAACTAAGAAATCTTATGGGACAAATTTTGCAAATGAGAGTACTGATTGGTTTGGGAGGAGGGTTTGACACTAAAAAGTGTCAGCTTGTGCAGATAAACTGAGCTTCATGGGTAGAGAATAGTTTTTGCAACAAGGCTCATGATTAATGCCTTCTGTGCATAACCAGGCTTGATAGCACAAGACAGAAATAAACTCCTATCATCAACAAAAATAAATAATTTTGCAGCATAAAAATAAATGGAGGAGTGGCAGACAATTCTCTGGGCTTTTTAGCAAAACTTTGAATGATCTCATTGAATTAAGCAAATCCTTTTGGAATGAGAACATGGAAACAGCCATTCCTGTTCCTCAATAAGTTATCTTGAACAGGTGTTCATTTCTTAGAAGGAAGACCTAAAAGAATATTACTGGGGAAAATAAATTGTGTTACATATGGATGTTGTGACAACAGAGGGAGGAAACACTTGCTGAAATTTGTGAAAACTTTAAAAATGACCTTTTCACAGTTGTGGAGATCAACAGTTTTGTTGCTCCACAAGAGTGAAAATATCACTACAAACATATTTAACTAGTCAGAACCAGTTAATTATTAAGTTAAATTCTACTTTTGCTTTCATCTCCCTTTCCATCCTCCTAATACAGATTAACAAAAGTATAAAGTAAGAGAACAAATACTACATCTTTCCATCAACTAAAGGACTCCAGTTGTAAGTAAAGATTGACTCTTGATTTCTTCATAAAAGATAGACCTGTTTTTTGTGACTTTCTGATTTAATTCTAATTATAGTTTTCTAGTAGATCAGTGTCCTGCTTCTGTTGTTCATCCAACACATTATAGTTCTGAGTGCTGAGATTCTTGGAAGTTTTCCTTCCTTTGTGTAAAACATTTAATATTTTATTAGTAGTGTACAAACCTATTGACATCACAGTTGAGAATTGAAAATTACCTTTTGGCTTTTTCAATGAGTTCAAATAACAGAAATGGAAGATTACAACACATGGTCAATAAGCAAAGATTTTCCTTTAGCATCTAAGGAAGATAATTATATTGGTCATCCATTTTAGATAGCAGGGGGAAAAAAATTGCCCTTTAGTCTATCTCCTGTGTATATGTGATGCACATTTTAATTGCATTGAACCACAGATTAAGTATTTTTCCAAGAGGTAATGAAGTGTATTCCCTTGCCATGAACAATATTGACTATAGCTGAGTCATTCTTTCTATTGCCCATGCAACTGTTTCATAAAACTTACAGGATTGGAGTTTCTGGACTCTACTAGGCAATCTCTTTCCAGGTTTAACTATCTCTTAAGGGTTTTTTTATGATTTCTGACCCAAATCTCCTCACAACATCTTCTCTGAAAGTATTTCTCTCCTCTTTAAAGCAATTTTCATGTGTTTGAAGACTCTTACAATATTTTCCCTTCAGACTTTTCAAGATTAAATCAACCTTAATTCATTAACTCTTTCCTCATATAAAACTTTCATATTTTCTTTGCTTTTCAAACTCTCCTGACTTTCCCGTGGATAAGCTGGAGATATATGGGATCAAACATGGATCCTGGCTATGGATGTACTGAACCAGCTTAGGACTCAGTGTCTGTTATGTCCATTTGTTATAGCATGTTCCTTTGTGCCTTAGCTTTTCTCATTTTTGTTTCTGCATATTTACATCATCCTTCTATTGTTGTTCTGTATTGTAATTTAGCCTTGGTTCCCTGCTGTGTGCATTTCATTAAAGGATGTCCCATTAAAAGAGATCTTAGGAGTATATTATTGGTTATTCCTCATCTTCACATTGTGATATATAGTTATACATTAAATGTAAAGGGAAGTCACACTTTGGTACTTCATAGCTGCTAGACGCTTAACTTACCAAATTGTCTTTTAATGTTGTTAAGGTTAGCAATAATAGTTGCCCAGCCAGCAACTAAGCTCCACACAGCCACTTGCTCACTCTCCCCTTGTGGAAGAGGGAGAGAATCTGAAGAATAAAAGTGAGAAAACACATGGGTTGAGATAAAGACAGTTTAATAGATAAAGTGAAGGCTGTGCATGCAAGGAAAATAACACAAGGAATCTATTCAACAATTCCCATGGGCAGGCAGGTGTTTAGGCATCCTCAGGAGAGCAGGGCTCCCTCATGCATAGTGATTACTTGGGAAGATAAACACCATCACTACGAACAATTTAACAATTTCCCCTTCTTTTTCCCCCCACACCTAAATACTGAGCCTGACACCATGGTATGGAATGTCCCTTTGTCACTTGGAGTTAGCTACCCTGACTGTGTTGCCTCCCCTCCCAGCTCCTTGTGTCCCCCTAGCCTCCACACTGGTGGGGTGGGGTGGGGCAAAGGCCTTGATTCTGTGCAAGCTCTGCACAGTGGTAACAAAACCTTCCCTGTGCTAACAACACTGTTTTCAGCACAAATCAAGAACACAACCCCATACCAGCTACTGTGAAGAAAATTCTCTCTACTCCAGACAAAACCATTGCAAATACACATTGCTCCCATTTGATTATTGTTTAATTTACCCTTACACATGACAGAGGTTCTGCTTCATTTTCCAAACTATTACATGAAAAGAAAAATATATTGGAAGATAACTCAAAATCTTACTCTTTGTTCTTTTCATTGTTTGCTTGTAATTAACTCATGTAAGAAAGATGGGAGCTTAACTGCGTAGTTAATACCTGTCTTAACTGTTTGAGAGAAGAACTAGGGCCAGCTTCATATTTAGTAATTACTGTCCATTTCCAAATCCCTTGTCACTTTTTCAGTGTACTCAAGTATTTCTAATTTTACTGCAGGGATGACTCCGGTGACAAAGAGGTGTGAATTCTTGAAAGACATCTGTGTAACAGGATGAAATAACTCTGAAAAATGTGACATTTCAAATGTTACAGTCTGTGAAAAGCGGGCACTGAACACACAGGACTTCAAATCTCTGCTTTGTCTAGGAAGCAGACTGTGCTGTCCCTGAGCAGCTCCCCAACAGGGCGAGGGGCCATGCCCTGGGCATCTTCTTGTTAGCAATGCTAGAGGAAATCTATAATATACTCTCTCAAAATTGTCTCAGATTTAATTTTTTTTTTAACGTTAATAAAAGATTTTTATTAAAGTGTAAGGTCTGAATGACTTGTTAGAAAAGAAGAAAAAGATTTAATCAGAGTCATATTTACTACACATTCACAGACAGTCTTGATCATTTAGCAATATTCTAATATAGCTTAAACACTGAGGTTGAACTCAGATCACCTCTTTTATGTGCTGAAAACATAGCTAAGATTTTTTTTTTTCATTTTTGCATAAGGCAAATACATGGAATTCAACTTCTGCATTTGGGACTGTATTTAGTTTAATAGAGCATGTTTATCAGCCAACAAAGAAATTCTGTAGGGGACACTAAATGCTACAGAGAGTTTACAGGGATTTGAAAGGACTGCTTTTTATTTGTTCTATTTTCTATAACATTTTCCAATTGAAAAGGTATTTTCCTAGAATTTTCAAAAGAATCGCAGTCTTGATTGGAGGTTTAGAAAGTGGTTTGAAGAGAGAAATATCTTTCTTTTAGAAGAATATTATCATTGTGTTACTCAGAATCAAACTGGGTAATCTTTACAGACAAAAGTCATTACATCAAGTTTGTGTAGCTTTCTTGTTGGCATACGCCAGAAATCCAAATGGATTTGCTCTTGATTTATTATTCAAAAAAAGGAAAGTTACAATTGTACCATATTTTTTTTGTGTTGTTTATGTTTATGAAAGAAAAATTAAGTCAGTTTGCATATATTTACTTAAAGATGCTCTTACAGAAAAGGATTCCATGTGTGTGCGGGATTTTGTTTTGCTGGAGTTTTTTACTGTTTTCTACCTAAATCAGAAGTCAATTATGTTATTTACACAAGTTTTTGCAGGTATGATACTACACAAAACTTAGGAAATAATAAACTTAAACTACCCAGGCTCTAGCAGGAGATAAATAAGATAAACAGACAAATAAATTATTTTTGAAACCCACAGAAGAATATAAATTTTTAGATGAATTATAAAAAGAAATTGGCTGGAGTACAATGAATGCTTTTTACTGACCTATTATTTTTCTTCATGGTTACTAAATGCACACAAACATGAATCAAAACACTTATAAACAAGAAGTTTTTCTTTCTACCTGTACACAGAGAACTACCTTTACATCTCATTTTGTTCTCCCTCAGCATAAAATGATTGATTGATTGCTCACAGCTTCCATGACTCCCTGCTGCCCTAGATCCATCTCCACTCTTCACACTCCATACAGTTCCTGCATCATTGACTTTCTGCCAGCCATTTTGCTGCCAGTGCATGAGCTGACATTTAATGATCTTTAGATGCAGTAATGTCACATTTATCACTCTTTATCAGTTGTGACAGACCTAAATTCAAATGCAAACATGAAATGCAGGCTGCATCCAGCCCAAACAGTGATATGTTTTTGAGTGACATCCATCAAGGCACGTTGAGAAAGAAGTGAAAAATTACCTGATTCCTATTATTTTATAAGTACAAATAGCAGGGGTTTAGGTCTACTATAAATTATGATTCCTTGCAGTTTTCAGGGAAACCTCATTAGGTTTCCAAAATGTCATCTCTGTTTGGATGTTTGAATGTTACTGAATTTTCAGTACTCCTAGATTTTACATTTTCAATTTAATTGAATCCAAAGCTTTATATGGGAAATCCCAGGAGCACATTGATTCCTATGATGACTCTACCTTCATCTGCTGCAGAAGAAACTGTTTCTCCCTTCTGAATTTCAGCATTGCAATCCTGACTCAGCTACTTTTATTGCAAATACCAAAGAATAAGAGAGATTTAGTCTGCTTTTATCTTTCTTCCTCCCTAGGTGGCATCTAAAAGATTCCAGATGCAGATGCTCTCCCAGAGGACCTTGACATTTCTTTACACGTGGTCCCAATCAGTGCTTTTTACTAACACACCTTCAGTATCTGGGCAGCACTTTCTGGTTATTATCATGTTCCTCAAGGAATAGATGCAGACTTCAGGGCCACAGATACGACTCTAAGTATCTTTGTCCACTGTTCAGCAATTAGAGGAGAAATAAGATAATTAAGCCACAGAGAAAATAAAAATTGCTTACTTCAATTTCTTCTCTGTTTTCTTTTGCCCTGGAAAAGGTCCGCCACTGGAAATTTCTAAGGAAATTGTGATGATGGTGGATCATGACCTAATGTGGAGCTACAGCCAGCAGGTTTGCTACATCTCAGCATCTTCTATGGCTTTGCAATATGCGCCAGGACAACATTCTGTTATGCTGAGTTCACTGACTGAAATCCATCCTCACCAACCTTTCTGTGGACTTTTCCTTCATCTCTGATTGAGAGACGGCCTTAGTGGCAGTGAAATGACACTTAGTTTTTGGGATAGTCACGAGTTTTCAGAAGTAATGATCACCATTGTGTGAGAGTGGGAATTTATATTTTCCAGATGTATTTTGTGAATTTTCTGCAGAACCGTAGGAAGTTGCATTTGATCTCCAGCATGCCGGTATAACTAATACATTGGCTGTTAGAAAGAGCATTAATACTATATTTCAATCAGGATTTTCCTCAAGCTGTACATATTTTACCAAAACATGACTGATTTTAAAAGAAAATATAATAAATTAAGATAAAAGGGGATGAAGATCAATAAGAAGATTCATTTTTGACTGGGTCAAAGCCATACTTTCTGAGATAGGAAAACTGTTGGCCATTTATTCGCTTCCTTTATCCCAAAATTAAAACATATTTTTGATAGCATTTAAAGTTGTTTACTCTCCTGTCCATTTTGCTGTGTAACTACCATTACCATTGCAGAAGAACTAGCTAAAATAGTTTTCATTCAACTCTCTATGTCAAAGACAACTGCATTTATATTTATTTTTGTATAGATATCTGAGCTGATGTATCCTGAATTCTGAGAAATGGATGCTGCATGAGATCACTAATTCTATTTATAATATTTCGGCTAGAATTTATCTAGAAGCTCTTCTTTTGCCAAAGGACAGGATGCTATCAATTAATAATAAACTATCCTTTAAAACCTTTTAAGGAAACTATTTAATAAAAACATATTTTTAAAAAGCAAGAAAATGACAGTTCTTACCTCCACAGAATGAAAGAATGTTTAAAGACTGAATTTTATAGAAAAATCTCCCATGACTGTTTCCTAAATGTGCTTTGGTGAAGAGGGCTAGAAAAATACAGATACAGTGATAGTTAGTCAGAACAGAAAGCATAATGTCCCCTAGCACCTATATAGAGATATACGTAATTCTTGTAGCATTATATGTGATGGAAATATGAATTTAGTTGTTTTATCAACAATCTTAATTGTTGTTTTGTTATTGCTTTATTATTACTTCAGATCATCTTTAATAGGCTGTTAATTAAATACATTCTGTGATAAGTTGACTCAGTAAAAACACATTTTCTTTCAGTGAATGGAAATATGAATAAAATTCTATAGAAATTGCCAATGTAATTCTATGGGTCGGGCATCAAAGCAGGTGTTTGGTGTAAAAAAGTCACACACACACACACATACACACACAGTGTGTGAACATCCATGAGAAAACTTCAGGGTTGAACCTGAACTTGGGAATCCCTGCAGATTCTGAACAGATCAGATATGAAAGCATTGTTTTTACATATCTCTTACATGTGGAGGTTTGTTTCAAAGGTTTCCCCCTCACTGTATCAACATCTTGCCCCACTTGTCCCCTTCCTTCCTTTTCCTATTGCCTAGAACCCCCTCACAGCTTTTCAGCTTTCATTCTTTCATCTTCATGCATACCACAATATATATTCCACCTAATTTTATCCTTACTTCTTTGCGTTGAAAGTTTTCAAAGGTAGGAAGAGCCTCCAGTGCAGTGAAAATGTGCAGTTTTCTTCCCAGTTGTTACGTAGATATTGAGGTGGAGAAAAAAGGGCAGTTTTTTTCCACAGGTCAGTCTTACTAACTGCAGTCACTAGCTCTAATCATTACCAGTCCCTTAAAGTCCATAGCCAGTCTGAGAAGTAAACAGTCATCAATTTTGGACTTACATATTGGTACTGGGTGTTAATCCTTGCTTTCCTAACATTCTGGCAATTCTGATGGGTTTATGCGTTATAAACCTGCGACTAGTTTACTAAAAATTAAGAAAAATTCTTCTTGCCTGGTTAGGTAAAAAGTGAAAGTTGAAATTTATCAAGAAGCAGCTGAGTTTGACATAAAGTGTCACTTCTTAAGGAATCTTTGCCCTCTGAAAAAATATATTTGAGCTTTCTGGAGAACAGAAAAGTTATGAGTTGAACTATCAAATTATAATTGATTTCCCTTATTGTGTAAGGTGGGCTGGCACATCTGTAATAAAATCTTAGTTTTTTCAAACCTCAGAATTTTTACATGAACATTTTTATATCTCTTTAACAGCACTGGTTTTCCCCAATTCTTTATACGGAAATCAAGGTGTTCAAATGATGCTGACCACCTATAGGTTCAAAGACCAGGAATTCATACAGGAGTTAGAGAAACCAAAGGAGATAGCTCTGCATTTCTTTCTGCCAGTTTTATACTTTCTTTTTTTCTTTGGCAATTTGACATTTACCTTATTAACAAGAGAAAAAGTATTATTTTCATAAACCTGTTTCGGAATGGCAAGCATTCCGAATGGCACAAGATGCTCTCTTGTGCCATCAGAACAAAGTCTCAGAACTAAGCAGACATTAAAAGAAGGTTACTTTCCTCAAGCTGGAAGTGGCTTAGTTAGGTTAATGATTAATGCGAGTATAGAAGCCTATCACAGTACCCCAGTACAAGCGCAAATGATGTTGCCCCTACTGTCTGATTTTGTGTTACACATCAGTCAGTACAAGTGTGATTCATAGTCTCTTAATTAATTTTTTCAGTGCCTGTTGCTACTGAATATTTGCTATTGTTCATCATTAATAGCACAATCCTTTGTCCTGGACGATTTTTGAGTGGTGATGCTTAGAACAACTTCAAAGGCAGGCTTCTACTATCTTCATTCATTTTAACTTCCTGTGGTGATACTGGTGTGCTGTAAGCCCACAGAAAAGCTATTGCCCAAGTAATGTTACTGCAGAGCTCAGATTTAGCCATGGAGGTCAAATTTACAGAAATGCAACAGGGTCTCCTTTTCAGTACTTTTTGAAGAAAATGTACCTGTAATGTCAAATCCATTTTAAAAAGGTATGTAAAGAGAGGCCTTTATAAAAAAGCAAGTGGAAATGAATTCTGGAAAGCGTTTCTGTAACCACTGCTCTGACAGCCCTGGTGGATTCTGGATTTGCCTACCCTCCTGAATTTATAAAATAAAACTGGAGTGAGACATGATGCTAACTGAGTTACAGCTAACTAAAGATGACAGCAGTCATGACACTTAACCATAATGACTTTTTTCTCATAATGACTAAACCATTAAAAAATTGTTCTCCAAAGAAAAAGAGAAGTTTTTTCCCCTCTATGCTGTTTTTTCCCTCTGTGCTCTTTTAATATATTTCAGTATGATCCTTGGGGAAAGAAATTGGTTTAAAATAATGGGTTTGAGATTGGTAATGAACCAACGAGACATTGCACTCTCTTCCAACTAGTTTCCTGTATCTTCTCTCCCTGCTGCTCTCCATCCTACCAGGTAAAACCCCTACACAAAACCCACAAACCGAGCCAAACCAAAAACACAAGACAAGCAAAATGTAACAATCAAGCTTGAATATTTATTCTCCTCATAAAATATATGCTTGTCAATATATCACTGGATTTTAAAGTGTGAATGCTAAGAGTCACTAATGTCAAACCTGTGTTGACCCCTGCAGGTTGGACTATTGGGCTGTGATTTGGAGTGCTTTGGCTGCTATGAGGCTGTGCTTAGTGATTTACACTGGGCTATGCTCTAGAGACCGCTGTTCTTTCCCCTTTCTCTCAGGGCATGACATCCTGTTATACAAAACCACTTCTGTTTGGGAAAGACAAATACATTGATCCACTGACCTAAAAACAGGAAGTCATATTTCATTACCTAGGAGCATTCTAAAAAGTGATTATATATATTTTATGGTGCTGTAGCATTCTGTCTGAGGCATTTTGTGATTATTTAGTGAGATTTAAAGCATGTTTCTGTCTGTTTTCCAGGGTCTCCCAGCACATTTTTTTCAAGTTGTATTAAATCTTGTTGATTTTAACTCAAGTGTGTATAAAATTGGTACACCTGGAAAATTTAAGCTTTAGTATATTTTTCTATATTTACAAATAAATATTTGCTTAATTATATTATTTGTTTTAAGACAAATAATTTGTAATGTGCTTTATAATTAGGGAGACTTAAGATAACCTTAAGAGATGATATACAATCTCCAACTGCAAAGACACCAACCTCATCTTTTATTTTGAGTGCATTTGGAGGGATGCTTTTCCCCTCATTTATTATCCCTTAGGCAATAACCCTCTACGATGCTTACATATGCCAGATGTCTAAAGCCTCTCTACTGGATGTAAACATTTTCTGAAGACAAAAATCAACAGCTCATTACCATACTGTGAACTTTAGTTAAAAGTAAAGTCTTAAAATCCATACAAAGATTGCTATATTCTACTTCCTTCTGGAGAATGAGAATGCATAAATTCCCTCTTTCTGTTTCATTTAAGATCTTACATTTCAATTTTGCACATTGGAAGCACCTTTACGTTGCTGAAATGAACTCTTAAATGTACACTGAATTAACATTTCTAAATATATTGGTGTTGAAATGTCTGTGTAGTTACATATGCAACCTATTTGGACGTATGCACAAATCATCTTTAATACTTGTTTCAGTTGGATAGTGTGACGAAGACAGAAAAGAATAAGCATGATGATGTAAACTCCCTGATGTCTTTGGTCACTACATCACAAGAAAGGGCAAATCTTTATGTCTCCATTTTATGTCACTACTTATAACTTGAGACAGATCTCCGCAGTTGCTCAGGGAAATTTTGCCTGTTGGTCACATTTGCTCTCTTCATCATTTAAGCCTGTATTTTTGGGGGTGTTCATTAATTATTTCTGCCAAACTGAATGCCTGATTTGAAAAAAATGTTCAGCCCTTGTTGCGGTTTAGAGGATGTTAAAGCAGACCTTACCCTAGAGCATCTCTACCCAGCCCGGTTCAGTGCCTCAGAGCTCCAAACCCTCAGTCCCAGGTCTGGACACTGCACTCTCACCGGCTGGGGAGCCATAAGGCTAGCTCTGGTTCGTCTGCTTCCACAACCAGTGGTGATAAAGGAGGCGAGGAGGGTCTGTGCATTGTGTCCATGGAAGATGTTTATTCGCATGGTGCAGCAGAGGCCAAAGACCTCCCCGAGGCAGAGATGCCTCGAGGGCGAAGGCCTCACATGCACAGCCACATGTGGAGCATAGACATGTGCTGTATAGACACACGTGGAGCATAGACAGCAAGATGGCAGAAGGTGAGGGGTTTTATAGGGAAACAGAGAGGGGCGGGGACAGCACACTGGCCCAGTGACCTTTGGGTACAGGGGAGGTACAGGGGCAGAGTTAGGGTACAGGAACCAATAGGGGAAACCCGAGGGAGTGGCCAGGGCCACGTGGGGTGGGGAAAGCAGGACAATAGGTGACAACTACAGTCATTAAGAAAGGGGTGTAGGGAACTTGCAGCTATTATCACAATAAGCCCTCAGCACCTACATTGGCTTTGAGCCAAATTCTGTCTGTCTGGTCCCAGATTCAGCGTTTGCCAATCCAAATACCCATGTAGGACACACGGTAAAAATTGTGGATGTTCAGACACCAAAATGGGCCATTCAGCATTGCAAAAATAAATGCCTACTTCAAAGATCATCTCTCAATGTTCAAGGTTCTCATTTTGACATCTTATGTTTGACATCAATAAATGAACTATGATAATAATGATCTAACATTAGTAAGACAGTGTCCTAACATCTGGTGAGGACTGTTCCTATAAAGTTTCAGTGACAGGGCCCCATTAACCTTCACAGGCAGAAAAGTTGTTGATCCACTTTGGTTTTGTTTTACTAAAGTCTTCTTAGAATTATATAAGCTGTTTATTTAATAATAGTTCAAAGCTTGCTTTTTAATTCCAGTATCCCTCATGCAATTATTTTAAAATAGAAGATTGGCAATGCCTGGTTTGGGCACTGTTCATAGCTCATCACTTCTGCAATGCTTTGATGCTTTTTTGGAAACACAGTGCTGAAGATAAATGACTGAACAGCTAGCTAAGAAAGAACAAAATAAAGTTACATGGCTGATGCTTGGAAAAATGCAAAAAATATCTTCAGGATGGCTACTACTAAAAGGGAAATTATATTAATTGAACAACTGGGAAAGAGTCTTGAGGTTGAAAAATATGTCGTGCCTGTTGGCTCATGGTCATATGGATTTTGTGAATGTTTTTTACCTCAAGATTTGTTTCATGAGGGCTCAGTTTTGTCTCTCTCTGCTTGCACATCTCTATTCTTATATTGTGCCAGCTACTTCTGCAGTGGAAAACAGTGATTAATCTGGTTGAAAGGAAAGTAGATCTCAATGCCCACACTATACTGACACCAAAAAAAATTGATTAAACAGGTTTAAAGTTGTTACAAAGAGATGAAAACATATTTAACTTATATGTTTGGATTTTGCTAGTTTTTCTACTGGCTCCTCACACATTAACTATATTCTGACCATTCAGGAGCATAGAATCATTTATCAGGTTTAAGCCCAGACATGGGAGTCCTTGGTCTATGCTGCCACTAGAAAGTGTGCCTTGTAGGAGGAAAATGTTTTATTTACAGGATCTGACCATAATGTACATCCCTACTTGAATTACAGAGCAGCTGCTTTATTCCACTTTGCTAAACATCAAGCACAGGTGAGTGAGGGTAGCAGATCCAGTATGTTGCCTCTGCAGAGGAAGCCTGTGGCCTTCTCCTACAGGAGAAAGGTCTGTGGTTTCACCATTTAAAAGCTTGAAGGAAAACTGACAGCAGGGAAACTCCTGAAATGAAGCACTTTTGTGAGTCTGTTACCAAACAAGGCTTGGTAGGTCTGAAGCTATGCTCAACAAGGAGGAAAAAGAACAGTGAGATGGATTGCAGTGCAGAGAGGAGGTTTCCTTATCACCCCTGCTGCTGGCAGGAGGATGTGAGAGGAAGAGGGGGTGAGACAAGCCATATGTCTCAGGAATCTGCTGGTCTTGTGGGAAATAGTGGAGTTGCTGTGTAGGATACCAGACAGGGGCAGGGCAGAGAGCTTGCTGACCTGGTGCAGCTGTACCAACTCAGAGCTTACTGAGTTGGTACAGCTGCACCAACTCAGTAAACTGTTTCAGTCACACAATTAAGGCATGAAAGCCATTCAGTACCCACACATTTAAGAGCATAGAAAATGTAAGCGATCAAGATAATTTTCAACACACAGACTTATCACAGCCCACTCCAGTTTTAGCTCCTGTTTGCTGCTTCTCTCAAATATGTGAGGAGGTTTGAGCCTTTTCTTTTTTTGGTGGGTTTTGTTGGGTTTTTTTATGAGCTGTTAGAGTAATTTCTGCAACATTTCATAAGGCTATCCTTTCTGTGGGGAAAGGAATCATTTGCATATTCAAACCTTTAAAATGTCATCTCTTCCTTACAGCACATCTAATCAATGTCACCTGCAGAACAGGATGCCCAAGGCTCCTGTAAGGGCCAAACTCTATTTGCCAGCTGGACAATCCAAGCAATGCCCTTTATGACAGTATTCACAAGGTTCAGAACACAGTAGCTTTGTTAATTATGAGATGACTTCAGTAAAGAAGTGCAGACAGGTCACAGATTGCAGAGTGACAATGACAATTCAGCTGGAACAAACCGAAATCTCTAAGGTGCTTTAGTTCCTGCCACTCTCCATGAAGTTCTTTACTCAAAGTAGAATAAACCATAACCTATTCCTTTGAGTATAAGGCATTGTGTTCCCTGTCCTTGTGATATGCAGACAGTCACTTTATTGTTCACATGGTTTTATGGAGAATAAAAGAGGCATACTGTATTTGTTCAGACATCCTTGTCATTCACAGCTTGTAGCAAACATTATTAATATAAGGAACAGGAAAGAGGAATCACTGTGAAACCAAAAGCAAATCAGGAAACATGCAGAAAATTAAACAGTAGAGGGAATAGGAAAGAAAAAGTAGTAAGAGGATAGGAGGGAAAAATAGATGGTAGGATGAAGGAATATTATGAAGCAGAGGAGTTCAGGTGGCAAGAGATTTGTGAGGAGTAGCTCAGGAACATGGGCATGAATGATTAAGAGTAAAAATACATTATGAAGAAAAAATGATAGTTCTCTGAATTCAGGATATCTTTGCTTCTGAAACAATTAGAACAAAATATTCCATGAGAGTTTCTATTCATTTTTAAGACAACTTTTAATGCTAGTCTGCCAAATCCTTATGTAGCACAAACTCACAAGATTTGGTCAAAGCACATGGAGAAGAGGAACATATTTCTGGCAAAGATTTTTTATGACCATAAGGCTCTCAGCTAAATATCTTTATATGAATTAGTGATGCAATATTATTACACTGGCTTTGACTTTAATTAGTTATACTGCCACTGGCTCCAGGAAAGGTTTCAAATGTCTTTTCAGAGGCAAGGTTTTCAGAGAGGAATCTCAGCTGCTATTTATAATCTAGAATTTCTCTGTGAGACCAGAAAGTCACCCAACAACAGGTTTTTGAAACTTATGCCTGTGACTAATAATACAACCAATGTTATTTTTTTAAAGGGTCTACACATTTATTTTCCATTGCTTTCTAATGATTGAAATATCTTTAGGAGTTACATATCTAGCTTTCCCCTGCTTTTGACAAATATAATATTTTCATCTTTAAACCCTTCTCTATCTTTAAAAAGCTGTCTTTTATCTCTATGATGCATTGTACTTTTTCTACGTTAGAAGTGGCAGCAGTTCTCTACCTATCACAGGTATTCAGAGATTCCAAAGAACTTGAGGACATATATTGTTGGCAGATTTTTATTAAGCAGAGTGCTTAAAGGCTGTTACAGTCCTCCTGTAGAAAATTAACCTACCCACAATCTATTAAGAGATTTTTGTTTGTTTGTTTGAGAGTCATACTAGCTACTATGTAGCCAACTCTTGTGCTTTTGGAATTAATGAAATAACTTTCTTTAGACTTCAGTAGAAGGAACACTGCAAGCACAAGCTGCTTCTAATTTAATTAACTATCAGTTTCTTGCTGTGACCAAACAAACTTTCTTTAGAGCAAACATGAGGCTCAGACTTTTTTTACCCGTTGTCTTCTGGTTTTCCACAGTGATACAATAGTTTACTATCTATCCCTGTCACTCTCCCCTCTATTATTTCTTGGCTGGAATCCATTGAACTCTTTAAGATATTCACTCTGCCGCTCACTGACATCTTGATGATAACCTTGTCAGTGAATATCGACAGGCTCGACCACCATATATTAATTAGTAGTCACTAAATTAATCAAGAGGTTTTTTTTTTTTTTTGCTGTTCAAAAAGCCTCTATTACAATGGGGAGAGCAAGACCAAATTGCTTGCAATTGCTGGTGATGGTATTAACCCATTGTTTGCTACTTAAAGACAGGGACATATTTATGCCATGGAAGTTGCAGGCTGCAACATTGTACGGACATGTTACTGTCTGCTGAAGCAACAGAAATAGTAATACAGGGCATTCACAATCTTTATGAATCCATATGGAGATGCTTTAAATAAAATGAAATGCATTATTTTGTCAAGATATCCAAATTCAAATATCCATTCTTGTGCTGACTTGTTAAATAAGAAGGTTAGTATATGTGTACTGGCATTCAGTCTGGGAGATGAAGCACTTGGGTACCACCATTAACTGTTGTCTGGGATCTCATCTAGATAAGGAAGCAGGACCAGACCACTGCAGCACCAGCAGGAGATAACTGGATAACGTGGCTGACCATCAATCACTCTGAAAACTCAGTGAGGGGTATAAATACAGTTTAGCTAAATCAGCTCTGCTACATATTTGTCAAACCTTAGTATCACTCCATGAAGTGGAGGCTTTGGGTAGTTTAGTAAAGAGACAGTGGAACATTTCACAAGGGAATATTGACCTTGCTGCTTCAGTGGAATCACAGCACTAAAATTGTGTTCTGCTTACTTTGGATTTTACCTGTATTTGACTTCTGGAGGAATTACTCTTTATCTTTCTTATACTAAAGTATATAGTACATTTGATTGGAATAAACAATTCTGTTGTTTATATGTTATAAATGTATACAATTAATATTCCTATGTATTATATATGTGAATACTACAGGACACATGAGGACCTTTTCTGTTGAAATATATTACATGTAAACCTAATCTCTTCATCTTTACTTTCACAGCCAACAACTATGAATATGAGAGTTACCCAAGGAAAACAATTGTAATCTACCTAGCTTTATGTTTCCCCATCAAAATTCTTTAAATATTTGTCAAGTTACAGGAAAGTGTCACATTTTTATTTTCTGTTGTTTGTACTGGAGAAACCAATTAGGCTAAAATAAGAGTATTTTCTCAAGATAAAAATAATGAGACTATGACAAATAAAACTCATAGTAAAACATGTATACAGGGTACAAATAAATTTGTGAGTGAGATAATAATTTCACATCCCCCAAGAGCCATTTAACATCGGAAGGCTTTAAAAATTATTTTTTATTCTGGTACTCAGAGTAGATGAGTAAAATTAAAACAATCTTGGACCAACACCAGAGTTTAAATTGCAATGTGTTTCATGTTTCCCCCTTCTTCTGCCTCACTCCCTGCCAAAGCTTGACAGTTCCATTATTATGGCAATCAAGCTGTCATGTTCTTACATCATATATCGTCCCCAAGAAAACTAATTTCAGGCTCTCAACATGTTTGAAACTCCTTAGGAATACTTCTTACTGGTGATGATGACTGGATTGCAGAAACACAGAGACATCCTATGGTCTAGGAACACTTAGATCTAAGATAAAGTCTTGGTTAATGTTCAGACTAGTTTCCTACCTTATCAGGTATTCCTAGGTAGGAGAAACAATTATATTTTTCCCCTCGTTGCTTACCACTCAATTTAAATGAGAGGACATCCTACTGCAGATCTTCTCTAGATGTTGTAAGGCTACAATCAGACTTAAAGACAGTTAGAGAAAGTTAGAACGACTGTTTAATTATTTTGTGATTCCCCCAGTTTGGTCTACAGTGCTTTTTACTTCAGTAGATTTATGGAACACAGACAAATCTGAGCATCACTTCAGTTTCTCACATACAAATATTTCGGGCAGAAAGCTCAGGACATTTGTTTAGCATTTGTCAAAAGCAGTAATCAGTTGTTGGAGCCAAATTTCTGCCCACCCCACCTCCTCCTCCCCCCCCAAAAAAAAAAAGTTTAAATAGAGGAACATTGTCCTGATCCTCTTCATTGTCACACTGCAACACAATTGCACATCTTTATGGGAAGAGATACATTACACAAACATAGATAGGCAAAGTTTTTCCCCCAAAAATTGCAAAACTAGAAGCTACAAGTAACCTTTTTGTATTCTGACTTGAGAAATATTTCAGGAATAACAAATAACATGGTAAAAAGCATGAAATTGTGTTATTTTCCTCAAAGTCTGCAGAAAAAAATCTCTCAAGAGACTCTTTTTTACAATTCTTTTTTTCTAATTGTAAGTTTGCTCTCCTTCCTATATTTTATTTCAAATTAGGTGCATTGTAGCATACCCAGGGACCCTTTATTTGCAAATAAGTGCTTCCATGTTAAGCATTTCGGCTTTCAGTTGAACTTTTAGACATCACTTTATTTAAATAGCCATACGGCAAGACAAAATTGTTGTCGTGTATTTGTGAGCTGTACCAGATGAAAGATAAGAGGAAGGCTACATTGTATTTAGATCCAGTATCTAAAGTGAACCACTACAGTAACCGAAAATAACTTATTATACAAATTACTCCTCATGGAAAAATCAGCTCCTGCTGCTCTTACCACTCAAAGGCAATTAATTCCGTCTTGAATGAGTTTTTTGAAAAAGAGTAAGAGAAAGATTAAATTGTATAAAGGTGAATTTTAAAAAGTTTTTATTTTCTTTCAAGAGGAAACTGAGAAATTGAAATGATACCCCTATACAGTTTTGTCTAATCTTCGGATTTGATATTTAATTGTTCTAAAACAGAAAAACTTCCATGCTCCTCTAATGGCTATTGGTATTACCATTGAAAGGTCAGAGGTACAAGAAGCCAGCTTTTCTTCCCATTTTTCTTTCTGTTTTAAAACAGCCTTTTTAAAGCCTACATACACTTTCAGTGGGAGCCAAAAGGGTTCAGCTAAAGTTACAAGAGGTCTGCATTCACAGAGCTATTTTCTGAACAAGAACATTAGATTGTAAGAAAAGTAAATACAGATTTCAATTCATTGTTCTTTTCTTACTAATCACATCAAACGGAAAAAGGCTCTGAAGGTTTTATTATCTAAGCTGGTGATTCTGAAAATACTTGACTTCAAAGAGTATCTCCGTTCATGGAAGCAGCATCACAGAGGCAGTTACTAAGCACACCTATAAAGTTATTATTGTAAATCATTTGTAGGATCAAGACCAGCAAAAGGTGAGCAGGAAAAGAAAATTGCCTCTTGAGTTTTTTTGCTTTATATTTCTGTACTCCTCCGGTAACTATATGAGCTGCAATATACCAGAGCATAACCAGTGGCTGTCTCTATAGATATTTATCATGCAGTGCTTGAACCTTATAGGCATGGAGGTCCTTTTCAGTATCCCCAGCACCATTAACAGAAATGGGACAAATATATTCCAGGACTACAGCTAACTATGCTGATGCTAAGGACTCCTTTTAATTCTTCCTGCTGCTTTATTAGAAAAAAAAATTATGCTGGTGGTGGGCCAACATTTAAGTAAGGCATTCTGCAGCCCTTTGGCGTCAAATTCAGCTTTCATTGAAACTATTGGGACTTCAGGTGTAAATTAGAGCCACAAGTATACAAACCCAGTGATGGTTGTAAGAGAGTAATTTCTAGGTGTTGATGCTTCTAGAATGATGTTTTTGCTTGTTTGACCTCAGATGCGATATTGACAGTGGGGAACTTTTTTCTATTCCTTTTTCTTGCCCTTCACCAGGTAGAACATCGGGTAAATACAACCTCTTTAACAATGTTTGTGTGATTTTTTTAAAATTGTTGACATTTCTACTTTTGGAGGAAGAAAACATGTTTGTGTTTTATCTTTCTGTGCACACACATGTGCACTCACATATACATAAATTGTTTATCAGCTCATATTGACATAATGTTTTCCATTGCAAAGAAAGTGGTAAATAGGCTGTCATGGCAAAACACCAAGCCCCATTATTAGCTCAGGTGTGTGTACCCTGCAATTTAAGCTCGCAAACATGCTGTTTCACTTTGTTCTTTTCTATCCCAAAGAAAATTGTTATTTAGCTTTTTCAAGTTCTTCAGTTGATACATGAGAATAACTTCAAGCCTCAGCTACTTGAAAAATGTAATTTCCTGTGAGACTTAAATAGAGTAAATTTGCTTTAGTTGTCTGCCATGACATTCTGGAGACTAATGTAAATACTCCTTGCAAATTCCACCTGGTTTAATAAAATGAAAATAAAATAACATTTTACAGAAAACATTAATTTAAAAGGGGACAAAGAATTTTCAGTAACATCCATGACAGCTCAATTGGTAAGGGAGAAAGAAAGGATTATTTGTGAGAAATAGTCTTTGGATTACAAGCAAAACATGTACACCTCCAAAACGCAGAAAATAAAAGATTTAAATAACAGAGAAATGATGTTCTGATAGAATATAAAACAAACTAAATTATGTTTGGCTTTCACGCTTGTCAGGCATTTGTGAGAGACAAGCAAGTGATCACTAAAACTAAGGTTTGTTTATGTACCTTTTGGCAATGAAGCCTGACTTCAGTCAAATAATCCAGTCAGTACACATTGCAGAGCCAGTGATGCCTTTTCTGCCTTGTGCTAAGTTGATGTTCTCATACAATGATATGTTTCCAGAAAGGACAAACAAACTTCTTTGGAAATTCAGTCTGTTGCAAGGCTTAAGTTATTTACTCTGTCTTGTGATAATTTCATCAAACTCATACAAATAGTTATAGATTTTGGCACTTTGCTGGTGTTTCAAATTTCTCCTATCAATGGGTAATATCAACAACGAAGTTTAAAGAACTGCTTAGCAACAGAAGGAGCAGGTGCATTGATTTTAATGGCATTTTAATGGCTGTAAACCAGGGCGAGAATTAGCATTATTCTCAAGACACCTCTTACAATCTATAAAGGATCTGCTTCTGCCTCACACATCATTTAAAACACCAGAAATGAATTAATTTCTGAAAAGCAGGTCAGTTGTTTATTTAAATACCTGGCAAGTACTCTGTATTGCCAGGAGAACCAGCTGAAAGAGCATGAAAAGAGAGAGAGAGGTAAAAGGTAGTTAATATCTTAGTTATATTTTGGAAAGAGTGTGCAAAATCATTCCAAAAGACATAAAGACATAGTTTCACTACTAGCCAGGACAGAAAATGTGTTGGAGCAAAGGACCAATTATGAAAGTTGTCACAACTGCACATTCTGCATTAGTCTCGTGCTGTGACTCTGCATAAGTTCAGTACTTTTGATAAGAAGTCTGGAATACCAGGGTTGCTAGGAATGCAAACTCAGGCTTCAAATTGGAATCTTGTAGTGCAAACAAAGCAATATCTTGAACACTCTCTTTTTCATTTGCATTCTCAGTGGCATATATATATATATTGCTGTTGAACTGGTCATTCTGAATTTTAAAAAGTAGTTAACAAATTTGTTTATACAAATACATTCTTGGGACTGCTAATTATTTTTATTTCCTTACTAGTTATCAAACACACTGACCAATTTTTTATTAAATTTACATGACAGTTCTTCATGGTTTTTTTCATGCTTATTATCCAAAACTTGAGCAGAGAATCTGTTTCTCTAAACATTGTAGAATAGTTTGAGTTGGAAGAGACCTTAAAAGGTTGTTTAGTCCAACCCTGCTACCATGGGCACAGACATCTTCAACTAGATCAGACTGCTGACCTTGAATGATTCCAGGGATGGGATATTTACCACTTCTTTGGAAAACATGTTCCTGTGTTTTACCACCATCATTGTAAAAAACAATTCTTTCTTATATGTAATCTAAATACATCCTCTTCCAGTTTAAAACCATTGCCTTGTCATAAGGTTGTCGTGTCAACAATTTGCTCAGAAAATATTAGGCAAGTAGTAAAAATATGTGAACCACTTGTGAAAATCATGTCTCCAAAAATCCTTAATTTGAGCTAGCAAACAAAAAACCAAACAAAAGAAAAGCACACCACAAAATTAAAAAAAAAAAAAGTGTAGAATATCCCTTAAAAGTCAAGAGAACAATGCCAAGCAAAACCATCTCCACCAAGATTAGAGTTGAGAGCTCACTTTTTTGCTTTGGGGCTCTTTTCTTATTTAAACATATTCAACAGCTTTCATGTATAATTCCTCACAACTCTTTGCTATCCATCCATAATCTAGAGGACTTCAAAATGAGTAAATAACCCAGTTGGTATTTAGCCTGTCTTTTAATACAACCCATAGGAGTACCACTTAATTGAATTGTTGAAGCTTTGGTCACAAAATATATTTTCATAGAATATTTCTTCTTTCAGAAAAGGTGAAAGAAGTTAAAGCACATTCTTGTGACTAAAGAAGTTGTTGGAGGTTTTTTTTTAAGAGTAGGAAAAAGAAAATAATTTCTTTATACTGAGAGCACAGGGATAGTTATTTCTGAAGTGATGACTTTCCAGGGACAGAGACCAGTAGGAGTTCAGGGACAGAGACCAGCTGGAGTTAATTATCACATTGCCATCCTCCCCAGTCTACTGCAGTTATACCAGCTGAGGACTGGTCTCTGAGTTTTCCCATTATCTATGAAACCACTGAAAAAATTAAGCAATTTCAATATTTTACAAAATTTCACACATGTACTCATAGTCCTATGAATCTGAGCAATGGTGAATATGATGTAAAGCAGCCCATTTCTCTTTGAGTGTGAGGGAATATATTTTAAATATTAAATAGATGTAGAATCTAGGTTGTAATGTAAATAATTCTCAGCCTTTTCTGACTGTTGAGCCTGATAATAAAAGAGATTTGTAAGTATAGAGAAGAAGAAAAAACAATCAATAACTGTGATAAACCTTTAGATTTATATGTTTCAATAGGTTTTCTGATAATGTATGAGTTTTAATGTAAGAGTATTTGCTTAATAGTGTATTAACTATTTCAATATTGTCTAAATGTCTTTTCATGACTCTCCAAAGCTCAGGGAAAGTGATCTGTCTAGTGAAAAAATCACTTATAATTAATTTATAAGCTTGTGGATGAAATGAAAAGTCAACTTTAAAGATTCAAGTGGAGGTTTCCTTGTAACCTTATTGAACTCAAAGTTCCTGGGTCATACTTAGGTAGTCTATGGACAGCTGAGGTAACAAGGTTCTTATCTCATCACCCATGAAGCCAAATCCTGTTAGGTATTACACTTTCTGAAATAAGTTAACCCAGAGACTCAAAGATAGCTGAATATCAAATTCCACTCATTTTTGTTGAAAATGAGGCAATTTGGGAAATTCAGATTTTAACATCCAATTGGCCACCCTTAGAAAGAAATGGAAATACTTCTAGAAATCACTACTTCACATATGTTGGGGTTTTTTTCCTTATAGGGAAACCCACAGATGCAAAGGAGTAAACAGGAAGGTGGAAAATCAGGCTTCTTCCAGTGAGTTATACACTGTAGGAGTTATTCAATATTTACCCTGCACTGAAAAAAAAAAAAATGTTGCTAAAATAAACACTTTGAAATGGGTTTAGAGCAAACACACTGCTTTCCCACTGAGAGGGAAACAGCTCAAACCATGTAACAAGAACAAAGATTTCATCACCGTTTACCTCAGAGAAGTTATTTCAGAACTGCTCAAAAGACCATCTTTGCAGTTTGCCTCCTGTTATGTCTATCTTTTTTTATCAAGATGTCCTACTGTTAAGATCAGGTTACCATGACTACCATGATGTTAAGGTTATGTGTAAAATTTCTTTTTGAGAATCATTCTTATTATCAAAATAATTATTTTCTGGAAGGAGAGGGAGGGGAAAAATGAAAATGTTTGGGATGACTGTAGTTTTTCTGCTCCAAGAAATCCAGTGTTGGACCTGTTTGATCTAAGTCAACTGAGGTCACTTTGACTTTCATTTTGTTCTGACAGTGGGAATATCTTCTATTTTTTATGTAAACCATATGAGTGAATTTGGGGTCTGGATTAAGATGTGAAGAGGTGAAGTTTTCTTGTGAATGTCTGTTTTTTTCTCTTGCCTATGTAATCGTAACAAATGTTTCCCTTTTCTCTGTCTCAGTTTGAAAAGTTAATCAAAATATGACTACAGATAGACCTACAACAACAATCCGCATCTGAGCAAACTCAGACATTTTCAGAATTAACAGCTACTTATAAGATTTTCACAACTGTCTTTTATCTTTGTGATGTTATTTAAACTATCAAACGAGTTATGAAAGAAGATGGGATGAGACTTACCTCAGAATCCAGGTGCTACAAAAACCATTGAATGTAATTTTTGACCATGATCAACGCTACCTGGTTGTGAAGAAATTTGAAAGGAGGCTATGCACAAAGATTCACTGTAAGGTACCAGTCTTCCCCTGAACTTCAACACCCTGCATTTGTGCTGCTAGGAAGGCAGTAACACGGGTTGAGTGGATTTTGTGAGAGGCTTCTACGATATAAGCTCTAGTAAGTGTATTTGTCAAGGAAGTGACTAGAAATGCCAAAAAAAAAGAGGTTGAAAAGATTAATTTTCTCCTCAGAGCAAGGAATAACATTGCAGCTCCATTTTCTTTCTTCACAGGTATAAAATGAGCTTTCGTGGAGGTTTTTGACAAAGGTATATTCCACTGAGATGATTTGATAGAAAGGAAAAATATATGAGCAGTATTGGTACCCTTCAAAATGAAAATCTATGTACTAGAATATCTTGAAAAGTAAACAAATTTCTATGAATTGCAGAAGTTCATGGAATGAAAGTGTTTATGGTTCAAATATTTCAATGCCATAATCCTACTGCCTGCAATAATGATCTAATTACCGGCCATGAAATATTCTGTCCCCTCTTTGATTTTCATATACAGTTCTAGATGGCCTTAATATAAATCCTTTAAATTTGAAGTGCACAGTCCCTTTACTTTCACATTGGAAGCAGATATTCTATGCTACTATAAAATCACTAAGGTTAAACATTTTCTTATTAATAACTTTCTTATAATTGACAGATCCTTAAGCACATAAAAACCTAAGCATTGCAACTAATTTTGCACGTATAGTCTTTGCACTGTCTGTGACTAATGGTGCAATTTGTACTTCATTATAACAATTCAATTTGAAAAAGTTTAATAAATAATTAACATAGATTGCAATAAACATACTGTGGAGTGCAGCTCGTGCTTTAATTACATATAAGCTCTTCTGCGAAATGTGTTGCAATTGCTTATCAATCTGTTTTATAACCAAACTTTTCCAGTCAGATGCTGTAACGTGCAATTAACCAGTGGCAGTAACAATTGTTGAAAATTGATAACCTACTTAAAAATATATTCTTAATAGAAAGTTTGTCCAAGAGAACGTTTGTACTGAAAAAGCTATTTTTAAGAAACAAAATGCAAATACATTCTCAATTGGTGTTATTATTTATATTACAATCCAAACACAAACAGAAGTTCAGACAAAATCAAATATATGAATTTATATATTTTTGCTACAAAATAAAACAGTATTTTTCCACTCTCTTTTCTAACTAACATGCTGAGGTACAGAAACAAGAATTTGCTGATTCCAAAGACAGTTTTTCATTTGGTCAATACAATCATTTTCACACAGAATGGGTCAGGTTGGAAGGCACCACTTTGGGTCATCTGATCCAGCCTCCCTGCTCAAGCAGGGTCATCCCAGAGCAAATAGCACAGGATTGCAGCCAGATGGTTCTTGACTATCTTCAGTGAGGGAAACTCCACAACCTGTCTGGGAAATCTTTTCCAGTGCTTGGTCATTTTTGCACACAAATCAGTTAACATTAGTTGTTCATTTTTGGAAATGTAGTCTTTCCAATATCTTGTGTCAGATCAGAAGCAGGCTTAATATTTTTACCAAAATTAAAGATTTCCATACTGATAAAATATTGATGCTGTACCACTGCAGAAAAATTTGCTTTGACAGGTGCAGGTCTATGTCTTTCTGCCAAGCAGCAAAAGAGACATAGGGATGACACACAATTTATGTAATATTTGTGCGGTTTACAGCAAATTTATGTGAAGTCTGAAAGACAGGAGCAGAGATTTTGTACTTTAATGTGGTACTTACTAATCCAGCTTTGCCTCTAAGAATAGAAATTATCATCTTGTAAAGATCTAGATGCTGTGCTTGGGCAATTCATTTTCAGGTCATATGTGAGTGAAATACAGCCACTGTTTATATTACCCCACTTTGCCCTCTCTTCTAGGCCATGTGAAAGTGTAATCATCTTGAAGAAAGGTTGTATTTTTCAGTATCAATATGGCAATTTACAACATTTTTGCTTGTACTTCTCAGGTATGGGTATTTTGTCTTCACATCTCAAGCATTTTTACACAGAAAGCTGAGAAGAATGAAGGTAGTGATGTCTTTTATGTCAGAAGTTGACATCTGTTAAAAACATAATTTTTAAACATGTTGAAAAAAGTGAATGTGCTTTCTACAAATTATTTATATCAAAATTTCAGCTCTATATTGAATAATGATTGATGCTTAATACTCATCTTAGTTTTCTATAATCACTGTTGATCACTGATCATGGCCACAGAAACAAATACCTATTATACAAAAAGGCAGAAATTATGCTAATTTAAAATCACATTTTTGCATCATAGATGTAGTTAGTCAGAGAGTAGCTAGATAATGGTAATAACATGTCATTTTTGTATTACATCAAGGAGAATGGCTTTAAATGCTTTATTGAAGTGTATGTATTGCAAAAATAATGCACTATGAAGATGGACAGCATCAAAAAGTGTTCCATTGAAGTTGTCAATAGTCTAGAACTACAGAATGTCACTGAATATAAAGACATGCATTTTATTTTGATATGATATTATATGAATTTGCTCTTTTATCTTGGTTACATTTCGATGCAATTGAAAATTAGCTTTCTTACAGCACTGAAGATCTCTGCAAATACTGATGTTTGTTTAATGACTGTGGAGTAAATCATTGACCAATTTTGAACATGTAAAGTGTTTCCAGCTCAAAAAGTAGTGAAGATGGATCATCAAAGCTAACTGGAACCATTTTTCATACTGATCACTCTGAGAGTAAGCTTTGGATTTTTTCTGTTGGTTCATACTGTGAGCACCTACATTCATTATGACTAAGTTATTTTAGCACTGTTACTGGATTTTGATATTTCTTATGCTTAAAATGAGAAATGTTTATGGTTATTTTAACACCTTCAAAATCATAGAATCATAGAGTGGCTTGGGTAGGAAGGCACTTTAGAGATCATCTAGTACCCTGGGCCTTGGGCAGGGACACCCTCCACTAGATCAGTTTGCTCTGAGCCCCATCCAGCCTGGCTTTGGAGTTACTATTGACTTAGAAGCATTCATCCTATACCTAATAGAAAAATGTGCCTTTCAGGTTAAATGGCCCCTGCTTGTCTCTTAAAAAGCTGCATTACTGTAGTGGATTGGCCCTGCTTGGATGCCAGGCACCCACCAAAGCTGCTCTATCACTCCCTTTTGCAACCGGACAGAGGAGAAAAAAATATAGCAAAAGATTCATGGATTGCGATCAGGACTGGGAAAGATCACTCATCAAATACCATCTGGGAAAAGCAGGCTCAGCTTGGGAATATTAACTGAACTTATTACTAACAAAATCAGAGCAGGATAATGAGAAGTAAAATAAATAGTGAAAACACTTTCCTCCCACCCCTCCCTTATTTCCAAACTCTACCTCCTCCCCACCAGCAGCACAGTGTGATGGACAATGGGGGTTAGGATCAATTCATTGAGTGTAGTCCATGCTGCTGCTTAGGGATAGGAGTTTTTCCCCTGCTTCAGGATGGGGTCCCTCCCATGGGAGACAATTCTTCAAGAATTTCTTCCAATGGGAGTCCATTACACAGGCAACAGTTTCCCTACTACTGAACTACTGGAACATGGGTCATATATATGGGGTGCGGTCCTTCAGGCACAGCCCACTCCAGCATGGGTCTCCCACAGGGTCACAAGTCCTGCCAGGAAACCTGATTGTCCTAGGTTACAATATAGATGTATTTGAGTATTCTATTACCACCAGCTGTGGGCTGTTAGCTGTTATCTCCTGCTATAACTCACCCCTGATAACAGACAATGGGCTATCAGGGACCCACCACATGACTCATGGATTTATCTCATCCTATTGTGAGATGCTCCACCCAGGAGGGAGGAGCCAAGCATTTCCACTTGGATATAACCTGGCCTTGAAACTGCCTAAGTCAGCCCTGTCTATTGGTTTTGCAGAGGACAAGAGCTACCACTGGACCTTCAGCTGGAGACCAGACCGTCACAGGATCACTGCTTCAACTGAACTACTTCATTTGGACTGCTACCACTACCCTAACAGCGTGTCAGGTTGTATCTGACTTTGTCAGTGCTTTTTCCTTATATTATTTCACTTATTTTTAATTTTTCCTATTAATTTTAATCCTGACTTCTGATCTCCCACTGGTTTGTTTTCAAACAAAAACACTGATCAGCGTGGGTTCCTCTAGCCATGGGTCTTCAGGTCCCTGCCAGGAGCCTTTTCTAGCACAGGCCTCCTGTGGGTTCACAGCCTCCTCTCAGGCATCCACCTACTCTGGTGTGGGTCTCCTCCATGGGCTGCAGGTGGATCTCTGCATTCCCATGGAACTCCACAGGCTGCAGGGGCACAGCTGCTTCACCATGGGCTGTAGGGGAATTACAGCTCCAGAGCGTGGAGCACCTCCTGCCCCTCCCTCTTGACTGACCTTGGTGTCTGCAGGGCTGTCCCATTCCCATATTCTCACCCCACTCTTCTCTGGCCACAATTACATCTGTGCAATAACTTTCTTTTTCTTCTTCTTAAATATGTTGCCACAGAGGAGTCACCACCATTTCCAATGGCCCCAACCTTGGCCATCAGCAAGTCCATCTTGGAGCCCCCTGGCATTGGCTCTGCCAGACATGGAAGAAGCTTCTGGAAGCTTTTCACAAAAGCCACCTCTGTTGCCCCTCCCTGCTACCGAAACCTGGTCATGCAGACCCAAAACAATTACATAGGCATGTTCTGCTAAATATTTTGGGAGCAGGGGGAGGGTGTTGAGGCTCTTTATAAAAACTTTCATGAAATGAAATAAATAATACATTGCAATATTGCAATTGACAACTTTCTATTTTAAAATAAATCAACCAGACAATCCTCACCACTAGCTGAGATAAAAGTAGATGTTTTGACATCAAAATTCATCAGGGCCTAGGACATCTAATTTTTCTCTGCCTCTAAAAATAGCCTTAAATTAACTTGAATTCATGTATAGATTTCAGGGTTGATGAGCTTGCACCTTTGTATATATCCAGAAGAAACCTACCTTTTATAAAGACAAAGGACCTAAATCCGCTGCACCCTGGCAACTAATTTCATGGCTATGCCACTATAGTTGCTTCTGTTTGCAGAATGTACCCTATATTGCTTCTCAATAAGCCCATAAATAAAATGTTTCCTGATCTGAAGGTCTCTTAGATACCAGGGTGTAAAAATTTTTCTGCAGCTTTCACATATTAAGAGAATCTAGATGGCAGCATGCATCTGGAATAATGGTAAAATACATAAAAATGGTCCTAAAACCCAGGAGAGAAATGTGATGAGCCCTGTTTTAAAATCCTCGTGGTCAGTCATCTACAAGACAAATCTTAAAATGTGAGTAGCACAGTTATCTACATTTTATGCCAACTCAATTAATTTTTTTTTTCTCTCAGCCACTCTCAGTCTTTCTGTGGTATTGGCAGATCTAATGTAAGTTCTGAATCTCATACTGGACTGAGCCATGTATTATACATGAGAGCAAAATACTGTTCTCTTGTGAGGGAAATAAGGACCCACATAGTCTCATAATATTCTGGCTAATCTAGATTAGTAGAGGTTATGAATGGATGGGTCTTCTACATGATTATTCAAGAATTTTGCTGAATAAAACTGTCATGGAAATATTTCATATTTAAAACCAAAAAGTTACTTTTGTTTGTCCTAAATGAAAATCTGCTAATCATAATTTTTAAAGTCTGACTCCTAAAAATCAACTTAAAATCTGAATGTCAGACTGGGTAATTAACACTAATAAATATCCTGACACAAGACAAATAGTTATTTTAGCTCTGCAAAAATACAGTTTAAGTTTGTTTTTCTTCCTGTTTTAATAGATCTACAGGGAAAACAATTATGAAGAAGGAACTGAAGATGGACATAGGGACATGTGCTCCAATAGTTTTAATTAATGGACTTGAGTGGACTTCAGTTACAGCTGGTTTTGGTAAATTAGGAAAGTATGCCCTAAATAAGCATATCCTTTAAGACAATATCCTTTTTCACGGGGTCACTGTTTTAACAACTGTGAAAAAACAATACAAAATCCAATCTAACCATTGTATTTGGCTGGGAAAAGGTTACTAGCATCACCTAGCTCTATGGGATGCTCCACCTGCCTTTGCTCAGGATTATAAAAACTTTAACAAATTGTATTTTGTTAATGCCTATGCCATTTGTGTTCCATTAACAAGGCTTTATAATTCAATATACATCACTGGATTAAGCTTATGCTCTTTCTCTCTCTCTCCCCCTCCTTTTCTAAGGCAAAACTTTTCTCATACTCTTTTAGAGGAATAGCCCAACCACATATGTCAAATGATTTTAGACTTTTGCGCACTAAGTAGAGGGTGCCAAGGCATAAGATGTGTGCGAGGCTCTTCTCTAACTGTTACAAAGCCTGAGGTGAGAGTATTCTACCCATGGGATTTTACATCTCTCTTCCCATTGCATTTGGAAGCCACCTGGCAGATTCATAGAGTCTAGAGTTACACTGCAACCAGTTCTCACATTTCACTTATATACCTTCAGAAACTCCTATTTCAGTGCTACACTCTCCAGTGCAGGGAGCCTGCATCTTCCTCTCAAAGTGGAATAGAATAAATGCAAGGCTGAAAGGATGATGGGCAAGCAGCTAGATGATGCTATTCATCATTTAGCCCTACTTGAGTTTTACGTTGCTAGGTAGAGTGCAAGACATCAGTTCTTTGATTTAAATGCTTTAGGATTATAGGTAATCCTTCCAAATTCAGCTTTAGTAGCTTGAACACTTCAGATTTTTGAGGGATATTGTCATGGGAAATATTTTCAAAAGTGCCTAAGTTTAGTGTTTTTAGTCTATTTTTAATCTCCATTGGTTGTATGTGGTTCTACGCTAATGCAGAAAACAGAAATGAATGTGTATGTTTGCCAATGCTTAAACTTCTTTTCCTGTATGACTTGGTAGTCAATGCACAGCATGGTAATTCAGCTGAGAACTGCTGCGGGAAGGAAAATGTGTTGATAGAGATAAATGAAAGGGTCAAAGTTTCTAGTCCAGAAATCAGTGATAGAGGTAACGATATCTGAGACAGATATCAATAATCAAGTCCAGGTTGTGTGACATGAAATAGAATGAGAAAACAACATACAGAGAAGGGGAAACAACTCAAGATGGAGACTGGATGCTGGATGCTAAGGAAATCACAGTCTGAAAAAAGAGTTACAATTTTCCTGTTACACATCCATATGCATGAGAGCTATTTTAAAATAAAATAGAATTTATACCTTATTTGTGTGAATTTTTAAATGTGTTTGTTAAAGGCATAACCAAAAAAAAAAAAAGTGAATATAAAAGCTCACATTCCTCAGCATTTTACAAAAGGTTAAAAAAAAAGACCTCATTATACCAGTAACTATGCAGTATTGTGTTGTATTCACTATCACTTATAATGTGAAAAGTTTTGATTGTCTTCCCAGTATAAACATTTCACATTTATTCTAACCTGCATTTTCTCAGTAGTCTTTCAAGCAGAAGTACAGGGTTTCTGACTGAAATAAAAGGAATTCAGCCATGTACCTTGCTTGAAATACTTATTTTGAATAGTCTAGAGGATTTCAGAATATTTCAGTAAACTTTTCTGGACATATAGATCTAAATTCACAAATTTTTAAAGTTTTTTGTAAGTCCTTCATTTTATTAGCAAATGCCCATGAATTCAATAAATAACAAGGAGTTTTCTGTTAGCTACTCATGTTTATTGCTTGTCAGTGCAGGAAAAAAAAATTCCAGAGGTTATTCAGACAAAATATCTCTACTTAGAAAATACAAGTGTCTACAAGCTTTTAGAATAGACATTTACGTTTCATCTAAAGCCTTGCTGTTCAAGGCAAGAGTATTGAATACTCAGATAGTCTATTCTAGTCTCTTTTTCCTTCTCTTCATGAAAGCCTTTGAAAAGTTTATTGCTTTTCAGTTTAAGAGGGAGGTTGAAGGGGATCAAATATGAAGCTTTAAACTCTTTCCTGAAACACCTTTCCTCATTTTTTACCCTAAAGCAGATTGTTTTCATGTTAATTTCTGATTTCCAAATGGAAGTAGTTGGAGAGCTGTTGTGGAGGAAACATATAGGAAATGGATAGAAGTGAATACTCTCCATCTCATACCCCTTTTGTGGAATGTCACAGCTCAAGGACATTCTCTGAAAGAAAGCAGCAGGAACATTCTCATTTGGAAGTGAGACTTGAAATGAGATATTTCACTTCTTGTTCTGTCATTTCATTTGAAACCCAACTTTTTTCTTTTTTTTTTTTTTTTGTTTATGCACACCATAATGCTTTTCACTTATTTCAGTACACTGACTTCTATTATTTGTGATATGTCAAATAACAAATATTACCTTTAAGAAAATTATGTTTCTTAGAAAAAAGGGTAAGCTTTTCACAGAGTCATAGAATCATTACAGTTGGAAAAGACCTCCAAGACCATCAAGTCCAACCTTTGACTGAAAACCACCCTGTCAACCAAACCATTGCGCTAAGTGCCATGTTGCTCCTTGAACACTTCCAGGGGTGGTGATTCCACCACCTCCCTGGGCAACACGTTCCAATGCTTAAACACTCTTTCCATGAAGAAATTCTAACTAATGTCCAATCTAAACCTCTCCAGGTGCAGCTTGAGGCTATGTCCTCTTATTCTGTCACTTGAGAGTCTGACCCCCACCTGGCTACAACCTCCATCAATGTGGGAGTAGGAATTTCAGACAAAGTTTTTTAGAGAAGTCCTCCCATTGAGTCACGAGGTGCAAAAAAGGATCCTCTTGCTTTCTAAACTCCTCCTCAGACAAAGTAGCCTGGGTCTGGCTGGATCCAGACCTAGCCCTGGACTTTGTCAACAGTTTAAATTTCACAACTTTATCCTGCAGGTTTTAATGATGACAAATCAGATATGTTTATATAAAAATTAATTATTTATTACAATGAATGGTTAGCAAAAAAGAACTTTATCCGAATTAATTACTACACAATATAAAAGCTAAAGCTACTCTTATAGTATAAGATCACATGGTGCATTGTATCAAATCAATGTTAAAGCAATTATATTAAAGCTGGCAAAAAGGAACAATTATTAGAGATTGATGTAATTCACCCATACCAGCAGTCATGGGCAAATCTCTTTCTCTTAGGGGTATCCTTGGTGGATACCCCTAAAATCCAAGGCAGGAATCTCCACACACCCCAAGGTGGTAGAAAAATCTACCCTGTGGAAAGTAAACTTTCACAATTTAAAAGTGCTGACTTCCAGTCATATGCCTCCAGGTCAGTTTAGCAATTTACCTGCCAAATCTTTGTCTCACTACCAAGATGTTGATTTGAGGTTGGTGTGCCAGCTGGGTTTTAGTATAATTCAACACCAAAACCCAGCACATCATGCCCCTCTCAGCCCACCACTGATGGCTTTGCAAATAAGGTACAGTTCAAGTTCCTTGGCCATATTCCAGGCAGAACATTCTGCTATAACCTCCTTTGTTGTGGAGAGTGATATGGTCTCCCCTGAGATTTCTCTTCTCCCCATCAATGGTTTTCCTTGGATCTACCCAACAATGTACAAATATATGTAACCTTTCTTTTTCATGCTTTTAGTCCTATATGAATTAAAAATAAGCAGTTGCAGTGCAAGTAATCCTAACCTACTACATCATGCCCATCAGTTCTTTGGCTTCACTGCCAAACCTATCACCAAATTGACTTATTGATGAGGAATGTGCTGACTTGTGGAATAAAAATTAGCAGTAGAGAGTGGCAAAATGTTCTCAAGAATACACAAGACAATTTTCAAATGAAATAGCTTGCTTTTTTCCATTTTTTGCTTATTATTCTTTATCCAAAAGATAAATGACCTTGCTGTCAGAGCAATGCAAAAAGAAAAATGAAATAAGTGGCATGCAGTACTGCTCTGTGTGCCCTGGTTCCTAATATACTCAGACGTAAAACTAGCAAACTTCTGAAAAATGACAAAGTTGGGCTTTTTGTCTTCACTAACATTTTTAAATACAGCCTCACTTGAGAATAACAGCAGCTAGTGGAGAATAACTCATGAAATAAACACCTCTGATTTTTATCATGTACTCTGCAAGCAATTCAGTACCCGTTCTATTGGAAAGTGTGATAAATTTTTACTAGGTATAATCAGGCTAAGAAAACAAAATACTCCACAACCAAATTTAACTATTAAGTGTGGAGGGTATTTTTTCTGGGGGGATGAGGTTTTTTAGTGGCCTTGTCATAAATAGAGTAGGAAAAGATATTCTTCCTCTGACAAATACATTTAGCAAACCAGAATCCTAAAGACCTGAATAGTGTTGTGTAGTCTATATTTTGTTTATACACATCATTCTCATGGGAGTTTAAATAAAAATTCACTACCTTGTACTGCAAGATTAGGCAGTAAATCAAGCTTTCAATTAGAGCTGGCTCTCAATTAAAAAGTGAATAGTGATATTTCTGTAATACACGGGCCATAAGGCCCATTGTCCACTGGGGTTTTTTTAAGTATTCTAATTCTATGGGATAAGCATTGATTGTCCCTTCATTTCTAGAAAGCATACATGATTTTGAGTGCTTTTGGGCACAAAAGAGAATCTCAAAGATTTTATACTCCAAAGTTGAGCAAATATTTACTTAGATATAATTAAAAGTAATGACCAAGTATAGAAAAACCCACATTCTTCAAGAAATAGACAATTTCTTGTGCAGCTGATTTAAAGGCTCAATTCTCAATCTCAGATAAACTAAGTTAGTCAATAGGGCTTCAATTAATCATGTGAGCACTACCTGTCAGAAAAATCTTGTTTATGAGGTGTCCATATACTGAAGTATTAGTTAATCAGATAGAAGATATAAGTAGCTGAAATAAGCATGACCAGGAGAGAGTTTCTAAAGATTTGGAAATGTTTTGTGTCCTTAGAACCTTATAAACTATTTTGTGTGGGGTTTGGTTCAATCTACAGTGAGCTGTTTCTTTGCGCTGGAAACTGTGAGCCTGCCTTCCCATTCCTTGCATATTTACAGAGGCTTATGCACTACTTTTAAAGAAAACTTGACAATGACTTTCCAGATCACCTGTCAAACCACCTGAAAACTCTCCTCATTCTATTTCTTCCCTCTGGAAAAGCCTCAGAGAACAAATGGGTCTTGTAGCATGCCTGAGAAAACAGCAAGATTCAGGCTCCGACGAACCGAGGCAAGGAACAAATCCTGCAGTTAAGGACCCATCACTGATTATGCCCTGGCTCCAGCCCCTTGTGATTAAGCCAGGAGCCTGTTACCTTGAGCATGTTAGATGATCTCAACTGTCATGGTGTCATTTTTAAACACCTCAATGCACACTTTCCCGGCACAGTTTGACAGGGACAGGTGTTATTGCTAAAACCATTTGCATGCAGAAGGCTGTGCATGTGGCACTGAGGCATTTGCAGCCTCATCCTCCAGGAATGGAAAGGACAAACAATAAGTCTGTTGTTTTAATGTAAGAACAATCAGACCTTCGTGAATCAAACTATTTCTCATCCGTATGTCGACACGTCTGTAATTTTTGCTACTATTTGCAAATCTGTGCTTGTATTATTGCGCATTTATAGGCATTTGCACAGCAGCACCAGAGCATTAGAGGGACACAGTTAGAGGAGCTGAGTTGAATCACACTGAAAATGGGTATCACTAAAAATTGTCTGAACAGCAGGCCCACCCTGCAAACCTGCACCTTTGTCAGTCTGGGAATAACAATTCTTAAGGGACTCCCATCCTGTACTTTGCAGGGCTCTGTGAATACCAGGTCTCTTCAATACTGCAAGAAAGGGTCTGAGATTCCATATACATGTATAATCATTCAGATGTTAGTCATTCTATCAATAACATAGAGCATTTATCATTAAATGTGGACCAGCTAATTAGCATGAAATTCCCATTTACTTCCAGAAATCTTGTGTCTAGTAAAGTTTCATAACACCTCAGAACATTACTCCTTAACCAATTTAAAAGAAATGTATTTTAATGTATTTTTAATTTATTTATGTTTGAGAACACTTACTTTGCCTTCAGTTTGTCATGTCCATAATAGTTCACACGTCTGTAAATATCATTAAGAACAAATTTTCATATGTTGTCAATTTTCCAAAACAAGGTTGCCAGGTACTATACTAACCATCCACTGGACAAGTAGCTTAATGGTGTCACTAGTCCTTTCCATTGTAGCGCTCCAACCACCTGCAATTTTCCTCTAGTAATATTGTTTCCCACAATAGGATGTTTAGTCTACTCTAAGGAGTAAAATAACTAGACACTATTTCTGAGGAGTCAGGTCAAGTTGTTCAGACTCAGGAGTCAAAAAACAGGTTCAAACTGTTGTGTGGATAAAAACTTAAAATGAAAGTTCAGAATCATATCTCAAATTTATAGTCTTATAGAGAGTAGACAAAGTCCAGTCCTGCCTATAATAGTCCAATTATGAAATAAATTATATTAATTATTAGTGTTATTAAGCAGATGTTTTTACTCAGTTGACTATAATCTAAAATGTACCTATACTGAGACTGTGGAATTAGGTTACAGTGAGGGAAAAGCTTAGATGTGTGTGTCCTAATTAGGTAGACTCACTGAAATCATGACTGTAGATAGTTTTAAAATGAACTAAAAAGCAAGCAGATATGCTTATAAGGGAATAAACCTTATATACCCATATGTAAGGGAATAAACCTTTTATACCTCAGGAACCTCATATACCGATAAACAATAGTTTTAATATATTCAGGAAAATTTGAGCATGTTTAATATTATTAGTTAAAATTAGGAATATTTTCTAAATAAAATAATGCTATGGTTGTCATCATGTTTTAGATCAGCTCCTTTATTCTAGTTATGCTTCCATAATTACTTGTGATTGTACCTTATGATAGAGATCTATATTTTTCCCAAAGAAAATTAGAAGGTATAAAGATATGACTAAGCATCATAAATACAGTACAGAGAAAGCTGCTGTCTGATTTATATTTTCTTATTATGATAATGATTAACATTTGTCACTTAGGATGAATTAAATCCATCTTAAAAAGTGTTATAAACCTTCCTATAATTAGGATGAACCAAAATGTGTTAAAAACGTGTTTCTTGATAATTACTCTTGATAATGAAAATGATGCTCCAGAATGTGAGTCTGATGTTGTTTTAATATTGCTGCTGATGCAATTTACAGAAGAATAAATCATCAATAATTTTTTTATTCTGAGCAGTGTGAGAAAAACTGCCGGTCTTATCCTAGTACTTTAAGCCTCTTTCCAATTTGTATACATGAAGTTTTCCTTGATGATCCTTTATTTCTGATATTAGTTCTCAGTTCCATTTGTCTGGTAGGTAGCACAACAGTACCCCTTAAAAACACCTCTCAATTTCAGAGGAAAGGGAACAGGCTGTGAAGACAATCCTTATGTATTTGGAAAGAATAGTTCGTATTTGGAAAGAATAGTTCAGAAGAGAAAAATGAGAAAATGAAGCTTTTAATTTTATGATGCTGATTGGATGATGATTTGTAACTTTGAGCTTTTAGCTTCTGCTGTTGGTTCTGGAAATTTTACTTGCCCTCTGTTGAGTTTTTCATTGGGCATTGAAAACAACCAGATTCAGACAGGTGTGAAAAGCAGGCTACCCTGTGCTCCAAACACCCCCAATTTCAGAATTAAGAGCCATGTAGCCCAATGAAAACAAATATGTTATTTGTGTCAGAAATATTCACTGTGAAATATGGCCAGTTTTCACTAGGATATAGTCATAAGGTAACTGAAATGTCGTGGCAAGTAGGTGGCTGTGGAGTATGTTTCTGGGTTTATGTATTGGAGTACATACTTATAATGAAATAAAAGTTGTTTCCTAAGGCAAGACAATGCTTAATGAAAACAAACAAAATAAGTGTAGTAAATGACACTCCCTGGGAAATAGTAAGGGATGATGAAGAACTCTATGATATAACAATATAACCGAAAAGAGGGAATAACAGGAGAAATATTATGAAGGATAACAAAGCGTGAAGCTAAACAGGTCTCCACAGTGCGTGAAGGATTCTTAGAAAAAAATTTGAAAAATTGGAATATAGAATCAAATACAAGAAACATAATAATGTCTGTCTATTTGAAAGCTGTTTCAAAGTGTGCTCTACTTAATTACTGAAAGATAGGATCATTTATAAATTATTAATTACACAAACTGATTAGATACATTCTGGAGAAAAATTTACTGTTGTAAGTGATATGGGTATTTAAAAGTTTTATCAAATCTTCCAAGACGTCAGAAAAAAAAGTAGAGAAGGTAAATATGACAGGAAAATTTCACTGAATATGATTTCTTAGGTAAGGACTGCAGCTATCAGATATTTTCCTACAGAGTCACTTCAAAAGGGCACTTTAGTATGTCAAGGTTGATGTTTTTTTCTTCAACTTTTCTCAGGTTGTAAATCCATTATGATAAATATGGCCTGAGAAATGCTATCTAGCTGGTTACTGATCCTCAAGCAAAATGAACAGCTCTGGAAGTAATTGAACTAACTTTATGTCATATGAGCATCTGAAGGCTTTAACAAGATGACACTGTATACATTTCAAAAATGTTGTATAATTTTTAAGGTTGCTTAAAGTGTTTTACTAACAATGTTTTTGTTTTGTTTTTATAAAACATCCATCAACAATACTAAATAAGGTAATTGTAACCCATTTTGACTATCAAATTTTAAAACTTATCTCCAGGATTTTCAAGTATTGTGTACATAATGTAACTGGGTTTTAAAATTTTTGTGACTAGTTCCATCCTTATTTTAAACAATTTTTAAAAATGTTAAGGTTATCTCAAATTGTGGACAATGGTAAATCATGGGTTTTTTCTGAAACAGATTCAAATAGTTACTTCCTGGAACCATTGAAGTATTTTTGTTTATCTGTAGTCTTATCTGCTGGCATTAGTACCTAGAAATATTCTGTATTTCCTGAAAAATACTATTTGACAAAGAGTGTGCCAGTAGCTTTTTCTATTGTGCATGTAATTAGTAGATCTAATTTGTATGTGTTGTTCCTGAAGTAACCAGCTATTCATGTCAAAACAGCTTGACAAGGGCAGTTGGTTTACATAGATAACTTGAATAGATTGTCTGGAAACAATATCGGAAGGATAGAAATAGCCTATACCTGATTAGCTGGTTGTAGCATCAATGGTGTCTTCAAAGAATAAAGCTAAATAAACAAAACAGGGATTAGAAATTTAATCCTGATAACAAAACAAGCAGGAAGTGAATTGCAATAATCACAAAGTTCAGTGGGGTTTTGCTCCAAAATGGTCATAGCTCAAATGTAACTGCTAAAATACACCAACCAGTTCTTCCAGTTAGGTAAATTGAAACTTACTCTGGTCAATATTGGAAAGAAATTTTACAGCTTTTAGCATGAACCTCATGAAAATATTTGTGTTGCATGGCATAGCTCAATAGTAATAAGTATTTGGATTGTCACCATACCTTGGGAAATTTAGAATTAGGCATTTCTGCTCCTCCATGACAAGTGTAGCACTATACACCAGCAGAATAAATTAAGAACATGCAGAGTAGTTCTGGCACGTTTCTCATTTTCTGCATATGTAAATCAAGAGCAACCAAGAATGATCCCACAATGCCAAACCAGAAATGATTAAGAGGAAAACATAAACTTAAGGTGTTCAGTGGAACTGGTAACTGTTGCTTCACTTTCAGTCAGGGCTGGCACATGTTCACCACACCAGCTTTGTGGATGCACTTTTACTGCTTGAATATGCTCTTCCCTGTGGAAAGACATGGAATTGACATCTAGGTTTTCTTCATAGCTTTTCTGTACTGGTGCCAGACTGATTTTTGCCTTTTTCTTTTATATATTCTCTGTATTTTTACACATACATTTGTAGCCTATTACTGTATTAGTAGCTAGTCTCAGTAGTTTTTCCAGTAGCTTTCCATTCCCTATCCTCAGGCAGAAAGACCAAACACATTTCAGGAGCCCCAATCCTATCTTGGTTCTCATTGGCTACCAAGGCCAAAAAACCAGGTCTTTGAGACAAGTTTTCATTAAAAAAGTACAGCTAGTACCAAGGATGGGTCCAGAAAAAGGTTGAACCAGAAGGGAGTATTACCTCATCACCTGTGCTTCTAATTGGGAATTCTTGTCAAATATACTAATTTGCCAAACTTATAAAACTGTATTCATCCTTTGGGGGGTAGGCTTTTGTAGATGTTTTTCCATATCTGCCCCTTGGAGGCCTTCAAGAAAGACCAGCTTTTATATTATACCCTATACTAATATATCTCAAAAGAGTGTTGTTTAATTTCTAGAGTCTTTAGGCATCAGTACAAGGAGCAGAAGCAGGGATTCTTTTGCTACCGCAGCATGCGTCAGTTTCCTGCCCATGGTTTAGCATTTCTGTATTTCATAATGCAGATTTTTAATCCTGTGCAATAATTTAATTCTGCCCTGGCAAACTTGTGAGGATTCTGCTCTCATTCCCAAGGGCACTTGTCGCTGTTGAGCCGCTAGCAGAGAAAGACCCGGATTCTCAGCGTGGCATAGAAAAGAGAGCTTTTTATTATTTGATTCCAACTTATATAGATTTTTCAGAGGTCGCTCAGATTGGTCAGTCAGAAACCTCCCCCTAGGCCTGATTGGCCAGGCCTGAACTGTCCAAATCTCGAGACACTGTTTTTAATAACATCCAAACTTTATCTTTGTTTATAAAACACAGGAGAAAATTCTCATGAGAAAGACCTGTGCTAGCCACAGGCACTGGAGTTTATAAAATCAGAAAATGGCTTGCGTTGGAAGACACCTTACAGATCATCTACTTCCAATGCCACTGCCATGGGCAGGGATACCTTCCACTAAAACAGGTTGTTCAAAGCGCCATCCAACCTGGCTTTGAACGCTTGCAGGGATGGGGCAGCCACAACAGAAAATGGAGTTCTTTCTCCTTGTTGGAAGATAACAGGTGTAGTAACAACTATGTCTTAAAAAACAGTTTAAAACTTGTAAAACTTTTTTGAGAGCTGAGTAATATACATGAAAATATTACTGTCTATAGCTTTACTCCTGGATATCAACACACGTTTGGAGTAACATCAGATCATGAAGTAAATATGTGTTTAACCTCACATCATGTTGAGCTCAAATAAATTGCCTTTGCATCTGAAAAAAAAAAATTAAGTGAAATTAAAACAAAACAAAATGTATGACCCCATTCCCCCCCCCAAAAAAAAAAAAAAAAAAAAAAGAGAAAGGACACACTGGAAGTCCTTAGTATTTCATTAGCTGAAATTTCAAGGACATTTTAAGATGATGAATATTAATTACTTATATTAAAATTTGGCACTTTCTTGCAGTCAAAGGGGTTAATATCTTGGACATCCTTTCAAGTTTTCAAGAAACTTTATCAATCACAATTAGCTGTGATATATGTAAATATGCATGTGTGTGTACCTTATCTAAGAGATATCTTCCAGAATAGCACGCTAGACTTGGAAAAAATATGTGTTTTGCCTCCTGAAGAGGTAAGATATTGGCAACAGTTACCCTAAATATAAAAGGAACCATTTTTAGAAAGCTGCCTGGCAATATCATTCCTTTTTAATATCCATTCCAGTGCTGTTCGAGTGGCTTTCCTATATGGATCTGAACACAACCTCCTAGAGCACAGTAAGGAGTTGCAGTGTTAAGGCATCATGATGAGGCACCCTGGGGTTATACCAATGGAATCCAGCCAAGTGCCTGCACTGACCTAACAATGATAATAAGTAGAGTATTTGAACCAGAAAAGTCCTGTGTCTTAAGAATATATTTGAAATTAAGCTAAGTTCTAAAGCACGACTTTCATTTATTGTAAGGAAACTATGTTTGACTATGAGTGAGGAAAAAAAGAATGGTACAATATTGATATTAAATTATATATTTTATGAAAACATGAATTCCTGAAAATATCTCAACATATTTTTCTTCTTCAAAAATGGCATTTTTCCTGAACTTTCTTTTAAAATTAACTTACTAAATAATTTGTATTCAGAGCTGGTATAATTTATTTTTCTGGTGCTAGGGTGTTTTTCAATAAACAGAGTAGTACTCCTCATGGAGAGATGATGAAATTTTTCCAATTTACAATTCAGCTGTTTTGCTTCACATGTATTCCTAGTATCCAACAGTTAAGGAATTGTTGTTGACACTGGCCCATACTTTAGGATCCATACAGGGATCACTGAAGTCTCTGAAAATAAACTGCATCTGGTCTTTTGATAAACCCCTAGGAACTCATATATGTTTCTTTCTCTAAAGACATTTCAGTGAAAGAGGATCAAATAAAGAAGACAACAGTGAAAATTGGAAGAAAATAAATGCTCACTTAAGAATACTGGAGTATTCCCTCTTGAGGTGCAGCAGATGCAATCATTCATATTCACTAATTTGTATGTTGATGTACAGTTGCTGATTGCCCAATGGAAATGAGAAAATAAGTAGTTGTCTAAAATTTTCATATTTATTTACAATACCAGTAAAGTATGGTCACAATAATAATTTATATGCCATACTAATTAACAGAGAATTAGGCACTGAAATAAAATATAACAGTATATTTATTGTCTGAAAATTTGAGGAGAAACACCCAACCAACTCTTCTTTTCATTGATTTATTTTCACAGAATTTTTAAAATTCCTCTAAATTAGCTCCTGCTTATTACTAAAATAATGATAACCAACACAATCTGAAAATGTTTTGGAACAGCTGATAGAGTGGTTTGCTAAAGAAAAGTGACATCTTCCTCTTAGTCTCAACTAGAATTTAATTTCTCTTGCTCTTAGATGTATTCAAGCATGAGGTAGACTAAGCATGATCCATACATCTCTGGAATTGGAAAATTCATCATAGAAATAAATAGGTGACAGTTATTCATAATAATTGGGCTAACTAAAAAATAAATAGGAGAGAAGCCCCATGTGACTACTGCTAGAAGAGTTTCAGGTACAACATAGAATGATAGAAGTGGCAAGATATTAAACAGATGTATTGTCTTCCAGGTGCAAGGTTTATAGGAGAAAAGATTATTTCCAATCTCATTTCAGGTGTAATTCAACTATTCCCAGTGAAAGATAAATTTTCACTAAATGGCACCATGGCATTTTCATGGCTTTGGCTGGGCTTAACACTATGTGAATTAAGTGCCTGCAATGTTCAGTTCAATTCAGTACTGGGAGATGCACACGGAGTTCAGAAAACTTAGAATTTAAATTAGGTATAAGCCACAGAAACACTCATTTGCTTCCAAAGGAAAAATCTCTAACCCCAAAAATCAAACAAAAAATCACAAACCTATTTCTGCTGCCTTTTAGATAACTTAATATTTAATTTTCTCTTAGCCTGTCTAATTATTATAAAACTTATCTTATTTGCCTACAGTTCACACATCAGATTGGAGAAGTCAGTACATGCCCCACTGAGCTCATTTTTTACTGAATACTACTATTTCTTCTGTGATTTCACCCTATTATAAACTGTATATTACTGTAACAAACCAAGATGTTACATTTCTTTTCCAATATACTAATCTGTTGCAGAATTAATAACCAGTAATCACTCTATAGGATTTCTTTACTTTTACAGAAATTCTATCAGATACTTAAAATATGTCTCCCTATTTCAAGAAAATTACTTTAGAGGATTATAATGTATTTTGAACTGTAAGTTGTGAATTGTGATTGTGATGGAAAAATCCCTAGTGGCAGCAACTGAGAAGGATTTTTTTGTTTCCCTCAGCCAGTTAATGTTCTAAGCAAACTTCTTTTAGACCATATTTTCCACTGTTTTATTGCTTCCTTGAATTAAGCCATAAAAAATGTCCTTTCTGTTCAAGTGGCACCAACCTCTTTCACCTGCTCTGCTGGTCAGGATTTCCAGGGACACAGTGGCTCACAGTGGCTCACTGGCCACAGCTAGCACAGCCAGGGTGCAACAGCAGAGCAGCATCAAGCCCTGGACATGCAGGGTTGGGCAAAGTGTGGCACTGCCAGCAGAAGAAGTTCCAGCCCCTGGCAGTGCACATGGGTCATGAATGAGTGGTTTTAGTTGTGTAAAGAGCCACCGCCAAGTGCATCTGTCTCTATGTGTCACCCTGCTCCAAGCCACTTCGCCTGGTGATGGCAAGGAGGGGACTTTGCCAGATGCATAGACCCTACCCCAGCCTTCTGCTAAATGCCTGCAGGCAAGGACCAGGTTTTGGCTTGTAATACTTGCTTTTCAACCTGCAAGCCAGAAGCAGAAACACACTGTTTCTGAGTTTATCCTTTACCAAAGGTTCGATTTACCAGTGATGCTTAATCCGCCTTAGTCCTTCATTTTGCTGAGCTGTGAAACTGCAAAATGAACCTTTACAACAGAAAGCTCACCTGATACAAACAGCATCTGTGCATCTGTGATTTGAGGAATGTGTGAAATCATGTTTGTATTTTACTGTATTTTCCTTTCTGTTTAAGTTCAGGATTTTTTGGAATTCCCCTTGTAAATCTTTCTCTGTTTTAGTGTTAATCCCACAGCTGGGAGACAATTAACTGCTGTCCTTTGTTATAACACAGTTATTGGTGAACAAAAAATGTTTTAATTGCTCAACAGCAACAAAACTATTGTAATGCTTTTGCTCACACTTCTTTCAAACAACATCTCCATCTGGCCCAATGTACAACATTTTATTTAATTTCATCTGTCTGCAGCAAAGGGGAAATCATTAAAATGAGGATGTGAACTTCATGTTTTTCATTAAACTGGAGATTGTAGCAGTGGTCCTGCGCTTCCCCAGAACTTAAAATCTTAGAGCACCAACCAATGGTTGCATTACATCATTAATTTCCTTCTCTTTGTCAAAGGAGGTTTAAATCCACACTGCTTACTGTCCAGGATTATGCAAAGTTCACGATAATGAAACGTGAATAGATTTTTGGTGCTCCAGTTGCTCCTTTTCTGTGTGGGGTTTGTAGGTGGTTTTTTTTTTTATTTGATTGTTTTTATCTGTTTATTTTATACAGTGACTGGTTTGCAGATATATGTACATATATTATGCCTAGGTTTTCAACCAAGAAGGTACCAAAATAATTAGAATTATTTGGTTTTAGCAACATTTCAATCAAAAATAAATATGCAAAAGCTGTGTTTCCCACTCCTTTGCTTATGCTCAAAATTACTTAAGATATTATGTTTCAGATCTGATAAAATGAAGTTTTCTTCCTTGTTCAGTTTGAGCAAAATTTGCAGGTTTTGGCTTATATTTTGACACCAGACAGAAGAATCAATTGCTGAAAAAATATATGTAGGAGTATTCCAACTTATTTCACTTAGTGCACTGGGAGGGTAGGAGGAAGTAATTATTTTTTTTCCTCAATGAAGACATGAGTTCTTCACTTCTTAAGGTTTTAAACCTTAAATCTATATTTCACATTAGTGCTTTCAGAATATCCATTAATTTTGGATGTGTTAACATGTTATTGCATAACCAGAAACTCAATACTTTCCAGAATCTTAATTATTTTTTCATCTATGCACTAATACTAGATAAGAAAATCTGAGACAGTGTTTTTTGCTGTGAAGGGTGGAGTACTTAGCAATTATTGAATAGCGGTTGATCTGAAATGTTCTGAACCTCATCTTATTAAAAAAAGGAGCTCCCTTGGAAGCTGGTAATATGATTAATTCCATCATATTTTAAAATAAACCCCCAGTTCTGTGATTGTCTCTATCGCACAGTAACAAATCAAATTGTGACTTGTTATATTATGGGATTTATCTGATTCCTTAGGTAATGCTTGTTCCCTAGCTCCTCCTCTGTTTTCTAAAAGCCAAGCATGATGTAATAATGGTTCACTCTTTGTCCTTGGACCCAGATGCTAGTTACCAGTTCAATGTGTATTTTAACACAATCATCCCTCATCTGCTTAATGAACTTGCAATGGTCTGGTAGCAGGTTCTGGTAGTTGACTTCTCTAAGAGGGTGTTACAACAGGCCCCTGAAGGCAAGGGTAACTGGGTTTCTTGTTAATAGATCCCTTGGGGATCTATTATACTGACTGATCAGTGTATATAAATATACATATAAATATAAATATAAATATAAATATAAATATAAATATAAATATAAATATAAATATTTTAGAACAATTTGGTTGTAGTGGAAAGCAGATATAACCATTTGGGTTAATATTTATAGCAATATGACAATATAAAAGTATGAAAATATAAGGAAGGGGAGGGGAGGGAAGGGAGGAAGGGAGGGAGAAAAAGAGAAAGAGAGAGAGAGAAAGAGAGAGAGAGAAAGAGAGAGAGAGAAAGAGAGAGAGAGAAAGAGAGAGGGAAAGAGAGAAAGAGAGAAAGAAAAGTTATCACCACCTGCAGATCAACTGATGAGTCTTGATTGTTGCAATTTAGATGTCTGTTGGTCTAAGTGATGGCTGCAAGTCTTGATCCATCCAGGATGGGGGAAGCCCGCAAAACAGAGTTCAAGAGGTTAATGAATGTTCAGGTTCAGGTGGGAATGCCCCACTACCTGCCTTTAGGGGGGAGTTTTAACACTGTGGATCATGCCCAGTCCTGATGTTTCTCTCTGCGTGAGGGCGGCAGGAAGCGGCAGCCTCACAAAACGAGGTCCCTGGGGCGCGTATCTCCACCAAGTCCAGGCCGGGCGGCCCCCGGGGTGCACTTAGTGTGGCGTGGGTCTCCTGCCACAGAAATTCTAGCAGGAAACGTAGTGAGAGGAAAGAACAAACTGGACACTATCTCTGTTCTGCTAGGGAGGTTTATTTGGAGTAGGGGGAAAGGGTTGCAGGGAAGGAGAAGGGCGAAGGGAGACAGGGCAGGTAGCAGGTGCTAGCAGTGCAGAGATGGAAGACCTCTCTCTGATGCAGACACTGGCTTTTAAGGGGAAAGGAAGGGGAGGGACTGTCTCTCTTAGAGCCAGTCTCAGGAGGAGGAGGGGAAAATTGACAGTGGGGAACACACCAATAGGTTTTCAGGTACAGCAGAGTGCGTATTTCAAAATGAACCAATAGCATACAGAGCAGGGAAACAATGGAAGCACATGAAATCCTAAAAACCCACATTGCTACACAGTCCTCTGCTGGAAGGCCCCAGAAATGAGTCTAGGGTTGCTTCAGTGGTCATTGGTGGTTCCAGGTGCCATCTGTCCCAATCCTTGGGGTGACATATGTATAAGTTGATCCCTTTCACACAGTTTGCCACACAGTGGGAGTTTTTGTCCAGATACATTAACCAGGATGTGCTAACTAGATCTCACCTCCAACTGGCCTGATATCAGCAACTTCCCGCCATAACTCCTCCCTTCTGAGCTTATCTCAAATTCCTGCTGTGGTGACTTCTCTTATGGCAAGCTCCTTCTGTGGCCTTGACAGTATTTGAGATAGGCAACTGTGCACTTCAAGTCCTTGCAGAAGGATAATTTATTTATTTCCAAGAGGACATATTGTCTCTCAAAGTTGCTATTTAATATATAGGTTGACTTCTGCAGACCTATGTCTTTAACCACGTCTGTGGTTATATTAATTGCAAGAACTAGAAGAAGTGTATCTAATACTGAAAAGTACAACAGTTTTCCATGAAATTACAGTATAGCCCAGCTTTGTGAAGTTGACACTGTCATAAATTAATAACATGGTAAAGAAACGGTAGCGATTTTCACAAAGGAGGGCAGTTCCAAGCAAGTTTCCCTAATGATCTTTATACCTTCTCTGGCACGTTGGGTATAGCTAATTATTGCAGAAAACAGATTACTAGTGAGGGGACAGAATTCATTGAAATTAATGTATTTAGTCTGGTCACTGGATATTAAACTCAAAAAGGTTAAAAAATCTGCCATGTTACTGAGAGGTTAGTCAATAAATTGGCAGATGGAACCTGAAGACAGTTAATCCAAAGTAATGCTCACAGGAGAAAACATTTCAGCTCTACATGGAAACACAGTGATGAGTTCTAAATTAGTTATCACCCCTCAGGAAAAAGATATTGAAATCTTTGTGAATAAAGATGAAAATGCACTTATCTTGGTCGTAGAGTCAGCTCTGGCCCCTCAAAATAAAGGATGAGTAGAAGTAGGAAATATACAAAGAAGGGTACAGAATGGGTACAGAAGGGTACAGAATGTGCAGCAAAAAAACTGATATGTTAAAAGCAATATGCTTGTAAAAGAGTAAAGCATACTAGTAATGATTTTTCCATATTTCTCCAAGTTCATGATGTAGACAATACCTATTGAAATAACAAGTCTTTTTAGAATAAACTAAGGTAAAAAAAACCCACACAACTTTCTTCCTTATTCCACGATAATTATTTCCACATTTTTTCTGAAGGACAAAGGGTCTCTGAAAGGCTTTGTGAAGAAACCTGCTCAAGCACAGCTGTTGGACATTGTAGTCTGCGGGGAACAGCCAATTCATGAACTTCTAACTGGCAAAATCTTTAAGGACAGTTCAAGGGAGGATCACTGTGTCCTTGCTTTGTTCATCAGCTCTATCTTTGTGCGTTGACTACTGCAGGTTCTCCATCTAGATCCAAATTGGGTTGGTCCACCTGAATCCAACCCAATTTGGCAGATCCTGTGCATGGAGTTTATTCTAAAAAGAATTAAAAAGAAAAAAGAGAAAGAAATTAAAGGCAATGTCATCATCCACTATATCAAGCTTTACCAAATCTACAAGAGTTTAACATTTACTTATATACAAATGAAAAATGTTTCACCTATCCATGTGGGCAAGATTTGAAAGCATAGCACTGCTAAATATTCAAATGCACGTAAATGAGTAGAGTGATCTTCTTCTTGCAATACTTTCAATTTGATCTTCCTCAGATTAAAGAAGGTCCCAGTGAGCAGCAGGCTGTTTTCTATGTCAAATTTAGAAAAGTTTCAAAAAGAGAGGAAATATTGCCTGGAACTCTGGAAGCTTTAATGCTCAGATTCAGACCATTTTGACTTAAGGGCTTTTCAAAGCTGCTGCAGGCCATAGATGAATTGCAAAACAAGTAAATCAGAAAATTGATTTACAATTATGCATCTGCATTTATTGGATTTGAACTCAGCAGGGAACAAGTCCAGCTGAAGAGGCTGTAACAATCAGATGGCGCATGAAATTTGGTTAGCCCTGCTTGGCAGAAAGGGTGAGGAATTACCTGTATATCCAGATTGGAATGTCTTGGATTAATGCTGTTTCAAAAATTCCTCCTTGCCTATATATTACAGAAAAGTTTTAGAAATTGTGTCATTGATTTACAGTAATGTTACCCTGCCTGGATATTATTCACTTCTAAGGTGTCCTTGAAAAAAAAATGTAATCATCATTATGCATATGCTTTTTGGATTAAATATTTTGTGCTAAGAATTGTGCACTAGTAAATTGTTGCGGGCTTTTTTGCTTGTTTGTTTGTTATTACTGTTGTTGGGGTTTGGGTGTTTTGCCATTTTAAATTCATGGCTTTCTCTTTACTGGTGAAAGGTATTTCTGCTCCACTGCTTCCTTGGGAGAATTCGTCATGCAGAATAAATTATGTGGGTCCCTCAAATTAGATTGGGTTTATGCCCTACATTGGCAGCTAATTCATGAATTAGGCTGCTTAGAATGGACCTCATCAAATAAAATACCTTCAGGACAAAATAGGGCTGTAATCTCTAAGTATGGAAACCAAAATGTGCCTAGTGCATTCACCCGATAAACAAGCAACTAATCTGCAGCTAAGATTAGGAAGTTTATAAAATCTATTTCGAAAAGTTTTAATTAAAATGGGTTCAATGAGCTGTGTTTTGAAATGATACTTCTATTTTCTTTTTACAATATCATGGGATTATAGCTTGCATAAAAGCATAGAATGTGCTGTGCAGACTTCAGAGCATACAGGACACATACAGATGGACACACATTAAGTTTGAAACCAAAAAAAAAACTTAAAAGAGGCGAATATGGATGTGTTGCACTGGCAAATTTCTAACCAGTTATTCATCAGCTTTGTAGAGTTTTACATACACAGGACGTACTGATTCAAAATGCTGGTTTCTTTAAATAAAAGCAATAGAAGGCTAGGGCTCAAGTGAGTGTAACAACTATTATTTACTGACTGAAGATAGTTCTGTATCTGTTCCTAAATCTCTTCTGGGGTTTATCGGACTCATATCTCCCTCCAGAGTCTGCTTTGTCATCAGTGAAATCAAAACATTAGTAAACAGTTGCTTCACAAGAATGTAATAAGAGCTGCCTGACAACAGTTTGTTCCAGAGCTTTGAAGATACTGGGTCAAATTTTCTCTTTTCCTTCACTGTTTTTATTGTAACTCTTAGGTGGTGAATTATTCTTAGAATTTAATCACTGAGGACAGAATTTCTACATTGTTTCCTCCCTTCTGTCCCAAAACAGAAAAGCTGTAGGAGATGAAATTAAATCTTATTGTTCATATTGTGTCCTAGAGTAGCTGCACAAGTAGAACATGGTGAGATAGTGGAAATTTACTGAACTACAACTAGAGTTTGTAAGGATGGTCCCACTGTATATATTTATTAACAGTCTGGTTCCTCATGCAATCTGAAATTCTTCATCAAAATGAAGATAATTTTTTGCAATTTTAGAGAAATTATAGTACAACCATGATAACCCATCCAGTTCTATATTTAATAAATTTGAAAAAGAGTAAGAAATCAAAAAAATTTATAATTCTTTTTGATTTTTTTATCCATACTGGAAAGCACTGAAGCATCATTATAAATCTGCTTGGAATATATCTGCCACAGTAAATGCCCTTTATGCAAACATTTTCATGGCAGAATATGCTGATGCACTTTTTCACCTTCTCCATTGCTTAATAGCCTTTTAAATCTGCCTTTGGTAACAAAAAAATTTGGGTTTTTTTTTCTGACAACCGCAAATCCTATTTTGAAATCAGCAAAACAGCTCATGTCTCCTGCCCTGCTGGCTTCATACTGTAGTCCAACTTCCTTTCAACCCCACCATCCCTAAAGGCCTGGGATATATCAAATAAATGCTACAGGGAATGGAATGAAATATGTTCAAAGGAATAGATCTCAAACATGTAGGTAGCAAACTATAAATCCCTTGATGTTTCCTCTCTCTTTTGTTTTACAGATGCTTGGGGACCTACATCTTTTTACACAAAAACAAAAGGGAAAAACAAAAAAGAAAAGGAGATCTAATTCTTTAAAATGCAAAATCTTCCTTTCTACATTAAACTTTATTTTCTTTTAAAATATGCTGATATATTGCCTTTAGAAACAATACAAAATTAATCCAGATAAGCAGGTAAATTACAATTGTCTTGCTTATATTTTTACTGGAGCTAAATCAAGTAAAGATATCAAGCTCTGGCAAGTGCTACTAAAACAATTCAAACAAGGTTGCATTTAATTTCTCCCTTCATATTTGGAAAGTGGTAAGGATGAAGTTTGTTCATTCTTCAGAAAATTTTCTAAACTGATGGCTCAAAAATTATTAAAACAGTAATGCAGAGCAGATCCAGTTTGATCAGAAGATCACTGTCCAGAGGGCTCCCAGGTAGGATTGACCATAATAACTGTAACTCAATAGAATTGTTAGTACATAGATCACACTCCTTCATACATCTTTCTGTGTTTTTCTTTCTGACCAACAAATGGTGAAGAGAGATTAATTTATAAGCCTCAGCCTCTCTCCCCAGTGGGCAGGCCTGACCTCCATGAAGGGCTTGTCCCTGTAACCAGGTTGTCAAGCTTACTTTGGATGAACACCATGGGCTGAATTAATGACCCTGAACTCAGGCTGGGTGCTGGGAGAAGGGAATGTTAGCCTGAGGTGTGTGTGCTGCTCCTGCTGAGAGCAACATTAATACATGTGAGCTGGAGAGGGTTTTTGACCTGACACTGAAAATCCCTGCCTTACCCACCAGGACTGCTGGCAGGGGAGATTGACTGTTTGCTATGACTGATTGATGAATTAAAAATGGCAAAATATAGAAATCCTGCTCAGAAAGGGCTCCTTTTTCTGCAGTGCATCATTCACAAGGAGACCCAGGTACAAACCTGGCTTTCAAAAGATCATTCTGGAGGTCACACAAAATGTGGTAAAGTGCTATAGGAAACAAATGAGGAAGGATTTAGCATTTAGCATTAGTGACAGCAATTTTGTCATATGTGCTCAGCTTGCAGGTTCTTCCTTTCAATAATGGAATGTCTTTAATAGTAATCCATGCTAGGAACCTATCCTGTCATCCCCTAGTGACAATGTTCCCCTCTCCTCCTGTAATACCCATAAATAAATTTAAAATATACAAGACGTTGAGAGAAAAAGAATGGATTAATCCATCGTGCTTGGATTTCCTATATGATATATTTTACATTGATAGAGAAAATGGATTAATCCATATACTCAAATTCCTTCTTCAGAAGCAGCAGGAAAGATTCATTTGAACTTACTTTTTTCCCTACTGAGACACTGATTTGTTCCTTCTTGACTCTTATGTACAGTTAGGCTATCAAATTAAAGAAATACAAGAAAGATACTGAGAGAGAAAATATGAATCATCTATAAAAAAATAATTTAAAATGTGTGTTATACACTACATTTGAATGTGATTATGAATTTACCTTCTTTTGACTTCTGTTATCTATATTCTTTGATATGTCTCAGGAATAAAAGCTGTAGCAGTCAGCAAAACTACAAAGGGAAAAAAATGACAAAAAGTTTTACAGGTATATGTACTGTTAGAAAGCAGTCACTTTTGAAGCTGCCATGACTTCTGAAAAGCCTTTAAGGTGTCGAAAAGCATAAATTCACTGTTGTGTGTGTCTGTGTGCACGCACTGCATAACTTGCATCGCACCGAGGCTTTCATAAGGAGATATAGTTGCTTACTTGGCAAACTGTCTCTCCGTGAACAAATTGGAATTCAGCAGAGAGCTCATCATAAGGCTTAGGAGGGTGAGTCTAGATTGAGCAGACGTGGCTTTTCCTCTACAAGATAGAACTGTCATCATGGTTCAAATACTAGAACAGTACAAGCCTCTGAAGAGTTTTGACTTGTTCAAAAATCTATTAGAAAGGGTTTGACTTGTTTTTACATTTCAGTGTTTTATAATAACTGTAGGAGTAGTATTCTGATTTTCCCTCCTCTTCCTCTCCCAACCTTCTCCAAGGAGTATCCACCCAGGATATGTCTAATGCACAGAAACAGCACCCAATTGCAAGCCTTATGTATTTGATTCAGTTGATGGAGTCTTGATCTATAAAGAGCATTGCACATCTTTAGCTTCTATATCAGATCTCTTATAGTCCCTTTAAGGTGATTTTGTCCAGTTTCCTCACATGTTTAGGACAGGTAAGATTAAAAAATGAGATTGCCTGTAGTTCTATTCTATGTGGTCACAGACTTGTGGCATGTTTCTATCAATAGGCTCTTTGATACTTTACTGTGAGGAGTAATGTTGCAGTGCAAGAAAAATCAATTCCAGACACTTTGGTGTCTTCTTTGGACACAACAGCTTAAGCTAAAACTTCCACGAATGACCTTTTCAGAGATGGCATCAGTCAGTAACTCAAAACGTAGCAAGAGAAATCATCAAGCAGATGATCTTAAGTCTCCCAAGCACTAAGTGTTTTGCTCACATGTAGCCAAGTGTTGGAAATTGGATTTGGTTCATCCTTGGTATTAGTTCCCTTCAATTTCACTGTGTAAAATATTATTGATGGTGCAAAGAAAAAGCTTTTGATAAATATACTAAAAAAAAGACTAAATCAATAATTCACTTGCAGAAAGATACCTGGAAAACAGAATACAGAGAATCAATTCTCCTTTAGTGGTGTGAGATTTCTGTTCTCCGTCTTTCAAAATATGACAGAAGTACCAGCAGCAGCTGCTTCTGACACCCGAGCTGCCAGGTAATCCATACTCATTTGGAATTTTTCTATTGCAAACTTGTTTGTGCATAAGCTGGAAAGGGTTCATGTAGCTACTGATGGCTGGAAGAGAGAGGTGGCACAAAGTTACATCACACCCCAGACTGCTGAACAAGGAGTGTGTGTCATTCTGGTGAGAGTGACTGGAAGGACTCCACTCATTCAGCCATCCCCTGAGGCCTTCCCTCCGTCCCTAGGTAAATCTGATTCTGTAGAGAAAGTTCCAGCCTCGGGGTTTTTTTCCCCATGGAGAACTACAGCATTGGCAGAGCTGCATGAAGTGCTACTCCCTGAACATGCCAACAAGCAGCAAGGATAAAAAAACCCTCAAAGTAACTCTTTTTTATCCATACATTTTAGAAATAGCAATAGAAATGTCATGAGAGCAGATAGCAACTAACAATTTTTGAGAGCAAATACCCATCCAATACCACAACCTTTTTATTAAAGGGGTGGGAATGTTGGGTTAGGGTGGGGAGTTTCTGTGTCTGGGGTTTTTTGCCTTTTTTTTCAATATAAGCATGGTACAGACAAACTAGCAGGACCACAATGTTGATCTTTTGTGGTTTTTTATCAATATTTATTAGCGGTTCACAGGCAAGATTGTAATCTTGATGAAATTGTAGATACTTCCTAAGTAATGTAAAATACATTAAATAGTAAGTACTTTTTTTAACCATATAGAAGACTGGATGGACTTAGGGGTAAGTATTCATAGGCAGAAAATAACATGAATTTCATGTGGAACTTTGTTATTTTTTAAGGCTAATTAAACCTGTATGGACAAAATTACAGACAAGTTTTAATTCATCTATACAACTCATTTCATTCAAAAAGGAAAAAAAAAACCTAAATAGCAAAAGCCCAGTTCATGGGTTTTGAAGTATAAATTGATCTTCATCTTTCAGTCAGTGAATCCATGCACTAGGATCTTGTAGCATCTTTCTTGAGAATTCTCCTATTTGTATGTACTGACCATGAAAGAGAAAAGCCACCACCAGTCTCACATGCAGCAAGCTCAGAATCAAACAGACATCAGTATTTTCTTTCTGATCTCGCCTTACAAAGCAAAGATCATTCTATACTTAAATGATTTGATTAAGATTGGCCCTTTGGCAACATGATGTGAAGAGATTATCTGGGATTTGCTTTGAGAGAGAAGATTGTCTAATGAGTAGGTTATTGAATGAATCACAGTAGCATTTAGTACTAATAATGGATTTAAACCCTGAGTCACTCAGAAAAAGCAGAGAATACCACTTCCACCTCAAGTAAATCTGCATATGAATTTAATATTCTGAGATTTCCTGACAGCATATATTTTGATTTACTTCTGTGTAAAAAAAAACGACCCAAATCTTGGTAAGACTAATTAAAAGTTCCCAATATTTGCAACAAAAAAATATTGTATTTATCTTATTCAAACTTCATTCACAAATGGTAATTTACAGAGAGATATTTTGCAAGGTATAAAAGATGTTACACTTAATTTTAAATTATTTCTGAATTCATTTCTGTCGTCACCTTTAAAAAATATGCATAAGGAAGTGCTATAAGCATATGATCTGACTGCTTTTGGTGGCAGGTGCTGTTCTGATGGAAACACAAACCTGAGGGCACATTGAATATTCTGCGCTGAGGCTCTCTGTAAGCCACTCAGAAAAGTAGTTTGAAGGTCACAAGTACATCGCATGAAGAATTAACCCACATTCAGAGGTAAAAGTGACAGTTGTTCCTGGTCTGCCCTAAATACAAGCACAGGTGGCTAATATCAGAAACAGAAGGAAAAAGCCTTTTTATTTTAGATTTCTTCTTGCAATGCTTGCTTGCATTTCACTTGATGTTTATGTCTTTCTCCATAATTTTCTGTATGGCTGTGTTGAGAACACAAAAACTAATCCTTTTTTTGTGATATTTAAGAGAGAAAAAAATCTATGTTGATGGCATATATTAACCTGCTGAATACATGTAGAAACCTACTGAAATAACTGCCATTTTTATCTTTAATTTTAATATTAGTTTTTTTCTATTTCTCTGTGATAGGCAGTTAATTAACAAAGGCCCAATGTCAGACCATATTGAAAACCAGCAGTTACTGTTTCCAAGTTTATTTAAAAAAAAAAATTAAAATATGGCTGGCATTTTGTTTGCTTTTATTTCTATCAATAATTTTAACTCAATAAAAAATTACAAACAGAATTTTCCAGTAAATTCTTTAGTACTAGTTCATCTATTTGGTTTAAAGAGATTTACACATCTTTCTCTAAATTTGTTTGCCAGTTATTCTTGGGCATGACCAAAGACAAAGTGAGCCTGAGCCTCAGTGAGAGACTTCATTATCTAGTTATTTGCCATTATCTAGTAATATCAATAACAAAAATGTACTCCATTTCTGTAAAATTTCCTTCCACAGCAAAACTTCCTTTCTCTGCATTCTATCAGTGTCCAAAAGGTAAAGAGACTTAATCTGTTTAGGAATGGAGGAACAGAAGGATACCTGACTTTTGAGAGAGAATTCAGCTAGTCATCAGAAATTACCCAATAAGAGCAATGGGGTTGAGACAGCATCACCTCAGGGACTTCCTCAAAGATCTCTTTGCCAGAAGACCTTTGTCCTTTTAGTTTTTGGAATTAATGGAGGCATTTGAGCAGTCATTTCCCAATTAAGCTATTTAACACAAGCAGGGATCACACTGCACCTGTTGTAAATTTGCTGCTGTTGGGTTTTTTCTGTTAGTTTTTTGGTTGTTTTTTTCTGGTTTTTTGGTTGTTTGGGTTTTTTTTTAACTATAGAAGATGAAAGTTGTAGATGCAAGAACCTAGGGCTTATTTTAAATCTGGAAAACTCAATATTGTGCCATCTCTACAGTCATGAAGGTAAGCCCTTGCATGAGTGGGAGTGCAGATACTGCAGTGATCATTTCTGTTAACAGTCTTACTCTTTCCATTAGTTTGTAATGACATAGCATCTACTTCTGTCTAATAAAGTTTTCAGGACATCTTAAAACCTGAGGACATTTAGGTATCTGAAAGGCCTCTAACCATATCAAGCTTCATATGCTTTTACAAGTAAACTTTTACCCATGAAAATGCTGAAACATCTGATAACCCACCTAGGGTATTCTGCAACCTTCCCACGCCATAGAATTTAACAAGGGCTACGAGAAGGATAGTTTTAATATGTTTCTACAGAATTACTCCCAATAATGTATGGAATCGACCAGAGAATAATTTTCTTTCTCTAGTTTTTAAATCCAAACTTAGAAAGTTCTGTTATATTCTGCACACACTTTCCTAGTATGTTTCAAAGATAATAAAAAGAAAGTAGGAAAAAATATCACTTTCTACTAGATTCTATACTGCTTTCTCATAAAATTAAAAATATGGCAAACAAATTATTTCAAAAAAGAAGCCTTCTGAAGGATCACTAATATTCACCAAAGCCCTGAGGATAAAACCCATCAAACCATAAAGAATAAAAGTCATCTTGCATTAAGAAGACTGCCCTGGAGAAAAGATAAATTAATTTGATGCACTCTGAATTAGTCAGATTTTGGTGTTTGTTGAATTGGGGAAAATATAGCAGATTGGGTATTTGAGAATGCAGTATTTCCATGATAGGAGAATGGCAAAGTACACATATATGATTTTAAGAGGGATGGAATTATCCTGTACAACCTCAGAAGACACAAAAGAGCAAGGGTCACCAATTTTCTTTTACCATCTGATAAGAGCTGCCTATGATGAAAGTGTTCTTAACTTTTAGTCCCCTTCCTATACACCACATGCATTAGAGAGATATATCTAAAATGCTCCTATGGGAAGGTTAACATTTACTTATTTAATATTGTGTGCTAAGAATATCAAGTAAATCGGTCCCTGGAGCAAAAAGGATTAAAGTTCACAAAAGTGGTAGTTCATGGGAGAGAAGCCATGAACAGCTCTCTCAAAGGTTTCCCTTTGTTGGAGTCATGTAAAGCAACTTAGTGTATGGATGGATTTGTCTCAGTTTGGAGTGACCTTAATGCAGGATATTTCTAGTTTAGTGATGTGAAATGTACACAGAAAAACAAGCAGGAAGGGAAAAAACTCCAAAGGTAAAATTTTACCAGAAATATTTAGGTTTGATATTAGAAAATAACTTTCTAATCACTGGAATAATCAACCTGAGGAAAAAAAATTCTCTATCAATCACTGTACATTGAGATTAGACAGGACGATTCACATGAGCAGTCTGGGAAAGAAAGCAGGTAAGATCACTTCTCAGTATGTTCCATAGCCCAATTTTCCATAATCCTGAGTTAAAGACTAGTAGCCTGACCTCTCTTCTGTAGGTGCTTAACTTTCACTAGCCACAGATCTGTAAGAGGCTTTGTGGAGAATGAGCCTTCTATAGAGCAATGCAAGCTTTAAAGCATTCTCAGGGGCCCAAGATTTTTATTCAGCTCTAAACTATCTGAGAAGATGCAAATTAAGAATCTTTGGAAAGGAAGAGAATGCAGATATATGATGCAGAAAAAGATGAGGGACAATGAGGAAAGTAGAAAAGCAACAGTGTTCTATTACCTTTTTAAACAGTGCTATTTAAAACGCTCTGATGGCAGAGATTGTTTCCTAATGTGTGTTTAAACAGTAATTCCTCCAGTGTTGGTAGTTTCAGTTTGGATCCCAACACAGGTTTTTTTTTAATATAATCCAATAACCATGATATAACCAGTAAAAAAATAGGCACTTATAGTTTGGTTTAAAGGGAGTAGTTCTGTGGGGTTCAGTTCCTACACTGTAATTTTTGTTTTGATTGGCAAAAATGCATCCATATATTTTGGTATAGGTTTAATATGATAAAAGTTTCCCTTTTTATCCATCAGTGCATCTCATTTCTGAATATGTTCTTAGAAGAGTGCCTATTTTCTTTAGTTTAATCGAAAAATTATTTTCCTGGAGCAGACATAGTTCTTCCAGTCAAATATCAATTGTTGTCAAAATAGGAGAACTACTTACAAGTACATTTACTTCCAACTTCATATTTCTTAATGCTTCACTGTTTTAACTTTTGAGTTGTGTCTCTGGAGCCCTGTTCCTCTGTAAATAATGGAAATGAAAATTGCTACATGAACAAATTGAAATATTTCTTTTTTTAGTTTCTTACTCCAATTTGCTGGCAAATGAAGTGATGCTTCCATTAATTTCTTCTTTTCCTAGGTGTCTTAAAGTGACAGATTATGAGAAGGATAGTCAACAAACTGCATGAATACTTGTTCCTCTGCCAAAAAGAAAAAATCATAAAGGAAGATGAAGCTTTAAAGAAGAGGTATGAAGTATAAGATACAGGGAAATTGCTGCCAGGGCAGTAGTAGCAGGTAGACTATTTATAAAAGTATTAATGGATAACCAAGTAAGGTGCACTTGAATAGCAGCACATACTTGAATAGCTGTCATTCCAGAAAACAGTAGATGCTTCACGTTTCGCTTTCTTTCAACTTACTTGGTTGACATTTTTCATGTGTTCTGGTTCTCACAAGTTTCCCCAGAACAATTCAAAATGGTAAAGATTTCTTCTTTTCTCACTGAAAGGCTTTCTTTGCGCTTCTGCAAAAGACCATACTAATAAATAGATATGCCTACTTGCTCCCCTTAGACCAACAAATTTATTCCTGTGCTAATTGTGCTCCACCTCTTTTAAATTTTTTTTTTTTTTAATAACTGCTAATTTAAGGTTAAAAATGCTTTTGGCTGGTGCAGTCTACTATCATTGTCCAAAATAGAATCATAGAATAGTTTAGGTTGGAAGAACCTTTAAAGGTCATCTAGTCTAACACCTCTGAAATAAGCAGGGACATCTTCAGCTACATCAGGTTGTTCTGAGAATAAACTATCTGATTTTCTTTTGATGACATAAAATGCAGACAGATCAGGAAACTGACAAGTTCTTAGAGAACTTTTTCTACATCAGTACCAGCACAAAGTGTAGTTTCTCCAACTTTGCTTTAGATGATCAAAGGTATCAACTTCTGTGTTTAAAGAGACACCAAAACACCAAGAAACTCCTGATTAGTGCAGCAGGAGACAATATATTTAGGACTGAGAGTTACAACTCCCAGTAAACATTTCAGATTGACCATCACAGAAAGTCTTATGATGCATCACAGAATAAACGTTTCAAATATAACATCTGTACAAGCATTTCTGTCATCCATTATTAATATTCTCCCAGGTTAAGAAGGTAGTACAGCTTGGCCATTCAATCTTTCTCTAGCACACTAATACTTTCAGCCTGGGTGAAAATTCACACCGATGATGAAGACAGACTTGATGCTGTAGGAGACACTGTCAGGAAGAAATAGGCTGAGATGACAGGTTATTTAATACAGCATCCTGGTTAGCTGTCTGGTACCCCTCCTGTCGACATGATTGCTGTATGTCCTTTGTAGGTTATAACTGCTTGAGACAACTCCTGACACATAAAACTTGCTTTTCTAGCAGCTTGCATTTCATGTAGGTACTCACACACAAAAATAAGAGCAAAGAAAATGTAAAATGCTTCCTGTGTTGGTAGTATATTGCATGTTCTCTACCATATTTATGGCTCATTTCTTTCCTTCCCTGTGAAAAATTTTGTACTCATTTTTCATTCATATAATGGAAGAGAATAAGTGCTTTGGATGACCCCAATTTTACTTGACAAGAAAAGAACATTTCTTTCCTTTTCAAACATCTTGAGAGAAAACAACAAAATAGCAAGATGAGACTTGGATTAAGCTCTCCAGTTAGGATCAATCCAGTTTATCCAGTTATTTAATTTAGGCAATAATTGCCTGAATACTATATTCATGCCGAATAAGGAAGATAGACATTTGCTTCCTTGCTATTTTCAGACACCTGAACCTCCATTTTCTATTTCCTAGTAAAAGTAACTTCAAGGCTTTAAGTAATATTGTTGTGGGTTATTTTGTCTTTGATAAATCTCTTTCAGTCTATTCTTACTGGATAACTGAATATAGCCAGTGACTAAAAGTTTAAGTTATTTATATCCTTCTTCCCAATCTAGTCAGTAATTTCAGAATTCTTTTTAGAAATAGAAGCAGAAGAGATTGAAAGCAAGCTTTCTCAGAGTACCCTGGAACACTCATAAAAGTGAATTACGTGTCTTCAAATATTTGTGCTACATTGCCAAAGGAAGAAAGTGGCAAGTAACACCATGTTTTAGGTCTGTGAACTTAGCTTATTTCCTGTTTATTTCAGAGTACTGTTGCATCCAATCAATTTTTCAAGCTGCTTCAGCTGCTTAAAGAACTCATTCTTCAACTACCACACTTTACATCCCCATTTTTGTCTTCCTGACCCTGTTGTGCTAAGTGCCATCAAATCTGGGGGGAAAAAAATCCACCATCTACAATAATGCAACCCCTAACATCCAAAAACTACACCACCATAACCAATAAAAACGATAATTTTACCAAGGAAAGAGAAGTGTTCCTGACTGAGATGTTATTCTGTACTTTGCAGATGAACTCTGCCTCTCCCAGGGAACAAAATGTAAGGAGGAAAAATGATGCTGGGTGATGTGCTTTTAATAGGTCACAATGAAATGCCAAATGGGTGAGATGGACCAAGGAGAAAGTCTGAGGTCAAAAAAGAAGATAATAATGTGTTTGGCATGAGTGGGTGGAGAAAAAACAATGTAATCATATGGAAAAATGAGCTGCAATAATAGGGTTGCTACTAGGTGGTGAAGAGTACTGTATCTATTTTACTCCATAGAAGAAAGAGATGCAGTCACTGTTCTCCCCATCCATTCTTTCCTTTCCAAACTTCCCAATCTGTAGGGTAGGGCAGGGCACAGCAGGGCAAGGTAAAGTGAGGAAGGGTGTCTGTCAGACAAAAAGATGACACAGTGTAACCTCTTTACCAAGAAGATGTTCCTGGGGTGTCTATGTGATGCTTAGATGGCACCTTAGTTTCTTCATGAATATAGAGTTAAAAGAGAATTAATTCCTCCCCTCCTCCCATGTCTTGTTTTTATCAAAACAATACCTGAGTAAAGGCAAAGAGAAGAATGATCTGTATCAGAGAGGTCCTTTTTATAGTGATCCATGTCACCCTTATTTTTCAGGTGAGAATCACATGACAGTCCATGGAGTCAAGTTTATTGTGATTTTGAACATCTGTTTCTCACAAATGTAGTGATAATTTTCAAAATTTGTAGTAAAGATAATAAACGTTCAGAATTTTAACCATTGTCCCATAGGACAATCATTAACATCACACCTTAAACATATTTCAAATCTGCCTTTGTTGCTCTATTTCCTCTTCAAGTGTAATAAACCAAGCATGATAAATGTTACCTCTAAATCCAAGGGCATACTAACTACTGTCTTCTCTTCTGTGGCATATTGGATGCAAATCCTGTTAGAGGCAAGAGGGAACTATTAAACAGAACTAAGAATTTACTGTAAGTTTAAAAAGTCTTTAAATTACAATTAAAACACAAGTTATGATTAGTCCAGTTATGACAGTACTATTATTTAAAGTACAAATTAATGCAGAAAAGCCTCATTAGAAATACCCTTAAAAGCATTGTAAAAGAACATTTATGAGTCTCTTTCTCTTGTGTGATTTTCACCTTTCCATTTTCCCTTTCCATTTTCCCATTTTCACCTTTCAAGACTGATGGTTTCAGTCTTTCTTAGGAAGAAGAGGGGGAAGGTTCTGGGTGTCCTTGGTGTAAGAACTGTTGTTGTTTCCGACAAATTATTGTCATCCTGAGATACTTGTGGGGAGGGGTCTCCTCTCCCTTAGTCTTGTGTCACTTTGAAACCTTCTTTCAATACAACACAGTCTTACCATCAGTTCCACGTTGTCAGTGCTATGAAGGACTGCTGTTTTTCACCCTCTGCTTCCCAGCATTGTGTGACCGGTGCTGTACTGGGAATCACAGAGAAAAGCCAAACCAGGACAGTCCATAGGCACTGCTGATAAACCAGTCTGAACCCAGCTGTGGCTAGTGAGCCCAAAAGAGCCTTGAGCCCCTGTGCTGCTGGGGAGCGCAAAGCCTGCAGGCTTTCTCTAGTCACGTCAAATAGCGTTTGCTGGGCTACACTGTGAGCTCCTGATAGAGTATCACTTGAGAGAGAATTGGCTAGCAGAATGCAGAACTCTGGCAAGTTCCTTGTAGCAAGACAGCCACTTCAGCACTTCTCCAGCTAAGAAGCGCACAGAAGTAGTTGGGATTTGTATGGTTGTTGAATATTATGTTTCAGCTCCTCCTGTAAAGCTGACTGAAAATGTAGGTTAGCACTTTTGCTGTTGCCGACTTTTTTTGGTCCTTGGGATTTTCTTGGTAGCACAATTTTTTCGTCTGCATTATGTCTGATAAGATAGAACAAGCGACGTCTAAGACAGGGGTCACGCTCCTCCGAGTTGCAACAGTTAATGTGAACTGTCAGCCTGCAGCTGTTACGTTAGCACTGCTTTTGGCAGAACAAATCTTCAGTTAATGCATAGAGTATAAGGGTTTGAGAGGTTTAGAGGACAGCCAGTAGAGAATTTAAACTTATTTTACTTTCTACTATGATGTTTTAGCTTAAGTGTCAGATCAATAAAGTTTTATAAAGCATTGCATATAAGGTGAACATTAAATAGCTGTTATTCTTCCTTTGAAAATGAAGATTTTGGTTCCAATAATTATTTGAAAATAAATATATTTCCCTACTGAATAGTTAATATGAATTTATTTAAACCTTTACATTTGGTTTTTGTCTTTTTCTTCTTTTTTTCCTTTAAAAAAATATTTAGAAATACTTCCCAATGGCAGCTGAGGTTGTTGAAATTTGTAAAAAATTTATTTCTTTCCTGTTTCTAAGGTTGCTAGGTAGCTTATGTTCCTTACTTTTTACTTGCAATGTTTCTTCACATTGGGGCAATAGAAGCAGAAGTTCAGAGATGCTCCTTGAAATTTTTAAGTGATTCATCACTGAAAGTGAGCAACAATCAACGAGTGTGTGAGAACCAGGGTGACACCCAAGACAGCAGGTATTGCAGACTCCCACCTCAGATGTTTCACCTGACTCACTGTCTTCCTTAGGAAGGGAAAACAAGAAAGAATAAAGCCTGTCTGCTCCTCACTCCAGCTTCAGAACAGGAAAATAAGTAAGCTTTTACCCCTGAGTAAAGAAATGTCGGGCTCTTTAGTGTATGGCTATGGAAAATATCAGACTGGTACTTTCTGGAGCAGAAGACAACACTCCTTTTCTTCTCCAACTGTACCCTCTGTATATGAAACTCTGCCAAAACAGCAGGACTTTTTTCCTGTAGTAAACACTTAAGTCTTATTTTGAGAACTACAACAGTATATCACAAAGGACAAAGCTATTTTTTTTCACAGAAATGAGAGCTATGTTCACTATTTGTGAATTACTTTTTAAACTTGAGCTACTATGTCTAGAAGGCAAGTTAAAAGTCATAAAAACAAGACTGAGTATTTCATGAAAATTGGATTTAAGTATTTGTGCTGGTGGGTTGTTTAGGATGTTGAATGTAGCTGCTAGGCTACATAAAAAGCTTTTTTTCAATACTTTGTTTAGGCTATATTTTTATAAATTGCAAAAAAAAGGGATGGCAATATGAAGAATTTTGTGTCCAATTGCAGTCTACACAGATCAAAGCTAGAAGTCACATCAACTTCTTAAATTAATGGGCGAGAAGTATTACTTGAAAGGAGAAACATTGTACCATAAAAAAAGATATAAGCATAAACAGCTAATTACTGTAGATTCTAGAAAGCAAAAAATGTTTCAGAGGATGATGCACATAAGAGACTCAGAACTGCACAGGAGCCTACCAACAGCACTGACATAAAAGGCATCAAATGCAGAAATTAGGTGGATGCTTATAAACAGAGAAAATTGGTTCTACGTATAGTAGTGAGTCTTTCGCAGTGATTCACACACTTAATGTTGGCTTTGTTCCTTCTGGGGTTTGAGGAAAATATATAAAACTCATTCTCTGCATTTTTAAACCCTAAATTTTTGATCTGATTTTCTTTTCCCCTTAAGATTTTTCACATATATTGTTGAAAAGAATCCATATAGACTTTTTAATCTTCCATATGGTTTTTTGGGGTTTTTTTTATTCTCACCTAGACATAATTTTCTACATTTTGTAGTACTGCCTTTGGCCCTGATTTTCTTTTCACAGGAAACTTGTTTTCCTCTCACATGTTAACCTAGTGTTTCCTTAGGGCATTCAGTTTTGGTTTATTGGCTTGGAGAGAAATCTGTAAATATTACAAAAGTATTTCATATGCGAGGAATTGTTTCCTTACGAACTGAAAAAGTGGCAATTATGTGGTTTTAGCTTATTTATATACATCTGAAATGAGTTAATGTTTAGTCCAACTCTGTGGCCCTAGTATTTTCTTTAAATGTAAGACAACATTATTCAGTATCACCTGCAGTTTTTTTCTTCCCGGAGTAGCATTTTATCTCCAGAACAAATGGGAACATTTTAAAGGCATATTCTCCAACATATCATCAATAACAGGAGCTAGTTTTAAGTATCAATCTTTTCTTAATATTAATTGCCTTCCCTGGTGCAAGTAATTTGAGAACATGAAGGCCAGTGGCACTCCTACTTTTACTTGTAAAATAATCCAGAATGTAAACCAAAGGCAAAAGAAAGCTATTCACTCTGATTCAACTTATTTTTACTCCATTTGGTAACAAAGGAAGAAAACAAGTGGGCACCATACCATGCTGATCCATCCAGGAAAGATATTAATTTGATTGTATAGCATTGTAACTTCCTTTAATAGTATGTTCAGAATTTTGACTTGACTAAAATGACTGTGTAAACTGCTTAAAGAGTGCACCTTACCAAGGCTGGGTCAGTAATTTCATGTAAAAATTGAAGTACTGTCACTTTAGTTATATTTCATTGCAGTCACACAACCTGATATTTTGCTGAGAAATAAAAAATGAGTGGTTCTTTGTCAAGAATATTAGTCTCTCCAAAAATCACTGCAATTTGAAAAAATTGGAAAGGAAATAAATGAACAGTTATCTAATCCATCTACTACCGTCTCAGAACTGCTCATTGTAATGTTTTTAGGTTTTTGTTCAGTTTTGTTTTAAAAGCTCCGTACAACATGGCTTCCACCATTTCCATGGGGAGGCCATTCAATTTAGAAAAGAAATAATGACAGCTCTTAAGTGGGTTCCCCCCGCCCCCAGCCTTAATTTAGGCTCACTGAATGATCTGCTTCCTTTGGGCATATTTGCTCAAGGTGACATTGGAGAACATTGCAAAGTGAGCACACAGCCTTAAAATATGCAGGCTAAAAATTCCACCCAAATCCACTGAAATTTAAAGCAGTTACTGCCCTGCATGGAGTTAGTCCTGGATTGTGTATTTTAAAGTGCATCCCTCTGGTAAAAGATCCTGGCATTCACACATGCAGGACTCTCACTCTGTAAACTAATAAAAAGAAAAAGAAAACTCCGTATTATTAACATCTTTAATAACTGTCACAGAAGCTGAAGCTTGCAAACTGTGAGAGCGTGCATGTTGTGTTTTGCTGGTTTTGGATAATGGTATGTCAGACATACTGTTTCATCCTCTTCTTTTGAGTCTTTTAACTTGATTGTGCACACTTTTTTTCCATTACTTTATTTCTGATGGCAGATCAGAGTTGTTACTCTCTGACCTGTCCTGGTTGCCCTGCATTTCCCAGCCAGTCACATCTGCATATAGAAATTCTGCCATCTCCCTGAAAATGACCCAAAAGATGTTTTAGTCTTTGTCTGTTCCACTACATCAGCAGTACCCAGGGAATGTTTTGGGGCCTGGTATTCAGTCATCCATAAGGCAAAATTTACAGAGCAATCTCTGACTACTTGTGAAGACTCTTCCCTTCTCTTTCAATACCCATTATCTGCTGCTAAAGTTTTGACTTTTGTTTCTATCAGTGCTGACAGCCTTTATTGCCTTCTCAAGGTGCACTACACAAATGCTTCTGTATGTTTCCTCAGGCAGCCACTCACACTTGTGAATCTCACTGTGAGCCTCAGCAAAGCCAGCTCTCTGTTGTCTTCTGAATTTCTTAAATTTCTCCTCCGTAACATAGCCAGAGGAATAAAAAGAAAATAATAGAGCAAAATAGGATAAACCAAAGAGCAGGTAGACAGTTTTTGTGCTGAGATGATTGCGCACTATACCGTTCCCTGGTACATAATACTTACTTTTCCTTCCCTTTTGAAAGCATCAATTTCATTTATTGTCTCTGCTCTGAGGGGTCATGGCCCTCCATCTCAGATAAGGGCTTTGCCTTACTATAAATAATAAGCCAAACTTCTATGACCATGGATGGCATAAGGGATTGTCATGTCACAACCTTCTTAAAAAGAAAAGCTACCTTTTTTTTTTTTTTTTTTTTTTTCCTGCTACAGGTACACACAAGGAGATAGAAAAATGTTATACTTCTGAAATGATCTGTGCATATCCATATCTTGGCTGCTTGGTCATCTGAGGAATCAGGAATAAAATGTATATTTACATATACACAGGACTTTCACTGATAACAAAATACATAACAGGTGCCTAAAGATTCAAAACCATTAGATTCAAATAGGTTTTGTTTTCACTAGAAAGCATTACATTTCAACAACTCTACTTAAAATACGTGTTTTTTTAATTGTACGAATCATCAAGTTGCAACATTTTTGGAATGCTAAACCATCTTAATTTGGCATTATTAAAATGAAAAAAAAACTAGCTTGTCAATTATAAATGAGTGAAAGAATTTTAATGAAAAGAAACATACACAAAAGAAAAAAATTGCTTGGAAAATATGTAATTTGATATGATTTTTCTTTATTTATTAATGTTTCTTTTCAAAATATTGATCTTTTGCTAATTAAAAATATCCAAGATAGAGAGTTTCTTATCTAAATGACATGGGAAGGAAAAGCAAGAAAAACAAACTCTAAAAGAACCTAATATTAATTTTATCAAGAACAGCCTTGTAGCACTTTTTCAAATTTTTGCATGTTTCTTTCTATTTATATATTTATTTTTATTAGACATGGATTTCATATTTTATTGCTATTATTATACATTCGCATGTAGCTGTATGTAGTTCTGTTACTGAAAATACATAGGGAAAAATCTTTAGGATAAATGGGCAACAGCAGATGAAACAGAAATCTTCAAATTCACTGTAATTCTTGAGAAATAAATGTATAGCGAGAACGTAAATTAGTTCCCATTAGCTAATCAGCAGACAGGGATTTGAATAAATGAGCAAAAAAAATTATATGGCATTCCCAAGTCTCCACATTTTATCTGTGTTCCATGATTGGCTGAGACAAATCAATTTCAGTAGAATAATTAAAACCTACATGGCCTAAAGGGAACAGTTAGACATTTAAGAAGATAGTAAATGTTCCTTATCATAATAAGTCAGAAAAATACATTCAATTAGTATATTAAAATATTATTCATTGCCACAGTATATTTTAATCAGTTGAACAGGTGAAATATGCCTCAATCACATTTCAGTATTTTACACAAATATAGTTGATTACAAAGAAATAAACTTTCAGTAAAGGAAGAATAAAAAATAAAGCCTTCAGTGTATTTTGGAAAGCAACTTCTGAGATGTATTTTTCTTTTTCCCCTCCTTTTTTCTGGGCAAGGGCACCCAGAGCACCTGCCTGCTAATTCATCAGAGTGTTGTTAGACTGACTTCTATTTCTAAGCCTTTAAGACCAAATTTGAACCAAATAACCCAGTTCAGGAATCTTTCAATATTAAAGCAGACATTCGTTATATAAATCCTTCTTCATATGTGCTGATCATTACACAGTGTCATTCTGAATCTGGTTTCCTTTCAGTGCCCATGCATGTGTCTGCATGTGTATGAAGGCCACGGAAGAAATTCAGTGTTTCCTTGCAAGAAACTCCTGGTCAGTGCAAGAATTGTGGCTTAGGAGTGGTAATCTACAGTTCAATGTTCCCACTTAAAACCACTCCAAGCCATGTACTATTCATTCACTCCTCCTCCTCCTCCCTCTCCCCTGGGTTGTGCTGGAGAATTGGAGTCACAGAAGGTAAAGATCGTGGGTTGAGATGAGAAAAATTTAATGGAAACAGCAATGAAATAAGGAAATGAACTCTAATAGCAACATTATTAATAACAAAAGATTACAAGAGAGGCAAATTATTCACATGCAAATGCTCAGCACTACACCCCTCAGAGACTGACAACAGTGACCACATCCAGGCTATCCAGATCTGGAAGGGACTACTTTTCCCATTCCTGGAAAATTATGTGAGCTGGTATAGAATAAACTCTGGGTCCAAGACATGCCTGCTCCTGGTAACTGCACAGATTGACCCTGGCCTGGCCAGAACCAGGAAAGCAAGGTCTTTTAGATGCCAATTACATGATATTAAAAGGATACCAGTCTAGAAATTATTTAATCAAACATGTGACTTTCACTTATTGTGTGGTTTGTAGTTGCATTACAGGTATGCAAAGTGACTGTGACATTCCTAGACTGATCAAAGACCATGTGGAGAATTGCCAGTTTTCTTGGTTTTTTTTCTTCTGTGCCTCTTGTCTGCCATATAATTTATAAATATATACATTATAAATATTGAAGTCCTTTATAAATAAGACCATAGTGTATGCATGACTATACAACACAAAAGATTTGGAAGTAATAAATAATGCTAAAAAGTTTAAACAAGAATTTGCCCTGCTCTTGAACTTAAACTTTTATTACATGGAAAATGCATCCCAAATCTGTGTATCAGCTATTATTGTTATTTTCTTTAAAAGAAAATTACCTCTCTCTGAGTTCTGAAAGTCAATGTTCAATGTCACATGTGCTTACAGAACTGTAATCAGGAATGTATTTACACTAATTTAAAATTGCCATTTTCAGCGAAAAAGAAATCAATCTATACTAGTGTTGCTATTGTTTGTGTCTGTCATATCATCCAGTGTCAAATCAATTTTTGCTAGAAATGACCATGGGTTTCTGCCATGGTCATTTATGCCTATGCAGTATAAATGTAGGTAATTGCTACTTCAAGATTGACAGTTTGTGCTCAAAAAAAAATATATATAAAATATAGCTGCTGTAATGAAAGGTGTCCCTGTCCATGGCATGGGGGTTGGAACTAGAAGATTTTTAAGGTTCCCTTACACCCAGGTGATTCTAGGATTTAATGATTTAGAAAAATTATATAAATTATGAGTAGTCTTGTAAGATTTGCCCTACATGAAGAAGCCATTTTTTCCAATAGAAGCTGATTATATTTTAGGTTTCCAGATTTCTTTTTAAAGTGCTTACCCTGTTTCAGAAATGTAAGTGCTCTAAGTTTGTGAGTAGGTACCTACAAGGAAAAATAATTTTAAATACAGAAGTAAAATTTTGTACTGATGGGAATGGCTGCAGTTCCATGGATTTTGATGAAGCTGAAAACAGCTGAAAACAGCTGGGAATTAATTTCAGATATTTAATGACATTCTTGTTTAAAAGTCATTTAAAAACCTTAATGTATGAACTGTAAAAGAAATCTTAATATTTTTTAATAGCAAAAAAATACTACTAAAATTGTTCTAAGACTGTAGTGCATTGTCTGGCTGCCGTGTGCCTGCCCAGCTGCTCACCCATTCCCCCTCCACAATAGGATGGGGGGAAAGAATAGGATCAAAAAGCTCATGGGCTGAGATAAAGATAGGGAAATTCTATGCCAATTACTGTCAAGGGCAAAACAGATTGAACTTGAAGATTAATTTAATCTATTACCAATTAAAACTACAGTAAGACAGTGAGAAACAGAGACAAAATTGACGCCCCACACCCTGCTTCATACTAGGCTCAACTTAACTCCTTCATTCACAACTCGTCTACCTTCTTCCCCCATTCAAGCAGAGTGGTTTTTCAGAGAATGAGGGCTATGGTCAGTCCACAGCAGTTCCTCCTTCCTTCTCACGCTTTTCTTCCTGCTCCACTGTGGGTTCATCCCACAGGATGCAGTCCTGCACAAACTGTTCCGGCATAGTTCCTATCTACCAGATACACTCTTTCACAGACAGACTGCTCTGGCGTGAGTCCCCAAGAGGTCCTGTCAGAAAACCTTCTCCTGTGCAAGCCCTTCTCTTGTGTGACCACACCTCCTCCCAGAACCCTGGGCTGCAGCTTCTATAAGGGGACATTGATTTGCTGTGCTGTGGGTTTTTCCATGAGCTGCAGGGGGATATCTGTTCCAGTGTGTTCCTCCACGGGCTGCAAGGGGACAGCCAGTGTCACCATAGCATGCAGGAGAATCTCTGCTCTGGCACTTGGACCACCTCCTCCCCTTCCTTCTCCACTGACCTGGGTGTCTGCAGGGCTGTTTCCCTCACACTCATTCTCATTCATGAAACTCCCAGCTGATGCGCAGTGTTTTTACCCTTTCTTAAATATGTTTTCCCAGAGACATCCCCACGTCAGCTGAGGGGTTCTGCCAAGCCCTGCGGTGATTGTGTTGGAGGTGACTGGAACTGGCTGCATTGGACATGAAGAAGCCCCTGTCCTGTTCTCACAAAGGCATCCCTGCTGCCCCATTCAAATGCCATGTGCTGCAAAAAAGAAACCACCTGTAAAAAAGACTCCTGCTCTTCCTGCAGTATCTACTGGAGGAAAAAAACCAAACAACAAAACAAAACAAAGAAACAAACAAAAAAAACCCAGCCAAGTAATTAATCTATAATTATTTTTCTGAACTTGAAAATGTGGGAGATGCACATTTGCAACTCAGTGGGCTTATATATACCTGCTCTTTTTGCTGGTGCAGGTTTCATAACACAGGGAGCTGGTGTCCACAAAGCCTTTTGTATTTTGCTTTACCTAATAAATCAGAGCCCTTTTTATAATTTCTTGAAATATAGTTAAGTTAGTAAACACATCTCTCATTTACAGTAATTCTAGAAAGAGGCATCAGAAAAAAATCAGTAGGAAGAAACAACAGATATTAAGGAGGATGACCTGATTTCATAGAGAAGGTAAGAATCTCTTTTACTAAAATGTGATGTTCTCAAAAGTATGTCCTTTGCAACTTGGTTCCAAAAAGTAGTATGTAGCAGGTACTTTGAATGGAGATGTGATGACTGATGGGCTTTACATACTGTTTGAAATTAAGGTTTTTGCCTTTATGCATCAAATTTAGGAGACTGACTTCCTCTTAATAATCAGAAACCTAATGTGTTGTCGTTTAAAAATTAAAAATCAAAATCCTTTTGATTGATGTTGCTTTTAATTTAGTTAGAGCCATAAATCATCCTATGACTTTCTGTGAAGGATGTTGTATAAACGTTTTGTATTCATGACTAGGTCACAAAGTGACCCTGTGCCTTGGTCTCTTGGCTGCCATTTTTTTCACATGAAATATGATGTAATGAAATTGTTCTCAGAGTATATGTACGGTGAATACAGATGCCTTATGCCTGATTTTCATTTTTTTACAGTAAGCACAATATCCAGAATTACTCTTGATGTTCAGACATTATTGTGTTGCTGTAGAGGAAATGGTACCTGTAATTTGGTCCATGGTTACAATAGCATGTAATTTGAATTTAAATAATTAAATCCTATGAGTGGGGAATTAATGTGTGAAGATTGATGTACTCCTTTAGAGAGATGTACTCCTTCTTCACAATGAAGATTCATCCAAAATCTGAGGAAAGCCACATTTTCCTTTGGAAAACAAACAAAAAAAAATTAATAGAACTCACAGGAAAAAAGAGAGAGAGAAAGTAAATTCCAGCTCATAAGTATCAAGCACCTCTTACTAATGTCAAGAACTTTTATTAATAATCATAAATATTCCATGGTCAACTTTGTCAGCCAATTTTCAGTTTAAAGCATAGCCAAAAATAAATACTCAGTAGCATTAGTTAAAAAAAAACCCCTCCACAATATACACATTTCTCTTATTGCAGTTCCATTTTCACTTCCCTTCTATTAAGGTGTTTTTTCTGTTTATGAGTCAAAGCTTAAAACTGTGCTGACCTGTATGGCTCTTCAGTGGAGTGGTTAAGAGGTTTGTAAGGGACTGGTTTTTGAAACTTAGTCATTTCTGGTTTTTGCTCTGACAGTGTAAATGTTAGGCTGAAACTGTGTCTTTAGTCAGAACTGCAAGGGTAACCACATTAGATGTGATAACTAGAACATCTAGTCTGGTCTCTTCTCTCAGATAACAATAAAAAGAAAAAAATATGTACAAAAAAGAAATAATAATCAAATTTTCTGAGCAATCACAAATGAACTGACCTTATGGTGTAAGAAATTCTTCTTAACATTCTTCTGGACATTTAGACTGTAGTATGCCTTAAAGGATAGGAAACACTCTTTAATCATATATATATATAAAGCCTTTGCAATATAAAATGAATGGTCATGTTATCTTTCTAAATATTTTTTATCCTGTTTTTTAATAAAGCATTCATTGCATATTATTCTTATAGATTAAGTTGAATGAAGTAATGAAAATCTAATTCATCAACACAAAATAAAGATGAATTAAATAAGTCAGGTGAGAAGATGTATTTTTTCATCTTTTCATGGATGCAGACGAATATTTGCCTTCTTATTCATTGCTTTTTTTCCAAATAGGATATCTCTCATTGGGTTGTTGTCACGTAAGGGTGGCTGCAATATACAGTCAGATTACATCCTGTCTCTACCTCTATAAGCAGGGAAATATGATAAGATAAAAGAAAAAAGAAACAAAGAAATCACCCTGAGGGTGGTTGAACACAAGGACACATTGCTCACTAAGGTTGTGGATTCTGTCTTTGAAGATACTCACAGCTTGACTGAACAAGGCCCTGAGCAACCTGACCTAACTGGACCTGCTTGGCGCAGGATGTTGGACTAGCTGACCTCCAGAGGTGCCCTCCTGCCTAAATTATTACATGAATCAGTGATTCCATACCTGGCCTCATGGCTCCATCCCGATTCCAGAGGAAAGCATGCAGACGTAGATCTTCTATATATTATTTATCAGAAATTGCAGGTTGTATTTCTCAGCTCTACTTTCTATTTCATCCACACAGAGGAATATATTCTATGAAATTTTGAACTATATCAGTTTCTACATTTGAAAGGGTTTTGTTTACTAAACAAGTATTAATGCCTAAACTAGCCAGATACATTTGAAGTCCTTGCCAAATGGGGAGAAAATACTGACTGTCATATTGCAAAGCTTTTCCTGAGTAACCAAAGATTAGAAACAGAATACATTCAGATTACTGGAGAAATAACTGCTAGAAATGTATATTTTAAGCAAATTATTTGCTGGGGTTTTTTTTCACTTCAATGTGCTCTTCCTATTCTCCCTTACTTCACTCCCTTACTACGGCTTCCAGATAATTTTAGGGACCACAACTCGTGGAAACCTATGTCTCTTCCAGGAAAACAATTCTAATGTCATTGCCACTCTCTTCCTTAATATTATTATGAATACGTGACATAACAACAGTAGTTAGGAATGTTCAGTGTCTTTTGAAATAGGGTCATATTTACTCAAGGGCCAATGTCAGATTGATCTTAATCTTTTCCAAAGTGCACCTTTTCATACTTTTTAAAATAGAAAATAACCCTGACTGAGAAATACATGAGGAATACTCTCTATCAACTCCTCTTTTCAATTCTTTAGAATAAAAAAAAAAAAAAAAGGAAAGAAAAAAAAGAAGTCCTACTTTTCCCCCTTCACATCTTAATGATAATATCCACATTTTATATTTTATTAGGTAAGGGTGCCATATTAACGCAGCTAATTTGTTTTTACAACTTCTAAAATTAACTGTCATTGTACTTATTCTTTTCTTCATGTTAACCTCATCGTTGTGTCTAATCTTCTGTATATTTATTGAGTCAACATTCTTTGTTCTTTGAGTCTCTGTACTCTCATGATTGTTTTAATATTTTTTAGAAATTAAAGGGAAGAAGTGACAAAAGTACCTACAAAGCTTAAATGAATAAGACGTTCTGTTTTGCCTGATAATCCTTCCCAGTTCTTCTAGTCCTCCCTTTTAGAATTTTTTTTTTCTCTAACTGTAATAAATAGGATATGGTTTAGCTATGTTTTCGAATATATATGTGATGCTTTCTGTGAACCTTGTGATTGTTTCAAGATTCTGCTTTCAGCTATTCTGAAAAAGCTCCTATTTAACAGGTTTTGCTTCTTGGAAACATATCACTAGTACTTACCTTTCAGACTAGAATAAATTTTTTAAGTCTGTCCATTGCATCTCCTGAAGTATTCTGTACAGAGCTTCCAGGACTGTTTTCTACTTCCACTAAATCAAGGACTTTTTACACTCCATAAAAGATATACTTGCAGCTGTCCTCTTCAGGACCTGACTTACCATCTCCAGATGACCCATGACTGATAAATTACTTATGAATCCTGCTAGCTGTCATGATTTGTTAGCGTCCAAAGGCCCTTTTATTCTCTTACCAAACACTTTCATGAAGACTTTGTTGTAGGACACTAAAAATAAGCTATTGAAAGTGCAGCTTTTTGAGTTCCTTGGCATTTCTTAATTAAAAACAATGTCTTTGAATTTCTGTAACACCCACATATTTACATACTGCATATGTTGCAGTCTTACTTTAGAGTGCCTTGAACAACGGGTAGGAGAAAGAAACCTTTTTATGAATTCCCTAAAATTTAGCTGGGATCTTAACAGTCAATATGAGACGTGAGGCAAGATATACAGAAAAGTGTAGAGACACTAAAGCAAAGTACAGATAAATGTACGCTGCTGAGTAATGTGAGTTTCTCAAGGGTCCTGCTTCATCACTGTTGCTTTTGCAAATGGCTGATTGTTTGAGTCGTTAGCCTTTAACATTTCAGTGTCTCACAAATGTACAGCTGGACGCCACAAGACATGAGGCTGCACCTGTGCTTCCCATGTTTAGGCAGTGCATTGTAGACGTACTCTAAGGTATCAGAGACATCCACACTGGACTGGACAATAGGACACTGGATTTACAAGGAACCCCTGCCATTTTGAAGCCATGAGACAAAAGGCTGAAATACTGTAAGGTATTTAGTGTGATTCTACTATCTTATGTTCAAACAAGTTAAAAATTAGTAGTTTCTTCTTTAAGTAATATTAATATAAAATAAGCAAAGTTCAGATAGGTTTAGAGAGTTTTCATCAGAAGATGTATACAGCCTACTACTTTCTTGATCAAATTATTGTTTTAACATGTCAAATGCTACGACACTTTCTATGAGGTCTTCACAAAAACTGAAGAACAACAACATAGTCCAGCTCCTGGTAAAAGGGAGCAGTTTGGATGGCCCTCCTCCAATCTGACAATTCTTAACAGTATCCACTATAAAGTCTCACAAAAGCCAAATACTCTTGTAACCTGAAAACCATTGGTGGCAGGTAGGTCTGTTGAAGCTTCCCTAGCCTAAGGATAACTAGTAGAAAGTGCAGGTGGGACCAAATTTATTTTAAAGATTTGTGTGTATTTATGACAACTTCAAGGCCTGTCTTTGGAAAGTATAATCAGTCATGATGGAAAACTTAATCTGGGTGATTGGGTAGCAGCCTAGAAATTTCCTCAGAAGAAGCACAGTCTGCTGAAGAATCTCCATGCTGCCCCCAGCAACTACACTCCAGTAAGCTGCTCAGGTCTTCTTGTGATGATAAATCTGATAAACATTCTATGTTGGAATTCTGGTGTGCAAATGCTACAGAAAGAAAAAGAAATCAGAATTTTATATTTTGCTGGATTACCAAGGAATAGAAAAATAAAGCAATTCAAATTTTATTAAAACTTCTAAAAATTTTTGTTACATTCATATTTACTGACAAGATATTATATGCAGAAGTAGCTATTTCTTAGCCAAAGGTCTTTATAACCTCCATGATGCTAATTTAGAAGCAGTGCTGAGAGTGAATCACTCACTATCAATCCCATTTAAGCTAGAGAAAATATCTGGAAAACATCTTCATTAAGGGTGATACTTAAACATGTTCTTTTTTTAAACCATTTACTGTCAGATGAATGACATGTAAGGATTGAACTCGGGCAGGTTCAAGATGCACAGAGAGTGAAATATTCAGCTTTGAATATTCTTAAGGCAGGAGATTCTAAGTATAGAAACCTATATTCTGCTAAGTGCTGTGGGTTTCTCAAGGGTACTGCTTCATCCCATATGAACTTTTAATAGTATTTCCAGTATCAAGAAAGTTACCAAAGCAAATATGTGAACTGAAATCTTCCTAGCTGTGATACTTGTGAACTTCTTCCTATCTCTGTAAAAAATGTACTGAAGTTATGAAAAATAGACTCTTCTTAAGAGGTCAAAATTTTTAATCAAGAATATTTATTTCTAAGTAATTTTAGATCACTAAAGTCTAAATCTGTTTTAATTATATATTCTCAGTCCCATCAATGCTGGTCTTCATTAACAAATGAAACACTTATTTTTTGTATTTACCTTCATTAAAAATCAACTCAAGTTCAAAATAAATTCTTAAAAATTTATTTCAAGTTTAGAAGGTTTATCCAGGAAGATTAAATTACTTAAAACTGAGACAATGATAACGAATTGTAATTAAGAAATCACTGAGCTACCTGAATGTTACCATGGTTGCATATCTACAGTGTTATTGCTCAAGCATTATATTAATAGCAGGTCAAAATAAACCAATGTACCTTAATCATATTTCCTCAATAGCTCATGCACAAGCAAAAACTTCCCAACATTTCTCTTGAGCAACCATTATTACTATATGTTACTTATTACTGTGATTTATAATTTGATGAAAAACAAACACACCATTCCCTTTAACTCGAGAGAAGAGGAAACTGAGGGGAGGACTCATCACAGTCTCCAACTTTCTCACAAGGACAGGCACTGATCTCTTCTCTGTGGTGACCAGTGCTGGGACCCACAGGAACAGCATAAAGCTGTGTCAGGCAAGGTTCAGGTTGGATATTAGGAAAAAGTTCTTCCCCACAGCATGGCTGGGCACTGGAAAAGGCTCCCCAGGGAAGTGATCACAGCACCAGCTTGACAGAGCTCAGGAAGCGTTTGGCAATACTCTCAGGCACATGGTGAGACTCTTGGCGTGTCCTGTGCAGGGCCAGGAGTTGGACTTGATGACCGCTGTGGGTTTCTTTCAATTCAGAATATTTTATGTTTCTACAATTCTTCTCAAGAAATCAAAAGCAAAAGCTAACAGGCACCCTGTTTTGATGTGTGGAACCTTACTTAATTAAGAGTGGTGTGAGCAGAGTTCTATAAATAACAGATTTTTATAATGCAGATGAAGCAAAGAGTTTCCAGTTAAAATGATCAGGCTTGCAGCTGTCTTTATTTAGACATTAAATTCTTTTAATTAATGTCACAGATTTATCTGAAAACAGTCTTCAGGAACAAAAATATGGATAAATCTGAAATATTTATGCTCTGGTTTATCTAATTTTTGAATTGCTGTCTGAATTTTACTTGAAATGGAAAAAGTTTATGATCCTTTACATTTATTTATGTGGGAAAGTAAAACAGTAATATATAAGGCTCTTAGTCAGATTGGGAATTTTTCCAACAGTTTACTGAATGCAAGAATTGGTACCTATCAGATCATTAATTGAATATTTCTGTTGTGATTTCTACAGTAACATTAATGCCATTTTCCGTTTTGCCTGAAAGATGTAGATGACATTACATGAAAAGTTAGATTAAGTAATACTCATGTCTGAGTTTTTTATTTATTTTAAAGAATATGTGTAAACAGTAGGCAGGGAGTTAAGTCTGTCTAAGTAATAGCATTAAGTCAAAAGTTGTTTTCTTCCCCTTTTTTAAATTATTTTTTTATTGATCAATGACCAGATCTCACCCCAGCTAACACACAGAGACACACCTGCCCTCCTAAAGGTAGTTAGGCTTCATATTAAAACTGAGAAATGTGACTCAAATCATTAAAGGGTTAATAGGACAAAAAAGTCTTTTAATACATCATTAACTGAATGTTGCAGAAATAGAGAAGTCAATTCAATACTCATAGTCACAGCCATCTGAGATTTTTTGCAGCCCTCAATAACAAATGCAACTCATCTCTAAAGGATATTTATAAAGACTATTAATCTATAATCTAATTATAAACGGGAATTTTATTAAAAACAGATCTGAAAGGCAAAACTTGCAGTCACAAAAGTAAAGAGGAAGATATTCCCAAGTGTTTGAAGTGTTTTCTTCAAATATATACTTCCTTGAGGCTGCTAAAATTGCAACTTCATCCAGCCAATGCATTCTCTTAGGCTTTATTACCTTATAAGTTCAACAAAGACTGTAAACAAACAACATCAGTAAGTAGTCGTGGCCTATTCATTTTCTTCTCATTCTGCTTAAATGCCATAAATAATATCATAATACATACTGAATTATAATCACATGCTAATTAAAAATAGATGGTCCTGTGGGGAACAAATGGTAAATTGTATTTCATTAAAACTAACTTATAGGGAAAATGGTTAGAAATAAAATTCAACACAGCTCGGCTTTTACATCTATCAATAATGCATTATGAAAAGTTGTCCTCCTGTCAATACAAGGATCCCTGAATTAGTTACTAAGGGCAGTCATCCAATAAACTATGTCCTGTGATAACTTCCCAGGGATTTCCCCTTGCTAATTACTGCAAAGTATTTTGTTAAGTTACAAATTACTGTAATTTGTTCCATGACAAAGCACTCATCTTTTGTGCATCAGTATGGGCCCAAAGGTCTGCTTGTGTATTCCTTTTGCAGGAATTTACTGGAAAATGTCAGACTCTGAATAACATTCAGAAATAGAAAACAATTCTAGTTCTATTTTTTTCTATAGCATGAATTTTCAGAACACAGATTGAAAATGCAGATTTAATGGTAGCGGTTTTCAAGTTAAAAAGTCTGGTTTTTTCAGGCAAAGTTCTTACTGCAAGACTATTTCTGTATTTCCCAATGAGTTTTAATTCTATATTAGTCTAATCATAAAATTGGAATTGGGAAAAAGTGAACATTTTCTTTTTTCCAAAGCACATAGAAATAACAGTGACACTATACCAGTGGATTCTTCATTGGTTTAATTACATCACATAGGTTAATTGAATAAATCATGAGAAATACATGAAGTATTCTGCCTGGGACAGACCTAATCAGGGTTTTAGGTTGGGGTTTTTTTCCCTTTTGCCACCAAATTGAAGCATCAGTTATTTGCACAGCCCTAATCCCCACCATCATCTCCATCTCATGATGTTGGATTTACACTAGGCCTGTATTAGGTTTGATTTCACAAAGAATGGATTAGAACAGACCTCTTTCTAAGGATTAGGCTTGGCTTTCACAACAATTTCATAGAGAAATGTATTCCACTTGGCCTACAAATTGTTTGTACTACTGATAATCAAGTGGCCTTCTTTATCCACATCATGTGGATGACTTAAATCTGTAAGAACTGAGACCCAATGTCCACCTTTCACTCAGGAAAAATATGCCCCACAATTACAATCCTGTGTATGGCTGCCACAGCTAAAACAACAATAGCCTCAGTTTCTATGACTGGGATACTTTAAACACGAAAACAGAGGTATGTGCCAGCAAACAGCATCCTTGTTTTCTCTTAGACTTTGCTTCTGAAGAAATTATAGAGTGTTTATAACAAAGGAAAACAGAACAATGAAAAAATAAAAGCCAAAACATAGCCTTGAGGAAAAGCTCGGAGAAAGAAAACTTTTGCAAAATAAATACTGGCTAGGCTATCATAACTTATGTTGTTTGATTCACCTGTTTTCAAGGATAAAACACTTTGCATAGGCTTCACAATAGTAGGTTTTCATCAAATATTATGGATGCAATATTTTTATCTTAAAAATGGGATGTAAAGCTAGCAGTTATGCCTAGTTAGCTTGATAAGTGCACACAGGTACTTCCCGTTCTCTGCTATCTAGATCTAAATTTTATTTTCTGCAGTGATTACACTATATAAGGACATTACAATTTAATTCTAGCATATGTATTTCTATAGGTAAATAAGATAAGTTTTCTCTTTTCAAAAGAAAATAAAAAGCTTACTATGAACTGATAAATCTAAAATTCACTCTTTTTTTCTGATGTCACATTTTAATTAAAAGACACATTCTTTTAAAATGAAAATAAATTATGTATAAACACAATTGCAATGGGTATTCTTCACTCAGATTTCTAAAATGTCAGCTATCCAACAAGAAACTTCAAGTAATGAGGTCATGGAGCTATGGAGCATTTCAAGGTCAAAGATGGGATCATTTTTAATAATAGGTTGGTTTTAATTTCACTTCCATCTTAAACATAATGCCAGATGGCCAGGTAAATAACAAGAAGAAAAACAAGCATTTTGCATAAGCTGACTGCCAAAAATTGTGTATTCCTCTAGGTTACAGCAGGGACTATTCTTAGCAGAAATGGAGTTTAAGAACTAACAGGAAGTGGAAAGGAATTTATTTCCTTTGTAGATATATTAGTGTTTAGTGCTGGCTAACCTCAGAAGAGAAGTTTTCAAAGGCACACACTGTCAGTCAGAAGCCCAAATCCCTTTCTTTGGAAGTCAGTTGCTGTTAGGCACCAAGCTGGTGTTGATGCCTTTGAAAACCTCCCCCAAGTGCCAAATTGTGTAAGATATTGAGCACCAGTCAACAGGAGATGGGGTTGCTCAGTACTTCAAGGGATCAAGCACACAATGTGTAGCATGGCATTCAACTCACATCAAAAGGAACTCAGTTGCTGCTTAATTGGTATTGTTGCTATTGTTGCTGTAAGACAATGCTTTATTTTGGGAACATCGTATTTTGTCTTTGTACATGTTAGGTCTTAAATCCTCACTTGGAGTTTTAGTCCCTGAACTTGCAGTGGCTTTGACAAGTCTTAACATGATGAAAGATATTTATTTTCTTAGCTGAAGTGGCCATATCTTCTGTTTCTTTTAGCTTTTTCTTGTATGTATATATGAAAAAATAGAACACAGAAGATTTAAAAAAATAAACTTTCCGGCAATTTTCTATTCAGAAGCTACTTCAGCATTATGTCAATGATGAAGCTAATGTACAGTGTCAAGAGCTGTCACTCTCAAAGGCAGAGCGTGCCTGACGTAGACAGCAGGGAATAATAGCACTTCAAAAACTGACAAACAAAAAAAAATACATTTATTATGTATATGCGCTGATAAATATAAATTTGACTGCAAGAGAGAAGTAGTTTTAAAAATGTAATGCTGCATCTTGTATGACATCCAGCTGGTAACTTAGGTCTTGTTTCAATAGAAAAAATATTTTTGTGCTGAGTTTTGAGCTTTTGCTGAATCCAGTCTTATTTGGCAAACCATATGTTTAAAATGAGTAAATTTGTAATTGAAAAGAGAAAGGTACCAATTTTTAATTGCAGAAAAAGGAAAAATGTGCAGGATCATTTTACAGAAGACATATGAGAAGATTTAACTCTCTAAGCTATTTTGAGTGTTTCTGAGCATGTGAATTCTTCCCAGAGTCTAGCTCATGGAGTTTCAGTATTTTGGGATGATGCCCTCCATTGTGGTATTCAGTGCCTTTTTAAAACATTTTAATGTCTGAAAACAACAATTCTAGCTTTTCCTGTCCTTTCTGCTATGAATTTTTCAGCCCTATGAAGCCAACACACTATTGCATTTACTTTCTCAGACCAGATATGTTTGTGGAGTTCTCTGCTTGCCCCATCACCCCTCGTAATATTGTCTGCAATATAAGGTTGCTTTCATCATTTTTTTCAGGGCAAGTCACAAACTTGTAGTAACTTGGTGTGTGCTATCAGTAAGTGTTAACCTAATTTGTATATTCAGGTACCTGTGTAGTCTGTATCAAGTATTCTCTCATCTTTTGTATAGAGTATGCCAAGAATTAACCTTTGGTTGCCTTTGGAAAATTCATATAATATGTTCTTCCCTTTCTTAATCTCTGCTTGAGGAGGGAAGAAATTCCTAGGTTTAGAAATAAGCACAGAGAACTTATTGCATTTGTTCCCAAATTATTGTCTCTTGTCCAAATGCACCTCTATAACATCCCACTCAAATCTCATTTGTAACTTTTGTTGCATGTTTTGAAGATTCGTTTGCAAATATTTCTGTGTTCACAGTTGAAATAAATGATGATGGTTTTATCAGCGTGTCAAATACAATTCTGATCACCGTCAACCTAAATGCGCTTCAGTCACAAATGTGCAATTATCATTCTGGGGGATCTAATTTTGTTTCCATTGCAGTTGCTTTTACAGAGACCAACTCCTGCAAAATCATGAATATTACAATTCTCAGAGAAAACTAATGACAAGGACAGTAGAAAAGAGGGAAAAAAGGTATTGCAAAAAATGTCACAGTCTTTTGTGGTGCAATAGTTAGAATTTCCCACATCCCTTATTCAAGATCAATGTGTGTAAGTTATTCTAGACTTCTGTAGCAATTTTTGTGATATGCAGTAATAAAAGGTAACACACAAAACTACAGAAATCACACAAAAGCAATTTGCATTGGTGTAAGATTTCTGTGTCTTCTCCTTGTTAATTTAAGAGTTCTACTTCCATTTTGCAATGAAAAAAGTGGCACAAATCGTATAGTTAGAATTTGAATTTATTAACACCATTTCACAATTTCATAACTGAAGATAGCACACATTTTCATGATCCCAGCTATGTTCTGTTAAAAGCATTAAACTGTATCCTCCCTTACACTTTGCTGAAAAAGACATCTACATCATGACCATAAGATTCACTTACCATTTCTGATGCTATAAGTAGAACTGTAAAGATGGAGTTGCATTAAAGTCATAGAAAGCCATAAAATGAAGCACTTTACAAAATTTGTAGTTTCTAAGAATGTTAAATCTTCCTAAGCTGAGTGTGCTGGGAGAACTCTGAAATATTAAGTATTAAAGGAAAATTCCTGATTGCAAACTTATAAAGGGCATACCTGCAAAAGTAATCTTCTACTTTAACCCCTGGCATAAAATCATGACAGCTTTGTATTCTCTATGCAAGTTCAAAATGAAGAGGGGGAAAAGATCCAAAATGTCAGAATTAAATGAAAAGTTTCTAACTTAATATTCATAAAAATGCTTTTACTTAAAGCAGCAAAACTCAAGTAAGCTATTTTTCAAGCCAAAGCTCTATAGAGAAGGGTTACACCAACATATGCAAAGGGATAGTTGATATATATAAAAGTATTAAATCTCATATTTATTTATTTATTCTAAAAGTTTTAGTATTTGCACTAATAGAAACCCTGCTACTATAGAATAACTATTCAAAACCAATTTTGGTTTTGAACCACTCAGCCACTAATAGTTCACATGAATAAATATTGAGAGTTTCAGGGTATATGAACGCAAAAAAAAAGAAATTTAAGATTTTTTTTTAATTAACTTGCTGATTGAAAATTCTCCAAAAGTTGATTTTTTTTTTCACACACCAAAAATAATAAATATTTTGTGTAAAACATTTTAAAACTTTAGATAAAATTTCCTAATGGGAAAACCAGTTTAACGGAAGCAAAAATATTCTATTGGTTAAAGTTGATTTCAGTGCCAATGCTGTTTTTAAGAAATAATTTAATTGAAAGTATCTGGTATTTCATTTTGCCTTCAATTAAAATGCTTTGTTCCTGTTTTGCCAGTTAAATGCTTCATATTACTTTTATGATATAATATTTCATATTTATAATTAATGTCATATATTTGATTATAATTCATCTTATCAAAGTGGAACAAAATTACACAAAATCAGTGGGTTCAGTATTTCTGAATTCCTGTTCAATTGAAAATGTGGACATTTGCTTACAATTTTAGCTAAAAGCCAAATTTTAAGAGTTTAAATAGCTAATGGAATGAAAATTCTGTCCTCACTTCTGGGAACATATTTATTTACCTGAATTACTGCCACTTAAAGTATTTTAGATGTCATGTTTGTCCAGTTTTGTTCCCCCATGCAACATTCTGGGACTTTTACCAAAGTCATTCCTCTTTCCCAGAAGACAAGACTGTACTTCCAGAAACACCCAGGACTGGAAGTTCAGCTAGATCTGCCCCCACCCAGCCCTGCCAGGGGAATTGTTTGAAGATCCTACACTGCCTGACAAAATGCCTGCAGGCTGTTGTCCTCAGAAGCCACAGGTATGGATGGGTAGGAGCACAGGCTTTGGAGCCACATGTGCATGTTAGCTATTCATCTTGATGCTCTTCAGAAAAACAAGAAAGACATACCCCTTGATGCTTTGCTGACAGCATTAATTGTTTGGGGAGGGGTTGTTTTGTTTGTTTGGTTGGTTTTTTCTTTAGTTGTTGTTTTTTTGGGGGGTTTTTTGGTTTTGTTTTGTGTTGGGATTTTTGTGGGGTTTTGGGGTTTTTTAAGAAAAAATAAGCAAGAAAGAGGAGATGAGAAGGGAGAGATGCCAGCATCTTTGAGAGCATTATTATATGTCTTGCTCCACACATTCTTCATGTATTTAGAACAAAATGCCTCTCTGAGCATCCTGACTGTGAGCACACTGGTAAAGACCACTTTCTTCCTTATTTTCTCAGAAAATCAACTTCAATAACAAATACTTCCTCTAGACTTTTTTATCATTGAACTAGTGGGCTTCTAGTGAACTAGTTAATTTATGACTGTCTTGACTGACTACTTTCCACAAATATATGCTCTTTTTTCCTTCCTTCAAAAGTGGTGCGGTACTCCATCCAAGTGATATTTCCTCCTTTCCATTTATTTTAAATATTCATAACCAAGTAATTTGTTAAAACATACCTTTGTCTTGCTGCTCACAAAAAACTTGACAGTAACTAGACAGCTGTGCCCACTGTTTATCACCACTACTGCTTGTAATTTTCTAATTATTACCTTATGTTCCTCTCATCTGCTGCTGCCTTGTCCTCTGAAAGCACTATCATGACATCTTTTTGCAACAAAGGAAATCTACTTACACAGACACACATGCACATTACTGTACTACGAAAAGCTAGTGCTGAATAACAAAGGTGTGAAGAAAAAAAGGGAGAAACTTGTTGAGTACTTTCTGCATTTCTTTAGGATTTTCCTAACTGTGATGCAACTGACCTGGCTGAGGTATGGTAGCAGTAAACTTTGCTAAATCAAGATGTGGTGGAAACTCCCTAGATTCCTAGGGAAGTTTGCAGTACTATTATGTGGTATCTGTACTAAGGATACTCTCTTCTGGCTGAATTTATGAATTGAATAATCCTCCTATCTTTCCACAGCAGAGCATGGGAAGCCTAACAGGTCAAATCAAGTAGACCTTATCATTGAGTCAGTGTCCTACTAAGTGCTTAGGTTGTTGAACATCTGACATGGTTTAACCCCGGCTGGCAACTGAGGTCCACACAGCCAGTCACTCACTACCCAGTGTCAGGATGCAGGAGAGAATCAGAGTAGGAAAAGTGAGAAAACTCCTGCGTTGAGATAAGAGAGTTTAATAGGGAAAGCAAAAGCTGCACACACAGGCAAAGCAAAACAAGGAGTTCATTCATCATCTCCCATCATCAGGCAGCTCTTCAGCCATCTCCAGGAAAGCCAGGCTCCATACCGTGTAATGGCGCTTTGGGAAGACAAACATCATTATTCCAAATATCCCTCCTTCCTTCTTCTTCCCACAGCTCTACCTGCTGAGCATGATTCCATATGGTATGGAATATCCCTTGGGTCAGTTGAGGTCAGCTGTGCCAACTGTACTCCCTCCCAACTCCTTGTGCACCCTCTGCTTTCTCACTGGTGGATTGGGGTGAGACACAGAAAAGTCCTTGACTGTGCATAAGCTCTGCTCATTGTTAGCAAAAACATCTCTATGTTATCAAACCTATTTTCAGCACAAATTAAAAATATGACCCCATACTAGTCACTGCAGGAAAAATTGAATACTAGCCCAGCCAAAACCAGCACAATATGCAAGCTAAGAATTCTTTTATTTAAGATACGCACATAAGGAAACTCTTTACCAGGTTTCCCAAAAAAATGTGCCCTGAAGAGTTTGGTTTGAAACACTTGAAGCATTGACTTTCACTGTTGTCTAGGATATTTTCTTTTTTCTTACAAGGTACAAATGATTGGCATCTCACTCAAAGCTGGTTTGTAGCAAAAAATAATGTGTCAAATAACTAAAAAGTTTCTGTAGCTTTTGGTCAAACAAGCTGTTCTATTCTACCATTAAAATGAATGCTGTCAAATACTGAATGGTGTTTTGACAAGAGTGTAATTTTCTTTCATCATCTCTGATCATTTTGATGCCCAGATACATTTTCTTAAGACTTTTTCTGTCTGTTTGTAAAAATCATACTGTAATCTCCACAAAGTATTCTCTAACCCAGAATTGTTTTGAAAAATATTTTCCATTGAGAAAAATAAATCCAGTAACCTATCTAATAAGTAAAGGGAGTAAAACAATGTTAAAGGGAAATTGAATTAAATAAACTTTACAGAACTGGTGATGTTTTATCAATGGGTAGTCAGCAAAATAATTGTTAAAGAGTTTTGAAAGTTGAGATGCTCTGATAAATAGAAAGAAATATACAAAATTTCACCATTTCGTTATATCCAAACACTTTGAAGTAAATGTACCGTAAAGGGTTTTCTATTCAGTGAAAGTAAAATGCCTGAACTAAACTGGTATCTCATATTCTCTTGTTAGATTTCCATCTTACTTTGTTTCTCCATCTTTCTGCATGGAGATCAATAATTGATCTCAGACTGTGAGAAATGGTTTATGCAAAACAAAGATTTCCAACTCTTTTAACAAATCATGATCTGCTTAAACAAATTATCCTTTTATTAGACACTGCTTTAAGGTATTATTGAGAATGTAATTTTTCTGTAAACTTTGAAATAGGCACAAAATTAGTCTCATACTGGGACCATATCAGAAACTTTTATTACAAGATATCCTCTGTCTGTCATGTAACCTCTAAAATTTTTATAGATGAGATTCAAATTTTATTGTTTGGGGGTTTTTCCTCTAAAAACAATTTTAAAAAATCAAAGCACATTTGAAAGAACTGTCTTTAAGCTGTAAATATTTCTGTCAACATTAATATTTTGCGTTTGGTGTTTTATGAAAATCATAGACATTGCCCTTAAAAAGGAAAGGCAAATGTTCAGGGTTTTTCCTAGTTTCTGTCTCACACAGAACTTTTTATTTCTTGCCATGATTTCACCCCAGCCATCAACCAAGCCCACACCGGCCCTCACTCACTCTCGCACAGCAGAATCGAGGAGAGAATTGGAAGGGTAAAAGCTGGAAAACTCATGAGTTAAGATAAAGACAATTTAATAGGGAAAACAAAAGCCATGCACAGAAGCAAAGCAAAACAAGGAATTAATTCAGTGCTTCCCATGGGCAGACAGGTGTTCAGCCACCTCCAGGGGAGCAGAGCTCCATCACTTGTAACAGTGACTTGGGAAGGCAAACACCATCACTCCAAATGTCTTCCCCTTCCTCCTTCCTCCCACACTTTATTTACTGAGCATGATGTCATATGGTCTGGAATATCCCTTTGGTCAGTTGGGGTCACCTGTCCTGGCTGTATGTCATCCCAACCTCCCATGGACCCCCAATGTCCTTGCCAACATGGCAGTATAAAAAGCAGAAAAGGCCTTGGCTCTGAGTGAGTCCTGCTCAGCAATAACAAAAATATCTCTGTATTATCAACACTGTGCTCAGAACAAATCAAACACACAGCACTATACCAGCCACTGTGAAGAAAATTAACTCTACCCAGCTAAAACCATTTATTTATCTAGCTGCCAATTTCAGTCTAAATTAACAAATAATTTTTGTTGAACAAACCTGCTCAACAAATGAACTATCCAGGAAATGAACAAAAATTGTCTACCTCTGTTATGTTTTCCACATGTGCATCATGTACCTTTCTCTCAGACCCTGCATATGTTGAAAGCATTTTCCTCATAAACGAATTTCCCAAAGCCCCACCACCTCTATAAAATGCATATTGCTCTCAATCAGCTCTTCTGCCTCTCACATTTTAAGTGAGAATCATACATGTATGTACCCAGACACAAAATGAGACCTTTCTTCTATCATTTGAGAAATTGTCACCAAACTGACTTTATCAAGGTACTTGATAATAGTTTTCAAGCTATGATATATGACTCAGTGTGTTGGAACTGAAGCAGGAATGCTGACAACCATCTATCTACCTTTGATTTCCAGAAGTTCTGTCAGAAAAGAAACTATTATAGAAGATAAACCCATAAACTCAAATCTCTTTCATCATTCCCATGCTCAAAGTTGAAACAAAAGATCCTTTACCTCAAGACTGGGTATTTAGATGTATTTCTTGGCCCTGCCCTTATTACCTCCATGCAAAGACCAAGTGACCACAGTTATTGAGCCAGCATCAGTATGTTGAGAAAATTCTGAGCCAACACTGAAATAGACCAAAGAGTTCTGCAGCATCATGTGGAAAGTTAAAGAACACGATTGCAAAGCACTGGGGCTTTGCACAATGTGTTCTTGTACTTCTAATGTCCAGCTGTTGCTTTAGCCTCAAGGTTTCTGCATGGCATTTCTATTTGTTTCAGACAAACTAATGGATGCTTTTGGGTGAGATATTCAGATTACTACACTGTATAAGGTAATAAATAGAGTAATAAACAGACAGATTTTCTCTATTTCAACTCTCAGGCTTAGCACAGACCTGCTCCTCTTCCCCCTATCCCATCCTCGAAAAACGTTTGAGAGCTTCAGAAATGGAGACTGTTCCTCCTTATATTTTCCATCCTTTCTTACCAGCAGAGCGGAAAATCTACGGCACCCTGAAAAGCTGTGATGTAAACTGTACCTCATACACTATTCACCACATGACTACTTGTCAAGCAGCTAGTAGACAACTGTTCACATCACTTTTCTTCTTTTACTATTTTTAAGGCACAGGACAGGAGAATGGAAAACCATCCAGGTTTTACACCCCTCCCTTTTAGTACTGCTTCAGTCTGCTCTGGCGTTAATCACATTAGGGTTAATTGTAATTGTGAATTAAAAATGCTTGCAATGAAAATATACCCAGGCAGGAGCAAAAACTGTATTCATTTTCATGTAAGGAAGAGTGCAATAGGGATAAGAAAGACAATTTTCTGGGGATTTCCTTGGAAAAGATTGCCAGTACTTCACATGAAAGTTGTGTATTTTAAAATCTAAGCGCAATTAAATACTCTTTTTGAAAATCACTCTTAGGGAGTGCAGCAAAGCTCCATTATAAATTATCTACTTGAACTGAATTTTCCTTTACCTTAATCAGTTCTTTTTGAATTTTTGCTGAAGGGGCTGACTTTACTGTAGTCTACACAGGATGCCTCGCTGTGCAGCTGTGATATATAAGATGCACAGTCTTTTCCGTACATCCTCCTGTCTGAGGCACTATTTAACCTCCACTCTGAAGGACATAGCATGGCGGCTGCACTGCAATCTGAGAAATTACTGCAAAGAAAGTAAAGACAAATAAAAAGAGAATTACAAGGAAAAAGAAAGGATTATAAGTAACAGGATTTCATGCCCCATTTTTAAGACACATTAGGGCTGAGAAGGAAAGTGTGTTCCAAAGTAATTTCAGGACTTAGATTTCAAGCCCTTGAGTGTTTAATTTCTTTCTCTTCTGCAGACATTCCACCCAACTTTTAGTCACAACATTTGTGGATAATTTGCGAGTATCTAGATGTCTGTGCCCAGAAAAGAACATGAGAACTGTCAAATCGAGTCAGACCAAAGACCTTTCCATTCAGTATCCTGCCTCCAGGACTTCGTAATATTCTGACACTCAATGCAAATCTTTTTTTAGAGACTGTTTTCCCATTAATTACTCTTTATTAGCCTGTGTAAATTCTTAGCATCCACAGCAGTATATAGCCAGGGCATCTGCAGCCTGTTAATGCTTTGCATGAAGATTTATTAATTTGCTGGTTTTTTTGTTGGTTGTTTGGTGTTTTCTTAAGTGTGATGGATCTTTCTTTCCTTTTGCTTCAACAAATGCCCACTCACTCCTATATTAACAGTGACAGGGATCAAGAAAGACTTATTTTCCCTCTCCATGCCACTCCTCATTCTCAAAATAGACTTTGGTATGTAAAAGCATTCATAGGAAATGTGCATTTCTAAATGGTTGTTTGGAAACACAGCTGTGAATTTAATATATGAAATAAATGTATGTACAAATATAATCACAGCATTAGTGGCCATTTCTGAAAACCTGGCCCTCATAACCAAACAGAAAGCAGATTGCAAACTGTTTTCTCATTAGTATATGCTACCATTAAACTAGCTTAATACATTGGTGTTAATTTCAAATCACAAAGAAGCAAGGACTCAACATATGTTGCTGCAATACTGGCAATAAATACCAAGCCCCCAGAGCTGAATTTGTTGCATTTACAGGTATGTTTTAAAAATATACAAAAGTTTATTTGTCTTATTTTGGAAGAAGTGAAGACAGGCCATATGCAGTGCTATAATTCCCTGTATGACATCTTTGTGTTAAGTTGATTCAGTTTGATTGATGCAAATTGATTTATTTTCTGTAGTTTTTAGAAAATTAGTTTCATAAAACTGATGCTCTGTGCTCAGTCCAGAAACACACCACCTATTGGGAGGAATTAGCTTCTTATTTCCCAAAGGAAAACACCTGCAGTCAAAATGATCTCAAAGCTTTTTGAAGAAAGTCACAGCATGCAGGTCAAGAAGCACACCACTTCCTTTTCCCCAGAACTCCATGTGTTTGAGAACTCAAGGACTCACTGACAGAAATCATCAGTGAACAATGCAATACCATTTGAAAAATATCGAGGAAAACGTCTGGTCAAAAGTGACAAAAAATGATAAAAAGCATAGTTTTTCCTTATTTCATAGCAAGAAGGATGTTTTGGGAATGAAGCTGACTGTACAGGAACATGTTTTGTAATATGTCACATCAAAAACAGTAAAATGTCATAAAGTACGAGGAACTGCCAGAAAGCAGGGAAGTCCTATGTGCCAACTCCTGCTCCTAGAACTGACAGTCTTTTTCAAGTGATACACCAGATTAAAGGGAATAGAATGAATCTTGGGAGCAGATGTTAGAACCTAAATCCCCTGCTGTCAGCTGAGCATTATCATTTTTAGCTTATCCCATCAGACTCTTTCTTCTATTAAGTCTCCTGCACAATTTGAATTTTGCATTATTTTTGCTGGAAAAGTAAAGAGCACTATTTTCATCCATTTCAGTTTTCACTTCTTCTTCCCCTAACCTTTCCACACAAGCTCACATTCAGACTTGTTCCCATACAATCTACTAGGCAGCCTGTTCATAAATGGGAGGTATGTTCTTGAGCTTTGTCCAATTGATCAGAATATTAAACATCAGTATCAAGGTTTCTGAGAAGTTGTTATAACTACAAGGTTATAATAATAAAGCATAAGTGAACTAAATATTACCTCCTCATCTGGTTACTTTTGTAAGAAAATCAATCTTTTCTTTGTGTTATGCATGCTTTGAGCATGTTTCTAATATCAGGATCTCTTGAAGATTTTGCTCTGTTCCGTTGAGGAGTTTTAGCCCAACTTCAACAGCATGGCCACATGCAAATTGAGACTGTCTGGGCTTTCAAAGCTCAAAGAGAGGTGCTGAAAATATTTGTGTTGAAAACAACAAGGCAGCATGAAGAAGTTCAAGAGATGGGTAAATGTGAGGTTTGTGTAAAATGAGGTTTCTGGGAAGGTTTCTGATTTATGTCTTTGGGTTCAGTGTCATAACAGTTAAGGAAGTCCTGGTTTAGTTTTCAAGAATAAAAAGGGAACAAGTAAAGACATGTCAGATTCCTGTTACTCTTTTGCACAAGTAATAATCCAGGCTTAGAGGCAACCATCTCTTCTGTGCAATGATACTGAGTACCTATGATGTATATGAACTTACCTACCTGAGACCCTAGAGAGAAAAAAAATCATTATTTGAATCCATAGTTATGAGACGCAAATAAATTAAATTCCTTCTGTTATTTGTTAAAAACCAGTAATGCCATTTCTATTAGTATGCATGACATTTTGTATTAAATTGTTTTTGTGTGAGGCAGCAATATCCCTCAAGAATGAGATAGTATTTGTTTGCCTGTCTGTATTCTGTAATATTGAATATGAATTATTTTTCTGCATTCTTTTATCCCCAATATCTTCACACAACCTGTGCACGTGTTTTCAGAGCTAATCTCATGAGTCTTCCTTGGACAGAATAAAAAAACCTGTAAAAACATAGACTAAAAGCAAAAATACAGGCCTCTCGTCCTAGATTTTGGAGAACTTTTTGCATGGCTCTTCACCCCTCCTGCCTTACTTCCATTATATGAAAAATTAAGTCACAAGGACAAAGGTGGGCCCTTTGCAAGTTAGAGCAAAGAGGTTCTCACACTCAGAAATATCCAGAGGGAGGTGCCAAATAGTCAGCAGCTTTGCCAAGTCCGTTCTTGTTCTAGCAGAGAGTGAAGGGGAATGGCCGCAGAGGTGCAGGGCTGAGGTCAGCAGGAGGCAGCCGCAGTGAAACAGAGCGCAAGGAGAAGCTCACTGCTGAAATGCCTTGGTCTGACAAAGCCACTACACAAGAGATGATCAGTAGCACATCTAGGGATATCATTCAGAATGTTCAAATTACGACCACAAACCTCTGTTTTTCAGGACATTCAGATGCTGTTATATTCTTCCCCATCCCCTAAGGTACATTTTGATGTGAAGCTCTGCATGTTAATATGGTCCTGTTCTAAGGGTGCCTGTGTTACAGCATTTGTATTATGGTCAATTACAGTGAGTCAAAAGAGGGGATTAGCTTCCTAGCTAACCAAATTATTTTTAATTATCAAATATGTTGTTTAACTGCAATTGATGACCAGTAAAAATGAATTCCAGTGAATAGTTAATAACAATAGGTTGAGATAAAACTGATTTTTTCATCTCCCCAATGCCTTTTCACTTTCTATCTATTGAATGAATATATAGAAATGTATTTTAATTCAGCTAGCCTTTAAAAATCATGCTCAAAACAATTGCCAGACAGGAGAGAAACTGCTAGCATGGTGTAGTAATTTTTGCAAAACTGTCTTACCAAATCTAATAATGCATGTCTGTGCTGATATTGAAGATTGAGAGCTACAATACCTTTACCGTCTGTTTTTAAGTAATTAGGCATGTTTTCATCCAAGAAAACCTACGTATGTGTTCTTTGCAACCCATATTTCCACAGATGCTGTGGAAAACTAGCAATGTTAAGTCTCACAAGTCCAAACAGTTTTATCATCCAAAAATTAATTGAGCCGTAAATAAAAAGGGGAAAAAAAATCGTAGTTTTAGCGTGCAGCCTAAAGTTTTAGCTCTCCAAACAACATTCTACTTTTTAAGCGTTGTGCCTGACTGTCACATTTGCAGTAAGGAGGCCTGCTGTTAAAAGCATTTTAAAATGCCCTGGTAAAAGCTCAGCAGATGCCCTTTGAACTGGCCATCTTCAAATTCTGAGTCCCTTCAGAGCTGGATTTTTGTTTTGTTTTGTTGGTTTGGGCTTTTTTCCCTTTTTTTTTTTTTTTTTTGTTTATTAAATTAGTGTTTTTCTTAGTATCTAGGTAATATACTTGTTCCCCAGAAGAAATTGTTTTTAAAAAGTGTGCTACAGAGGCATTATTGAAAGAGATGTCTTTCTAGCGTGCCTATATGATATCTTGTTTCATCAACTGAAATGTTTGTAGCAGAATACCTGTGGATTAGAGACTGGCTGGAAGGAAATGAATGTACACACGCTCTTCTCATTGTGGAAACCTGTGTATATAACTGAATTTTGCAGCTCTCCAAAATACAGAAATTAAGCGAGTCACAGTTACATTTAGCTGCCATTTTTTAAGGACCATTACGAAGATGGCTATAAATCCTGGTGTGGATAGACTGTTCAAGACCAGTGGACCAGGGCTTTGAACCCTGAAATCATTGACAACATTCCTCAGACAATGAGAAGAAGAGCTATAAAGCTATAGATGGTTATGAGGGGTTTGTTTGTCTATTAATAATATTTTTGTAAATCTAAACTTAGAGATATTCATCATAGTCCTGCTTCACACAAAGGGGTGATAACAGAATTATTATAATAGAAAATAGTAAAAAGAAGGAATGGATATGGAAGAAGAAACAGGAAGGCCTATCAGAGTAACAAACTAGTAAAGTATTTTTCTAAACAACTGCTGCTGCTGCAGCAAAATAAAGATTACTGACCTGTCAAAGTTCAGCTGGAAGCATCAACCTTCAGAATAAATCAGAACATTTGGAAAGAGATAGGTTAGGGTATAAAACACCCAAAACCTCAAAAATAAATCAAATTAGAAACACATGAGTTCTAGCCAAGATGTTTCAAATGTTAGAAATAAAATATTCTTAGTCACCTGAAAACTCTAAATATTATAGTTTGCAAGCATTTTCAAGATGTTTTCCTAAAAAAGACAAAACATCAAATTGATAAGCCTTTATTGAATTTAGTAATGTTTTTCACAGGGCAGGAAAACAGAACAGAAAAGACAAGCACAGAGTCCAAGCAGCTGTGTCTGTTTACCAGAAACAGCTTTCAATTAATATCAGTAAGATTTACCACTCACATGTTTACAGACCAGTTATTCCAGGCATGAATTAGAAAATGTTCACCTTTGTTAAAATTAAAAATAGCAGAATTTTTTTATTTATTTCAGCTTTATCATCTTTTCTGACATGTAGGAATTTCTGAGGTAGCACAAAGTATCCTTCCTTTTGATCATTTCAGACTTGGATAGGATAAAGAATAAATGTATCTGTTACAAGACACTCTTTAGGTCCTAAGTCCAACTATGAGCTTTTGAGACATATCATTTGCTAAATTCAGATTGGAATAAAGAGCTGTTTTCCACTTGTTTTACCTCTGGGTAGCTGCAGAGATCAATGCACTTGATTACAGTTTGTACATTCATATCACGGAACCCATTTTACGTTGTTAATAAGAACAGCCTGACATTAGCTCAAAGAGAAAAGCAATCACTTAAGCTCTTCCCATTTACTTAGTTTTTAAGTGCCAAATGTTATCTCCTGCATAGATATTCATAGGGAATGAGCCAAAAGAGACCTGAAATTCTGTGAGCTTCCCTTTGCAAAATTTTCTTCAATCTGTTTCTCTGAAAGGTGAAGTTTTGTGGGCTGTGAATTGACCAAGTGACTGTATCCTGATTTCTTTTTTGCTGTTTTTCTGTCCTCTCGTGAGCCATCTTTGTACATTTTTGAAAGGGGCACAGAGAAACTTCAGCTAAGCCCCACCAACCAGCTGTGACTTGGTGTGTGCTTGTATAGATGTAGTTGTTTATGAAATACACTTGTGTGGAATTACACACAGTTATCAAGCAACCAAGATCCTGATAAACATTAATGTCAAACCAGGCAGACAAGGAAGATTTTAGCAAGTTTTACAGGGATGCAAACTGACACAAAGGGACTGGCATTATTTTTGTACTGGTCACTGAAACTTGGGCCAGAGGAGAGTAAAATGTACCAAATGTTCCTTACTGTGTGCTCCATGCATCCACAAAACTGACCCTAGGGTGGCTGTAACACAGCATCCTACACACCCCACAGGGGCTTCCTGTGCTTGCTGTCAGACCCCTCTGGGTAGGACCTTGGACAGATTTATCTGCCCCGTGTCAACCATGTCACATTGTCAGAAAGTGTTATGGGATACATGGCAAAGCATTCACACAGGCAGGAAAGGACATTCCTCACTGCCCAAAACAATAAAGGGAGAAATGTGTCTGGACCTTCAAAAAATGCATCAGCTGGAACCCACGTGCAAAAATCAGCTTAGCCATGGAGGCAAGTTTCAGCAGGACTTGCTCCTGTGCACTGGCTGTGATAAATGACTTGAAAGAATTGAAGAAACTCTTCAGTGAAAGACTAAAGATTAGGCAAGGGAAATATGCTTGCTACTTGGTTTCTACATTTTCTCTTCAGGTACCCTGCACTGGGGGCAAAATAGCAAATAAAATTTTCCTCTGAAAAAGCTTAGGATGTGTAGCAATAAGGTGATACAATACAGTGCTAGGATACTTAATCCAGCTTTTCGTGAGGTAGATGTTAAGAAAGGCTGCTGACAGAGGGGAAGAACTGGGTGAAACTGAACAAGAAATGCAGGGTTTTTGCTCTACACTGTTAAGATTGGTTCTTACCCAAGCTAGCAACGTCCTCTCAAAGTCTAATTGCAGGCCCACGTAAGTCATGGTAGTTGGTTTATTGTGCAACAACCCCTCAAGCTGCTGCTGCCAAACATGAGCAAACTACTGCGTTACAACTTTATTATATGGGGAAGCTGAGGTTTAGAGATGAGAATGAAGGTAGGGAAGGCTCTCTGGTTCTGTCCAGAAAGGAGCATAGAAAGCATTTTTCCATCTTTTCCATCTATATGTACTGTATATTCATTGAATATGTTTCAACTGTACCACAAGGATAACAATAAGATTATGCATTTTAACAAAATGCATTTTTTTTAAATGCAGGGCAAACATTGATACTTTAAAATTCAGCATTTAGTTTTGTACTACTTAAATTTTTTTCCAGGTTAAATATGGGGTAGGAGAGTTGCATTGTTCCTAAGAAAACACATGTGAAGTTTAATTTGAGAACTATCATGAAAAAGTAGGGAACTAGAGAATATTTTTCTACCATTTCTGTCATTTATCCTCAATAAAAATGCAGACCCTTGCCTAACACATAGTTTATTGCATTTTTTCATCTCACTTTTAACATGAATATAGTCTTCTTGTGTGTTGTCACTGCTGATTTTTTAGGTTTTTTTCTTTGCTCCCTCCTTCCCATCTGTACTGAAGCCCTTCCCAGGACAATTCTGCCAGGAGGGCTGGAGAGCAGCTGTCTCCACAGTGCAAGCCAGGGGTTTGCCAACAGGGCATATTTCTGCAGGTTTCATTGCTCTTCCTCCCCCTCACTTTTAGGTGTGTTCTCATCTTTTTTAAAATGCTAGGTATAATTTAAACCAGGACCAAGGGTCTTCAGCTTTCCCCTGAGCAGCTAAGCAGTGTTTGTATTTCTAACACTGATAGTCTTTATGAAGGTATTATATGGAAGCTCACTTTCAAGCAACTAAAATGACAATATAAATTCAATGCTGTGGTAGTCATTTATCACTTTATGATAATGCCAGAATATACAAATGATAAGAGAGAAAGGCTCAGGGAGAAACCTGAGGGGGGTTTATCATTTATTTATGTACTTATGTAATACGAGGGAGTAAGTGATGAAGGAGGAATACAAAGACATTTCATCAAGCATGTTGATTTAGTACTTCACCCTCCCTGATCAATGACCTCTCTTATGTTTAGAAGAGACTAAACGCTGCAGAGAGAGAGAGACTCTGTATGTGTGTGTGTGTGTGTGTGTGTGTGTGTGTGTGTGTGTGTGTGTGTGTGTGTGTGTGTGTGTGTGTGGCTTTAGTAAACCTAGTAAGAAAAACAGGCAGGCTTAGTTATACTGTTACAATTAACTCTGTGAATAAGGTATAATCATTAATTCTTTGGCTAATGTGTGTATTACCATAAATAGCACTAAATTTAAAAGGGAGAGGTCTCACAGAGTACTGCAGCTGTAAAGAAATACATCAGAAAGAAAAAGGGACTGAGGAGTACATGGATGTCCAGGATCAAGACCCATGTGCAAACTGATGCATGATGAAAGGAGATTTAAAATGTTAGCAATACAAAATGTTGAAGTACTAATCTGTTGGCAGGCATTGCAGAAGATTTTTTTAAAATATGATGCTAAAATAAGCCATTAATATTGTTTACTCTTTTGTGCAGTTCTAAACTATACACTCAAAACTAGGTGGAAACATATGTCATATTCACCTTTCAGCCAGGTACTAGTCTAACCTCTAAACTCTCTATTTATAACAGACTGACAATAATTTAATCACTGTGAGTTGCACGTTGCTCTTGTTTCTATTCAGCAGAATGAAAGAAAACTCAGCTTAAGGTAATATAAAACATAAATGCTCTATATAACATCATATTTTTCGGATGCTAGTTGCACATCTTGCAACTGTATAGTTTATGGTGATGATAGCTTGTAGTGTACAAGACATGTCATACATAAAGCCTTGTGAACGTACATACATTTAGCTTATACATGTAGCCTTTTAAAACATTAAATATCCAGGAAAGTGACAGCTGATGTCTTAGATAACACAGCTCAGGCTGAACAAAATGCCCTACTTAACTGAATATATGACTGTCTATAGTTAGGTAAGAAGTTAGCTGAGGAAAGCAGAGATTATAGCACATCCCTGTGAAAATCCAGCCTCACAGTGTTTCAAACCCAAAGCAACACCCACCTATCTGTCTGCTGCCATTTTAGTTGATAAGTAGAGTTGACACTGAGACAGATATACCAAGAGAAGAAAATATTAGTCTTTTTGAATTGCAACAAATTCTACCGTCTGTGTTACAGTGGCCTTGTACACTCTGCAGTAAAGGAGTGATAAATAACTCAAACTGATCCCAGCCCTTTTAGGTGCAAGCAAAACTTGCAAATGCCAAATTGTCATCCCAGCCTGCTATTTCTACATGCTACTTTTCAAATTGACTCTGAGAATATAGAATTTGTGTGAATAAGCTGCTGGTACTCCTGCCTACATTTTCTGAGCAAGAGAGAGGGAGGATGCCACATCTTTGAACTTTGTGGGACTGCTGATGCTGAATCAACTTTACAGAGGTGTTGATATGGTAGGACTTTGGACTGTATCAGTGACCATTGGGGTTGTATTGGGCGGAGGAGTCCAGCTGCTGGCTGCAGGGGCTGGAGAGGAAGCTTCTGGGGCAGGAGATTGGCACTGCCTTGTGATAAAAACAGCACGTTACATCCACTCCAACAGAGCAGCTACAGAGACAGCTGAACCCCCCAGACAACATGGTGGCACAGCTGAGGAAGCATATTTAAGAAAGGAGAAAATGCTGTGCAGGCACTGTGAGAGAGGAGTAAGAAAAATGTTATAGAAACAGCACTGAAGACACCAAATTGAGGGGACAAGGAGGAGTTGCTACAGACTTAGGAGCAGAGATTCCCCTGCAGTCTGTGAGGGTGAAGACCATGGATGCACAGGTTATCCCCTGCAGCTCACTGACGTGCCCATTGGAATATATAACCACAGTTTATCCACAGAGGACCCTGTGGCACAGCAAGTGGCTACATCCTGAAGGAAGCTGGAGGCTGTGGAGAGCTCACACTGGAGCAGGCTCCTGGCAGGACCTGCAGCTTGTGGAGAGGAGCCCATACAGGAACAGTTTTCCTGACTGCCTGCAGCCAGTGAAAGACCTGTGCTAGAGCACTTGCTCCTGAAGGACTGTAACCTACAGAGAGAACCCATACTGGAGGAGTTCCTGAAGACTGCAATCAGTGAGAAAGGCCCCATTTTGGAGCAGTTCATGAAGGAAAAATTCAGTAGGAGGACCCTCAGCTGTGCAGTCTTTCAGGGAGACACTGCACCCAGTGGAAAGGACCAACACTGAAGCAGATTGTGGAGGACTGCAGCCTACGGGAAGGATGAATGTTGAAGCAAATAGAAAGTGAGATGAGGAAGAGGGAACTGTTATGGACTGACTACAGATGCCTATTCCCCTGCACTGCTCAGATGGGAGGAAGTAGAGGAAGTAAGGAGCAGAGTATGGGAAGAAGGGAGGGTGGTGGGAAAATGAGCTTTTACATTTTGACTTTGTTGCTTGCTATTCTACTCTACTTTTAATTGGTAATAATTTAAATTAATCTCATCCAGTATGAGATGACAGTAATTGCCAAGCAATATGCAACTCTTTATCTTGACCCACAACTTCACATCTCATTTTCTCTCTTTTTACTATTGAGGAGGTGTAGTGAAGGACATGAAGTGATAGAGAAGCTTGGTGGACATCTGGCTGACAGTCAAATTCAATCCCCCAGAGGGTTATTACTGAAGTATTTCTATTAACTGCATTTTTTATTTATCAATTTCCTTGTGGAAGATGGAATTATTGTTACTGTTAGTGCCATCAAGGCTTCTACTATCTCATAAGACCCATGGATTTTCAGACCTACTCCTGAAATATAAAGACAGGGTGTTTGAAAATAGAGGCAGGTGTTATAAGAAAAATATCTGTAAGTTTCTGGGACTTCTTTTATATGTCTCCAAAAGAAACCTACCATGTTGCAAAAAGAGGAAATATTCTTGCTAGAAACAGGAGAACAGCTCAGCTGTAAAGTTGCAATGCAAAGCACACCTAACACTATGTACACCTTGGCTGCATTTCCTTGTCTATAAAGATTGTTTCAGCTCCATTTGAGGTAAAAAGATTTGTTTACTCTTTCTTATGGCACAGGAAGAGATTAAGAGACTATATGTTTTATATACTTTTCATTAGTCTTCTTAGGGGATCCTATTTCCCATTCAGAGAAGGTATTTCAGTCTACGAATGTGTTATAGACCTCGAGAGTACTTTCAATTTCCTGGCTCCAGATATACATGCTGGCTCCACCCCAAATCTATACCAATAAAAGGTCTACAACAGCAGCAGCACTTCCTGATCTCATCCCATTCTCATTTGCACAGAAGGAATTCAAAAACCCAGAGGGCAAATTATGTCAGGAACATGTGCTCAATCTCAACACTTAGGGGACCTGGAACATGAAGTTCCCTCTACATAACTTTAGCAAGAAAATGTAGACAGTCCTAGAGACATTGAGGCCCGTAAAATATTTAGAAAAATTTTAGGTTGCTGGTCCCACGAGTGGAATCATGTTCTGTATTCTGGATGCCAAGTCTTTCTGTACTGGGTATGAGAAAAGTCAGTTGCTATACATGGGATGAAAATGGTGCAGTGTTTAAAAGTGGTGCTACTGAACTTAGACACTAGGAAAACGTTGGCAGGAGCAAGATGTCACTCTGGGTGTGGGCAGGGTTCCAGGGGATTTGAAGAACCACCTCCACCCATTTGGGATCCACGACATCCTAGTGGAAGTGGGTAATTGTCTCATTTTTTTTTCAATGAACAGAGCTAATTTTTGTCTTCATAAGTACAGGAAGAAGGAGTTGATGTTGTGTTCCTCCCATATTACAGCTTAACGATTTAAATATTTGCTCAGGAAATGAGAGTAGAAATATGTGATGTACAAGTACAGACACAGCTGCATGTGTTATGTGCAGTTTACCAACAGTTCAAGACTGATGGGAGCAGCTGGTGAGCCCAAATCAGCTCCAGGAAGACAGGGACTTTCTGCGTCCTCTCAACTCCTTATCCTGAGGTTTCCCCAGCATGGGATGGCAAACTCAGCTGACTCCATCCTGTAGTGGAAGCACACTGGGGATCCATTGCCACCTCATGCCACTGACAGTTCCCACAAGGTCACCTTTCCAAAAGCAGGAGAACACTGTGATGTGCCTGATAGCCAGATTGAGGTGTTGTGTGTTTAGCTGGTGGGTTCAGGAAGACTGTCCATCATGATCCATGATGGTATATGCAGGACACTTTTAGGAAGCCTCAAGTGGGAAAGAAGCAGGGCTTCTGTTTTTTTTTCCTGAGAAAGTGCCTGGTGATCTTTTACTACTGTGTAGAAGGACTGTGACTTTACTAACTGACTTTTCAAGTCACAGTTTAAAGAATCAACTGGTTTTTTGTGACAGTCTAAGAGACCACATCTAAGACTGAGGTGCTCTGTGAACTCAGAGGAAAGTTTACTTTAAGGATCCTCACAGATGTTAGACAGAGCTGTCTGGGCAATTCAGGACTGCAGGCCAAAGGGGAGCCAAAATGCCTGGGAAAATATCAAAAATACAGGTAGCCACCTGGAAAGAGATAGACTGCTTTTTTATGAGTAAAATTTCAAGTATCCACGAACTGGATACCATGGCTCAAGTTGCCAGTCCCACAAAATGAATGAACAAACATTAAGTGAAATTAATTATATACAGCATTTCTCTATGCATATCTTCAGCTCCTAAAGATATATGGAGGCCTTTTTGCACAATTTCTTATAGTATCCTCAGAAACAGGCTTCATCTATCAGCTTATTCCATATCAGTATTTTCTTCAGATATAATGACAGGAATTGTTACATTCATTTCTATTAAAGCAAATTATTTTTATTGTCCAAATATATAAATAGTAATTTATATTGTTTTAAAAATGTATTTTCTGCAAGATCATAAGAAGCTACATAAAAATATAGGCTTATGCCCATTCATTCTATCTTAGTGTATCTGCAGAGATGCAGGAAAGCTCACACTTTGAAGAAACTAATCTCACAACAGCGGCTGTATGAGGAAATGGTAATCTGGCTGTGTAATCAAATTGCAATGCGTTCTGTTAGCAGATGTGAGCAAATAAAGAGAAAACCAAATTTAGATTTTGTGCCAATTGCTCTTTTATATGTGTGCTTGTTTTTGAAGACTCCCTATGATTTTTTCTAATTTGCTTGGTGGTGGTTAACAGCTTCAGGTGGTTCTGCACAGCTTCTGGCTGCAGCACTGCGGTTTGCCAACAGACGGCATGATGCATTTCCATTATCCCACGTCTCTCCAACAAGATGACTGTCTGTCTGCTCATCTGAAATAAACTCAAAACACCACCCTAGGCCTCAGCTTGGCAAAGATTGAAACATGTGTTTGAATTTGCATACGAGTACCACTAAATCTCATCTTCCCTGCTGTGTTAAAGACTTTATTTTTTTTCCACTGTGGTAAGGAAGCAGCTACCTGTAGCTATATAACGTCAAAATGTTTAGGTATATCATCAGAGTGGGGGGCAATATTCTTGATATATTATTATTGAACCACCAACACTGTGTTATCCAAAAAGCTAGCCAAATACATTAAATTTCATGTGAATATGGTCCTGGACAAATGAGTCAAAGTATTATCTAGCTCTGCACTGCAAATATTCAGAGCAATATGTTTCTTGCATTTCTGTCTTTACTTCTAGGCTGCACAGCTGAACCACTGCATGACAAAGATGTTACATGAACTTATAGTGTGAAATGGGATGCAGAATTGTGTGAAATCCTGAAAATACAGTGAATAGTGGTGCTGGACATGAACATCTTCTTGGCTGTATAGTTTGAACATAGACTCTAGCAATGTAAGTACAATTCATATTTCTGTGCTTTGAAATTAGCAATTAAAGTTATGGAATGAATTATTCTTGAGCAACGACTTTTTTTCAGGTCTTTTTTTCTGATGACACAGAAGAAGCTATGACATTACCTACATGCCCAGAGGAGCAGTAGGAGAAATAAAAATCATGTTAGGAGTTAATTTTGTATCTCAGTAAGATGTGGAGGTTAATCTTCAGTTTCAGTGTGTAGGTGGTAGAATATGTGTGAAATAGGGTATGTGCAATGAAATGCTTTACTGAACTGCAGAAATGTGTATAACATGCTAAACAGGACTAGTCCAGACCATATGCTAGAGGGTCAGTGAATACAGAGGCCAATGCTACTCAGTTTTCATTTAAGGAAAAAATCTCATGAACTCTTCCCAGTTTCTTCTATGCTTCTTATTAATCATTTCAGCAGAAATGCTGGTACATGAAGCTGCAAACAAAGACATCTATCTGTTAGGCTGTCCAGCCTAAAGGTTCAACTGCTAAACCTCTTGTCACCACTTCCTGGGAAAGGGAATTTGCTGTTGGCAGATAATTGTTGCTCTTGATGACTTTATGTCTTACCATAATCAAAGACATAATGTGTGTTTGCTGGTTTGCTACCTTGTTTGTAGACTTTAGCTTGTCAGGGTTAAAACCATTTCAAGTATTCCAGTTTGGTTTTGAAATGTCCTATTTCTTTATCTAATGCCTTGCAGAAATGTAAGAGTGTTACATCAATAGAAATACCTTTACCAACAAAATCCATAATCTCATAAAAAATATTAAGTTAGGTTGACAGTATTTGTTTTGTGTAAACCCACACAGGCTGTTAGTAATTATATTGCCTTATTTCACTTTTCAAGTCCATTTCAGACATAGCATTATTTTCTTTTGGATCAATACTGGGGTTGGCTTGGGTCACCAAGCAGAGAAGTACAAAGGAAAACAGGTCAAGGCCTAATCATTCTTCACACCCTCTTCTCCACCAATTACTTGAAGTAGAAAATATCTAGGGATCTTGAATCACTTTCCATGTCAGTCTGATTTGAAGTCCGGATTTCTCTTTGGAGAACGAATGAATTATTGTGATATTTTCATGTTCTCTGCTCAGACTTCAGTCCCTTCACTTGTTAAGTGTGATGTTCTCAGAGGAAGAATGCATTAATCCCTGGAGAGATAAGAAGTTAGGGGCATTTCCACTGTTTGGACTACAGTAATAATGACCCTTCAGAGCTGGAAAAGGCTTTGTTCCTGAGGGAGGATGTTCACTGGGAAGGATGGTGAAATATCATTCACCAGACATTAACATTTAGCAATGATTTCTCTCTTACTTTTTCGCAGATATAAAAGAAATGATGCTTGTTTGAGGAAAGGGCAAGGAAAGAAATAATACAGGACTCTGCTCAACGAGATGGAGTCTATTAGAAGCAGAGAGACATTGACAAATGCTTTAAAGATTTCAGGAAGAAAGATGGTCACTTCTGTGCTCTAACTGACAAAGACTTTGTTGAGATGACATTCTGATTCAATAACTTTGCTTCTTTATCTACGACTGCACTTTAAGGGCAAGTTTATTTTAGAAAAGCTACCTTGTCTAGCTGTGACTTACAGTTAGTTGCTGCTATGTCCCTTTACAAGAGGAACTCTTTATTCAGTATAGATTCAGTTCTGTTAAAGAGACCATGTATTAAGAAAATTTACCCTCAGCATTGGAGTCCAAGAAGCGAGAGGGACTGAGCAATACATGGAGACTAAACACAGAACAATTGTTAAATATTTACACAAAAAGGGAATGTAAAAGAAATAAACAATTAACCAAATAAATACGTAAATAAACAAACCAAAAAAAACCCCAAAACAAAACAACCATTTGGACAAATTTGTGATTAAGATTGATTTATTGTGGAAGAGCAGAAGAAACAGTAAGGTTTGGATACTAACTAAGCTCATATTTTCCAGACTCAGAATAATGTGCCAAACAGCACAGGAGCAGAAGGCAGGAAAGTACAGGGTTCTAAACAGACGTGAGCTGGTAAGCCTTCCTTTGGCAAAGTGGTAGAGCTTTGTGTGAATATGCTAAGCTGGATGTCTTCACATCTTGGATCAGAAGATTTCTAACCTTTCTCAGACAGAACTGCTAGGGTCAGCCAGAAAAGCTATCAGTAGAAACATGTTACTTTGAGAAACATTTTTGCATTCTAGTAAAGACAACAAATAGTCAGATGGTATGGATTCATTTTTGGACTGCAAGATTGTAGTGTCACTTGATGCAATATCTACTCCAGATAAGGACTGAATAAGATATAGGGTGTTCATGGAAATGGGCCATATACTGTAAAGGTCTTTCTCTCCTATGTTTAACCAGATGAGACCCATCAATTTTGAAGTCAATTAACAAAGCCCTTCACAGATTTCGTGGATGGGAGACAAGGACTGAAATAATGTCAGTTAAGGAAATTTATTATTGCTATATATTCTGATCTACCATAGAAACTGGTAGCTTTTATAATTAAAATATGTATTTCTATAACAGCTTTTGTTAGCTCTCTATGATTACACATACTGGACATTGCTTACTTTTTTATTTTCAGTAAACTGAATATTAAATATATGCTTATAATAAAGCTTCTTGTTAAAGCTTCTTGTTAAAGCTTTTGAACTACTTATTTTTCATGCATCATATTCTTGACTGTGAGCCTCCACAGATTCAGAGTCACCATGTTCATGGCTCCTCCTAGATGATGTTCATCATGCTGTGCAAGACAGCAGGCTGCCTTATTTCTTCAAGAAGTTCCTATCAAAACAGAGTACACTTGTACTTCTGCACAGTACTAGTCACCATTCATTTTTGTTTATTCCTAATCTCTTTCCCTCTGATGTTTTTAAGTACTTGTACATCTCTACATCCACCAAAGCTTTAAAGCTGAGCAACTGACACATTTGCAGACAAATCGCTCAGAGGAAGCACATATGCATTTATTTTCTGAAACGCCTGCAGGTGATTAAGCTTAAGGCCAAATTCTGCTCCTGTGAGCAGAAGTCAAGAAGAAGTATTTTGCCTACAGGAACTTTGGGAATCTCTCCTTTCTCACTCTGTCAGAAGGTCCTGAGGTACCAAGGCCACAGCTGCTGCCACAACGCTAAGCTTGAGGCAGTATAGTTACATAAATACAGCTTCTTATCCCTTATGTGCTCCTAAAGCAATAAATGCATTTTTCAAAAAAGCCACTGTACCCATATTTGCCAGAGTTTTGTGTATTTGGATGCATCACTCACTGCACACTTAGTTGTCCTGGAAGGCTGTTGCCTTCCAAATCTCCGTGACCCATTAGTCCTATCGTGTCATGCAGCTTTTTTGTCCTGAGAGGGTGTGATCCTCCTCCTCACAAAACGAGCAGCTACTTTAGATTAGGGTGTTGCCCCTGAATTTTGGCAAATGCTGCTGACCTCACAGGAAGATATAACCACCATCTAGGTATGATAACCATATGTCAAATATGCATTTACCTCCAGGCTTCAGCAGAAAATAAAAACATGTGTTGTGTGGATATAGATGCCTGAAATATTCCTCATCCTATGTGAACTCTATGCATCACAGTCAAGCCTCTTTTTTATCACTCTTCTCACAGCTCTTAGGACTTGCTGTTCTGAAGTTGTTCCTGCCCAGAAGGACTGATACACAACACTTTCAGTTCCGATTCCCTACCATGCTCCCATGCTTCCTTGAGATAAATTCCATCTAAGATGTGTCAAGAATATCTAGGCAAATACTTGATTATAAAGAACATACATACTTTTACTTGAAATTTTTTATTAATTAATTTATTTTAGTCTGTTACAAATTTGGGATGACGTTAAGCACAACACAGAAGATGGTCATCATCACCAGTACTTAAATAAAACTATTGTGTGGCTTTAAATCACTGTCTTCCCAAACCTCATGCCAGGAGCCTGAACACATTCTCCACCAGTGGAGTTCAATTGGCTGCCAAGACCTGGGGGATGACAAGGGAGCTGAGGGGATGTGAGCATTGCAACCATGTCCATGCTTGGCCATGTATTCAGTCAATCCAGAACCTCAGCCTGCAGGTTTGACTTCTTCACCTCACCAGACTGCCCTTGATGATCCCTTGCATCTGAGTTATAAACACACCTAAAGAAGAAGATGGATGTTCTCTCCAGAAGGAACATTTCTCAGATTTTCTTGGGGATATAATGGTTAAGTATTTGGCAACTATTTAACAGAGATGTTTATAAATACTGTTGATGTCTTCTTTGATAACCAGTCTCAGAAGGAAGATGATTGAATTGTTACTATATATTTCCAGGGGTTTTGTTCATTTAAGTCTCCAACTCAGTGGAATTCTGATGGACATTTTCCTATTCAAAGTTTTACTTGCCACTTTGCCATCAGCCCTTCTGCTGCACTTATATGCACAGGAATATTTAAGAAAGTTTGTTGGCAGTGACATATTCACCATACTGCAGTTGGTGTTGATTTCACAAATAATTTTGTTGTGCTTGCAGGGAACAGGTAATGGAATGGGCAAAAAAACATATTCTCATAGAGACAGAAAGCTCAGCATAAAAATGCAGTTAGGGAGCAGAGAAAATAGCAGAGTCGCTCTCAGTGCAGCGATCACAAAAGAGCTAACTTTCCAGAATTCCATTCCAAACCCATGACCACAGCATTAGTAATGCTGCAAGAGCATGCACTGCACCTGAGCCCTATGCTCATTAACCTTTTGGGTTAATGTGCAGCTCACAAACATAAAGGGTCTGTGTGTGTTCTGTAGGAGAATGGAGGGGTAAAAGCAAGCATGAGGAAAGGAAAGGACAGGGAATAACTCAAAGAAAAGACAGAGTCCTTTTGGTTTTTGAAATGAACTGAACATTGTTCTTCTGCCATGCAGAACGGTAAAAAATGAATGAGGAAAGGCATTCCAAGAGAGAAATGTATTCACATAGCTATTGCTTCTACTCTAACGTATATTTAGATTATCTAACTACCAGATCGTTCTCTGATAAGGAAACTGCTAAGCAGTAGAAATAATTGAGCTCAGATTTGTCCAGATTCCAGGCTTGACCGTCTTTATTTTCTCATCAATGGCCAAGGTAAAGTGACCAGATGTCTCAATTAGATTGTACAAGTACCAGTTTTTAATGGACTGGCACAATGTTCAGTGATTTTTTTTTTTTTTTATTAAAATGCAGAGATATCTTATTGTTATTCTGCCAGTGATCCACCCGTGGTACAAAAATGGCTGATTCACAGACTCTGCTCCTCCTCCTCTGTATGTTATATCTACAGTAGATGATCAAATTCTCATTAACACAGAGGAAAGTACAGCCTGGCACCTGTGAAGTGTTTTCAAATATCACTGCTTAATGTCTCTTGGCAATGCTGGTTTGTAACAGGAAGCCAAATAGTGGTGCAGCCAAGGATGCATTTCATGAGATCTCTATCTCCAGGCAATTTAACTTGGACACAACAGACTTGGAATGCAACTTCACTTTTCTCTGCTGCCTGTGCTTGCTCCAATTTCACCCACTTCAGCATCTTCTTTCCTGTTCATCATGGACTCCCCTCACTGTTGCTTCTCAACCTCTCACTTTCATCTTCCAGAAGGAGAGACTGGGCCCTTTGCAAAGTTAATCTAACTGATTGAAAGAATAAGGTGACTTTCTGTTGTTGTTACGTTCAAAGGACATAAACTGTTCCTGAAATTCATGCTATTCAGGTAGGCATGATCAATGACCAAGGTCTTATCTCTTGGTAAAAGCTGAATCAGACACAGCAATTAGGGATATCAGGATTTTGATAAGCACCTAGAGAGACCTTAATTGTCTATGGCCATTTTTATTAAACTGAGACATACAGTAGTGCTAGCTGTCTCAACTGCTATTTCATATATCCCACCATTTCTAATATTTCACATATATAGGTTTTTGGGGGTTTTGGCAGTTTCAACAGTCTCTAGCACTTTCACTTCCTGTTCTAGTCAATGAGTGGAAGATGCTATTTGATCACTTTCCATTCAAGAAATGGCAGTGTTCAAAAACAGCAAGAGCTGCACTGTGCTATCAGTGCAGCTTTTATACCATACAAGTTAATCTTGGGAAGCATCTTGGAGGTTTTGATCAGTCTAAAATACACCACATTTGCTTGAAATAGGACTTTGAAATTTTATCTCTGAGTTCTAAATGAAATAGCAATAAAAGCTTCTCCAGCTCTTTAATAATGAATAGAGTTATGCCATTTTATCTGCATCGGAATACAGTAAATGAAATCAAAGCAGTATAGACATAACTCTTACATTTTCAAAACTGCTAAGACAGCTCTGTGTACACTCCAATCTTTCTTCCTATACATACTTACTGCAGAAAAATTGTATGCTATATTGCTGTTTTCAAACTGAGTGCTTGCTGCTGCATTTACTGAACTCATACCTTATTAATGCTCCCATTCAATTTAGGATCAGAAAGGTCAATCCTGAAGTATTTGACAACCTCGGCAATGATTCATGTCTTTGATCTTATATTTTGTCATGTAATTAGTGCCAATGAAAGTCCCATGGGTCTTTCCAGTTGCATACAAATGGAACAGGCACCTTGGATGCATTCAGTATAACCTAGGCTTGCCAAGTCTCAGCATCCCAGCTCTAAGTATATGAATGTTTAGACTCCAACTTTGTCTCCTAATTCACATATCTGCCTATTGTAGTTTAGCATAGAAATAGAAATAGAAATGACCTTTTGGAGACTGGTGTTTTGCTGCAGTTCATTGCTGCTATTCCATTGCTAGGTGGATATATAAAAAGAGAGTGGGTTGGTTTTTTTTTTGTATCTACCTATTTAAAGAGAAAAACATTAATCTGTCCAAAGCAAGTTAGTGTAAGTTACAGGTCAACATTTTTCTCTGCCCCTTGTAAGAATGATGATGAAGGGGATAATGTAGTGTCTCTGCACCCTAACAACCACTGCCTGAACAGTCTGGTATCATTAGCAACACCAGTACTATATTTCATATCCCTCGCTGCTCCCTTCTCTTTGAAGGATTGAACTCTTTCATCTGAGTGTACGTAAATAGTAATAAATAGCAGAGCAGATTTCTGCTCTGTGGACTTTTCTCTGATCTGTGCTGGTCCCTGGTCTGGGCTGGCCGTCTCTTCTCTTTACTGCATCTTGTTCCCCAGCACAGCAGCAAAAAAAATTAGTGTTTCCCAGCCCGCCCCACTGAGCAGAGCCTGGGCACCCACAGCAGGGAGGCTTGGAGGAGGCAGATACGACGCTGCCTCTGAACCACAGAGCACGTTTCATCCCTAATAACAGTGAGTGCCTCAGCTACATGAAAGCTTTATTTTTAGAAAGCTGCTACTTTTAGAATCAGAAGTTTTTTGCTCTGATTAGTTCACATAAAAGATATTTATATATTTATATTCCTTGTGGAAAATGCTGCTGAAAAAAAAAACCAGGTGAAATATCAGTCCTTGGCAGATACTTGTTTAAATAGGTCTGGTTTTTGCTCCTTGGTTTTTTATCAAATCAGTACAATTTCCAAAGAATGTAAACTTTCTTGTGAGAATTGTCATTTTGCTTAGAGCCTGGTTTTCAAAGAAAGAATTTATAAAACATGTCTATTCATGCTTAAGTTCAAAATGGACTCTGTAATGTTCAAAACTCCACAATTTTGTAATAAAAATTAATGAGTATTCCTTTTTTTAAAATGCCAGTTCCTGAAAAAAAATGTTTCCATAATAATCTTGGGTTTCAGGGAGTGGGAGTGGAATAAGCGTACATAAAGTCAATAAATTTCTTGAAAATTTTTAAAACAGTTCAACACCACAGGTTTTGTTCTTTGTTTTTTGGGTTTTCTTTTTAATAAAATATCTCATTTTACTAAGCCAATCCTTATGGTAAGACCTAGTTTGTATTTTTGGAAAGTTTAGTGCTGACTTTGTAATGAGTCTGTTTGTGAACATGTGGCATGGCTGAGTCGTAATGAATTCAGTAAGACCAAATAATAGATTGTATGTATTTCAATATTAACAAAAGAGCTAATAGCTTTTCCTCTGCTTTAGAAAGACAAGAAAATGAACCAGCCTTAAATGAAACATCTGGGGACTGTAGGTAATCATGATGGTTTTGTGAGTAAACCAAAATCTTGATGTGGCCTTTTCCCTTCCTCTGTTACTGTTGCATTCAAAAAGAATCTGTCTACAATAAATTACCATTATTGCTGCTTTGCTCTTAACATAAATCTTTTTCTCCAAGGTGCTCTTGATACCTTACTAGCTTACATGAATCAAACCTTTTGTGATCCTCATGAGGTAAAAAAGTACCCAAACACTTGAAACTTTCTATCTGAAGAAAATATTGAAGACACTGCAATGACAGAAGCTTTTCCCAGTATTTCTGACCTTATCACATGTGATTTTGGAAGACGTTTCCATGCTTAAATTTAAAACCTGAAACACATATTAAGACATTGCAAGCAAATATTAGTGAACTAGAAATTGTGTGTGTATCACATTCTTCCAAACAATTCAATAAAAAAATATCTTCTATATATTAACAATCTATCTATAATCCCTTCAAGTGGATATGCTTCATGCTCATCTCCTGTGATACACACCAGAGAAAATCATCCTTCCTGGATAATATTATTAATTCACTAACAACTGGTCTGAAGTATCAGACTGATCAACAGACACCAGACAATTACTACTATGTGTATTGCTAGTTTCTATCCCTGTTTAGCCAAGTGCTTAGGCACGTATAAATCACATCTCATTCCAGAGCTAAGTACATGATTAAATGCTTTGCTGAATGGAGATGGACTGCTGAAACAAGACACTGGGCAGTATTTCAGCTCCTGATTTCAGTCAGTACCTTATCCTCCAAAGATCCAAATAGAGATATCTATTAACTTTATGGCATTTCAAATCAGCTTTATAAAATACAGAGCTTTTCTGTATTTTAGAGCTATTTTAGTCAATTGAGAAAAAGACTTCATATAGTTTGAAATTTCTGCTACAATATTAACAAAACAGTGGGCTTTTCTTCCGGACTGACACATTATTGATTGCTAACCCATTTTTTTCTTGGAGTCTATAGCAGCCAGATGCTTTATGCTGCAGTCAGTCTTATCTTACCCAGCACACTAATTGTCTCTACTCACCGCAACAAAGAGAGTGAAGTAAAGGAAAGATGTTTTCTTAGGAGAAAAAAAGAAGTGTTCTTTTCCCTCCATGCAGCTTTTTTTTTTTTTTTTATTAAAATATGCTGATCAAAGACATCAATTTCATAAATTGAACCAACATGTAACATAAAGTTGTGGCATCAACCCTTTAGGTAAAATTTCTCTACCTGTTATGTACCTTAAAGCTATCAATGATATTAAATCTTATGAAGTGAAAGTTAAACTTTTTTTTGGTCACCCTGCACTGGAGGAGTGTTTAAACTGTCAACTCACATAGCTAAAAGAGGGAAAACCAAGAACTAACTCATGTATCAATTAACAACAAACTTGCTAGCAGATTATGATTTTATTCGTACCACAGAAACTTCAATCCCATTTAAAAAAAAAGAGAGAGAGAGAGAGTGGAGGAGGAAATATAAGTATGGCCATAACCTTGGTTTTCCTTGAAATTCAATTCTGTTAAGCACAAATCCTCAGATTACCTTTGCAGTCTTGAACATGTTACCAATCCTGTTGGTTCAATAAAGCACTCTTCATTTTTTTATTCTTTATACAACAACAGATTATTCAGCCACCATCCCTAAACTATTAAATGAGTCTAACAATGTATTAAACATCTTTCAAATTCCTCAAAATGCTGTTTTCCTGACATATTTCTTTAGCAGTACAAAATCCAAATGTGACAAGGAATAAAGCTCTTTGATGTAAAGAGCTGGTCCTATAGACAGATCCCCACTGGGCAGATGGTTATTTATAATAGTCTGACCTAATTTCTTAGTAGTGAACCAGAGATAACACAAAGCCCTATGGTGGAACTGGTCTATTGTGTTGCAGTAACATTAGAGAACACCAGATATTCATAACAGCAACATTTTGTTCGTCTGAGTTCAGTCTTAACAAAGCCCACAAACATTTACTGTCACAACAGTTAAGGCTTTTGAAGATGAAAAGACTTATTATGACTGACCTATCATATGATATCAAGCCAAACTAGACATCTTTAGGAGCTGAGCCATGGCTTTAGAAAGTGTTTTCTCTTTGACTACTGAGTTAGTCCTGATTTCCATTGCAGCATTTTCTTGCTTTTTTCTTTTTCCTCATAAACGTCACCAAAACTGAAAGTGAGTAAATCACATTATCTTTTTCCACTCTTCTCATCTTTCTCCCATTCTCATTACCTTGGTTTCTCTTCCATGTTTCATTTGACCTTTCCAGAACTACTAAGATCAGAAGCTGGTAATCAGTCTTAGTGAAAGGAAGAAATACAGACTACAGTATTCAAGGGCATAAATCTACTTTTGTTCCCATTGCATTCAGTGATGTTCACTTTAGTTTGAACCAAAGCTGAGAGGAGAATATAGACCACAACAAACAGATGACAGGAAGATGCTATTTCAATTCAAAACAGCTGCCATTCCTGAAAAAAAACAATACCAACAAAATACAAACAAACAAACAAACAATCAAACAAAATGGAGAAGAAATTTTATACAGTACTACATTAGTCCAATTTCAGCTCTTGCATTCACCAGCTCCACACAGTAGCAGATGGGAACTACATTTGAAATGAAAACTACTAAACTTTTCATCCCAAAATTCATTAAAAAATTGTCAAGGACAAAATGAATGATCTACAGCCAGCTGTGTGTTAGCTAAAACAGAAGTTTATAGACCCTGTGCTAAAAGACAAACAAGCTGCATCCACATCTTGGATGGAGTGTAAGAAAAGTACTGTTCTAACACACCATGATGTTCTATCAGAATAAGGGCTGTTTCCCAAAAATGGACATATTTGTACAAACATTCCTGGTATAAGAAAATTCAATGGGTAGTGGTCAGTTCACCACAGATGCAGTACTCAGCATTCTACTTGTTTTGAAAGCAAAGCTGAAATCTAGTGGTTTCCAACCTTATTTAATAATGTTTTTCTAAACTGTTCAGAGAAAATAACATTCTACTCTCATGAACCCTGTTCAATTACTATGACTGATCTTGCTAATATTCATCCTCATGCATCACTCACCCAAAGTGCAATACGGTAAGAGTTCTGTATATTCTCTAACGGCTTGAGATATTCCATTGCTTTACAACAATATGAAAACAAGCTATGAGAAAATACAGTCAATGAGTTTCCCTCTCTTCATTGAAAAGCCCAATGTAAGGTGTCAGTACATGTTCATGTATAAATTATAAAAGTAGCAACAAATGCCTTGTCTCCTTCCAAATGCCAATTGTGCATCTTCTCTAGGACACTGAAAAGAGAACATGCACTGGATGACCTGGAAATACAACTCTCCTTATTGCACAGTGTTCAAGCCCTTGCAGATTTCTGTGAGAATAGGCAGCAAGTGAAATTGTTTCTGCATAAAATAATGTCTTAGAGGTTTTCCTATGAGTAGTTAAGGGGCTTTATGTTAACAAGCACACTACGATTGAAGATAGGACTTATGATGTTTCCAGATAAATACTCACTTATTCCACTGTAAGAATTATATCTGAAGAGATATCCTAAGAGTTCTAGAAATCTTCAGGTAGACATAGTAGCCTGTTTCACATTAAAAAAATAAATTAGGCAAAAGATTGGAAGAGGGAAGGCTCCCTAAGTGACATGGCACCTACCTTTGAGTGAACAATTTATGTGTGTCTATTTCTACCCTCATTTCCATTTGTTTATTCTATCCAGACTATACCATTTTATGGCCAGAAATTTTCCTCAATATATATTTTAAGTAGTAGGTCTGAAAACTCAAGTGTCAGTGTCAAAAGCTTAATTTAATATATATAATAAAACACCAGTCTCATATTCCAGTTCAATATACTGGCAATTTACTATACTTTTAAAGCTGAAGTGACTCTTGAGGATCTCTCAGGCAAGAAATTTTATAACACCACAAATGGAAGTCCAGTTAACATATCTATAACCTCATTTCTTCATAAAGTGGAAGAAGAATAGTCACCATGAATTGGTCAGCACATAGAAGACCATATGCTTGTGGCAGCTGTTTCAGTGTCTCTTGGGGAACCTTTCATCCAGCCAGTTTTACCTCTTCCTCTAGCTGTGCTCCCAGACAAGCATCCTTTATAAAATTGCACATGGATCAGTCGTATGGGCAGTGTAATGCAAATATTTAATCTTTCTTTCAAGTAAATTTTTTTTTGAAGTAATTAAGCAACATATGCCCAAATATACTTATATGTTTACAATTAAGCATATGTTCTAGGACCTTGAGAAAATAATATCGGTCATTCTACAAAGGCAGAAACAATATTAGATAACAGATTTCAAAAGGGAAAAAAAAAGCATTCAACCAGGATATGCCATACTAAATACCATTTCATGTATTGTTTTCTTATACCAAATTTTTAAAGTATTTCCTCTCAAAAAATAGTGTGAATTCAAACAATCAAAGTGTGGGTTCCACACACACTTGAATTTCTCTGTTGTCATGTCAAATAAATAAAAGGTTCTTGAATTATATATTTTCCATTAATACTATAACTCATTTGTTAACCATGGGAGGTCTTTCCAATATCTAAGTATAATTTGTTTTTAACAGCTTGAGACTTTTTCTTCCCCTTTGTGATTTTTCTTTATACATATTATTATTATTTGATTTATATAGCAATGCTCCCTATGTGCTCATGGTGCTTCAAGAAATTCAACAGAGTCAAACAAAAAGGCATGAAACTTCAATTATTCCTAAAAGAGAAATCTCTTAATGCAGTCTCTAGAAAGGGAAATGAATAGCAGCAGGATTCCTTTGGGTGTAGATTTTTGAGGCAAAGGTCACAAATGTTTTCATTTGCAGAACTCTTGATCATCAAATCTCACTGAGGACAATATGAGCTGCAAGCTTTCAGCACAGTAAAAATCTACATCATATATGTGCCAATAATCAGAAATCAGAGGAGGTGAAAAATTCTATCAAAATACAGATAATACAAAGAAAAAAACACTGTAGAACACAAAAAACCCCCAAAAAAACCCAACCATAACAATGGGGAACATACACAACCAACGTCCTGAAAATCAGAGGAGCTGAGGCCTAAATGGCTGAAGGGTTTGGTCTGAATGCAAGTCTCACTTTCCAGAATATCTTCTGAGTACTAACACGAAAAATAATGAATAATTCTAGTCTCTTGCTAGTCCAAGAAATAAACAACATTAATTTGGGGCTAAAAAGAGAATTTGGGACTTTATCTGAGAAATATCTCCCTCCTTCTTAAATTCTACATTGTGTTTTTCATTATAAAACAGAACATTTAAAATAGCATATTACCAAATGAATTTGAAATGGAAATGAGAAATCTTTTAGATTTCCTAATCAAAAAAGGCTGATGTTATTATAAATACAGCACTGATTTGTCAATATGTCCTCTTAACTTAAAATGTATTTTCCAAAAATTTCATGACAGAATCTTCAGTTCAAAAGTAATCTGAAAGCAGGTATCACTAATGAAACTACAGACTTCAAGCAGATAATATCTCATTTTTACTGTGATGCATAAAAGCCATGTCATCTGTCCTGGTAAACCACATCCTCACCACTTTTGACAACATACCAATTAGTTAACCAATTTACGTGTTTGTTTTGTGTGAATCCTGACCTGTCTTGTGCCTTATTCCTGCTTTTAGCATATGTTTGGCTGTTCTATTCTGTTCCAATCTTAACTTGTAAATGTGTCCTGTTTTCAAATACTGGGTATTGTGGGATCTGGGTCAGACATTGTGGCTTTTATGCCACCAGTATGAAGATAAAAATAATCATTAATTATAGCTTTAATGAAGACATTTATTTGATATGCAAAGCTTGGCAAGATGGTATACTGTGAAGTATTTTTAATTCTCTGTTAACTATTTTGATCTCTACTAAGTTTATGTTCTATATCTACATAAATGGTACTCCTGGAGCAGATTTTAAATGCCTAGCTTTATAAGACAAGGTTATGAAATTTTGCATTCCTATAATGTATGCTCTTCTTTCCTTTTTGTTTAAAAAAGAAGAGCTGAACCATGAAACCCTGACTGTGATAAATGTTCCATGCTAATCAACACAAAAAAACAAAACAAAAAAATTCTTAGTAGGAGAGACATGGAGACAAATAACAAGTAATGACCATTTGTCTTGACAGCAGGATAGCACAACATAAAACACATATTTGATATGTAAAACAGGAACTCCAAACGATATGTTTTTGCATGGCCTGAAGCATTCTCTGTTCATCTCATCAAAATATTTTAAATACACATTAAATTCTAACGAGGTATTTTTCATCCACTTGGAATTTCCTGATACAAATTTTTTATTTCAGCCAGGGTTTTGACGAACCCATTCTGTTCCATCATATACAAACTGGTAGCTTTTTATTATGCAGCAGACAGTGAATATGAATACTCGGTGAATGTATCTGACCCGCTCCTCAAAAATGTAAGGTACTGTTGTTAGTTTTTTAAGAGTTTTTCCCAAAAATAGCAATTTTCTTGATTGTCCAAATTTTTTAATCTTGTTCTTTTCTATTTCTTAAGGAGAGAAGATAAGGTTCCTCCTTCTGCAATTTTAAAATAGCCAGGAGGATATTTTTAAATAAAAATTATTGCTCTTGACTAGGTAATAGAAGTGGACAGCAGAGCAGGTAGATCATGAAAATACTAATCTCTCTCCCTATTTGCCTTGTCTTGCTTAGAATGTTGGAGAAGCAGACAGACTGCCTTTGATGATTTGAAATTTTCTAGCTCACATTACTTTCTCTCTGAACAATTGAAATGCACACAGCTTTAATTTAAGTGGCTACTTTAAATACTTCAGTGATAAGATTATTGGACTTTAATTTACTTGTCAGTAGTAACAGTCCCATGATATCACAGCTGCACAAATGGTGAGCACAGGCTCTTTTCTACCAAAGCTTATGGGGAGCTTTGCAACAAGCAAGGCACCAGCTGAGCCACTCCCAAAGACTTCCACTGCTGCATATTTTCATTGTATAGCAAAAACCTCAACTACAGCTGCAATTGCTAACTCACAATGCAATCCTTATCAACAGGAATCAGCTCTGCCACAAGAGAAGAGGAACGGTGAACAGGAAAGCATTGACAGAACTGTTTGGTCACCTCAAGGAAAGAGATGAGCCCTTACAGAGTGGGAGAGAAAATGGAATGGGTTGTTGTAATTCAAGATAAATTTGTGCCCCAAAGGCTTTTTTTGAGTTATCCAACAACCCAAACTAAAGGGATACTTGTGTATATGTCTCTCAGCTCCACTAAGCTCAGCCCAACTTGGATCTAACTCTCTTTACATAATTTAACTGTAATTTTTGCAAGCCTCACTTTCATTCCTTTTAGACAGAAGTTTCACTGCGAAACACTTCATTAAAATCACCCTGTTTTTTTAACAATTTGAAAATATTTCAGTAATAACCAAATTATCCCAACTTTTTTCCCCTAAGTAATGTTCTTCTGCAAGTGAAATTATCAATAGCTCCCGTTGTTCCCTACAAAATCAATCAAAATTATCAAGAAAATGTTTCTTTTGGACATAGAACAGCACTAACAATCAGTTTTGTCTATGTACATTGAGTACAGGGAGGATAGAAAATGCTTGTTGTTAACAGCAGCTGAGATGAAGTTGAGCTTTCCCCCTCCCATGTGGAGTGTGTTCCCCACTTTTAAATCACATATAATAGCATATTTTTCACCCATAACTACTACTGCTGCAGGTAATTCAATTTCTTCTATGCAATATAATTATCACTGGAGGAAACAAGAGGGGATAGGTACCATTCTACCTAATTTTCTATGGCTTCCTCATCCAGATCACACACCTTCCCACCCCCTAAGCACAATGCTGCACATTGTATTTTGTGCCACCGCACTGGTCATGGGACACAATAAGGCTCATTTTTTCATACCTCTCTCTTCTGTAAGCATGGTGTATAAATCACAGCAGAGCTGCCAACAGCTTGTGACTGACAATCTTATTTGATAGACAATCTGTGATCCTTTCAGCCTTTTACTAATAACCTCATTAGGATAGCAGGGCTGAAAATACTTTCTAGGATATAGCAATGAACCTCAGCAAATTCAGTGCATGTCTGACCATTCAAACTTTAGAGAATCAATCTTTCTTCAATCAAAACTTTGTCAGGTTCTGCTGAATGTCTTCTGAAGGTTACCCTGTTTTGGTTTGGGTTTTTTTTTTCTTTTCTTCTTCTCTCCCTCTCTCCAGTTTTGGGAGGTTTTGTGGGAGTATTTTTTGTATTATTGGTTCCTTCAAAAATCCTAAAATCCTTATGAAGTAATGTAGGTCAAGGTGAAATGGTTCTGATTTTATTTTTTTTATTTTCGAGGTTTAGTTTTGGAAAACCTTTCAAAAGATTTTTTCTGCTTTTGATGGTTTGACCTTTTTTTTGGATGAACTTTTAAAAAGCATTAATTTTAAGAAAAGCCTTAAAATACCTGCAGCCTAGTGACATTGGCATTTAGACTGAGGTTTCCAAGATGCAAATGGAAAACTACTTGAACAGTGACTGAATGAGCTACTTCATAGTTCCTCTTCATATTCTGAGTTTGGTAGACATGCACTGAATAAAAATCCTATTTGACACACAAGCACATTTTGAGGCCCTAAAGTTAATTTGAAAAAAAAATTACTCTAAAAATAGCACTGAGATAATAAGTGCTTCTGAAGGATTCTGTCTGTTGTAAGAAGAAAAGTAAGTCAGCACATCAATGCTGCAGTAAATATTTCAAAGGTGATTTCTTTCTGGATTAATCAGTATCTTAAATGACCAATATGATTGAAAACTGACTGACTGAGCAATGCTTATGTGACAGAAACTGATAAAATATTCCACGGATTGGGGGAGGCTAGTCTGTCAGGCTGCTTCCTATGCCACAGGGAGCTATATTGTTTAGCTGTATGGGGGAACTGCACTTCATGGGACTGCAGTCTCTATTTCTTGTGCTAAATAGCTGTGGTCATGCTCCTTCATGTGGCTGAAAACTGTCTTACTAGGTGATGAACTACACCAAATATTTTGTTTCTGTTGGCAAAGAAACTGTCCATAGGTGTGAACCTCCTGCTAAATTAATCCAAATCACTATAAAGAAATGGCAAAACTGTATGGTTTTTTTCACCATATATTAGATCCTTTTTTTTTTTTTTAAATTCATCTCTGCCTGATTCTCCTCTTTTATTCTCCAGTTTTTTTCTTATCTTTGCCATCCTCCTTTTTCCCTGAACTTTAATATTTTTTTCCTTCCTATGGGCTTCCATAAAGGTAAAAATTTCTCCTGGGAGAGGAGAATGTCTCCTCCTGGGTTTTCCTTTTTATTGTACTGCTGATGTTCTGCACCCTGATCTTTCCTCTTATTTTAGACCCTTTCACTTCCTGTAGCCACTTCAGGATCCTGGTTGCATGAAACATCTCTTCACCCTTCCAACCCTCTTCCATCCAACACTGAAGTTTCTCTTCTTTCAACCACAATGGAAGATACATCTAAATAATGATTATGAGGAAAGAGAGAGAGAGGCTGTAGGTTTTTTGTAACAAAACTACAAAGTGGTAGCAGGTTGATGTAGAGGAACAATAACATCAAGCATCAATAAGGAGCACAAACAAATCAATGTAGATAGTGGAGGCAAAGAATTAGAGAACTGTCTGCCTCAGGCACTACTTACAGATGCCAGGATGAGACTGAAACAACTTGATTGATGACCGGGTTTTCTATGTCATTCTTTTATCTTCTCTTTTTCTTCCCTTTTTTTTTTTCCTTTCAAATTCTTTCTCCCATTTACCTTCCAGACTTTTCCTCCTTCAGAGGAACACTCTGATAAGGGTCAATATTACAAAATGCTGTTTATTTCAACTGTGTGATTAGAAAACCATTACCTAATTCCTTGTGGTAAAGAGTAAGATAAAGATGACGTTCTATGGCATCAAATTTAAGACAAGTAGTGGCTGGGCACAGAAGTGCAGGGGATTGGTGCAAAAGCTCTTTACTGTTATGGTCACCTAAACCCTGAGAGCAAAATTGCCCACACATATCACCTTAGGCAGCTACATATATTCTGATCTCATTACGATCCCCTTTCCACTGAATACTTTGGTTACTTTGGAGATATGGCCTCCACATCTTCTGGGCTCTGTCTCTGCCTGACAGACCTTTAATTCCTCTTGACACAGTGGCCGAGTTTCGGCATGGTCACTGTATATGCCAGACACATTATTCTATAGTCAGGAAGCTAGGGAGCAATAGGATAGATGCAGTTGTTCCTGGAACATGATTAACCACTGCCTGTGAAAGAATGAGTGCTGTCCTCATCCTTTCCTTTGCATTTATACAATTTCTAATATCAAGGGGGAAGCTTCACAAAAATACCCACTTCCTCTCATCACTCAATCACTCTGCTGTGCAGTCCAAGGCAATCACCTAATTTCTTGTTGCCAAAGCGTAAGATTCAGACTATCCACTTTGGTATCTAAAATGAAAGATTCAGGGGTCAGACTAAGATGTTTGTGTTCTGTGTAAAGAGAGGAACTTACTTTTAGGACAACTCTCCAGAGAACGTGAAGTTCTAGAAAGCCTGCAGGCAACCACTATTACCAGCTCAAATGCTGTGCTTCAGTCAAAAAATGTGTACAGAGCCTTAGCCATTAGCATTAGTGTGCTGGAGCAACCTCACTTATCTCCCCATCACACAGGATTCCACATAGCATCTCTGAATTGCTAAGGTGCTGTATTCTTTACTTTCCCACTGCTTTACACCTAAGTTGGAGCAGCCTGCCTAGGCTATCTAGGTATTACCCTAAATGATCACTGGATCTGTTCATTTTAAGGTAACAATAATGGGATTCTCAACAATATGTCAGTAAAAGTTTACATGTTTTCAGAAACTGCCTTAGATGTAAGACACCCTCTTTGTCTGATTGTTGCAGCGGATGTGCAAATTATTTGTTGGAGATATAAAACCATTTCATAAAATGGCTCCTAGTAATTAAATAAGAAAGGCAGCTGCTAGAAAAGAAGAGAATGTAACCTGTTCCCATCCCAGTCAAGCTCCTACCTACAAGAGATGACTGTTCTTCCTAGGTGCATGAGATTGTTTGTGCCTTATTTTCATTCTTATTTTGAAGCCTGCAAGTGAGGCATATTTAATTTTTGCTAATTACTAATAATGAATATTCCCTTGACATGAAGATATTATACTGTGTCCTGTTTTGCCAAAATGTAAGTTGAACTTAATTTTAAAATCTCTAATTAATCATGTCATTTTAGAATGCAGTTGTGCATCTCCTTTTAACTTGCAATCTTATCATTAGTATATAATGCTAATTATAGTTACTTAAAATCTAGATATTGTAATTGGATGCACAAAGTGCAAACAAGTTACTGATAAAATATCTTACAGGTCATACAAAACCAATCTCATGCAAATTAATTAAAGCTCACAAATTGTGGGAAGAGGAAATAACTTGATTTGAATGATAAAATAGGAACAAAGACAAGAAACACAAATAAACATCAGGATCTATCACTACATTGTGTCTCACTGAGATGCAGACTAAAACAGTAAAACAATCGGTTCTCTTCCAAATGTTTAGGTACACCAAACAGAAAATACAGTACCACTTCTGACAGCAGTTGAGAAGCCCCTAATCTGACTGGTGACTACTGGGATTCTTTACAGTTTGAAATGGTCCTTCCCTTTTCTGATGAATGACCCAGCAATTACAGAAAAGATGTTTCTACTCCCATCCAATTTCATGGCAGGAGTGTTTACAGACTGAAGAAGTTTTGCAGGAAAGCAAGAAGTCATTATGGAAACCTTTTATCCCTGCAAGTCACAGCACATGTGGGTCTGGACATGGAAGAAGGTAGTTGAAAGTGTATGGATCAAAATCAGCAGGAACAACAACACCGTGATGTTGTGATGTGCTTCTAGTTGCTGTCTGATCCAGAAGTAGAGGAGGCCTTCTACAAACTTCTGTAGTGAACCACTCGTTCACAGTCCCAGTGATCATAGATTGGGCAGAAATAAACACGTGTTTGCATGCTAGGCTGCATCTGACTGGCTGGAAAGCAGCTCAGTAGAAAAGGGTCTTCTGTCCTGGTGAGCTACAAGTTGACCGCGAGCCAGCAATGCGTCTTGCAGAAAAGATGGCCAACAGTATACTGAGCTGCATTAGAGGAAACATTGCCAGCAAGTTGAAGGAAATTATCCTTCCCCTCTGCTCCGATCTAGTGAGGCCCATCTGGAGTGTTGGGTCCATTTCTTGTCTCCCCAGTACAAGAGACAGAGAGATACATAAACATACTGGAGTAAATCTTAAAATGCGCCACGAAGATGATCAAGACCTTGGAGCATCGGTCGTAAGAGAATCTGAGAGAAGCAGGGCTGTTCATCCTAGAGAAGACAAGGCTCAGCAGAATCTTATCAATATATTTATCTAGAGTATACCAACTATAAATAACTGGTGGGAGAAATTAATAAGGAGGATTCAGACTCTTGAGTGGTGTGCATTGAAAAGGCAAATGCCAAGGGGCACAATTTGCAATACAAAAAAGTTTCACTTAAATATAAGAAACGAATGTTTTACTTTGGGAGCGGTCAAATTCTAGAACAGGTTGTCATGTGAGACTGTGGAGTTTCCATCCATGGATATTTAAAACTCACCTGGTCACAGTACTGGGCAAACTATTTCAGCTGACCCAGCTTGAGCAGCACCATTGGGCTAAAGAGTCTCCAGAGGTGCCTTCCAGCTTCAAGATTTCTGTGGTTGTGATTCTATGATAAGAACCAAACCAGGAAACCATGGTGTCATCTCAATTATGTCTTCGTTTCATACTGAGCTTGTAGTTTATGTCAAGATAGATATTTCCTTTGATTTGCAAAGCTACTTTTTCAAGTTTGCAGAAAAGTTTTCAAAATGAAACTAATTTGTATTCACACAACGAGGGAACTGATCATGTTAATAACGGTCTCAAGCCTGAAACTACTACCAACAGTGCAAAGTAGCTACTAAAAATTAGACAAAAATGAATAACTGTCACTGTAGGAATGCAGGCCAGGTTTACACATTCACAACACACAATGAAACCGCACAAATTTATGTAAACAACACATTCCTAGTTAGGCCATCTGGTCTGTATTTGCTGCCTCCGTGTTTGCTGACATGGGGTACCGGCACATGGAAGACTGGCTGATATTTATAAAATATTTTTATCAAGTACAATCCTGCTATAATTAGAGTAACACGCACACAGAGATAAATCAGAGTCAACTCTGGCATTTCCTAATATTCACATCCTAATTACTGGAAATCTGATTGCATTTTTTTTTAATAGATAGATACGGGTATTTTTCACAATTCAAACAGATTAATTTCACATTGTATTCTTGAGATTAGTATGCATCTGAGCATTTTATTCTTTATGGATATTTTTATAATAATATTGTGTGGGGCATTTCAGAAGAATGACGAGAAATTGGTATCAGTAAAACTGAGATTAATTTCAATATCTATAAACAAAGTCAGATCTAAGTTCTTAAAATGCAAAGTCATCTATGGAATACAAACACTTCTGAGAAAAGGAAGAAGAAACATAACCATTACAAAGAATCACTGACAGTATAATGAGCACCTTGTGGAAATGATGAAGGCATATGGGATTCCATCACACAAGAAAAAGATCAGAGTTCTCTACAGCTCTCATTATTCACACCACAGAAACTGACGTATGACTGATGACACAACATGGTAAGACAATAAATTTGGATTTTGTCTCAATAGGTGTTGGAGTTTTTGCCCCAGTATCAACCAAAGTGTCTGAGATGAGTATATCTGCTAAAAACTGATTGGTGCAGTAACTGGGCTCCAAAAGTACACCCAACTATAAATATTTTTAAAATAAAAACAACCTGAGGCAAACAGAAAACATCTATTAAGATATGAAGCAGGGTGTTTGATTCTGAATAAATGAATTCATTGAGAAGAGCGTTTTAAAAGAGGAATAGAAATTTAAGCACTGCCAAATGTAGGCACTGACAAAGTGATAAGACCATTATTTTTTATGAGGCCAAGCACTTTGATCTTATTTTACATCTGCTTATGACACTATTTTTATTAACAGTTGGAAATAAAATTTGGCCTGGTTGATCCCCAAAAAAAAATCTGATTTCAAGACATGGCAGATTTAGTAGCACACTTGAAAGGGTCAATATTTTTAGGATTGTAAGTCTGAATCAAAGGTCCCAATTTGATCTGCTTTAAGTCAGTCCTTATTTAACATAGTGGAACAACACTCATGTCCCCACCACTAAAGTGCCCAAAAGCTACCCCTAAATACTCTCTCACGTATTTAAAAGATGTTTGGGCGAGAAAATTGTCAAGGTCTTTTGTGTTGATATTATCTTATTATTTTTTTTGTTTTGTAAATACTCTATTCAACACACTGAATAAATAAGAGAAAAGCACAAAATCAGTGTATGTAGCAATAATACTGAGCTAATTTCCTGTTGTTTCAAGTCCAATAGACTCATGTGAAGCATCACATCAGGGAAATAGACTCATCTCTTTACAATCTGCAATCCCTGGCCAAGGAATTTGCATTTCTGAAATAATCTCATTGAAATAAAAGACTGCAGTAATGTTTTAAATTATGCACAAATAAAAGAAACACAGAGTTCATGCAGCATCACTGGTACTCTTGCTCTCAGTGGAATCCCCTGTGCCCAGGTATTGTTGCAGCCCCAGTAATTCTTCTGGCATTGCTAGTTTTCTGAGTTCATGAAAAGTGAAAACACAAGGGGATGAGTTAAGAACACAGGGACGGCCCTGCTCTGAATTGTGCTTTAGCTGCCTTAAATGACAGCCATAACAATATACAAGCAGTTTAACACTGTCAGTGTGGGATTTGGGCAGCAGGTTTAGTTTACTGTTGACAAATATAGTACTTGAGTCTGAACCATTTATCGTGGCACAGAACACAATATAAAAGGTTGTTGACTAGAAACCCTGAATAATTCATTGCCTATGCTTTCTTTCCAGTAAGCTACTATGTTCCATTTTAGATCAAACTTCCTTGTATGGCAGGATGTGTGTCATCTAGGATGATTGGAAATTTTTTTTTGCTACTCCCTTAGTTTGAATTGAGTTCTAAAGAGGAGTTCAAAGGGACAGAGCTAACAGCGATACTCTCTCATAATGATCCTAGCAGTGTGAAATTCACATAGATGGCCAAAGAAGAGAAATAAGCCTTGTTTTATGGCAAAATAAAGAGACTAGATATGCTTTGTGGTTTATCTGTGCTCATTGCAGATATCATGAGGGAGAAATCATGTTGTATGAATGGGACAGAGCTCAGATGCTGTAGGAGAGTCTTCATCCTGGAGCAGTTATCCCTGTTTGTACCCAATACATATACTTCAGTGTGAATCTATCAAAGGCATACCCCTCAGTGTGGTCAGTTTTGAAAGACAGAGGGAGTTCATTAGCACTACAAATATTCAGAATAGATATCTGAACAAGAAAAAAGGCATGTTTATTATAAAATACAATGATAGTGGTTTGTTTTTTTTTCTTGCCTTGCAAAACAACCTTACCATTCAACAAGGGTATTAAAAAAATAATTCAAGAGGACTAAGGAAGCATAAGTATTCATTCAACGCCAAGTCATCTTTCTATTCCTTTTCCTGTAAACTAACTCAAAGATAAAATGTGATTATTTTTAAATTTATCTAGCTGACAAAACAGGCTAACGTAACCTCTAACATAAAAGTAGTATAAAAACATTGTCTTTATATTTCATGATCCCTAATTTTCTGATTTTTTCACATAAAGTTACCATGATAAATACATATTTTCTGATCATGCTTTTTGCAGGGTGGGCTTTTAGATTTGCTAAAATCAAGTAGCTACCTCTATAAAGCAGTTATTCTACAACAGCTGCTGCTGACTGCAGTCCCTCTTGTTTTAGCTGGAAAGGATTTCTAAGTTTATGTTTTATTTTCTCTCAATCTTTTTTGAGTTCATTTATTGTGATGAAACAATAACTATACTTCTATATGTTGGTATCTCATGATTTCAGTGTGTTTATTAGCTGTAGCTGAAGAGTTAACAGTATTTGGGGATGCTTTTCTTTGAGATTTTGAATGTTGAAAATTCATGTTTTGAATTTTCAGATGCTAATTTTAGTACTATGCTTGACCAAAAGAAATCATTAGGCTTTAATACTTGCCTAGCAAAAATAGCAGATATAAAATATTGTTGCCTAACGTGCTGCATGACTCATACTTACACAGTAAAGTTTTGCATCTGTTTAAGAGTAACAACTATATAGAAGGATGTTGTCACCTAAAATTGTGTCTGGGCTTGTTGTTTTATTTTTTTTTGGTCATTGCATTCAATATAATATTGTGAAGGAGATCCAGGAGGCTGACAGTGCCGAGAATGTTCTCTAAAAGTGACACTGCGTACAAATCTTAAAGGAAATTTAGAAGCCTCATCTACTGAAAAGTAGAAAAGCTTTAATATACTTTCTAAAAATATCAGTACTTAATTCTTTCTAAGATTCAACCCAACATTTCAATTACTCTAAAAGCTTAAGAACTTTAACCAAATAGCATACCAGTAATTCACAGGGATAGCAGAAGTTCTTGATTAAATCCCTTTTATAAGCCATTTTTAACCTACCAGAGGTAAAATGAAATTATCAAAATTCTCGTCCTAACCAAAAAGTGACAAATTATCCTTCTTAGTCTAATAAATACAAACTGAAGTAATTAGTAATTTCTTATGTAAAAATAAAACAAATATGATAGGAATAAGGGCAATGTTTCTTCAGACAGTAGATCTCTCAACCCCTACTACACCTTGAAGAGATGACAAGTGTGTGAGATTCCTTTACAAGTGTTGAGAGAAGGAGAATACAATTAGCAGACATCCATACAACACTCCACTGAAAGCCCCATTTTGCCCTTTCACACCTGATGGACATGATTACACTAAAACTCATCTGCCACCAGAGTGCTGATCAAGTGCCTTGACAAAGCTTAGAAAATATGTTTTACTTATCTCCCCATAAGTGGCAAAACCAAACAAATGGGAGGAAGGCATCTGTGAAATATTCAGCATCTGCTGCCTTCCAGCACAACAACTGGTTGTTTTAAATTTTTGATAGACTTACTTTTTGCCCACATAATGACGTATGAAAGTCTAACCACCTATGAAAATATTTACCAGAGCACTGTGAATTGCTGAAGAAAAGATAGAGCTATTTCTATGAGCCACAGTTTTGCAAGTAAACAAATAGGAATGATAGCTTTCAAAATCACTCAGGTGATACAGCATTTCAGAGTCTCCATTCTAAAGATGGCATGTGGTCCCTATTCTACATATATTTTTCTTATAGCCACTGAATTCCATAACAAAGTCACAGAATAAAAGTCTACCACTAGGTAGGTCAGAATAAAAAGTGCTTCTGCAAGATTCCTAACCCTTCAGGAGTTTCTGGTGGCCAGCATGCTGTGCAAAGTGTGACATGACTAAGCCTGTCCCTCCTAGGCAAAATAGTCAGCTGAAGATGAGTGACTAAAATGGAAAGAAAAATTTTTCTCATTTATTCTTAAAATACCTCTGTGTATGTCCCTTATTTTTGACCTTGAATGTTTGTATTTATATTTGCTTTCTATATCTTTTCATATTCTATGTAATGTACTCCTGTTTATATGTTTTTATACAATGTCTTGCACACAAAACATCTTTGGGGAGGCTTTTAAGAAAATGCTGAAGCTGAAATCTGTTATATTCTGGCCTCCAAGTTGAAAAATTGATATTTTTAGACTTGTTTGTTATGTCATAGATGACATATTTGTCATTTTACAGCAACCATCATTTCAGACACTATTTGGAAGAAGAAATATGACATTTTCTGCTTCAAGCTAGAAAGGCCATTCCTACAGGTGGGATTTGCAACAAACCAATATCTTCTGTGTGTTGGGCACAGAGAGGCATGCTAGACTTTTAGCTGTGAAAGAAAATCATAGTCAGAATGGAAAGTGGTAACAAAGAAGATGATTACTACTGCTCAGAAAACAGGTGATGAAAGCTTCCTAGAGGCATTGGATAAAACCTTGCCTTCATTAGTATCAGTGGGAAAACTCCCCTGGGCCACAACACACTTGGGATTTAATCTGTTGCCTCCTGGCTGAAACAGCTCTTTAGGTGCTCTCTGTACTCTCAGGAGGTCCTAAAGTTATTTATATTATCTGCATCCCCAAATACTCTAAGAAAAGCATTTTGCTCGTAATGAGTGGAATCTCAAAATTTTAGCCTATTGTGTATTTAAAACTTCACCTGGGGTGAATATCTGGGATTCATAGCAACATTGTTTTAAAGATGTAGTAAAAGCCCCAAAGCCCAGCATATCAAGCTCCCTGATTCCCTTCCTCCACCCCTAGAAAAGCTCACTTGTTTATAGCATGGCAATTTTTAAACTGGATTTTCTTTCTTTCCTACCGACTATCAAATAAAAAGGCATTGTAAATTTTATTGTAGTGCTCCTAAACCTGACAGTGCAATATGTAAGGCACCCTCATAGTTCTCTACTTTATATATTATTTTTATGATGAGAATTAAGGGTTTTATGAGGCTGTAATTTCTGACATTACCATCTTATCCGAGGAACTCAGTGTTATTCCCCAATACACAGAAGAGAAGCTACAACTTTTCAAGGTCAACTGAACGTCTCAAATTAAGAAAGAGAAATGTGAAAAAAATGTCTCCATCCTCTACCCTAGCTGAAAACATTTCCACCATAAAATTGCAAACAAATACATGCAAAGTTGTCATACATTTGTGTGCTGTAAACCTAAAAGAGCAGGAATGCTACCATACCTGCATAGAGCCTGTCTGAAAAGATGGGTCAGGAAACTTAATCTGCTTTGAGTGGATGACAAAGACAGCTTTAAGGGAGAGAGGGCCACTCAAAGCACATCACCCCTGTGTACATGGAGTAGATGGTGTTCAGTAGACTGGAAATCTCCACCCATTCCCTTGGTGTTTGGATTCAGTGCTTTAACTCAAAAAGCAATCTGTGCCCAAAATGTCATCTTCTCCTCACTTTTCCCTATGCTGCAGGATCATCTATTAAGGCAGGTTCTCAATACAGAAATAAACTTCATGACAGAGAAATTGTTATTTTCATCTAGTCTGACCTAATGGCAATGGCTTTACCACAAAATTACCATCAATTCTAAAGTCTCCTAAAGGTGCATAGCTATTTCATTTTGATTCATAGAATTCCCTTTATCTTTTGTTTTGCATGTGCTGAATATTCAGACTGGTTAGACCTCTTAAAGTCAACACAAATTGTTCAATGTGTAATGGGATCTAGCAGAAACTGCTATTTCTTTTAATGAATTCTATATTTAAAAATACACATATAAGTCAAACAACTAAGCCCCAGGCTCTGAGCACCTATTAATTCCATTAAAAAACATAATAATTTGCACAACATAGAATTTACACAACTCAACTGATTCCTTCAGTTGCTCCAGGCAACAATACCTTTAACCAAAAAAAGAAAAAGCAAGTTGCAATAATGATGGTGTGTATACATGCATGCATAAATAGAAAAGAAATTGTAATCAGCACAATTTTCTCTTTTAATCTTGTGTTGAGAAAAAAAAATTGTATAAAATGAAAAAGATATTTCAATCAGCAGACACTGATTCTGCTACCTTCATTCACCTTGGCAGCATTTACTAAGGAAATGAATCCTTACTAATAAGGACTAATGCTGGCTTTGCTAAAGCAGTAATTTTCATTTGAGGAACACAAAAGGCTTAGTACAACATCTACTAAAATAAAGTTCTTCAAAATTGTCAAAATCATGTTTGCTGACTTCCAATGTGCTTTTGTCTGTGTTGTGTTGATTTGCTTTTGAAAGCATGCCAGTGCCTTTGAGGTAAGTAACTTGCAATTCTTTTTCATAAAACTTGTATCAAAGTCATTCTTTCTCATATCTCAGAAGATTAGTGTTATTAATTTCTTCACATTTTCTCTAGAACTCTGTCTCTAATTTGTGGTTTTGTTTTCTTCAAACAGCCAGAAAAACTAAAGCCAAGGAAGACAAGGACATGCTGACAACCTAACTAGTGCATTTCACCTTTGAGTTTTGACATGTATTAAAACATGGACCACTTGCTCTTTTAGTGGCAGCTCTAATGTCTCTGGGCAAGTCCTCACACCTCCATTCTTCACAAAAGCCTGGTTGTGGTTTTCCTTCAGTGGAAAAGAATCCTGAGACAAATTACTGCATACAAAGAAAAATGTAACACAGAAACTCTCAAAATCATACTTCTACTTAGCATATAGACTTGCAAAAAGGAAATAGGCAGTTTCTGATTTTGCATCCATGCAGGAACCCTGTGATCTGAGTGATATACCCTGTCTATGCATCAGAGAACCATAGCTAAACTGGTACATTTTAAAGTGATTCAGAGTAGGAAAAAGGCAACACCTTTGCTTGCAGTGCTATTCAATACGGCAAGTTATAAAATGCTGCTTTTGTAAGAGGTGTTACCAAACAAAGCAATTGTAAAACAAAACCCCTCCCACCATAGGCACTCTTGCCTGTGAATGAGCATGTACAAGGCAAAACTTAAACTAGGAGGTAATCATGGCTTTTCAGTGGCAAAAACTTTTTGAAAACCTTATGTGTACCACTAACAGCAACATTTATTACTGAAAATCCTAGGTGTAAAGTCCCAGGACTAACACCTCCCTTTTTTTGCATCCCCGTGGTTGCCAACCTAGAAATGAAAGCATCTGGTTGGCTGTCCTTCCAAAAGGTGTAGCTATTTTTGCATGCAACATGTATTTTCTTCATTGTTCATGATATATTAAAAATCGGGTTTTGTGGACTTTAATACTGCAGGGAACTACTGTACTGACAGTCCTGGAGACTGTGATCCTATATTAATCTGATTTACATATTATGTAGGAGTACCATGGGGCTTTATGAAATACTTCAGAGATGAGAAATTATGGGATATTCATCTCAGTGAATATTGAGTTTTTGATTCAGTTTTTTAACCTGCAACCTCAGTCATCTATGACTGTAACAGACCATCTACAACACAAAATCAGAGTTATTGCTGCAGTAAATATTCAGAGAATTCTGCAGAGTTCTAATAATTTTAGTCAATATGTTTATGTTATTTTATTTTTAATGTTTTAAATCTGTGTACAGTTTACCAAGGTCAGCAAACTGAAGTGTTTATCCTGGCCCTTTATGCTGTCTTGCTCAGTATTTTAATAAATGTATTATTAAAACTTTTCTATTCAGCTGCCAGTAACATAGACCAATCAATTCCTCTCTAATATTAAATGCACAGGTAAGCAGAAATATTTAATGATTTTTTTTTAATTAAAGAGGGTTTTTTTGTCTTACATTATTCTTTTCTGTAATGAAAATTATTATCATCAACATCTTTAAGTAACATTTCTGAAAGAGGGAAATGTTAGTGAATTTTAGAATAATTTTGGTTATTACAAATTTCCTACTATATTGAAAATAAAGGTATTTCCAAATTATTTGAATTTGGCTAGCTGTTGTATTTCATAAATGATCCTTCTTGTGCTGACGAGCATACAAGAAATAATGAAAAATACTGTCAACTACAAAAGCATTGTAGAAAACTTTTTCTTTATTGTGACCTGAAATGGAAGGATGTTTTACTCTTGTCTGAACTCAGAAAATCTTTCATGTTATTGAGATATATTTGGTATCATTTACTTTTTTCATTATGCTCCAGAGTATAGCTTTTTCTCAAGTTATAAGATAATTATAAACATTGGATATGTCAGTCTTAAATTCAAAATACAAGCTTGTAGATGTAATTGGAGCACCTGTTTTTATGACAAGTCTGTGAGTAACTCTGCATTGTTTGTGAACAGACCCAGGATTTCTTATAGAAGCCTCAGCTGTACCTGGGAGTACAGGATGAACAATGAGGAATCTGGAGTTATACTGTGTGAAATTCAATGTTCTGCATTTCAGTTTATTCTTGTCATATCTGTCAGTGTAAAACAATCTTAACAATTTTTTTTTCCAGTAGAACTGATGGCTTTGATTGCATGTTTATTATACGACAAATTGAGAAACTGGTCAGCCAAAACATTTGTCAATTACTGATACATTTCTTTTCGATGATTGTTAAAATGATAATGAAAAAAGCTTCATAAATTTCTGCAGTTTAATTTAAGCATTTTCTAATTCATGGTTGTTCTTAATTTTAACTTAATTTAGCAACATTTTCTCTAAAAGATTTTAAAAAAAGGAAAGTCCATATTGAATAGAACTAAATATTCTCGTCTTTCTAAGCAAATTTTTTTACCCCAATAATTGATGCTCCAGGCTTGTGTGATTTTTCAGTTTAGCTCACTAATAGGAAGTCTGCCACTGTACATCTATATATGATTTTTGTGATTAAAAACCTCATATACAAGGAAAAAAGGTTCTGTGAAATTTAGATTTTATTTTTGACGTTGATTTTTACAATTTATTTTCAAAAAATATAGCCATAAAGAGTTACATTAATAAACTTAAACAATCCTCCCCGGAGAGGATTAATCAAAGCCTACATTATAAGAAAATAAATTAAGAAACTGGGGATGTGGGCATTCAGAAAACACTGAACTGTCTGAGTAACATTAAATATATGGCTTTCATCTTGTTTCAGGTTAGTGCTTGCCTAAATTTGAAATTGTTTCTTTTTTAGTACAGGCTAAGTTCAAAACCTCTTATGGCAGAACAATGTCTATTCATTTTGATACTACATGGCATAAACCAATAAGAGTTCAGAGGTAGTGAAGGTTCAGACACAAATCAAGCAATCTCTGTGTCCTTGAGGTTAAATGCAGAATTCCTCTCTGTTCTTAATGGCTCAAGGAGATGCCACAGAGGAGAGATGCAGCAGTTTCTCTTTTATATTGTTATATGAGTGCAATCTTCCTTGTGCTAAGTGCCATAGTTAATGGCTAACATTTATAACCAAACAGTTTATTCTGCAGCTGGAGAAGTAAATCCAGCCAAAAGTAAAAAAAGCTGGATTTGTGTTGAGAGTGCTTAGCCAAGCCTCACACTTCACTTGGAGAGGTCCTTAAATGAGAAGCTGCTCAGGTGCATATAAATATTTGCCTACAACAGCTGCTTTTCACTCTCAGGGGTGTAAGGTATAACTTATGCTTCCCCACATGTAGTACATGTCACTTTTTCAAGTGTGTTTATAGTATCCTAGAGGAAAGGCTTAAAAATCTGCAAACCTCAGACCCCAGGAGTGCAGAAGTTTTAAAGGTTAAAACAATGCATACGTGTGCAAAGGCAAGGCAAAGGAAAATAAGCTTATTTCCTGTTTCGTGGGTGAGTACTCAGAGAGAAATTGCTATGACGTGGAAGTAGATATTAGTGTGATGTTCTATGGGCATTACAACAAGAGTAGGTGTGATATAGTAAGTTTCTCATATTTAGAAAATTCTCTGTAGAGAGCTTTTTGGTTCTGTTCTTTCAGAGAAACACATGACAGATAAAATATTCTTGCTTATATTGTTCCTCCATTCTCTCACTGAAATATCTTTCATGCTGCTCATTCAAGAGATTCTTTGCTTTAATTTCATAAGTCTTTTGATTGGTCCTTCTATAGGTAATATATAATATAATATAATAAAATATAATATAACATAATATATGTATGTATAATTTTCTATTCTATGTGTTTCTGAAAAAGAAGAATTTTTGGTCATCTTCTAAAATAAGTATTTGGTCTTTGAATGCAGTTAGGATGCTGTTACTGATTTCTTTGTTTTGGTATGTTTTTGACAGTGTCAAACTCTGAGAATATTTTTAATTAGAAAAAAATCAGGGAGTTTTGATGCTGATATGAAAGAATCACAAAATTCAAAAATACCACTTGCTTGTAAAGAACTACACCAAGCATGAACATGCATGAAAGTCAATCTCTAAACACACATAAGCTGGTAGAACTCGGTTTTTTCAGGGCTGGAAACAGAAACACCCTGAGACCTATTTTAGGTAATTTGTTAAATGTTGTCACTTGTTCCAGCCATCCATAAAACACCCACCCATATGTGAATCCTTACATATTAATCGGATTGAATTATGCTGCCAGCTGTTACAACAGCCAGAAAAAACACCTGTCCTATTTAATGACTACTATCAATATTCTTCCCGTCAGTGTTTCAACCAAAGTAAGAAAAGTAGGTTTTTTGTGATATTTTCAATCTAGGTGAACCAGGAAGCAGAAGAAATCTTTGCAGAAATTGTTCTCCTGGGTCTTTTAGTTGAGATGCTACCACTAAATAGGGTCTGATAAGTTCCAAGCAATGAAACTCCAAACCTTTTGAGAATCATCTCTTGCTAATTATCATTCAGTATGTTAAAACCACTTCCGCTCACTCACCTCCACTAAATTAAAATAAGAGGCAAGACCTGTATTAATTGATTGAGCAGAAGCTATTTCAGCTCTCAGCAGTTTTGGAGCTCTCTGCTCCCTGCTGCGATCATATTGGAGCAACAGAAAGGTGTAGGCTGTTGAGAAGCTGCACTGATATTTTGTTTGCTATTTTTCTTTAGACCCCATTTACTCCTGGAGCATTCCTGTGTAAAACTACCACTTTCCACTCAACTGTTTCTTTCTGGTAGCACTTTATCTTTTAGTGTTTCTCCAAGCCTGTTAATTTTGAACCTATTTGGACAGCCTGTTGGCTCTGCTAAGTAAACACTTTAGTGTGATTTGACAGAGTGAGATCTCTGCTTTTTTTAAGACCTAAAGATCACACACAACATTTTTTCATTCATGTAAATAAGAAAGTAGGTAAATAAGTATCCCTGATTTTCTCCTAGCAAAGAGGAGGAAGATAACAGTGACTGCAGACTTAATCAGCATAGATAATTTTTTCACAATGATTTTTCCCTATTATAGAATAAGCTCTGTTCAAAGACACATACTACCTCTTCAAAAGGGACTCTAACAACCCTAACTATGGATTTCTCCTTTTTTAAGGGACTCTGCTCTCCTATTTTTTTTTCTCACTAAATACCTTTGTGCATCCATATTGGGTATGGATGAGATGGAACTAATTTTCCCCATTGAAGGCCCTACAGTGCTGTGCTTTGTACTGGTACCTAGAAGGATATTGATAAGACACCAATGTTTTGGCTACTGTCAAACAGTCCTGGGACACCCTCAGCACTGACTCTCCAACATTACACATACACACACTGGTAGGCTGAGGGTGAGCAAGAAGGGGACAGGGCCAGGACAGCTGACATAAACTGATCAAAGGCTCATTCCATACCGTGTGGTGTCTGGTCAGCAATGAAAACTAAGAGGAAGAAGGAGAAAGTAGGATTGGCATTAATTATTTAGGACGTTTGTCTTCAGGAATAACTACTCCATGTACTGACACCCAACATCCAGGAGGTGGCTGGACATCACCTGCTGATAAGTAGAAAATAAGATCTTTTGTTTTTCTTTGCTATTTTCAGGGCCTTTGCTTTTGCTTTATGCAACCGCCTTTATCTTGACCCATAAGCTTTTTCCATCTTATTTTCTCCCCATCCCATTCTGCTGAAGAGGGGACTGATAGAGCAGCTCTGTGGCCATCTGATGTCTAGCCACGGTCAACTCACCATATCGTCAAACTTCATTCAGATGGTTTTCCCATCCGTTTGATTCTTACTGCAGCATTGCTTGCTCTTCCATGTTGCATCTGCATGGTCAGCCTAACCCATTCCCCTAGGAGATGCTGGCCTGTTGTTGGGTCAGGAAATTTTTGCCTCACAAGCAGATCATTCAAATATATTCTCCTGGAAGCAGGAACTCCTGTGCAAGAGATAGAATGCATTAGGTAACTGTCAGAACCTGTTGTGTGTCCTTTTCTGCAGTACTCTTTCCTGCCTCATGAAATAAAAATATAGCACATCTGAAGCCCTAGAAATGGTTTTGTAAGAGTTAAGAATTTTTTTGAGACATCAAGTTCTCCTGAAAGTTTTAAAGTCTATTAATTAGGCATGGTATTTTTTTTTTCACCATTAAGTTATCAGCTTTTACTGTCATTAACTATCAGCTCAGTACTGCTGTTTATGAGAATGTTTGGTTTATTTGCATATATTGTGAATAAATGTTTTTGCACACCAGAGAAATACATACTCAATTCTCTCTTGCCTTGGGCAGACATTATCTCCGAAATGAAACAATTAAAAATGAGAATATTTTCTAAGACTTTATTACAATACAGAAGGGCTTGCACTAAGGTATCTTTGTTATGTTCATCACAGTATTGCTGAACGGTGCTCACACACCCTTCTCACATACTGAGAAAATAAAGCAAATAATTCACATCAGCTCAGATGTAGAGAATTGCACAAAGGTCAATGTATATTTCAGTACTCAAAAATACATATTTTACAACCCCCAGAAGAAACCCACATTTTTCTTCACTGGCTACTAACATCAATATTTATCATCGAAATTGAACAAGCCAGCACAATAACATTTGTTAAGGAGTATGTTGGCATGGGTTTTTCAACAAGGGAGGTGCTATCTCCTGGAGGAAAAGCTGAAACTAGGAGGATATGGACCAAGTAGTTTTCTGTAGTACAAAATGTTGAGTTTTTTGTTGAATGACCTTTTGTTCAAAGGCTGTGGCATACTTAGAACAATACAATGGAAATCAGGACTCTGACCTAGTTTTTGACATCTATACCCACAGAAATTTCCTCCCTTTCTGTTTTTTTTCCTCACCAAATACCATTTCTCTACCTGTCTTACCTTAACAGATGTTCTTAAGGTCATTGATTATAGTAAACAAGTTTTCTAGAACTTTCCAGCAGAGGTCACAGAGATGTTAATTCTCAATTCTACTTGTAGTGTTGGTCACATGTTACTAAAAAGAATGTCAAAGAACATTGGTTTTTCAATGCTACTTTGTACAGGGAATCTGTAGAAGGGAATTTAAAAAAAAAATTTGCTTGATTATGTTTCTCACCATATCTTCAAAGGTAGCATAATTATTCATCTCTTTGTCACTGAATTATAAAATCATGGAATGGCTTGGGTTCAAAGGGACCTCAAAGATTATCTCGTTCCAGCCCATCTGCCTTGGACAAGGTCACCTTCCACTAGACCAGGTTGCTCAGAGCCCCATCCAACCTGGCCTTGAACCCTTCCAGGGTTGGGACATCCACTGCTTCTCTGGGCAACCTGTTTCAGTGCCTCACCACCATGAGAGGAAAGAATTTCTTCCTAATATCTAATCTAAACCTATCTCTTAGAGACTGAAGCCATTCTCCCTTGCCCTGTAACTACACGGTCTTGTAAATAGTGTTTCTCTGGAAAGAACAAAAGCAAGTCTTTCTCCCTTTTTATGAATTAAATGAAACATTTTTCTATTATAAACAATTTATCTTAGTATTTCACAATATAAATACATGCTTACAAAGGCAGGATGTTAATATATAATGGTTTTGAGACCATACTAAAACAAACCAACATCAGAGTTTCTAAACCCACAGCAAAGCAGCCTCTTATCTTCAAATTAGAATCTCACAAGCTGTAAAATTCTACTAAGAAAAGTTTCAGGGTTTTTATATTATTTTCCCATCATATTCAAGCTACAATATTATGACCTCCTTTGCAGCCAGTGAGCCTAAGAACACAGGTAATGCAGTTCTGCTACAGGAAATGCTGCTGTTGAATTAATGGTGAAATACAGGGAAGAGAAATATTATTTAATCAGTTCTGTCACACACCTAACGTACAGTAGTACATGGGGAGGTCTATTTAAATCAGCTGGCGATCTTCTCATGCCACAAAAATAAATAAGATTTATATTATTTGATTTTTAAAATTTCTTTATTATTTAGCTGGTGGAAGTGAAAATGCTACTACAACTGACACAGATTTCAAGTCTCTGCTTTTACTTTAGTATTTTAAAGCCATAATCTCATTGTTGCACATTAGAAGTAGTATTGTTGAGAGTGGAGAAAGAAAAATGGGAAAGAAAAATAGAAAGGGAGCAAAAGCTCATACCAAAACATATTTGCTTCATTATATAAGGAAATAAAACATGGCACATATTCATTAGAAAAACACTCCACTATTTTTTTATTACTTTTCTATTATGAAAACTAGGTTGTTACTGTTGAGTCCAAGGACAAAACTATTATGCATATTGTTCTCTATCCTCTGTGAATATTTCAAGTCAATAAATTCTACCTAAGCCTCTTTTACAAAAAGCACATTCAGTATTAGAACTTTTTTAAAAATAATATATCTTTAAAAATAAATTGTTGATTAAAATTAGATTCTTTTTGAAGTGGGAGAAATAATTTTGATTTTGATTAGCCAGTAGATAATTTTGGGAAGACTGCATCCTTTCAGGGAGAGAAAACATGGTCTTTCTTTGTGCTTAGATTTTCCTTTTTGCTAACTATGAACAAGTTGTTAAACAATACAGTAAGAGTAACTTACAATTGGGTCAATACTGGGGGGAGAGAGGACTGATCTGTATTGTTTTTAACCAAAAACACACATGTAAATGTAATTTCTGAAATTCACTGTCATGTTCTTATGACCTTTTTTTCTGACAAGAGTTTGTCAAGGTCTTCTGTTCTGTTTTCATTTCATTATCCGTCTGTAAAGGTTTTCGGGATCAAAACATTTTTTGTATTTCAGGACACTTATAATTTCTAAATTGGCATTACATTAGTCTTTAATACAGGAAGAGTCCACCACTCACACAAGAAATAATATACAGTACACAATCTACCTCTCCTGTCAATCCTGAATGGATATCTATCTCGCTGCAACAGCAACATGCCTGTGTCAATGACTTTGCAAGTGGCAATTAATTCATATTGCTTACAGCTTGTTTTTTGTTTTGGTTGGTTGTTTGGTTGGTTTGTTGTTGCTGTTGTTGGTTTGGCTCTTTTTGGTCTTTATTTTCTGGGTTTTTTTTGGTTTTTATTTTTTTGATTCAACATTTGTTCTGAAATGACAAAACAATCATTGGTAAGGGGAGAGGATCTGGTGATGTTTTTGTTGCTTTGTCAAGTCATCAAACTTTTGCAAATAGAGTTTGAGGTCTTTTTGAAACTGAAATATTTCAAATGATAAAGTAGTAATGATGTATTTGTGTAGATATTTGGGGTTTTTTGTCTCTGACAGAGAGCATGCAGCAAAACTAAAACAAAGGATAATATCTGGCGCCACTCTACACTAAGACAGGAAAAAAATCAGTGAAATAATGGACCCTGAATCTACTTCAGGAACACTAACATGATGAATAATTCAGCTGAGAAACCTGCAAGTCTCCATATGGTACTGTTGGAAGCGCACTGATAAGCTGCTTTGCTTGCTCCTCAGAAAATTATGTGAAAACAGGTGATATTGGGATTTTGGAAAGAAATAGAAAGCATGAGGGGATGTTCTGATTTTAATTTGAAGGGCAGTGTTCAGAAGCAGCGTTTCTGACTTAAGCTGCTTTGGGTGACTTTCTCTGAGACAGCTAGCCTTTCTTCAAGTATCTGAACATATTATACAATATAAAAATGCAACTCAGTTGCTGCCATCTCAGATCTTTTTTGCTTCTGTAAGTCAGTTATGTGTCAGATAGAGGAGAACGTAGGATTATGTGTTGCAGATGTTGCTCTTCTTTTGTTGAAACTGCACAACAATGGTTGCTTTTTCTTTGTAGTGAAAAAAAAAGAGGAAATAAAACAGTACCCTCATCAAGCCAAAAAGTAGATAGATGCTACTGAAGTGATATTTACATTTGAATGAATATAAGAGCATAAAATTTTTCAGTTGGAGAGGTTTACCCATCAGGACTATTAGCCCATCAGGGCTCATCCGTGTTAAGTATTCAACTTCTGTAGAACAGCATCCAATTGCATCTTGAATGATCCTTTTGTTTTGCCTCAGCAATAGTGCCTGATAGGCTATTCCATATGTTTATTATGTGCTAAGTGAAAAAAGTGTTGCTAACATCTGTCGGAAGTTAACTTCTTTCATTTCAATTTACGTCTCCTGAAATTCATACTGGGTGGGAAATAGTTATTCAGGCTGACATTTTGCACTCTCACTAGTTTTCAACCTTCTTCAGCAAAGACCCTCTAACCTTCATTCTGTCTCACACCATATTTATCATCTGAGCTGCACTTTTTTTTCTAATATACTTGCTATTACGGTGCTAATGCACAGATTTTGTCAACACAAGCATTATGAAAATAAATTTCAGGTAAATGCTATTGGCTTGATGATCTGCTGATGCAAATCAATATGTTTTAACTGAAATTAATGGAGCATGATGTTTCCCATTAGATGAGACTTGGGCTCAAAAACTAAAATACTTCCAATCCATAGAAGTTCGAAAAATCAGAGTTTGAAATAATGCATCATCTCAAAAAGTTTAAGGATAAAAAAAATCATAGAGGAGCCTGTGGTACAGTATTAACTTCATCTGCAATACAAAAAAAAAGTAAAATGAGCTGAACTGAGCCGAATGTCTGCTGGAAATACATCACAACAGAGAGGGAGGATTCTAGAGGTTCCTGGAGTGTGTGGAAATAAACTTCGTAGCACAAGTGGTGAATGAGCCTACCAGAGGAGGTGCCCTGCTAGACCTGCTGATCGTAAATAAAGAGGGATGAGTGGATGACGTGGTGGTCAGTGGCTATCTTGGGCATGGTGACCAGGAAATGTTAGTGTTTTCTGTACTGGGAGAAGTAAGGACAAGCCCAGCAGAACCTTGGACTTACAGCAGCAGACTTCAGCTTGTTTAGGACATTGATTGGCAGAGTCCCTTAGGAGTCAGTCCTGAAAGGCAAAGGCATCCATGAAGGCTGGGTGTGCTTTAAAAAGGAATGGTTAAATATTTAGAAGCAGGCTCTCCCCATACGTGAAGAGACAAGTTGTCAGAAGAAAAGATTGGCTAAACAGGGAATTTTGGCTGGAATTTAGGGGAAAAAAACAGGGAGCCTATCAACTCTGGAAAGAAGGTCAGAGAACTTGGGAGGACTATAAGGATGTCACAGGGTCAGGCGGGGAGAAGATCAGAAAGGCTAAAGCCCGCCTAGAACTTGATTTGGCTAGTACAATTAAAGACAATAAAAAATATTTCCATAAATACATTGGCAGCAAAAGGAGGGTCAAATATTGTTTCCATCATTTGTTGAATGCAGAGGGTAGAGTAGTGAAAGGGGATGAGAAAAAGGCAGAGGTACTTAATGCCTGCTTTGTCTCAGTCTTCAACACCAAACCCATTTGTCCTTGGGATACCCAGCTCCCTGAGCTGGAAGTTTCACCGGCTTGGTCTTGGTGACCTTAAAGGTCTCTTCGGACCTTGATACCTCTATGATTTTATCTGGAACAGAAGAAACAATTTGAGATCTGCCTTGATTTGCTCTTTCTGAAATCAGAGCTACATGATTCAGTGCTGCTGTTTGTTTCTGGTGAATGTTCAAATGATGTTTTCTCCTAGTATCCTCAGAAGTTATTCACGTAGTAAGCAGCTGACAGGACTTTCACTGCAAATCCCAGAGCCCCATTTTTTGCAGCTAACAGAGGGTCACTGTTGAGAAAATTTCTTCCTGATCTGAATCTGAATCCTGTTTCCCTTCTGTCCCAGAAATCCTTTAAAAAAAGAATTAAAATCTGTGTAATACCAAAATTATTTCCACGAGTGCTCTCAGTGCTCCAAAGACCATCTTGCCCCTGCACAGTGCGCTGCACAATAAATGCTTTCCCTCCAGAGGATCTGTCCTTTGCTGTAATCAAAGAAAGGAGTCCCAGCTCACCATTACATCTTTGCCATGAAAAGCAGGTTGGCATTGATTTTTCCAGACCTTACTGGCCATGGAGTACTGGAAAAGAGTGGAACCTGGTGATGAAAACAGGAATTATTTTTCCACCAAGTCTCTCAAGATGCTCTCCATGCAGAAATGAAGGAAGTTAAATAGCAGGAAGAACTGCAAACACCTTTCATTTCTCTGCCATGTACTTGTATGTGTGCTCTCACACATACAAATGTATGTGTGTGTGCATGTACATGCATTTGTATTTGTATTTGTGCATATCATGGAAGCTGCAGGGAGCAGTGATATCCCATTAGTCCTATGAAATTGTGTGAGCCTGGGGAATCTGTTGAAAAACAAGCCTGCTTATCTTCTTGCTGATGGAGATATGCTTATCTCTGCATGCAGTTCTGCATATTTATTCTCTAAACTCAGCTAATTTTTTTTTCTGCTACTGTGTAATACTGATCTATTCTGGCCTGGAATGTCCACTTTCCCTTTTCTTAGATCACTTTCATTAAAGTCTAAAGTTCCTAAATAGCAGCAGAATGGTCATGTTCCAGCATAGTGATATCTCTGTGACTTCTTGAACCTAATTGGCATAGTGAACTCACAAGTCCAATCATTTAGGTTTAATATCTTACTTCAGTAAATTCAGTCTCAGACTTAAAGTCCTGTAATACATTCTTCTAACATATCATCAGATGAAGCTAAGCATTTGAAGTTAATTTTTTCCCTCTGCCATTTCTAATTGTTTGGGTTCATTCCATTAAAAACTGTTGCATCTTATCACTTTCACTGACCATAATAAATCTGAGGAACTGTGAAAGAGGTTTGGATTAACCTATTTTATCTCATAATTCATCATTCGCATACTACTGTCTAAAGGTATAGTTTATATTAAGTTCTTTATTGCTTGGTAGTTGGAACAGGCTGAGAGATTGCTCTAATTATCACCTTCTTAGTAGACAATAACATATTTTGCCATCACTACTTAATCTCTTTTGGCGAGCATCTGTGCCATGAGTTGGAGTTTGCACTGCTGCTTAGTTGCTGGCAATGTGTGTGGAGTCAAACTCTTCCTGGAGGTGCACACTGAAAGAATGAAGGGTAAAAGACAAGTTGCAGTAAGGGAAGTTATGATTAGACAGAAAGAAAAATTATTTCCAAAGAAGATGATAGAACATTGGATTCCTTTAGACACTGTGGAGTCTCTACACAATATAAAAGGAAAGTGTTCAAGGTTAGTGTATATTTTTTAGCTAAAATCTTTAAAATCCTGAACAATAACGTATAGTTGAAAATTAATGTCTAGTTGAAAATGTTCTAGTGTAAACACTACCTGGAAAATTTGCCATGTTTCAGCACCTCAGATAAGATACAATTTGGATTGTGAGCCTTCTGGCCTTTTGCATGTGCTTTCTGTTAAGTGGACAAAACCACATATGCACCACTATGCAGAATAGTTGAAATGTAGAATAACTGAGGTTAGAAGAAACCTTTAGAGGTCATCTTGTCCAGTCCCCTGCTCAGAAGGGTTAACTAGAGCAAGTTGCTCTGCAATGTGTCCAGTTTGAGTTTGAATATCATGAGCATGGAGATTCAGCAGCTTCTCTGGGCAACATGAGCCAGTGTTTGACAACCCTCAGCAGAAAGAGTTCAACAGGAATTTCATGCATTTATGTTTGTGTTTAGTGTCTCTTCTCCCGTCACTACGCACTAAGGAAATTTCTCCCTCATTCCCTTCCATCAAAACTTTAAACATACTGGTCAGATGGTTCCTCCCCTGAGCCTTCTTTTCATCAGCTGAACAGTTCCAGCTCTCTCAGCCTCACCTCATATGTTGGACACTCCAGTCACTTAACCATCTTCATGACCCTAGAACTTAATTTATGTGCGGGAAAAAAAAACACCAGTTATTAGTAAAAGACATTAAAAGAAATGGTCTTTGTTACATTTACTACTTTTCCATCTAAAAACTAGAGAATAATTTATGTATAAAAACACTGAATAGAATATTTCAAAATAAACTAAAGAAAAACAAAAGTAATCCTAGAATTGTCATTTATTTTAATTAAAAGAAAGTTACAGAAGATAATTTTCTACTTAGATGATTTTCTAGTAAGCATAATAAGAATATCTGCTTCTTTCTATTTCTCCCTTCAGTGCATATTTTCCAATCACTCAGACTTGTCATTATATATATATACACATATAATATTTTTAATGAAAGATGTCTTTTATAAAACTATTATTAAAGATGAAAAATTTACTAAGAAAATGTTTCATATAATTACATAGGTATTTCACCAATTTTCTTTTCTGTATTTGCATTTAAGTTTAAAAATTCTGCCTTTTAAGAGAATCCATTCTTATTTTTCTCAATTGTATAATGCAATATGGTAAATATTCCACATTTTTAGTTGCCTGCTATCAATACAAGGCAGTGATTCTTGTCTTCAGCTAGTAAAAATTTTATTTTTTAAAGTTGCCAGCTTAGCTGAAATAACTCAAGGGATATAAAAGTGATCTCTCAAATGTGCAGACCTGCTGTAATTCAAGCACACATAGACTCCAGTAAGAGTCAGGACAATTCTTTTTTCAATTATAGCAAGAGACACTGTCTTTTTTTTTTTTTTTACTTCAGTCCTGAGATTGCACAATTTTAAGTCCTCCTTGAATAAGATTTTTTTTTGGGGTTGAATAACACCACATACTAACTTGGTGCTAACATGAATGTGTAAGTTTTATGAAACAGTGTTAAAAACTCTGTATCATGTGTGGTCATTCTCATGCTCTGCATGCTCTCTAACTATGTAAATAACTTTTTGAGAGAATCCATTGCATTATTATATGGTATAATACCATGGTACATTTTTTGCAGCTATTACCGTCAAAGGAAGAGTACGATACTGTCAAATTTAAGTGACTCTCTAGACTACCAAGGTTCAACTTGTTCCATGTTTGAACAAATTTACTGTTCGAGCTAATTTCTAACCCGTGTTTACCTGTTTTCTACGTGTTCAGCTTGTCATTCAACATCATTTATCTAAGAGAAGTAGTTCTGCATTTAGTAAAGTACAGCCATTTCCCTATAAATATTATTTTCAAGCAAGAGACAGGAATCATTCACACCAAAACTCGTTCTGCAAAACATTTTTATTTAGCATTGTAGCCCTGTGGATCTTGTGTTTTGATGTAGAAAGGCCAAAAAAATGAAAGAGGAGAAGGTTAATATAGAACGAGACTGTTGCATAGAACAGATCAGCTGACAAACCTTTCCCAGAGATATTCTGAATGTCTTCCTTCCTCTTCCAAAATACATCCCAGAAAGAGGTGACACAGGTCAGGGTGCCACAGGCACAGTCTCTGCTTTAGTTCTTCTGCATTAGATTCAAGTATTCCAGGGGACACAGCTGTGGTGTGAAGGACATCTTATAGGCTCCTAGTTTAGGGGGCAATATGACGAATCCTACTGAGGCAGATTTTTACCTGCTTTTATTTTATTTTTTTTTTAATTTTATTTCCCCAGGAGAAAAGAATGTGTTAATTCTACAGTCCACATGCAGGAAAATTAAAGCAGAGCTCTTCCCCTTTGGAGGTCAGCTGAAATGAAGCATTTTCTACTGTTTGTAGCATGAATCGATAACAAAGTCATTTTTTACACCATCTTTATTAATAGAAGGGCTATATCTATCTGTTTTTCTTTGCTTCCAGAAAGATTTTATTCCTCAAAGAATACCAGGAAGTAAATTCAGAAATAAGATTCTCTAGTTGCATAGCAAAAATTAAAAAGAAATTTAGATTAGGAACATATTTTGCTGGTCATAAGGTGAATATTTTTATATTGCAATCATATGAAGAAAATCTAATCAGAAATGACAGAATTATCACTTTGTGATAATTTCATAAGAGATAAAGTGGCTGGAAGGATTGTGGTCTTGGTCTATTAAATATCCCAAATTATTTCATTAATTACTAAATAATTTCTTTTCAATTTTAAATAATTCTACTTGACCATCTAGATTTTTAATTTACATTTATTCTAGAAAGGTGATGTAGAAAAGACTCTGACCTGCTTCTTCAAAAGATCTTATCCAGATAACTTAGTATGTTTTTTCTGCAATAGGCATAAATTCATTTTACATATATTAATCAAAAAGGATGTGGGCTAGGAGAATGAAGACTTAGTAACAAGTCCTGGCCTCAAATAGTCCCAGCCTCTGTGGTTTCTGAATAGTGGCAGAGTAAAGGGGGCAAGCAAACAGCTATGAGTGGGAGTATAGAGAGTTTAAAAGGAATATAGAGGATTAGTGTATAAGATTTAATCAAGGCACTGCTCTGAATTACTAGTTAAAAAGTGAAAGCAAGAAGGCAGTACTTTTTCTGGCGTCATCTGGTTTTGACATACTTGGTGCATTTAAGAGTTTTCTGCTAGTAAGAGACAGCTAACCATAACATAGTATTCTATAAGGGAAAAATAATTAATAAATAAAAGAGCACGAAGAAATGGAGATACCTTTGAAAAAATTAAGGCTAATGATAACATAATTTCTACTCTAGCCTGGCATTCTGGAATCTGTTTCTTCTTATGTCCTGTTGCTGTTACACACTAAAAAAAGAGAGCAGAGTTTTGGGGGGGGGGGGGCTGTTGTTGCTGGTTTTTTTGTTTTACTTTAATTTTTTACTAACCAGGGGAGATTAGGCTGGACTAAACAACATGGCTCTGCATGAACCATGGGCTGAGAACCTGTGGTGTAAATCATATGTCTGTAATGGAGGACTAAACCATTTGAATTGGAAATTATTTCCTACAGTCCTTTATTTGCAAGGTTAATCACCTTTTGAAGCATTTTAAAGATAGTTTCCAAATCTTATTTAATTCTTGTCTTTGATTTACAAAATGGATGGTATTTTTTGCCATGTCTACAACTTGTTTTAATGCCTTCTGTACAAAGAGTTCCATTATAAATGACCATGTCAAAATTAACCTCTAATACAATGAACTTCTTTTACTTTTTGCAATCGCACAGACCATCCACCCTCTCAATCAAAATCCCATTTAAGTCTGTGCAGCATCTCTGTGGCAACTACAAGAAAAGCTTCTTGGAAAGTTCCTCAGCAGTTTATCCTTTATTTTCTTACTGTCTGTTTAATGAAGGGCTCCAGCCTTTCAGAAGTAGCTAGAGAAGAGAAAGCAGTCCAAAAAAAATTACTTCTCTGTCATCCCAAGATAGCCCATACATGTATTTCAGGGATGGGGCTTGAGGAGAAAATCAAATAAATAACTACAAGAAAAACTTCAACCAGCAAATAATTTTCATCAAGGGTGCAGGAACTGCAGAACTCCTCATTACTGTGTCTCAGCCATTATCTTTAATGAGTGCACCATAAACTTAGAAATAAGGCTAATAACAGCAATTTCTCGGGTTCTTTTCAGAAGAGCATGTAAATCTGTGAGATGCATAATATTTCAGTGAATTCCCTTCTTTAACTACATTCACTTATGGACAAAATTGTATATAACTTAGCAAAACATTTCCAGTGCCCTGCTGGAAGAATCACTTATTTTCACTCTTCTTCTCCATGTGAAAAGTCATTACTTTTGCAGAGAACAGTTGGCATTTTCACAGCAGTGACTATTTTTCACTTGAGGAGAGTGGAAAAAAATCACTATATATTTTCTTTGTGTGGAAAGTATAAAAAATATGAAGCAGATCCAGTGGTTTCATTTTTCATAGAACCTGCAATAATGTGATTTTCACTGGTCTTCTCAAAAATTGCTTTGGCCAAACTTACTGTAAAATAGCTGTAAGACATTTCTAGTTTTTACACCTACACTGTGGTAAAAACAGTTAAACTATATTTCAAAAAGTCTTATTTTTGAATCATAACCATGTTTAAAAACAAAGGTGTTTTTATGAACATGTTTCTCACATATGTTGTTATTTAAAATATTTAAACTATCAAATCAGTAACATCCAAAAACCACATTGCTATGAAAATTTGGTCACACATACAAGCACTGAAAGAAAATAAATACAGCTCCCCCAGTTTAAATATAAGTAGTGACTGAAAATATCAGCTTTGTCCAATGAAAGTTGTATGAAGGTTCTCTGTCTTGCGACATCAGTGCTAGTAAGGAGCTATGACTCCAGAAGTGCAGGATGAGACCTCAAGTGCTCTCTCAGATCACCTTCATTTTGTGAGTGCTGGTAGGATGTAATTGTCCTAGCAAGTTATGTTTCTAATATTCATTACAAAATAAATATCCAAGTGCAGCAACTGATCTACAGTGATTTTCTTTTGGCTCATGTCATATGAAAATAAGCTTTCCATTGCTCCCTTAGTGAAAAACAATGTTCTTTTTAATTATTGAAATTGAAAAAAAAGAATATAAATAGTCTATACCCTTCTCTCTCAAGTATTTATTCTACATGATACTGTTTTGCCATCATTTTTTATACTATACCTTACTTGAGTCTATTGAACTCAGAGAACCTAACATGTAACAAAAATAAAGATTTCTGGCCTAAATTTATCTCCTCCCAAAACTCACTGAGAAACTTGGGGGGGGGGGGGGGGGGGGGAGTTGAGGTTTGGGGGGTTTTTAACCGATAAAAATGAACCATAGAGGGTAGAACAAAATGTCTCAAGTACCTAACAGTAACAGTCAACTCACCATTTCATCAGAGAGCCTTGTGTCTCACATTGGCAGCCATTTAGACGCAGTGTTAATTTTGGTGTAACAGTTTGAAGGCTGGGTTGTGCCACTGCAGCAGTTGCTCTTCTAGTTCTTATAAGATACATAACTGGAGGGTAGTGACTCACCTTTCTGTACTCAGATCATATCAACTGGGTGAGCTGTTTGCTCCCTTGAAGGCAAGGAGACCCTGCAGAGAGACCTTGATAAATCAGAGGACTGAGCAATCACAATCAGTGTGGAGTTTAACAAAAATAAATGACAGATTCTGCACCTGGGATGAGGCAAACGTTGATATATAGACTGGGGAATGAGATGCTGGAAAGCAATACAGTGGATAGGGACCTGGGGGTCCTGGTCCATGGCAAGTTTAACATGAGTCAGCAGTGCCCTGGCAGCCAGGAGGGACAACAATGTCCTGGAGGGCATCAGGCACAGCATTGCCAGCCAGGCAAGGGAGGGGATTGTCCTGCTCTGCTCTGCACTGGGGCAGCCTCACCAGCAGTGCTGGGGGCAATTTTGGGTGCCACAATGTAAAAAAAGGTATAAAGCTATTGGGGAGCATTCAAAGGAGAGCTATGAATATGGTGGAGGGCCTTGATGGGAAGCCATATGAGTAGTGGCTGAGGTCACCTGGTCTGTTCAGCCTGGAGGAGACAGAGGGGGAAACCTCATTGCAGCTACAACTTCCTCATAAGGGGAAGAGGAGGTACAGGCACTGATCTCTTCTTCAGTGGCAGGACCCAAGGGAATGGCCTGAAGCTGAGTCAGGGGAGGTTTAGGTTGGGTATTGAGAAAAGATTTTTCACCCAGAGGGCTGGGGACTGGAACAGATTCCCCAGGGCTGTTGTCACAGCACCAAGCCTGACAGAGTTCAAGACATGCTTGAGCAATGCTCTCAGGCACATGGTGTGATTCCTCAGGTGTCCTGTGCAGGGCCAGGAGCTGGACTTTGATGATCTTAGTTGGTCCCTTCCAACTCAGGATGTTCTATGATTCTGTGCTTCTGTATTCCAGGGTAAGGACCATGAGAAAGTGGTTGGATCTAACTACTTGCTAATACAATACCTGATGTTGCCAATCTGATTCCACTGAGGTAAAAATAAATTGCCACATTAGTAACTGACTGAAGGATGAAAATGGAGAGGAGTTGGATTAAACCACCTTATCTACTGATCTTGCAATACATGAATCAAGTGAAGGAAGCCTGTGCCACAGACAGGTGAAAGTTAAGGGACCCAGGTATTCATGATGTTAGATAACATTATCATTAGTACAAACTGGGATTTTTACCTTTTTCACCAAGACACCTTAGAAATTGCAGTTTTTGCAAGCAGTGATGCAATTGAGAATGTGACTCAGTCTTACATGTTGCTGCATGTGTGTATATTAAGATATGCTTTTAACTGAATGATGGACCAGTTATCCTGTAGGACATCATCATCTTCAGTGCACAAGAGAAAAATGTATCACAAGCAAGGCAGTGGTATGTGCAACTCTCTGTCCAGGCCTTCCTTCTTTATATCTTTAAATTTCCAAGCTAAATAATTTTGGCATAAGCTTTTTGTGGTGAAAAAAAAATTAAAAATCTGAATAGTTACTTATCTCATGCTCGGTGTTAACAAACACATATTTTTAAAGTACTTAAAATGATGACATACAGATAGATAACAATTTTCTCCTTGATCAGTCTAGTCCAGTATTTAAAAAACTGTTACTAATGAGTAGCATTTATCTGATAGTCTATTTAATTGTTTCTATTTCATACATCAGTAAAACTCTGTTCAGCTGAAAAAGGTCATAACTTGAAAATTCAGTTCAGGAATATGGATATATTCTTGTTTTCTTCTGTAACATCTAACACAAGCACTTTTAATTACTGATAAAAAATATTTTTTGTGGAAGTTTAAAACAAGTTAACAGAAATTGAAAGCTGTTTGGCTTATTTTCTTTGGTAGCCATGAAATTGATATAACAAGCAAAAGTTTCAAAGCCTTTTATATTGTTTATATAGAGAACCTTTTCTCTGTATTTGTTGATGGTGTGATTTTTTGAATGCAGTGGATGAATGCATGGCCTTCAACATGTGATTATTTGTCTTAGCATGGAGTCTTTCGTGTGTGATGAACCTAGGTGATGTATTTAGAATGTTATGGTTTTCATCAAAACCTTGATTGAAGTGCTTGAGGTTTATTTTCTGAACTGTATGGTTATTTACAGTTGTCCATTTTTTTTCATGGAAATGTGTTGACATTCTAGATATATGTACTGCTTAACTCATGCTCATGTTTCTTACAGCCCTACATTTTATCATTGGTAGAATAACTCTGTCTTCTTAATCCTGCTCACTTCAGGCAATTCATTTCACTGAATGGAATAACTTCATTGTGTGCCATATTGTGCTATAAACAGAATTTCTGGACAAATTTTTCTGAAGGAATATAGTGAGCAGCAAAAGTTTTGTCTCTATTCAGTATGCAGGAGCATGAGCAGATCCAAAACAAAGGCATGGACATGATTAGTCCTCGCTCCTCATCGCCCTCACACTGTAACAAACTGTAAGAATCCTTTATACTTCTGGGGTTTAGGTTGTACAATGGCAGAAATCCCATGTCATAAATATGGTGAAAACAGGGAGAAGAGTGGAGAAAAGCGAGGTAATTTTTCTGCCCTTGTTCATCTAACCATGCACCAATCTCAAAGCTTCAATGCAGAAGATGTAGGGTTACAAAATTATTCTCTTAAACACAGAATATTTTTACAATACAAAATGTTTTCTGCTCTAAATCTAAAACCAAAACAGAAAACACTTCCAACCTAATAAAGGCTTAATTTTTATTTCAGCTCATAGTTAATTTTTCTAGTATAATAAAATTTCCAAAGATAATTTTGACTTTTTCTTCAAAGCTAGAATCATTAATCTACAAAGTTTGATAAGGTTTCAAAAGTTCTAACTTTTAACCTTCCTCATCCAAAAAATTCCTTCTTGCCAACCCCCTCTCACAGGTTTTCTTTTTAAAATATTATTTCTTTTTTGAAGATAAAAAATGCATTTAAAGAAACCCCTATCCAGGTCTACCTCAGATTTTCACGCCCTTCCACCTGTGATAATGGAAAAATAATATGAATATAGCAGGTATTAGATATAATCTAGTGATTCCTGCTAAAATAAAGGGAAACTTTCTGACATGTGATGTATGAAAAATCCAATGGTGGCAATCCAAATTTTGTTGGGAATTTCTATTTAGATTGATTGCATGCTGATTTACTGTGGTTTAACACAAATTTAGGAGCAATGATTAGCTACAGCTACTTTTATTATTATTTTAATCTATCTTTCTTACAGCCTTAAGGGAAGTTCCTTATTGTTGATGGTGGGTGTTTATCTGAGTAATGACTCATTGATCTAAGTAAAACCTGGCCAACTTCACAAGACACTATAAAACAACACAAAAAAATTCAGAGCAAGCCTCAAACAAAAGAAATGCCAAGATATTTCACCCATTTCCTATACTTACTTCATACTTTACTAAAAATGGTATATTAAAGGTTTATCAGGGAATCCCAGTTAGACTGGGGTTGGTCCAGCTATTCAGAGTAGCCTGTCATCCATAGTGGGAATGACAAGAGAAAAATCCAAGCAATCAGTAGCCATAACAAGAGATAGACATTGTCCTTATTGAAGTACCCTGGGGAGGAGGCTCACAAGTAAATGGACTGAAAAATATTCCCATATTTAGCCTACCTAATTTTCTTCTTCCTTTAAACTAATTGTGTATAAATAAAGTAGCTGTTAAGACTAATTCTACTAAATATACTCTAAATAGTCATCATTGATTTGCATTATAGTATGAATCAATAAGGAAAGGAAAAATAGAAAGCATGGGTCATAAATAAAAAAACCCCAACCCTTCAGGCATTCTTTCATAAAATTATGCCAAAATACCCACTGTCAGCAAGCACTTTGTATTTCAAATGCCACCTATATTATATAGTAATTTTAGATATAGATTGAGTTTATTGCTAGGCTCAAGAATTTCAAAAAAGACTTCTGGTGTTTACTTATGCAATACCAGAGTCATGTGAAAAGGTGACCTTGTATGTAGAAATTACTTGTGAGTATATATAAAAATTCAGAATTTCAGTTCTATAGAAAAAAAAAAAAACAACCAAACAGCCAAACATAAAAAAAAAAAAATTCTTTGGAAATCCATTAGAAACAGCAAAGAGAAAAATAGAAATTTCATGCTTATGAAACAGTGTGAGAAAATCTGATTTCCAGATTTTATACTCATGAGACAGGGTAGCTAAGATGAAGAAATAAACATGAAGTGTACACCTTGCTAAAAATACGATCTGTTTGTACACAAATATACACACATACTCACAAATATAGATGTATGTTTGTATACCCATCAGAATAGCTGACAACTCCTCTATAGAAGGAAGTTGGTGTATGTTTCACAAGCTCTGCCAAGTGCAAGCAAGTCAGTATAAAAATGTTGCCTGCTCATTTCTCTCTTTGCCCTGAAATTACTATTTTCCATGGATAAGGGATATAAAATTTCAATGGTGTTTTTAGGGAAATGGTTGTTGGGAGCTATAAAAAATGCTACCTGTTTTGGGAGAAGCCTTATTTGACAAGAAAAGCACAGATAGCAGATACTATAAGAGGTTTTCATTTAACTAACTATTCAGGGAGACCTTGCACAGCAGAGAGAAGCACCTGTAAATGGCATTGTTCCCTTCTGCACCCCAAACACGCAGACCAGGTTCTCAGCTCATGCAAATTAGTGAAGCTTCGTTGATTTTTACAGTGACCATGAATAGGTAATGGCATTGTACTGCAACCTGAGAAAAAGGGGAGCTATAGCCCTTCTGCTTTCTGAGGGGCCAAAATTTTCTCTGATTTAAAACAAGATTCTCCTCTGATTAGTTTACGGTGCTGAAATCAAACCCTTTTGCACAGGTACAGAAATCCATGCCTTCCCCTGACTTTTAATGTGTTTCACAGCCTTTCCCCAGGTGAAGATTTTGCCCACTCCCAATCCCTGGGATAATCCGTACTCTGAAGGTCTAGACCCCTCCTGACTTCCAGAGGCCAACATATGGATACAGCCAGGACAACCATTTAGATGACTGACAAGTACTGTGCTTTAGTTATTGGCATTGGAATAAAAAAAAAAATACTGTTCTATTTCGTGCCTTTTCTAAAAATGTTTGTCCTTTCACTGACATCTCCTATTTTAAATCACTTTCAACTCCATCCTTCACCATGATTTTGGATGGTAATGACTAGAAATATTTTTATACATATTGGGAGAGTTATAATAATATTTTGAAACTTTACAGAAAAGGAAACCTCCCTGCACTGCTGGTTTTTTCTAGGCATCTCAATAGACACATTTTTCTGCTCATTCCAATAGGAACTGTCAGTACACTTTCCTTATCAAACATATAGGGTTCTTTTTTTCCCCTTCTCTAACATACAGGTGTCAAGATGGGATTCCTATTATCCTACCATCTGAAAATACTCCTTTAGTCAAAAACTGGAGCTGATTGTCTAAAATCCTGCTCCATTTTCAAGGAATTAAAGAGTTGTTAGCAATTAACAGTTGGCATCAAACCTTAAATCCTAAACAGGATCTGAACTGCCACAAGAAAGATGTAATATCCTTCCCATCCTGCAGGCTAGAACTGCCAAATCCTCGCTAAACACCAACCCTGAGAAGACCAAAGGTTCTCTTAGGGAAGCGCATGGAGAAAATATGCTTTAAACAAGTTTATGCTTGATCATGGGCTTACAAATATGTCATAAATTAAGGTGTAATCTAACATTTTAAACTTCTGGCAAGTGTTAATTTTGTCCTTTACATATCAGTGCCAACAGTTTTGAAGATTAATGGAATACATATATTTCAGATGAACTGGCAGAGATGTCTGCAATCTTGGGCTTCACATGCAGCTATTAGACTTTGCAGGATGGAGTAAGATTTTTGTATATGTCTCTAAAATGAACTTTCAACATCTTTATTTACAGCTATTCATCTAAAATGCTCCAGAAGTTGTTCTTCAAAAAGGCAATTGGAGAAATATTTATTTCACCATTTCTGACCAGGGCTAAAGAAATATGAACCAGATTAGTTAAAAAGTTTTACTTATCTATTTCCTTTCTGTCAAGTTTTGAGTACATCAGAAGCAGCAAAATCAACGCTCCACAATGAACTTTTGCCTGTGAAAAGGTCTTGCCAATGCACAAGTTGCATAATATACTTTAGGATACAGAAACTGTAGGGGGAAAAAAGACCCCATAGAGATGATCAAAACCATCTAGAGCCGCAGGCAGCAGATCAAAGACTGAACAAAGCAAGTAAAGCTGGGTTTGTGAGATGAAAACGTACTTGACATTGATCTTCTGCCAAAACGTTGACGTGGCATGGGACCAGCAGTGAACAAGGTCATGAAGCAACTGGAAGTTTATTGACATGAATCTTAACCAGACAAGGACAACAGGTCTCTTTCATATGAATCATAAATGACTTTGAAAAATGCGTGAATAAATAGCTCAGGAGGATGACAAAGCAGCATTTAACCTTTTAATTGCTGGTTAGAGTTCACACCAAAGGTCAAATACCATTATTATCAGAAATCTCTAGGAAGTCCTTCTGTGATTTATTTTGGTGATCTTAATCCAGACCTACTGGGTGTATTTTCATATCATGGAAGTTAGTTACCAAATTATCAAACCAGCCAACATTTACTCTGAGTATTTATTCATTCCCAAAGAATTTCTACGGAGACTCATACTGTATCTCTCACTGTTTGTTCTCTGTATTAATAATCTCAGTGATCATTTGGATAAGACATAACTGCATCTGGAAACTGATGATACTGTAAACTATTGCCATGAGACAGCAGCCCTGTGAATCCCCTTTGAGACTTAGTGGAAATAAAAAATGGAAAAAAATAAAAGGATAAAAATCCTTATGCAGGATTTTTATTTAAATTCTACTCTGCAATTGCAATTAACAGATTCATTATTGTAAAGATCACATGCCAGTCTCCTAGATATCCCTCAAACAGCATCAATTTGACTCCTGTAGGTTAAGTTTACATTTGTGGGACAAAAGATTTCCAGTGTTGCATTTGTGCTACTAAACAGACATCACTAATGGGCATAAGGATTTTAAAAAAGCTGAAGTCACACAAAAATATGAATACCTTTGAAATTTTTCCAGACATACAAGAACCAGTAACTTAGACAATCCAATGATCCGGCACTTAATTAGCATAAAAACATAATTAAACTAATATAAATTCTTTTTTTTGGCAGATATTTTTTAAATCCTCCTCATCAGTCAAAGAGTCTTGACCAGCTTCAAAAAGGTCTATTTACAAATGTTAATTCTGTAGTAATGTCATTGGTGACGGAAAGGCAGATGATCAGTCTGCTAATTATGTTTATTTTTACAATGTAATTATATATCAGAGTTCTGCATAGTCTGAAATTTTGAAACATTCAAGGAATTACCATGGTAAAAAAAAAAAAAAAAGATACTTTGAGCCAATGGAATTTCTTCATGCAAGAGAATTTAGTCATTTTACAGAATTGAGAGATCACAGAAACGAGTGCTGTTTCTCTGATACCCAAACACATTGTTACATTATTGATTTCTTTGGCAACAAAGAAACCCAATGGTTTATAAGGTCACTTACAGCACCGCTTTTTGCAGAGATAACTATTTTCTTCCTTCTTGAAAGCATCTGTGAGATCCTAAAACCGTACAGGAAATAAGCTGCCTGTTACACTTAAAAGTATGTGGTCTCACAGAAATTCTCAAAACAAGGTTGAGGGGGAAATGCAATGTTGCATATATTCTTTCCTTTGTCATTACCAGAGCTTTAAACTTTCCTGCCCAGGGAAAGTTTCCTTCATTATTAGTACAGATAGCTAGAGGTTGTAGTTTGATTTGCTTTCTAATCCAATTTTTAATTAAAAGGAAATCTTTTGATGAGAGATCTTCTCTTTGCTTTCATCCTGGAATCTAACATTTTGGAAAAGATAAGGCATCACACATGCTACCAGCTTGTTGTTCTTTTATAGGGAGACTTTTTTGCTCTTGTGCACAAAGAATTCTGTCTCAGGGAAAATACATGAAATACTGATTTTTGAGGAAATTTCAGGATGCCTATTTATTTACATAAATACGGATTTCTTCAGTTTTATAACTGAGCACTTTCAGCCACTTCAATCTATTTTAATCTAACAATCTAGTAACTTCCCTTTCCACCATCCCCTTTTCATTTTTATTTCTGTCATAGAAATCTTTGACAAGAGAAATTAATTTGTGCTTTAGGGTTTTTTTATTTATTTACTTTTAATGGATTACATTACTTCTGCTAGAGAGCTATTGAATCAAGTATTCTGCTACATCAGGTCAACAGATACTCATCCCTTTCTTGTTAGTGTATGCTCCACATTCCCAAGTTAGCTGGGAAAGTCTCCTCTAGTTGTGGCCTATTATTATTGTTCAATATTTAGACATTTCCAGTGGTATCAGGGTGTCAGGAGCTAGAAACAAGTAGTGTCTAAAGCAGCCAGCCAGCAGCTTTCACACTGAGAACTGAAATTATAGATAGTAAATGTGCATGCCTGTTTCATCACTGAGGAACCTCTGAAGATGAGTGTATATTAAGGGGAGAATCACTGATGTCTGGAAGTGCTGAAGCCTAGCTGAATGCCAAGAGAGATATTTTAAAAGTAAAACAAGTTAGAGTTGGTAACAACATTGTGCTCACCAACGATAGAGAGAATTCATGCAGGTAAGTGCATGAAGAAATTCTGCAGTAGCAATGAAAGCGTAAGGGAAACTGGTACAGTAATCAGTGACCCTAACATGTCAGGTCTACTACCTATTATTATATAAATATTCATTTCCTATTGTCCACGTTTTATTGACCTGATGTCAGCTAAAAAACACCAGCTAGCACTTTTGGTTATTTCAGCAGAGGAGAGAATGCTCCAAAGATACAGATACAAGCACGACAAGCTCTAGAGGTAATATGAATAAAAGATGTACTGGTTCCTGTTCTGAGGTGAAAGAATCTTTAAAGAAATATTTTTTCTTGTCAGAAAAACAGCTTTTCCTGAGCACTAAAATGTTCAAAAGAATCCCGTCTTTTTGATTACTTACAGCATTTTGAAGGCACTGTTTCTACCCTTGTTAATCTATGTGATTGACAAGGTCTACATTTGACTGCATTTTTTCTTCATTAGACAAGTCTACTTTTCATTTTAAATAGTGAAACAAATCCACTGCCACGAAAGTATTTCAATGTTGTCACTAGACCTGTGCTGCAGCAATTTAAAACTTCAGAAAAACATGTGGGATTGAATGCCATTCTTCTGTTTTAAATGCTTGAAATGTAAAAGCTCTCATAAAATTTAACCTTAGAAGGACACTGTTACACACAAAAATTACTCTGGCAAAGACAGCAGAATAGTGGATCAGTAACTACTTGGTTTGTTGCAATTTGGTATAATTTTAAAATAGCCTTCAGAACTACATAAAATAGTAGCCATTGACTCATTTAATTGTGGAATGATTTGGGTTGGAAAGGACTTTAAAGATCATCTAGTTCCATGGACAGAGACACCTTCCACTAGACCAGGTTGTTCAGAGCCCCTTGACTACTCCCATGGATGTAACATCCATAACTGCTCTGGGAAACCTCTTTCATTGACTCACTGATGTCATACTAAAGAATTTCTTCCTAATTTCCAATCTAAACCTGCCCTCTTTCAGTTTGATTCCATCCCCCCTTGTCCTGCAGTTGCATGTCCTACATGCCCATGTAGAAAGCCTCCCTCCATATTTCTTGCAAGCTCCCTTCAGGTACTGGAAGGCCACAATTAGGTCACCTCAAAGCTTCTCTTTTCAAGGCTGAACAATCCAAATTCCTCATAGGAGGTGCTCCATCCCTCAATCATCTTTTTTACCTCTTCTGGTCTTGCTCAAACAAGTCAATGTTCTTCCTCTGCTGAGGACCCCAGACCTGAGTGCAGCACTCCAGGCAGGGTATCACCTGCAGTGTCATCTTCTTAGTTCCATTTCAATGCTTTATTTTGTGCTTATTCCCTGATGTGTTTACATCTTGCCTCAGAAAAACAATATTGCCATTGTATTCATTTAAATAAATGGAATTAGGAAATTAACCATTTAGATTAGTCAAATAGTACTTTTAGTACACTTTTAAACTATGTAAGTTTATGTTCTTATTCAAACACCTTGACTCTGAAAATGTGAACCTAAACTGCTGTAAAACAACTCAAACCAACAGCTTTCTACTTGATATTCAGGTTGAAGTGGCATATTTTTTGGATGGTTTTTATAACAAAGGCCAGCATAGCATAAAGTAGAACAAACACAGATGTATAATTCTTCAGGTGTCATAGGAGGGGGTGAACTGCTCTAGCAGTTCTATCATTGCTCAGATATTGCTCTCTTGCCATTAGCTGTGTAAGAAACTCTTTCCAATCAGCAAAGAGCAGGTACCTAAATCAGGCTGCTCAGTTCAGGTGCTCTCACGTAGTAAGTTAAATCTGCATTAAAAGCCCTCCTTTCACAAACACCTGAGCTATGCCCAGCATCATAGCTGCATGATATAATATCTGCTGCTGCTTTTGCCTCTGTCTGTGGAGGCTGTTTTGGCATCCACGACATGCTGCATCGTGCTTTTCCTCAGCACTCTGCACCCACCTGCTGAGGACTCCTTTTCATGCTGTATTTTGCATCCTTTTCCCCTTTCAAAGTGGCAAATTCTCAGCCTTTGCAAGCTACAGTCTGGGCTGGGGGCCACTAGTGCCACTGCAAATTCTAATTGCAATGTCAAGGGTTAAATAAAAAATAATATTTTTTTTTTTTTTGCAGATCTCAGCCATAAGATATACCTTCACTGGCCATATAAATTTTGACTTTAAAAGAAATTTGGCAAGACACTGTATCCCCCAAGGTGCTTTAGTGTTCCCTAAAATGCTACCTTCAGTTGCCTTGCTTACACTGTCTTCTGCCGGCCTGAAGTCTCAGCTCCAAGGGGATATTTACCTTTTCTTATGCTTTTGTATTTCTCTTCTCAGGTAGTTTAATTCTTGTCTTCTGTTACTCAGATATTTCTCAGAATCTGGAAGCCTTGGAAAGGCACAAGCTACCAGTGACTGGACCTGTGTACTGCTGAAAGTTTCTCTGATGTGCCAGGTACCTCTCACAGGGCGTCTCACCTAAGCTGGGGTTCCAGCCACGAGTGTGTCATTTCTCAGCAGACACAGGCAGTCTCCTCACATACAGAGCAGATGAAATCTCATCCATCTGAGGCTGCTGCTGGCTGGCATGACTAGCAGGGCACAGAGCCTGCCTCAGGACACTCAGCACCAAGGTAACACAAGCACACAGCTGTCTGCCACGCCAGAGCACCAGCAGAGCAAGCTCCGCACAGAGCAAAAAGCAGGGTAGACATAACCCTGAGCCTGGAGTAAACTCAGAGGTGGAATAGTCTTTGAAACTGCCTGTGCAGCACGTGAGCTGGTCACTTTGAACCCCTCCTGCTCCTTTCCCAAATCCTTTCACGTCTCCAAGCAGCAGCTTCCCACACTAGTTTTTCAGTGTGTGCAGGGCAGATCACTTTCACAACAGCACTTGTTCACCCTTAATCCAACATGCTCTATTTATTCTTTGGACAACAAGCTCCTCTGGCAAGACTATACTTCCTAATTCTGTACAGAATGGGGATTTTAATGATGAGGAACAAAATCGACCCCTAAAGAGCTGTTAGCCATAATGTCCTTTTGGAAGTGGTTATTTGTCATTCACAGTAACAGGTCTACACAATTAGCATGTGATCATCATGCATTTAAAAATAAAGATGAGGGAGGGGACACTCTCACCCTGATGGAAATTGCTCCCACTTTGTAGAGTTTATTGTTGTCTTGATTGCAGAGAGGTTACAGGCTGCTGCAAAGCTCCTGATGAATAACCCTTATTATGTATTACATGCTGCATGATTTATGCTGAACATGGCACCTTATGATCTGTATTTCCACCATCCTTTCATAATGCTTTTGTGACTTAGCTCAGCTTGTCCTCTCTTTAACCTTTGTATTCAAAACATATTTACAAATATGCATATTTTACACATTCATATGACATTCTGCCCTGTTGCCTGCTGACTCCACCTTCAAACACTACTGGAAACCACACAGATTTTAATGCAAACCTGTTTTTAGTGTTTCTTTCAGTGTGGACCAAGCATATAGATGAAAAAACCCCACAAACCTTTAATAGCATTGTTCTTCATGAATTGCTTTGGTCAAAAGCTGAGAGAAAAAAAAAAAAAAAGAGAGAAATGGAGCAAACCCATTGTCATTACAGTTTAAAGCAAAATAATTTCCACTAGTCCTCCAATAATTATAGTGAGGAGGAAAGGCTAATGCATATTAAAACAGTGTTTCCTGCAGACAGGATCATTAAGCTGTACTGATGAGCAAAAAGAGAACGACTAATGTATTAACAATTCCTTCAGCTATAGTTGTTTACATATGTTTTGCAATAGGAATGCACTTTGGTGAATGCCAGCAAACAGAGAATGTGACTTTACATTTAAGATTCTGTGTTTGTTGGATGAAGGGTTTTTTAAAAAAAAAGTTAATTTCAAATATTTCTTATGTTTCTAAATCATCTAACTGTTTTAGATCTTTTTAAATCCTTTTGTAAAGCACTTGAAATTAGTTTGATGGAAAGTGCTACAGACAAGCCGGGTATCGGTATTTGAAGTAATAGTTTTGCAGCATTCAGCTGATGATCTCTTTTTTGTCCCCTGAATATCTCCTAAAGAACACTATACCATTATCATCTTGATACGTTTGCAGTGGTGTGCCCAGAATTGCCTTGGGTAAGATAACCAAGTACAGTAAATATATATACAAGTTTCTCTGCAAAGCCCACTTGCTTTTAAGCCTCTTTCTGCCTTAATGGGATTCACTGCTTCCCTAAGCAGCCCTTGTAATTTTCAGCAAGGTCCTTTAACTCATTTAATGTGCAACATTTGTTCATGCCTAATTTGTCTGAGCCAGGCCATGTTTGTGTTTTCCTTGAGATGCAGAAAGGTTGATTGTGAGGGTGGAACTGCCTGCCTCCAGTGAATATATTTCTTTCCGAATTACAGTAATTACCGCAGGTTTCATTTGGTTGGTGCTCCCCTCTGTGCCCCTCCTTGACAAGGTTAACAAGCAGAAGGTAACTGAACATCAAAAGATGAGTGTCTGATCACACGAGCAGTTGTTGACAGTACCATTTCTCTGGTGATGGTGATAACGTTCTCTACTGGATTGTTCTGCAAAGGCATGCAGGAATTAGGTTTGCAACCCTGAGGATAACTGTAGATGTCAACAGATCTGCATTACACCCAGCTTGAATCCTTAAGAATATGCTGTCTCTGCTGAACAAAGACAATAGAGATAATTAGAGGTTTGGGGGTGTTTCCTCTAATCCCTTCCCCCTCCAACTTTGAAAAAAAATTATTTATTGTAGCCAACTTTTAATGACAGGCAATAAATTCTATTAAAATCCATGTATTGACTCAGAACAGCAGAACAGAATCTTTCTTGCCCTCTTTTTTGTCTCTCTAAACATATATCTGTGTACAAATATGTGTACATCTGTGTATTTATGTGTCACCAGTAATATATATGTAATTATGTCTACATATATCTATATACGATACCTCTCACTCCTTTTCTTTCTGTATATTTATAGTTATCTAGAAAACAGAAAGGTATGACTCTGATTTACCTTCAGAAATACAGAACTGCATTAGAAATATGATTTTCCCTGACATATTCTAAAATTACCCCACTCATAAAGTACTTACAGCTGTCACTGGCCATCTCAAGCTGCAGTTGGTGACCTCAAAGTCTTAAATTTAAAATTATGAAGGAAAATCTACCTTTCAGTTATTTTCTCCTGGTGACAACTGCATAATAAGGGAACAGATATTTCAGTTTTAGCATAATTTCGCTTTGAAGTACTTTCCTCTTGAAATTTCTCTTACAATACCTAATATCACTAGGGAATTCACTGCTTAATGAACTGAAAGACTTAATACCAAAATATGTCTTCTAAGGAGCCAAGATTTATATTTAAGATTTTTATAAACATCAGGTATCTCAGAATTCTCTGCTAATTACCTCAAGGATTCAAACTAACACATTCTGTTCAATTCCCATCACCCAACACTTATAATGGCTGCATTTACTTTATTTTTCCAAAGGATTAGGGCATCTCTCAGTCGCAACCATAATAAGTCAGACTTTTAGAATTATTCATATTCAGATGCGTATTGTTTATGCAACTGTGAGAAGGAATGTTTCTCATACCTGTTATATGGTGGAAGTTCTCAGACTTGCAAAAGGCATCTTTGTAATTCTCCTGTTGTGAAAATAAAAATCACAGAAGTTTATCATTAACTTAGAAACTGGTTTCCAATCTGATCTCATTTGCTCATGTTTCACAGGAAGTTAGTTCCAGTGACTTCTGGAAAGTGGCATTTGACTTACCTGCGTGAGAGGTATAAGAGGTTCCTTGGTTTAAACAGACACTGTTTAATAAACATTTAATTGAATGTGCAATGTGCTTTGAGATATACCAGGAAACAATTGTTATCTTGGAACTCTTTTTAGAGGTCATAAAAAATAAGTCTCACATACAAGGAACTTACATTTTTCACATCTTAGAATAAGTAAGGGAATGGTACTCCTTTCCTGTGAGAAAAGATTAGAAGAATTTGGTTCGTTTCAGTCTAGCTTAGTATATGTATAAATACAGGTGCTTCTCCTTGAGCTGGCCCTATCAGGGAAAAAAAATAAGGCACATTGGTTCTTAAAGAATTAGATTAAATCAGAATGAGTGGTTTGAGCACAAGCTGAAAGAGTAGATCATAATTTAGAAAGGAAGGAATCTTTTTGTGCTTCCCCAATAAACTCTGACTTCAGAGTGGTTCCTTACCATAAAATTTTTGACACATTTAAGAATATAGGCAAACCTGAACAAACAATTTACTGCTGAAAGAAAGAAAGAAAGAAAGAAAGAAAGAAAGAAAGAAAGAAAGAAAGAAAGATGGAAGGAAGGAAGGAAAGATGGAAGGAAGGAAGGAAGGAAGGAAGGAAGGAAGGAAGGAAGGAAGGAAGGAAGGAAGGAAGGAAGGAAGGAAGGAAGGAAGGAAGGAAAGAAAGAAAGAAAAAGAAAGAAAGAGAAAAAGAGAAAGAAAGAGAGAAAGATCCTCAGACTTTTAAAATATTTGCATAAGCAAACTTGATTTTTTTATGAAATGGTTCTAGGTCTAGGTAGCACCATTGCTGATTCTTTATAAGACAAGTAAGAGGCAGGTTTGATCCAACAGGTTTATGCATGAGGTGCAAATTTCTGTACCACAAAGCCCTCTCTGTTCTGCTCTGTCCTGACATGCATGGAGCCCAAATGCAGCAGAGGGAAAATCTGATGCCCTTAAAACTCTGAGAGCAATGACTATGATGTGTGATGTAGTGATTGGTTAAAGAGACCCAAGAAATGGGTGGCTAACAGGTCACTGTTTGAATAGTGTGTAGCTTCAGTGAGGATGGACATCATTCCATAGCAAGGATGTTGATTAATTCACTTGGGAGGAATGGACATTCAAACCATTTGCCTGGGACAATTAATGAAGTCTCCAGTCAAAGGACCAAAGGTAGAAGCCAAAGCTCCTTTTTGTAGTCTGTGAAATGAGGTCAACACAAGCAGGAAGACAATTCAGGGAAACTAAAGATGCCTAATTTATATGCCTGAAGCAGACAGTTGTGAACATCCCCTGTAGTGAGCAACAAGAATGTGTCAATGCTATTCCGCAGTAAAAGGATTGTTAACTGCAGAGCTGCAATGTAAAGAAAAAAATAACTTCATAAAAAACTCCCTACTGAAAAATGGAAAATTGCTTTTTTCTATCAACTGGTAATTTTTACTTTTTTTTGATAACACAGTACATGCATTGGAAGAAACTAACACAGTGTACTATTCAGTCAAGTTAAAAAACTTAAGAGCAAAACTTGTCATCTGTCTTTTAAAATGTAAAAGAAACTAACACAAATGCTCCCCGAAAGCCCAAAACTGGCTATGTTTTGATAACGAGATAAAATTAGAGTAAAGCAACAAATTTTGAAGCATGTGCTGCAAAAAAGAACAAATTCAATAGCTACAACCTTTACACAAGGAAACAGAAGAGTATATCCTTGTGGGAGGTGAGAATATTCATTTTAAATCACAATATTCTTTTTAAAATCATTACTTGAGAAGACAGAGGGTGGGGGAGAGCAACCCTAATGAAATGTGTTGGCTGTAGATCTCTGAGCCACATTCTCTTGGAGTCAGACTCCCATATTCCTGTGAGCACTTGTACTGCCAAAAAATAGATATACAATTTTATCAATATGTATTTTCTCCCACATCTTTTGGCTTAAGACCCTCCTCTTCATATAACACAGTATTACTGACACACAGAATGCTTTTCACATCACGGGGCTGCTGTTGATTTACATGTAGATTGCTAGTCAGAGCTATCCATGCTGCCAAGCTCATTTCATTCCAGATGAAGAAGAATATTTCTCAGACTTTATCTCAAATTTCAGTGGGTTTTCATTTTTGTAAGAGGTCAGGTTTGATATTATGTTCTGTTTATAAGTATATTTAAACCCCAGTTAGAGCTCTACACAGGATCCTCTAACATCCCAAAGAAAGGGTCCTGAATGTATGGACTACAAAGATTGAGAACAACTGATGTTTTTTACCTTTGCCTCGAGGCCAGTTGAATTGGGTTCCACAGAAGATTCAGCTGGTTGAAACAAGCAGAAAATTAGAGTGTTTCCTGAAAACTTTAAATAATGTATTACTTCTCTGTGCTACTGAGAGATTCTCTTTAATGAGTATTTTACTGACAGTGTTAGGGAAACCTTGATGGCATTCTCACTTCATTTCAGACTAAACCCCAGTGGAGTTCCATTTCATCCAGAACTTACTGCCCACTCCCTTTCTACATGCACTGAACTACCTTTTCACGTGTAACAAAATCTCTGAGTTTTTCTGGATTATCTGCCCTGCACGTTGGAAAATAATCAGTTGATTCATTCACAGTACTTCCTAGTAGTTTTATTTCCACTTATACAAGTGTATCCCTGTGGAAGAGGAGCATTAAATAAAGACCAGATCCTATGAACAAGACACTACCCACATGTTGTTTACCTTGTAACTGAGCACTCAAATCAATAAATCTACCTATCCTTCCCTGTCTTTACATTCCCTTCCCTGCTTTTCCCTTCCCCCACCTCTACCTTGCCTACTATCTTTACACAAAATTAAAAGTCTAGTCCATTTTATTTCAAGTCTCTCTGTATTTGTGCTTAAGAAAATTCAGAAATGTACAGTAACACTTAATGGCCTCACAAAACAAGCCATAGGGCTTGACCCCTGCAAACTCCCTGTCTCCCAACACAGCACTGCATACATCCAAGTGTTTATTCTGTGAGATGACAGCTATGAGTGCTGCACACTACTCATACTCTATGTCTGGAGTGATTTCATCCCCCAGAGTGGAAATACACTATCTTCTGATGGGGTCTGAAGTCAAAGATTTTTAAGTGCTCAAACACATTTAGAGAGGGATGTAGAGGCATTGCAGCAGCAGACTCATCAGCCAAGCCCATGTGACCCATTGTGAAAGGGTTTTTGCCTGAAGAATTCAGGAGTCTCATGGGGTGAACTTTTGAGCAGTTGCATGCAGCAGGTGGCCTCTCTTGTCTTCAGTGAGCATCCAAAAAGATTCTGGGGGGGAAAAGCCCATTTAAACACCTGAATTCTGATTAACTGAATTCTCATGTGTGTGGAGGAAATCTACGTGCATATGCTAGTCTGGTTTTATTACCTGCAGAAACAGGCCCCACTAGACATGACATACGGAAAAAGAGTACAGTTACCTTTCTTATAAATTATCCCTCCCTTTCTGTCAACACATTTGATCTCACCTACTAGATAGCCAATATGAAGAGAGGAGCCCTACAGACAGTGGAAGGTGCTTTTTCTCCCTCTTTCTGGCTATGCTTGCATTCTAGAAGTGCAGAAAGAGCTCAATTGAAGAACTTTCTGTCTGTTAGCTATGAACAGTCTTTAAAAGAATGGGAAAGAATCAGCTTAAAAATGAATCTGTTAAAAACGAATCTGTTAAAAACCATTTAAAAAAGTAACCTTTAAGAACACAGAGTTGCTGCTGGTATTAACACAAATGCCTTCTGAATGCTCAAGATCCTAATCCACTTATATAAGTGTACATTTGTATCTGCAGCAAAATTAAATGCGTTCCAATATGTATGCATAACACATGCCAGTGAAATGTAAATGATATGTGTAGTGAGATGCAAAAGCCCCACAAATATGTGTACAATCACATAAAATAAGCAGAAAACAAAAGGCTTCAGATAAACTCTTTCTATATTCACTCTGCAATTTTGCTGTCTTTGTCTAGTGCAAGTAGCAGTCAGAAAATATTGACCTGATCGGCTGCAAACCTGGTCCCAGCAATTCTAGTGTCATGGTGTTAGACCAGACAGGGAGGGCAGAGCATTTCAGTTCCCATCCTCTCAGAGGCACCTTCCTGTGTTTAACAGTGAGTTCCCTGTCTCTGGCCAATACAGGCAGACTTCATAGTTGGCTTGATGCTTTCTGCTTAATGAAATCATAGACTGAAAACACCTTATCTTTACTGAAGTAAAAGTGATATGTTATTACCTTCTTTGTTTTAGCAGAGCATTGCAAATCTGAGAAATAATTGCAAGTCCCTTTTCCATGAAAAAACTAGAGCTTATTTTCCTGTGGCAAAGCTCTAAAAGTCCCTACCATATTTTAAAAAAATTACTTAGTTTGGGTTTCTGATCATATTATAAAAATCCACCTGTTTTGCTGGTGAGGAGACAGTTAAAATTTTGGTGAAGTGGTTGCAATTTTGCGGGAAGACACAGAAACCATTAGGTACTTTATTCATAAATTTGATGGCAAGGAAGAAATGATGGGGTGATGGAGCTTCACATACTTTATTTGAGACTTGTTCTACTGGCATAAAGTAGCTAATCTAAAAGAGTTTCAAGACTAGCCTGATTCAGTGTATTCAGTGTCACCTCTCTTCCCAGACTGGGCAAAATGTTTTAATGTCAGCATGAGTATTTTCCCCAAAAATCTGTAAACAAATGAGCTAATGTTATTATGGAGCATTTCTCTGAGCACAATAAATTTTTAATGAGGAATACCTGATCCTAGCTCAGAGCCTATGACCTGCCTTTCTTCCTCTCCTTCACTTACACAAGAAGGTTTGAATGATGTAAAATAAGTTGCAGTTGCGGTTCTGCACTGACTCTGTTGAGTCTCCATTGTAAATCAGATAAATTTGGTTTGTTTTGGGAAACAAGCCAATACTGCTTCCAGTTTTGCAAAATACTATGCAAATAGCTCCTTCCGATCTTGAAGTGGCAGGGCAGTGTGTGTTTGTTTACCTTCAGGGGTCTGTGCTAAGTAAATCTGGCTTATACTCCATTACTGTTTGCTGTCCTTTCTGTTGCTGTTTACCCTCACATTTGAAAGGAACCTGGCAACTGAAAAGTTGCATTTGCAAATGGATTAACGCTATATCCCACAAAGATAGCTGAAGAAATCAATGACAGTCGGACCTCCCCCTGAGAGCTACATCATGGGCTTCATGAGGGCTGCTTCACAAGATTTATTTGTGCATCATCTATAATAACTCTGCTCTGCTGGCTATTTCTTCGTGCACTGACTCAAGGTGTTTTGATTTTTAAACTAAATTAAACAAACAAACAAAAACAATGCACTGAATTTTCCTGCAGTTGGAGATTAAGCAAACTTCTGTAAATTATAAGCAATAAATTGAGTAACCTGAGAACTGAAAAAAAGTCGGTTTTGGAGACAGTATCAAATCGCAGCTAATGAGAGTCATTATAACTTTGAGGAAAATTTTTCATATTATTGCTTTCTCATCATACATGACAATTGGAAATAAAATCTGATAAGAAGACTATTTCAGGACTCTCATAAGCATGAGCAAGGACTGTTTAAAATCAGTTTTAATGAGTTCAGATGTGCTATTTTTGGTTGAACATTTTTCTTACTTGGTAGCAGTTCACCTGAGAGTCTGTGTCCTGTGAAACAATTTAAATACACTCACATCAGCAGTGAAAGAAGAAGTGTATAGAAAAGTAATGGACTTCATACATACTTTGAGATAATTCACTATCTGTTTAAAAAGATAGTACATTAAGGTCTTCTTCAGACGTTTTAAAAAAATGCACCTATATCCCTGCCTTCCTTCTGCTCAGGAGCAGAAGTAAAGAGATCATGTGAACACCAGCACCAGTGGAGGACTGCTAGCTCAAACTGTCTGGTAAATAACAAGTGTTATGTGTTTAGGCACTTGCAATCACTGCTATTGCATGCCCTGTGGTACTTACCATAAAACACAGAGCAAAGAATGAGTAAAATCTTTGGTCACCAGACCACTTCCCTCTTTCATTGATTCTTGTAAGGCTTTTCCATGTCCAGCATAAACATATGCACAGATGTATGTTTCTGTGTGGGTGTTACAGAATAAAAAATTCTGATTTAGAGGTGCTTGAATCTGCTTGCAGGTTTACATGCAGCTCTGATCGTGCATGCAAAAAACAAATGTGATGATGTTTCAACACTATAAATGTAACCACTTCTGACAGTCACAAAAGCTTACAATTTTCCCTCCAAAACATAAAATTATCATTCTGATCTTATTTACTCTAATATAAAGCAGAGTAGCATGTAAATACTTTAATGATTGGGCTCTCAGGAAGAAAAATAATTCAAAATACTGTTCAACAACTACAATTGGCCCCCAGAGGAAGGATATGGGCAAGAATAAATCAAACTGAACACCTGGATAGAGAATTTCTTATTCAGGCTTTGTTCTTTATTTGATTATTGTTTATAACACTTTGAAATGTTATCTAATGCTTGGTCTATGTTAGTGTTTATAGTCAAACTCAGTAGTTTTGCTAAGGGTCAGAATCCAAAGACTGATACACGTAATCAAAAATTGGGCCATGCCCCAAAGAAATATAAGAGTGCCATTTCAGTAAGAAAAAAAATGACATATTGAAAAATTCTCTTCCTTTCCTGACACTCCTGCTCATAGAGAAAGTGAAGGAAAAAATCACATTTGAATGATAACCTTTTATAAATTGATTTTGCTTCATGCTAGTGAAATCTTTTTCAGAATCTAGCTGTAGTGGCAGGAAGCTGTTGCTCCTTTTACAACCTCAGCTATGTAGCTGTGAGATGAAGCCAGAAAGGAAAATAAGTGAATCCTTTTTGTGATAATTCCTCTCTGCATGGGATTTTTTGTTTGTCATGAATGTCTGATGGATTTAGCAATGTCTTTGTCTTTCCCATGTTCTCTGTTAACAGCTTTCAGTGCATTGATGCATACATCATCATTTGGCAGTGGTCCTTCTAAAGGAAGGAAAAAAAATCTCATTTATGCTCTTTTATACTCCCTGACATTATGGACTTAATTTTATGAATTTTCTTTCCTATATAATTGAAGAAATGTCTGTTTTTCAAGCACAACAAACATCTTAAGACCTAGGTGCAGAAATAATTCTATGATTACAAATAATAATTATTACTAAATAATTCTAAGATTCTCTTCCACCCCTCCCCTGCAGTAGATGAGTGTGTGTGTGATAGGTGTACTAATACTATACAAATCCCAAAGGAAGCCAGATTTTTATTTTGATCCAGTGGATTTTATTTTCAGTCATTAATAAATATGATACTGCAGTAATTTTCACTAATTTATATTCAGGATAGCAGTTCAGAGAGTAAAAAATTGTATTTGTTATCTCATTTTTGTCACTATTCTGCCAGAGGGTCTAGATCCAAATTTTCTAAACTTGGCAGCTCCCTATATCTATTTAAAAAATTGTTAGTCCATATCATTTTTCAGGACATCCATTGCATATAATTTTTTAACCTTAAAATGCCACAGATGACACACAACTTTTTTGCATAGAAAAATAAGTGTGCATGTGTCAAAATGATAGCAGAACTGAGCAAAGACTGCTTTCAAAACCAAACTCCAGGTTTAATTTATGTCTACAAGTTTGAGGCATTCTTCCATACTGCACTGAATGATCTTGACAAAAGTAGTCTCACTTATAGCTCACTGCTCATCTAAAAGAGCATTTATCAAAATTACATTGGGAATTTTGCCTTGGAAGTTGTTCCTATGTGTACATCTATATCTCAGTTCTGGTTGTCTTGCTGAGGAGTAATGTTGCATTACAATAATCAAACAATCCCCTAAATATAATACTGTAGCACAGAATTTCATACTACTTCCTGCAAGCGTTACTCTGCAGTTTAACATCACTGGCTAGGGACTCATTAAAAAACTTCGAGAGAGTGGGTTAATATTCATGGTGATGTATTTCACTGTACCCAACCTTAATCCTCAAGGTTCAACGCTGCATCTGTCACTTTATTTAAAATACGCTGTACATAATCCTTGAACTAAATTATGCAAAGCTGCAAAATCTGCTTGCCCTGCCCTGTTGTCTATATTGCAGTGGCTACTTTGCCAACACACTTGCAGAGCATGACTAAATCTGTGCACTCTCAAAAGTTTGCCAGCTGAGCTGGAGAGCAGGTGAGGTTTTGGCCATTTACCTTGGCTCTCAAGGACAGCCTTCTGCAGAGCTACTGTGTTAAGAGCTTTACCATGTTGGAGTGAATGGTGCCATTTTGTCCCTCATCCCTGATCCATATCCTGCTGTTCCCATCAACAGAAGGAGTAGCATAGAATCACGGAATGTCTGGAGTTGGAAGGGACCACAAGGATCACTGATGTTCAGCTCCTTGACCTGCTCAGGGCTGTCTCAAGAAATGCACCATGGAGTACCACATTCAGTATAAAACCTCACTGCCACAGGGTGCTTCACACACAGGCTCAAAGGAGAAGAAAGGCTTGATAGTGGCTAAAAAGGGGAGGTTATATTTCTGTTTCTAGAACCTTTTCTAGCCATGCTGTGCCACTAAGCCTTGTTTCAACAGCTGACCCTTCTATGCTCTTGATGCTGTCCTTTCATTTTCTCTGTATGCTTGTTTTATCTCTTCTCTTCAAGAACACTATTTCAAAGTTGTGACCATTACTCATCTCTAGAAATCTTAGCATTCAGTTCATGCCATAGAAAAATGCCACTCTGCCAAATTGCCTGGTAGAACCAGTCCAATTTATTTTCATCTAAAATATACCGTATTTTGCCTGTCTTGGATTAATTTTTTTTCTATTTCTCTTGTCACATGCTTCTGATCAAGCATGGAATTGGATTTTCTACAGATCTTACTTCTTGCATATAAGGCTGTATCTGAGAAATTCCATGAACATGTTGTGCCTTCATATAAAGCTCTGCATGTCAGCCTGAGACTGAATCGCATTGGTTTGATAAGAATTGCTTTATCCTGCATCTGATTTCAAAGTGACATACCACTGTGCCTCAGATCATTCTGCAGGGGGACACAGGTGATGTCTGGATCTTTTGATCCTTCTCTGAAAAAAAAAGGAAGCAATAACATATTTTACTGAATATTCTTCTGCTTGCTTAATATCATTCAATTTCATTTGTTTTTAAAACAGCATCCAGCATTTTGCGTAACAGGTATGTAAATATAACATCAAATCTAGAAGCAATGAAATCTCAAAAACCGTTTAGAAGTTCACGAAGAATTAGGTTGTCTTTTCCATTGTTCAGCTGAAAAAAAAAGCAAGATTCAGCCTGTGTACCAACAAAGAAGAAAGCAAAGACTGTTTACCCAGTTCTCAGAGATTAAGTAAATGGGAGGTTGAAAATGGGCAGAGATCATCATATACTACAGACCTGTTCTTTCTTCTGCTTTTTTCTGTTCAAGGTGACTGAAACAGAGTCAGCTGCTTCACAAAGGGAGATCAATGAAAAGAAAGAGAGAGTGAGGTACATTTTGATATTTTTTCACCCACTTCCTAGGGTACAGGAACTGGGCTTCTACCTTTTGATAACTTTGTAGAAGAAAAGTAATCCAGCAAAAATTGTTTAAAGATTCCTGTTGATCTCAGCTAAAGAGATTTGATGTTCTAAATCAGGCCTAGATGTGCAAATTGTGTAAATGAAAACTAAAGTGACCCTGGAGCACAGAGAACATGAGTACCTAAAGCACTTGTGGGCATGGAGAATATAATTTAAAACTTTTTGTTATTCAAGGAGTGACTCTTTCAAAAGGTTACACATGTAGACGCTCAGTAAGACATAATTTTCAGTAAGACCTCTGTAATATAGCTCTAAGTAATAGTTACGATTTGAAGGTTTTACTCATAAACAAATACTTTTGCAAAATAACAAATGTATACTGATACAAAACCAGCATTTTCATTGCCACTTGAACTTGGCTCAAACTAAATAAATTACTTTCAAAGAGGAAGAGAGTTTTACAAGTAGAAAAATAATAAGAAGAAAGACACTCTTTTTCTATTCTATGACCTTTAAAAGAACAAACTTATGAATATCAGAGGACTGAGACTTCAGTAGAAAAGGCAACTAATCAGATGAAAGGACTCTAAGATGAATTGCCAGGATGACCTCTAAGCACAGCCTAGGCATAGTCACAGTATAGTGTCATATCTGCCATCTTCATTATATTTCGCTTTCATGACCCTTTAGTTATATTTTAGGATTTAAACTCAAGTTTCAGCTGCCAGTCAAGAGGCAGAGTTTAACAGATACTGAAATGTTAGAAAATATGGGAACTGTATGTAAAAAGTTAACTAGTCTTCAGAGAGAGAGCAGAGCTGAATCCAGGAAAACAGAATTACATTTAATCTGCAAAAGAGCAATGAAATTGACATTACTCAGTAAAAAGAAAACCTAATTATTACAGTCAGAGATGAAAAGGAGAGCTAAATATAAAATTTTCTATAGCTATATCTTACAAGACAGTGTTAAAATCAAAATGAGACTGTGGAATAAAAAATAAAAAGTTAGGCAGATTTTGTTTGTCAAATCAAAGGAAAAAATGGAATTGGTAAGGCAATGCAAATTGAGGAAGCATAATTTATTGCAGGATTATAGATCTATCACTTTATGAAGGAAAGGCACAAGGGGCTGAAATGAGCATAATAAAGGGTAAGAATGATGGAAACTACCGCACATGAACAGATCTGTGTTAGATGATTTAACTTGTCAAAAATATGTGAGTTATCTCAAAAACTAAGTAGCAGGAAAAAATAATTCCATTGCACAGAACACAAGAAATCATATTCAGGAGAAATTTAATGATAAGAAAGTCCAATAAAAATATAAAATGATCTGATTAAGGGAAACTTTAATTAATCTCTAATTAATTTCTGTTTAAAAAATAGCAAAATAAGACCGCTATTCTTATATGTAATCAATAGAAAATATGCAATAAAATGTATTTTATCCCTCTATGGAACTCCTGAATGTAGCTACTGTTCTCTCTAAAATGTAGAATATATCAGATTTAAACACGAAAAGTGGTTGAGCTCAGACTAAATACTAAAACTTTCATGTTTTACTACAAGCTATAGCTGCTTGAATTCAGCCAGAAGTAGCTCCCAGTAATTTTCCAGATATCACCAGCACATTTGTTTTGCTATTATTTCTCCAGTAAATTTGTCTCCTTTTTTACACTTGGGCAGACTAGTTTCTTTCTGAAAGAAATATTTTCAAAAAAGTAATTACAGAAGGAGCACTTCTGCATCGAAAATACTCAGTGCTCGACTGTGAGACCATGAAATAAGTGAGTTTTGACAGTAGAACTAGAAGATTATCTGTGGACTTGACAAGCAAAGAAGAAGGAAGAGGGAGAGTGAAGAACCAGGAAAAGGATGACAAGGAAAATTTACTTACCTTCCCTTTCCAAAAATCATGCTGACTTAACAGCAAGGCAGCCTGTTGCAGCAACAATGGAAGAGGTGACCTGAGGTCATGTCTTAGTTACACACTCAGAGCATCTTCCTCTCCTGCACTTCTTCAAGTCCAGTGCTGTTTCCAGCTCCAGATCACATGGTCTGTCGTCCACTAATCAGAAGACCTGATTTTATTCAATGTCATTTTCTGCACCTTGCCTAAACATCAATGTGAATAGGGTATCCAGCATCTTTTTTGCACCAAGCCCCAACTAACGCACAGAAAGAGCAGCCCTCCTTCCTCAAGGACAATGATCATAAAATTCTGAGGGTTTAACACATAAGAACCTGGGGCAGGGATCTCCTCAGGCTTTTCACCTAGAAGGCCAAGGAAAGTTTGAGCCTCTTGGGAAATAAGGCCTCTTGTTTTCTCCTGATCTTGCAAAAAATTAAAATAACCTAAATGCAGCAAACATGTCTTGTGATCCAAGAGATGTGGCTTATCCAAGTTCTTTCAGCATGGCACAACAGTGCACACTGATGTTGGATGGTCAGAGGACTGCTGCAGCAATAGACAATTCAAGAGATTAGAAGAAAAGAAGTCCTGTGCTTATGCCTTTTCCTTATGCTGAAATAAGCTTAGGTAAATATGAAAGTCCTACAAATTAAAATCTTTGGTGCATATGCATAGTTAAATATATTTCATTTATTATTTGGAGGTAGGAAAGGGACAGAAAGACATGAGATTTCTGAGATATGGATGTTTGCTGCTGGTAGATTTCTTGGCCAAAAGAGTCTCAATTCTATAGAATAGAGAACTATCTCCAGACTTGGAATTCTGCCTGTATATATTCACACAAACCACTTTGCTTGCAGATTCATGGAAAACTGGAGATGAGGTAATTATAATATTTTGGATCAAATTTTTGCATGTAAACCTTCAAAAGAGCAAGATCTAATTCTGGGGTTTTTTTAACTCAACTACTTTGCCAATTCCTTAAAAAAGTAATGCATACATGCCTACATCACAGTAAATCATAAGACGTTTGTTCGTGCCTGTGATTTTTGCATTATTCAGCATTTTCTGCTGACATTTACAAAACACAACAGGTCTGAATTTCACTTTTACTTTTAAAGTGCTTCTGCTTCTCCCTAACTTCAGCCTGAATTATGAGGGTCAGCCTACTAGGTTCACTGACCAAGCTTTGCAAATATTCCACAAACAGCTAATAAATGGGGTTGTCATAATGTTTTTTTCATTAGACACATTGAATAATACAGATTTCCATTCACTGGTTTCACATATTTAAAAGTGGTGAGTCTCTTTCGTGCCACTATGAAGAATGTATGTTCATGGGAAGGACCACTCTTGTAGCCCAATGAAAAGTGCAATATTGTATAAAATCAGATCTAGTAATATCTCATATACAGAATAATGACAACCTTGTTTACAAGGTGCTGGGGTGGGTCAGAGTAACTCAGGTGACCTACTTTCTCTAGACACATGTGCATGGGTTGCAATGCATTAGTTTTAGAAGCAAATTAGTTCTTAATTTTTTTCTGATTCTATTTGCAGATACAGAGGTGTTTAAACTAGATTTTGAAAACTGTAGTAGAAACTCTTGCCTGGGTTATAATCATAACACATGCCTCTAAAGTAAACCTACATTAGCACAATTCAATGTGGTAATTAAGATAGAAAAAGGCAGTACTAAGCTGCATGGCCTATCAGATTCCTTGGGGAGAAAAAAAGGGACTGACGTGACTTGAAATGTGTCCAAAGGGTTTAGTTAGCCTCCAATTAGCTGCAAACTTCCTCTATTAAAATGCATAACAAATACCAGACTACGTGTCCCTGAACCCTTCATTATTTAAGTCCTAATTTCAGATGGTTCTTTCATTATACCATATATCCCAAAAGCTAGCATTGACTTTTAATTACACTATACAATCATTGCTGTCAGGTGATAAGTTGGAAGGACAGAAGACTCCAGGGCACCTCTGGGTGAACCACAAGAGCTCAGCTCTTAACCAAAAGCAAACAACAGAACAAAGACAAACATTCTAGGAACAATCTACAATAAAATGAAGGCCAAATGGTCATTTCTCCTTAACCTTGCATTTTGTACTTGCCATGAAATCAAGTGTTTATTCAGGCAGACAGACAGAAGTATAGGAACTGGGAAGGTGAAGTGGAAAAGAATATGAATTGTTCTCAACTCCTGGCATTCCCTCAGCTTCAAAAAGGACACACACATTTTTTATTTCCTGCATTACTGTCATTGACCTCTTATAAAAAAGGTCCTGTTGGGGGTTGTTTGCTGAAGATTTCCATACCATGCCAATATAAATAATATATTGGGGATGGGAAGGTAGTGCATTAGGCGGATATTGGCTTCTGTCTTTCTGTATGTTTTGATGCAGTTTAGTATCACCTGGCCATTGTCCATTGTAACTGTGAGACATTGAAGGTGGACAGAAACAGCTGATTAGATTTTGAAATTAAGAGATGTTCATATGTCCTTGGGATTGCTGGGTGGTGGTACCTGCTTTCCAAATTAGAAGGACATAAAAATATCAGTGAAAAACCCGTAGTCAGAAGAACAAAGAGCAAGCAGAGAGACATGTGTGAGTGCCACCTTTCTAAAAGTCAGAGGCCTGCCATCAGGAAAAACAGCTGGGAGAAGACTTACCTGGACATTATAACTAGATGAGCAGTATAACACTGAGTATCACATTTTATTTGTTTATTGTCTGTTTTGTGGAAAAAAAAGACACTTAGGATAGAAGAGCTTCTCCATCATTTGAGCTTGTTTTTTTGCATGAGGAAAACATAACAGAGCAGCTGATATGCAGTCTTAGAATCATAGAAACACGGATTCATGGCTTGAGTTGGAAGGAACCTTAAAGATCATCTAGTTCCAACCCCCCGCCATTGGCAGGGACACCTTCCACCAGACCAGGTTCCTCAGAGCCTCACTGAGCCTGGCCTTAAGCATTTCCAGGGATGGGGCAACCACAGCTTCTCTGGGCAGCCTGTTCCTCTGTTTTACCACCTTCACAGTAAAGAATTTCTTCCTAAAATTCAATCTAAACCTACTCTCTTTCAGTTTGAAGCCATTTACCCTTGTCCTGTCACTATAAGCTCTTGTAAATTGTCCCTCTCCATCTTTCCTCTAGGCTCCCTTCAGGTACTAGAAGGGCGCAATTAGGTCACTCTGAAGCCTTCTCTTTTCCAGGCTGAACAATTCCAATTCTCCCAGCACTTTCTCATTGGAGAAGTGCTCTATCCCTTTAATCATCTTGGTGGCCCTCCTCTGGACGCTCTCCAATGGGTCAATGTCCAGATGTCCACCATGGGAATCTGGAGTGCATAATATTTAGAAGTATAATATGAAATAACCCTCTTTTTTCTTTTCATTTATCTCAGTGTAACTACGACATCTCCACTGCATGAGTAAGTCACACAAATAGGAATTGTACAGAAAACAGACTTTTTATTTTATTACATTTACATATACTTTGAGGATTTATGCAGAATGATCTTGTTGATTGTACATAAATATCTTCTCAAAATCAGGTACTTCTTTCTTAAATGGAAAAAGTATGGAAACATGCAAACCCAATCTTTTTTCTTCCTTAAATGTTTTCAAAACAAAATCCACATTTTCTAACAAAAATTGATATTGTTATAGGTTGTGGCTTCTCTTTCTTCACGTTAAGATGGCTACAGTTGCAAAGTTCACAATCAAGACTGGTGCAACCTTCAAATTTTTTCACCTCCCACTTTGCTTAATAATTTCCTGGGAAATTTAGTTCTGTTGGGATTCAGTCACGAAGGACAGACACACTTTAAAAGGCTCCATAGCAAACAGTAATTTATCAAAGGTGAAAGGAGCCTGAAAACGTAATAAGAAATAGTTAGTACAATGGTAGATCAAAGGATGCTGAAATCTCAATTCAGTACAGGTACAACTAAGTGCAGGCTCTATTCCTGTGCTGAATCTGGCCATGAAACGTGATAAAAATAGAAGGGTCAGAGGAAGCTGTAAAGCAACAACATGAGATCATTCAAAGCTTATGCAGCCCTTTGGAAGTCCTAGTTTGAAATGTCTAATCATCTGAAATCAGTACCATTTGGGGCATTTTTTGAATACTCAGAGATAATGAAATGTCAGATGCAAGCTTAAAACAGAAGATGCCAACTTAAGGTGCAGGAATTTACTAAGAGTGAAGAGTTGAATAAATACCACCATATTACTATGCATTTCTGAAATATAATTACTTGTGCTTTTAGGGTTAATATTCTCCTTCCTGAATAAGCTGCACAGGAATGAGTTGAACTTAAGCCTAATGTAAAAGTCAGTCACTGAATAATACTGCTTTTTCGATAGTGGGAATCAGTGTGAAATGTTTATTAATCGTTCCAGTAGCCCACAGCAGACAGGTACAAATCAACAGAATGTATATACCAATGCCTTCTGTTTGCCAATTAACAATTCGATTTTGAGTGATGTATTAGTAGAGAGAAAAGTAATTTTTCTTTTTAATTGCTTAAAACAATGCATCTAGGTCAAGCTTTGGGAGGTAGGCATTAATCAGAAGTATGAAGAGAGTGATCTGTTTAAAACACTGAAGAACCAGCTTTCCATAAATAAACTGGCTATGGCTATGCAGACAGGCAAAGTAGTCCTGGCTGCACTGGTCTCCAGAACCAAATTGTCCTCTATTGGTCATGTTGGTGATTACATTAATCTGAAGTTCAAGGTAAGAATTTTTATGTTTGAAATGATTCAGAGCACAAAATACCAACAGAGCAGGTGGATGAGTTGATGGCCTGCCTTGGCTTCATAGAGCCAGGCTGCATTGTCAGAAGCATGGACCAGACTTTAAAGCATCAGGGTTCAACCTATGAACCCATCTAACCATGTATTCAGTTGTGTCAAGAACAAATGACTGGTGAATCTGATTGAAAAATACGTTTGGTTTTTCAACTAATTGACTGTAGCCTCTGCCTTTGAAAGGTTTCCTCTACAAGCCTGATTTTACTTTTTTTGCTACTTTTTCCCCCAATAAATGATTACGTGTAATTATTAATTAACAACACTGAATTCAGTCCAGCAGGAATGTTCTTATACCATACCTTTTTTTAATTAGGTTTTTTTCATCACTCAGACATATCCTATGACTCATAATTGATGCTAGCATTCTTTGTATAATTAATCATACGGAAGAAAATAGAAGAAAGAAAAAAAAGAATAAAGAAGAGGTTCCAAGAGCTTAACACAAGTTCCTGGATTTCCGTAATCCTTCATCCAAATATAGGCTTCTTTACAACAAAAAGGCGTAAAGAGTTATTAGGGGTTATTTTTTACATGTCCTTATTGGTATTCCACTAAACAAGTAACTTGGTGGACAATTCCAAACAGCATCCTTCCTTTCCTATAGACTAAACAATGCCAGTTCCTTCAGCCACTCCTCATAAGACTTGTGTTCCAGACCTTTCACCAGCTTTGTTTTCCTTCTCTGGACACTCTCCAGCACCTCACTGTCTTTCTTCTAGTGAGAGGCTCAAAACTGAACATGGGATTCAGGATGCAGTCTCACCAGTGCTGAGTGCAGGGAGATAATCACTGCCCTGAACCTGCTAGCCACCCTGTTTCTGATACAAACCAGGATGCCACTGGGGTTCCTGGCTACCTGGAGACACCACCAGCTCATGTGCACCTGGCTGTCAACTGATTCCTTGAACTGATTTTGTTCAATGTTTTCTTTCATGTTGACCTTTGATAGATACAATTTTAAATGCAGTTTACCCTTAACCAACAGTACTTCTAGCAAAACAGTACTTCTAGCAAAACCTAATTTCCCTGAATTTATTTTTAGAACAGATTATGACTGCAAAAGGTCATGATGTATAACATTTATTTTCACCTTCATCTTCATTATTCAGAATTTAAAGGAAAATATGAATGGAATCATAGAATATCCTGACTTGGAAGGGACCAACTAAGATTGTCAAAGTCCAACTCCTGGCCCTGCACAGGACACCCCAGGAATCACACCATATGCCTAAGAACATTGTTCAAACATGTCTTGAACTCTGTCAGGCTTGGTGCTGTGACCAGCTTCCCTGGGGACCCTGTTCCTGTGCCCAGACACCCTCTGGGTGAAAAACCTTTTTCCAGTACCCAGCCTAAATCTCCCCTGACTCAGCTTCAGGCCATTGCCTCGAGTCCTGTCCCTGGTCACCACAGAGGAGAAATCAGTGCCTGTCCCTCCTCTTCCCCTCATGAGGAAGTTCTAGACTGCAATGAGGTCTCCCCTCAGTCTCCTCTTTTCCAGCCTGAACCAAGTGACCTCAGCCACTCCTCATATGGCTTCACCTCAAGACCTTTCACCATCTTCATGGCCCTCCTTTGAATGCTCTCCAACAGTTCCATATCCTTCTTATACTGTTGTTCCCAAAATACACCTAGGACTCAAGGTGAGGCTGCCCCAGTGCAGAGCAGGGTGGGACAATCCCCTCCCTTGCCCAACTTGCAATGCTGTGCCCTGACAAACCCCAGGACACAGTTGATGCTCCCAACAGCCAGGGCACTTCTGACTCACATTCAACTTCCTGTCAGCCAGGATCCCCAGGTCCCTTTCCATGGCACTGCTTTCCAGCATCTCATTCCCAAGTCTGGGGAACCCAGGGGCACCCAGGGTTGCCCCACCCCAGGTGCAGAATCTGTCACTCCTCTTCCTCTTTGTTAAACTTCATACAGCTGATGATTGCTGAGCCTTCTGAATTGTCTAAATCTCTCTACAGGGCATCTCTGCCTTTGAGAGAGTGAACAGCTCCTACCAGTTTAGTATCACCAGAAAACTTAGCATGCCTTTGAGTCCTGTGTCCAAGTCATTTATGAAGACGTTGAAAAGCACTGGGACTAAAATGGAGCCCCACTAACAACCTGCTGACAGCCAGATGTAACCTGACCCATAAGCCATTGCATGATGTGTTTATCCAGGTGTGTGCTGGATGTTTTGTCCAGAAGGATCCTGTAAGAGTATCAAAAGATTTACAGAAATCTAAAAAGGTTATATCAAAGGGCTTCCATTCAAAACCTAGGTGGGATACATTGTCATAAAATGAAATTCAGTTTAGCAAGTGGGACTTTCCCTTTGTGGAGTTGAGCTGGCTGTGACCAAAGACTGCATTGTGTTTCAGGTGTTTTTCTATACCTCCCAGAATATTCTCCATAATTTTACCAGTCTCTGAAGTTAGACTGACTGTAGTTTCCAGGGTCATCCTTCTTGCTCTTCTTGAAAACTGGGACAACATTAACCAGCTTCCAGTCAAATGGTACCTCTCCAGCTTCCCAAGACTTTTCAAAACTCATTGAGAGAAGCCTTGTAATGCCATCACACAGGTCTTTGAGTATTCTTGGATTAATCCCATCAGGTCCCATAGACTTATAGGGATCCACCTGAAGCAGCAGATTCTGCACAAGGGATCTCATTGTGGTCGCTCTGGCCGAGATGACTCCCAGTCTCCAAATCACTCATGAGATCCTCTCCGTTAACAAGCAACAAATCAAAGAGGGTGTCTTTCCTAGTTGTCTCCCTTACTACTTCTATTGCTTTGGCTTTGCTCATTTCCTTGCTGTCTCACAAATTGCTAGCTGAATTATTTGTTCCAGATTTTTCTGAAGAATTGAAATAACTTGAGTGGTTGCCAATATTCTAATTTTTTTTGTAATTCCATGACCTCTTTAAAGAAAGACATGATGTTTGCATTTTAGCATCCCACGAGTTTTCAAAAATAATCAGAAATGTTTCTTAGATTTCTTCAATTGAGCAGCAGAGCTTAGAGAAATTGAAAAATCTGAAACATTGGAGACTGAAAAAAAACGAGGAAATGGACAAGAGAATTAGTGTAAAGAGTTAATGCAGTCCCCTCTTAAAGCAGCACATTCAGGCAAGTGTAAAGCTCTAATTAAGAATTGCTATTTTAAATTTCAGCTGATAAAAACTTCAAATATTAACTAAAGTGCTTCATAAAGTAATTTAAAATGCCAATGGAAAGAGCATTTCACTCTCCCTTAGGCATTTCTTATGGTGCAAGAACATATACATGAAAACCAGCACTGGAAAACAACAGCTTTGCTTTTACCAAGTTTAAGAATATATGTATATAATCACATTTTTTACAAACACATTACACTTTTTAACTGTTTATGGTTCATAACCTAGAGATTCTCTTCATCAGCAGAAGCTGGTTGAAAAATGAAATCTTTATTCTTAATTTAGGAATATTTAAATCTTTTTACATAAATTTATTCCTTAGATAGTTGTTTATTACTCATCTTTCTGAACCTAACAGATAAATATGAGAAGTGAATATATTCAAACTTCATTCAACAGTTGTAACACATTTCAGTGAATCTGCTTGTTTATTGACCACTTAGTAATATGAGTGCAGCTAATGGTCCTTCGAAACTATTTTGTGCTTAGTGATTAGCCATTTTTGCTAACACAACAGGAAAGACTTTCAAGGTGGCTAGATTTTCAAGGTTTAGATTATTGCTGCTATTGAACACTGGACTCCTTTTATGTATCTCAAGCTGGTCATGCAAGAATTGACTTGACAATTTCCTTTTATGCTATCTGATTTTAAACTGAAAGAGGACAATTGTGAATGCAAATGCCAACCAATGGGGTGCTGACCTCATGAGGGTGGTATGATTCGTAACTAACACAATTTCTCCCATCTGCATCAGCTTTGTGTACCACACAGCTGAAACAGGTTCATATTCTTGGAAAACAATTTAAAAGTTTTCTCCATAAGGCAATAATATTACCATATTTATTTGCTGCTGCATTTTCCCTGCCTCGTTTGCTGTATTCACATCTATTGCAGCTGGTGATGCTGGGGAAAAAAGGTGGGAGAAAAGGGAACAATGAAGGATGGAGAAGGAAAAAAAGATCATTATGATGTTTTTTTGCTTTCTTTCATCAAACCTTTTATATTGGGGGTCAAGATATATTTTGCTGCATTAATTTTGGTGAGCTTTGATGCATCTATAATCCCAGAGCACTTATCTGAATAGCTATTATGGACTAAAAAACTGATTATTTTCTGCTTAGCCAAGTGAACCACAAGGAAAAGAATAATTCTACAACCTTAAAGGCAATGGTCTGAAGAAAAACAAATAGCAGAAAGTAATCATGGAAGGGGCAAAAGGAGATCAGCCATTCTGCTAAGGAGGAAGCAGCCTTCAATTAAATATCTATTCATTGGTAATGAATGCCAAATAACATTAAATAAGCATCTAACAGAATATTAATCACATACTTAAGGGCTAATTGCAGTATATTAACAACTAATGGCCCTGTAAGAAACAAGATATACTATGGGACGCAGTAAGTGTTAATTGAAAGCTATTTCAGGAACTTTATTTTGCTTTTCTTAATTGGACAGTGACACAAGATATTGTTACTGTGCCTTTCTTTCCTTATGCTTTGGAGTTTGCCATTTCTTCTATGCCACAGAATGCAGCAGCAGAATTCAACCTGCTGTGCTCCAGGAAAAAAAATCAAGCGTCTTTCCTGTATACGGCCTGCCATAATCCTTAGTGACAGCACATGTGCTTCGTGTCCAGTAACTTTAGTTCACTCCACAGGGTGATGGCAGTTTAACATTTACTCTATCTTTAAACCTGTCTTCTAGCAATTATTCACCAGTGCTACATCATCCCCCAAGAAGTCACTGAAACTGGAATGCATCTGCAATATCCTGCAAGCCTCACTCTTTATCAGAAACTCTAAAAGAAAAGCAGATTTTTTTTTTTAAATACAGAAAGGAAAAAGCAGTAAAACAGTGTTTAAATCAAAGCTGTGGAAAGAATGGAGAAGAAAGTGTACAAGAAACAAAATGGTGATCTAGTAAAAATAAAGTACATGGACAAATTCTTCTGTTTTCTCTAAGAAGCTAATGAGACCCAAGTCAGAAATTTTCTCCTGTCAAGATACAAAATCTGGTGTGGAATTTTTGGAAGTCTCTTTCCCCTCAGACCAGGCTGTCATATACACAAACAATTCTCAGTGTGACTCCACTCTGGGCTGTTGTGTCCCACCCAGGGTGACAGACCGGTGCTGCCATCAGAAGAATCAGAAGACGTTGCATTGTTTTTCCTCTTGGACCCTCTCTCTCATCCTCTCACTGTTCATTCCTCTGCACAAGCAAAATTGTTCATGTAATTAGGGTACTGAACAGCTTGGACACCTGATCCAGATCAAATACCATGAGAGGGAAATTAGTTCTAACTCAAGTCATTTCCCCAATGAAATTTAAAAAATCCCAAAGGTTCTTTATCTAATGTGGCATGACTAGATTTTTGTAGTGACAGACCAAAGCTCAGACTTCAGGTTAGACATCCTGTGCCTCTCATTTATTGCAAAAAAATTGTTGGTGTAACACCAGCTGTCTGCAAATGTATTCTGATTCTCCATGTTTTTTGCAGCGAAGGAACAGAGTGTTTAATAGTCAAAGAAAGACATTTTGTGTAAAGCACACACTACTCCTCAAGTGGAAGACACGAAAGGAAAGGGTGTGCATTAATGAATTTTTTAGGGGTTAATTACTGCAGTTTCAAAAGTTTACTGAGGCTGTTCATTAACCTTTTAATAGCAGTATCACCATACCAGAACTCAGCAGGGTGCTGTATAGAGCATTTTTACTTGTCTGCTAGGAGCAGTTGTGCTGTACAGATGTTACACCTTGGACACTTAAATCCAGGCTTTAAACTGAAGGTTCCATTACTCTAGTTTAGCACAAGGAGAAACCCCAACCAGATATTCTCAAGTGGTGAAAATCACACAAAATTTTACTGGCAAAAATATAGAAAGTTGGGGAAACTTGGGCACAGGAGTAAATAAAACACCTAATTCAATACAAAACACTTATTAAAACATTACTTAGCATTAATTTAGCACTTACTTAGCACAGACTTAGTCCAGTCAACCTAGAAACCTTTCAAATCTTAAGATCTAACATCACCCAAAAAATGTTCATTGAAAAAGAGAATTAGAAGAAGAAAGAGAGAGAAAGAGAAGGGCAGAATATAGAAAAACCCATGTATAGCTCCCAACTCCTAGGGTTCCAGTGTGGGTGAGATAGGAACTGACACCCCAACGTGCCTTGATTGGCAGCTCAGCCAGGGTTTGGGGGATCTGGGTCTGGGGCAGGGTAGGGGCTGCCTCACCCAGCACAGCCCAGCTTGCCCCACCTCTCACCAGACACACATGAGCTGGCATTCCAACCACCCCAAAAATGGCTAGAGACACTAAACTTACCCAGTCTCTGACATAACAGGAGCTTAGGATCTCATCCATGTGAGGAATTTTTGTTTCTCTGTTTTATTGTGATGACTGTCACATTTTTACTCCTGTAAAGATAAACTTCTGGCCAAAAAGTCCAGCCAATGATGTTTAACTGCAGCATAGTGGCTACATAAAGCCAGTAGTGGTGAATAATTCCATACAACATCAAAAAAAGAAAAAAAATAATTCAGGGTTGAGTAGGGTAGCAAATTCATCTGTCATAAATGTCCTCCAGATCAATGTCAATTTTATTCTGCCAAGATTGTATGTGACGCCAAACAGTCTGCCCCACTGCTGAAGCAGATCTTTGTAACATTTTTAAAAAAAAACTTGAACTACAAATAGAAATTCTTTTTCTTTCTGAAAGTCCGCTTTTTGCTATGTTTTAATTTTCATATACGCCAAAGCTTTTGCTGCTTACAATAGGAACTCAGGATAACTGGCATGTCTTGGAGATTCCAGCAACTGCAATTTCCAGAGTAACTTGTGTTGAACTTCTTGTGATTTAAGAATGGTATTCTCCAAATTTGTACTCCCATTAGAGAGACCATGCACTGCTCCCCTCCCTTCTCCAGCAGGAGGCACAGAAGGCAAAGATCAGAGGTTGAGATGAGAACAATTTGCTGGAAACAGCAATGAGATAAGAAAATGAACAGCAACAAAAGTAATAACAAAAGACATAACACAAAGAATTTACACAGAATCCCCACTGACAATAAAAAAAATACTGGGCTGTTCCACCCACCAAGTTTCTCCACCATAAGGAATGACCTTTTCCTGGGAAGCAAGAGCTCCCCATGAAATAATGGTAGGGTCCTGGCCGTGCCCCTTCACAGCTATTGCAAAAATCTAACCCTGTCCTGGCTGAAACCAAGACAACTCTGAGCTTTGTATCTCCAACACTGGTGTTGCTCCTTGCGCTGAATATAGATTGAAGGACAGAAGGCCCCCAAATGCACTGACTTCCAGGGTATGATCTTAATGACTATTTATTCTGAGAGTCTAAGTGAAAATAAAAAAGTTGGTTTTTTCCGACACAGAAATACATTAGCATTAAATTCCCCCCACGCTCCAGAATGAGGTTTCTGTACTGCAAAGAATCTCAGCAGTGCCCTCTGATATTCAGAGATGATTAGTCCAGCTGTGGACAGCTGGGCCTCACAAATCTACTCAACATTTAGCACTGGCACAGGCTGCATGTACTGGATGAGGAGCTTCACAAGCCATTGCAAGCCAAGCTTTGGCCAGTAGAGCTTCAGTAGTAGCCCCAGTGAGAGAGCAGATGGAGAATGAGGGCTCTGAGCCTTCATTAGCATTGCTTAAGCCTAAAGACAGCTTTAGACAGCTGCACCTGACCTGCCTACCCTTTTCCACATGAAATCTTCTCATGTCCCTCATGTTGGCTGCCTGGACAAGGATTATCTCTTTCCTCATGAGGACTGTCCAATTTTCTTTTGTCCCTGTCCTGTTTCTGCTCTTCCTCTATCAGTCAAGCCTATTTGTTGTCCTCATCTGTACCCTCTAAAAACAGTGAGGAAGAGAGATCCCAATGGGGAGAAGAGCCAAGGCTTAGAGTCCCTGAAACCAGGCTTTTCCAGAAAAGTCAGTTCCATTCCATGGGTTGAAATTGAGAGATTGTATAATAGAACTGTGAGGATACCCAATATTCTCTGTGAGTTTTGAGGGAATGCACCATTTTAAAAATCTTTGAAAAACATTTTCTGTCAAAAATCTGAAAATTGTAATTTTAGAATCATTTATGTTTTCTTAAGTGTGAATAGGGACTGCAGAAGAAATATTTGAGACACAGGCATTATCCTGAAAAATATGAATAAAGGCCATTTTCCTGAGTTTGTTTTCTGAAAACTAGAGTGAAGGTGAAATATTCTGGTTGAAGTTTTTCACAGAAAATGCAATATGAAGTCTTCTTCACCAGATATAAATAAACCACTCCAAAGAAAGTAATTGGATTATGATTCACTCATGAACAGAAAACAAAGTCTTATAATGGTTTCCTCAACAGCAAAGTTCTTCAGCCACCTCGTAGTTCAATCTTACAATGCTTGTAGAATATCAGGAGTCATCTGCTATCTGTAGAATGAACACATAACAGTAGAAGTTAGATGATCATACTTTAACATTATTGGTTTTCTATTTCACTTGTCTCTTTTACATTTTGCTGCAATATATCGCAGGATCATGTATAAAATAACCTCCAAGGACATTGTACTCTCCAAGGAAACTCCAGCACTTTTAAAGCTTTTGCCTACAAATTTAAATGTACGATGTTCAGACAATAATAAAGGAAATGTCTCTTCTTACAGGACTTCTGTTGTTGTTGTTAAATGTTTTAGACAGAATTTTAGGATGAAGGGATGTTGTTCTAAGCATCCTTGAAGATAAACCCTAAAGTTGTACAACCCTCATTGAAAACAACTAGGATTATCAAGCTCAGTGCTATCACGAACAAATCAGGAGGATTAATACTGATTTATCATTGGCATCTTTTTAAAAAAAAAAAGGAAAAACAAAGAAGCAAGAAGTGCCTTCAGAGAACATAATGTCATTTTAGGGTCAAATTCTGATGGGACAGAGAACATGGGTTTTGAACTCCTAGACACTGTTTATACAGTGATATATGTATATACCTTTTTATGTATGACTTTTATGATTTTGGCTGACCACTGTTTGCTTATTTACTCATCTCTGATTGTATCCTTGACCCTGCACAACATGCAGATATCAAAACAATCCATTCCCTACAGGGTTTGCAATTTGGAAGACAAACATGAATGATAAGACACACTAGGAAACCCAGAGGATATGTTCCCTGTAAAAGATGTTTTTTCTATTTTGTGTTGTTGATTTTGCTTTTTATTGTGTTCCCTACAGAGAGATAGGAAAGACCAAAGGTGTGAAGAGTCCTCTAAAAGTAGGTGACAAGAAATATTAGATGTTCCTGTGCCTTGTTCTGACTACAGAAGGTGAAGTTCCCCAAAGGTCTTGCACTATGCTTTTCAGAAGAAAAATAAAACATAATAATGATGCCTGTTTTCTTTGTAAGATGAAAATTATCTACAGTTTCAGCAGCAACATCCATGTTATTTGGTGGGAAAAGAAAAAATTATTTTGCAACATTCTTAAAACTATATTGACAGTTACAGGCCAACTGATATATTCTATCACGTGGGATTTTTATCTGCCACAGAGAGAGAGAGAGAGTGAGACAGAGAACAAAGACCAAACCTTAGGGAAATGGCCCTGTAAGCTTCAGCATTGATTGCAAATAATTTTGCTTGCTTCAGTTATTTTTTGCATGAGAAATATCACATACTTTATCTTTTACATTTTTTTGTTGCTAACAACTCCCAAGGATTCCATTGTCTGTTGACCTCTCTGGTCTCTTTTTTAAACAATGAGTAACATTTCAATTGCCAAATCATATGTTCCCAAACTACAGTTTGCAAATGCAAATGAAGTAGCAAACTAAACTTGATTGTGCATGCTCTGGACATAAATATAGATTTGTCTGCAAATTTTAACTACATTTATTATCCAGTTCTGTTTAGCTCTAACAAGATAATCATAAAAATTACATTGAAATCAAAGGGATGACTGTAATCCACTGAGGTGGAACGTCATGTACTTTAGCTGACAATTTTAATTTTGGATACTAAGTCTGTATATGGTTCCAGATACCAAGGCTTATCACAGCTAAGTCTTTTTGGCTATGATGTATTCTCTCTGTTTCCTCTAGAGAAGATGATTTCTTCCCCCCCGCTCCACACCCCTGTTCTCCAGCTATTTCTCTAAGCTATTTTTAGAAATTCCATTTAGTAAATGTGACTTCTAAGGAGAAACTTGTGTGAAAACTGATATTAAAATAGAACTTTGCAAGATTTTTGTTAAAATGAGAATTTTCCCTAGAGACTGGAGATAAACCATAAATTAGTTGCAATGTAAATTATACCCATGCACACTTGCAGGAGCACTTGTCTTTCCACTAGAAACTTATCTATAGTCAATCAGCATTAGTAGCTAGGTGCTAGGAAAATAAACCCAAGTTTATGAGAGAATTCTTCATTTTCCCCTCCTCTATTCTAAGGGAAAGGTAGAAATCTGGTACAAACGGTATGACTGCATAGCTGCAAATTTAGCTTCACAGCAATGGAATCTTATCTCACTTTAGAACTTCAAAGCATTATTCAACCTATTGTGTTTTCAGTCTACAGCAATGTAGTCTAAATGAAAATTTTCTTGCCTCACCACACAGACTCTGCAGGCTTCACCAGAAAATTATGTTATTGAGCCTCCAAACTATTTTTTTAATTTTGCATGTGTACACACATACAAATATTTATGCCTGGGACAAATGAAATATCCATTTAAATAGGAGAAAAGAGCAGTCCTTATGTCATAGTGTCTTACCTTCAAAATAAGCTTGTCATTGACATTAAAATTTCAGTAAAAAAGATTTAGGGACAAGTCTGTGAGTGATGTCATTCATCTCCTTTGACACTTTGATGAAAGCTTCTTTGAAGTAAAAAGCTGACTTTTTCCTGTTGTAACGTAAGTAAGAAGAGAAAAAACATGCAGAGACATATTTATGAAATTAATTTAACTGTAGTAAACCACAGAAAGAAATTAGGTCTGAAGACTCAACATTTCCTGTGATCAGGTGAATTTAATAGAAGGGACCAGACGCTAAATGATAAATGAAGGCCTTCTCATGGCACTTGAAGGGCAGTGATATTTTATCCAAATAGATATGTTTATTCTTTCTGAACAATAGGAAGTAATGATAGGATATCCACTTTTAAACTTGATTGGAGTCTGATGCATTTTAAAGGTGATAGAGAAAAGGAAAATATAAGTGGACAGCAGGATGGCAGTCATTGAAAAGCATCAGTTCACCCAAATAAAAACAAACTGTGGATACTCTGATGACTCACATTTATGGCTTCTGTCTTCATTTTCCTAGCATTCAAATTGTAATACCAAAAAGTGCCAGAAAATGCAGGAGCTTTGGCTTACCAAAAAGTGCCAGAAAATGCAGGAGCTTTGGCTCTGCTCTCTGTTGCCATTTCTTGACCAATTCTTGAGATTTATTAACAGAGCTCTCTGAGGACAGTTCAGGGGCAACAATATTGGCAAGCAAAACACCAGAAAATTCAAGAGTTGATTTGCTCAGGTTTTAATGTCATTTTAAAGAAAAAGTCAGATATGACTGGATAATTAAATGCCATTTTTAGTCTGCAGAAAGACAGATATAAAGTTAGAGTCTTTTACCAGAAACATCCTATAAGCAACAAGCTGAGGCATAGATGTGTGGCACACTAGCATTTTATGGTAGCTATCCAAATGTATAAGCTCATCCCACAGCAGGCATGAGGTAATCTACTGTCACTGAGATGTGGCCAAAATAAAGGCATGTAACACTTTTAAAAGTCCACCAATTAGGATATAATTAATACTAACTTGATTAGAACATGACTATAAGCATACTAATACAGTGTAACTAAAAACTGTATATGTGTATATTATGTATATGTTCATAACACTGTGAATATTCTATGAATTCATACATGAGAAATGTGGGCACCAATGGAGAAAATGAAGATTAGTGCAGCTGAATGTAGAAAGGGTTCAAGTAACAAGAAGCTGCCACAGTAAAAGACAAGTGCATGGCACTGCAAATAGGCAGGCATCCTGCTGAACACACAGGAGAGGTGGCTGGGAAGACAAATGAAAAGGGGATGATCATTATCAAAGCCAAAGTTGATGCATAAAAACATCAGGTCTAAGTGAGAAAAATACATAAATAAATAAATAAGGACACCAAGGACCACAGCCAACAGTTATACTACATGATATCAGATCTCTATATTCACGTATCATTTAGTACATAAGTGTTAAGATCAACAGTATTATAAATATACTGGTGAAGAACACAAATAACAAAGAACTAAACATTTGCAGACAGCATGTTATGGATGACTGAATTAGTAAAGTTTTAAACTTTAAGCTGTCCTGTTTAGTCTGTCTTCTAAAAACTCCCCCTGCAGCACTGTCTCAGTTCCTGTATGCATCTACATATACATGTACTCAGTGGCAGCAGAGAGATAAGCTGGCTTTCACTCAAGTGCTTTCTGAGAGTATGCAAAGTGTTTCTCCTTGCCCACCATGTGCAAATTTTGCAGGGGAACACTGTGTTTATTGTATGTACTAGAGAAAGTGTGAAGCAACACTTCATATGAGTGAGGACTAGGGAATTCTTGCAGTGTGGTGACATGCCTCTTGGAGCATTAAAATTCATGAAAAACAGCCCGAAAAAAAATCCCTACTGTTTCTGCTAAAACAATGTAATCCTACATATAATACCACAATCCTATTTTTTCCCTGACCTTGTAGTTTCTGACTCTTCCTTCCCTCCATAGGGGAGACCTGGTCAGAATTTTGCCCAATCTTTACAGAAATTGCTCATTAAAATGCAGACAGCAAGGCTGGGAACTTTCCAACTTGCCATTTCATTGGGAAAAAACAGACTTAGCCTTGAGAAGATAAATAGATGGAGACTGTTTTTCCCTTCATGGCTGGTGAAGACAAGTGAATTCTTATTTATATAGCCTTTGAGATTTTTCTTGATGATATACTCTATAATTTGGATTATGATGCCCACATACTTCACAGTTACTGAAGGAAGCCTAACAATAAACTACAAATACAGGCAGAAATGCACAAGCACAGAGAGAACAAATTGAATTGTTGGTGTAATTCCACTCACTTCAGTGGGACTACACCAGGAGATGAAATTGTCCCTCAGCATTATTTAAGGTTCAAAGAGTGCATTTAAAACACAATAAATGGATAATGCCCAACTTGGGCACTTTATAACCGAGTTTTCTTCTCTCGTGGGGGATGATCCAGAGTCAGCGAAGTGTTATAACCTTTCATTTTTCATTGGTACTAAAGTATGTCTACGTACCCAAAGTACTCTATATGGGAAAATCAATAAATGCAATGCTTAGTGATAAATGTTTACAATTCGCTGCTTTGTTGCTACCATGTCCTAATAAAAACACTACCTCAAGAAATTGAAGTTACACTTACAAAAAGGAAAACCATTCATTCTTTTTAAGCACAAAAATATGTGTAACAAATATATATTCTCGTTTTTAAATATTAGGACATACATGTCTTTTGGAAGAATTAAGACTGGAACAAAGAAAGTATGGTTAAACTTCAAATTTTTCATTGCCTTTTGACAGGTGTTAGGATGAGGACTGTATGCTTAAAGCTGAGAGAAAAAGTTGGCCTGAATTTCATTTTCTTTTTGAATTGGTGATTTATGTGTGCAACAAAGCAAGTAGTAAAGTTGAATGAATTTAATTGGTTATTCTGCCCCTTTGTCTCAAAGAACCTTTCTTGCTGATGAAATATCTCAAAAGCTAAATAACCCAGTGTCACCATATTTTATGTGAAATGACAGGTTTCGTGTTTCACGTTTCATTTGAAAAGCAAGACAACAGGATATGCATTTACAATGTGACAACGAATTCTTCTGACTTATGTATACATTCTTTTTTTAACTTACTCAGTCAATTCACCATTGCACAGGCAGGTGATATGCCACACCAGAGAGAAAGAAGTAATTCACTTTTTCTCCCCAGGTGATTTCTTTTAGTTCATAGATTCGCTGTAGAAGGTTTTAGTATTTGGGTAACTGTATGGCATAGTGTTTTTAAGTGAAGTGTAAACAAAGTGAAAAAATGCGGACTGATTCCATGAAAACTAAAATTCCTGTAATTACAACTTTTTAACCCATAATTTGTATAGCATACAATATTTGTCACCCCACTTAGAAACCCATAATTTTAATTCCATTCACAATAATTCTATCTTTAGCACCGGAACCTTTTCTCGAAAAATCATTTATCTCATAGTAAAAAAGGCTAAGTTAATCTGACTTTGAAGTACAGCTTTGTCCAGGCACTCATTAATGGAGTGGGAGTATCCAGGACTAGTTTTGGGCAATGGAGACACTCTGAAGTAATCTTGTAGAGAAAGGATTGACTAGGATAAGGCCGCTGCTTCCTCTACTAAGAGTAAAGATGGCTTCTGAAGAAGGTCTTCTTTTCACAATAAAGAATTATGACTTTTTTTCATCTTCCCACATGTTAATAGGAATATCACCACACATTGTGTCACTCTCTCAAACTGGAAAGTTGATTTAGCTAAGGTTTGAGACAAAAAACTTGTGTTTGAAAATTTGACACATTGAAGAATTGTGTCTTGTTGCCAAAAAAAGTCGTTCAATTTTTCCTCTTGTTCATAGATTACAAAAGCTATTGCAAATTAGAAATAATCATCCACAAAGAAATTTTCCCCAATGATGTCTTAGATTAATTCTTGGCTTGGTGAAGTAAATATCTTCAGCAATATTTATGATGAAAATAACACACTTTCTGGATGCTGGTAAAAATTTGTGATGATTTGAAAATGTGTGGAATAATAAATAATGAGGTGACAAGCTCTTGGTCTAAAATGTGAATTCCCCTGAATAACTGAAGCTTTAGTATGGACAGATACAAGTTCAGACACCAGCAAATAAAAATGTTGGCCATAATTGTGAGAAGAGCTGCATTCTGAATTGCAGTGATATTGAGAGAGGGAATTAAGGGTCAAAATACATAATAAAAAGAAGAATGAAATAATGCAACTAAAAGGGTGAGCATAATTTTGGGATATGGAATCAAGGAAATAAGAAACAGGAGAAAAGGGTCTGCTTCACAAGTGACATTCTCTGAAATATACTATTGCTGGAACACTTTTGCATAGTTAAGGTGTTTTCTCTTTAAAGGAAAGCTCAAAGTTTTGCCAAGAGTTTTACATGATAGCCATGAAAAAATACTACACAAACAGAAACCACAACCTTATTCTACAGCACTCCCAGTGAACCTCAGATTTGGTATAATCAATTAATCAGTCAATGTGACTAAGTCCTGGTCTACAGGAAGATTTGTGAGGAAGTGAATTAGACTTATTAGCCAGTACAAGAAAAAAGATAATCTCATGGCTGAAGTTTGTAGTAAGAAATATGACACATCAGTACAATTAATTGCTAGAAAAAGATACCTGGAAATATGTTGGAATTCTTGAACTGACAGAAATTTCAAAGGGTGGCTATGATTCTAATGGTCAAGTTCAATGGGCTCAAGTATTTGAGCAACCTGGTCTAGTGGAAGGTGTCCCTGGCCATGGCAAGAGGGCTGGAACAGGATGATATTTAGGGTCCCTTACAATCCAAAAAGTTTTATGATTCTATGATTCTAGGATGTATGTTGTAGATATAGTGTAAAGGCTTGAAACAGTTTGAGATTCCGTTCCACAGGATGGAATTTATGTGAATGAAATAAAAGTCTGTATTAACCTTAAAAAAATTTATAAGGAGGGTATTCTTGGGTCTCCAGGACATAGTCTAAGATTTTTCTCCAAGAGTGTGAAAAATCTATCAAACAGCAAGGTGATTCCTTCCAGAAATCCCAGCACATGGGTAATGTCTTCATGGAATTTCAAAATAGCAGAACTGAAGTGTCTCAGTCTCTCATCCAAACCAGAGGAAAGTAAGACCTGTGAAGTTTTGGGAGAGAAACCTATTTGACTGACCAGAAAGAAAGATCACAGGAAATTGTTGTTGGGCTTTTGAAGTTAACTGCTGTCTTCTTACACTTACAAAAGTTGTATCCTACATCTGCTATATCGTTCTATTTCTGATTATGAAACATTTCCAGCCCACCACAGACTCTTGTCAATAGTTAATTTAGCTCTAGAGGTTGAAATTACAAAGGTAGTTTAAACAGAGCTTTGTATGCCAGATTTTCATTAATATGAGAACTATTACTATAGGCTGAAAAACCTACATATTTTTAATAGTGTAAACAAATTCTCTGATCAATTATACCTTTCTTTTATCCATCAGCATTTAAAAATTATCTTGTTATTCATATTATGACTTTTTTCTTCTGGAGCAGCCACAGGAACTAAGTCTGTCCTCCATTAGCAGTGCCTGATTGAGGGTTGCACTAATTCATCCACACAAACTCAGGTGCTGTGTGGTTGACATTCACGTCATTTAGGATTTCCAAACGAGCCTGCAAATTGCTAAATTGCCAAATTTCCTCCAGTCTTTCATGCAAAACCTTAACCATTTCCTCTTACTATTCTGGTTCCTCTCTTTTCCCACTTTGTAGTGAGTGTACTAGGACAGAATTCTTCTTACCCATTCCCTGTCATCTTGATATTCAAGACTACTCTACAAGTCCTTTCCTAGTAATGAGCTAAAGTTGCAGCATGCAAGGGCAGATGTGAAATTATTAGAGAACCTGAAACCCAGCAGAAGCTTTTCTGCCTCTTTCATTTTGGAGAGAAAATAACCAAAGCCATCATCATCACTCATGCACATTCAATGACTCAATTATCTCAATACCTGTGTATTGAGATAATTAATTTGTCAATAGACTTTAGCTGTGCCTACTTTGTGAAAGGACACACTGAACCATGGGGGTTCCAGTGCTGAAAAAAGAGGAACTTGTAGCTTTTCCTGCAAAACAGTATTCTTTGGATCAGCAGTCCAAATACACTTAAGATTTAAAAAATGTAATTACAGTGTTATCTTCCATGTTTAAAAATCAGACTTGGCTCACTACGGAATGAGGCCTTTAACATTTAATGAAAGGATCCAAAACCATTCTTTTGTATAACAGAAGATAATACTTATGAACAGTCACTGCCTTTCCAAGTCTATAAAACCTGTAACTAATGTGCTAAAAATAGCTCTGTTGTGCAATATTATGCATGTAGTAATTATCATGAATGAATTTTATTATATTCATTCATATTAATGGAGCACTTTTCATTTATAGGTTTGTAAACATTTCAAACTCTATTACCTAGCAGCATTATTTCATTCTGTTGACAGAATATATTATCTTTTGTTTTATAGCCATAATGGAGTGCAGAGAGCAAAGAAGCCAATAGCAGACAAAAATTCAGTCTTGGTTATAAAACTGAACTTGAACACTTGTAGTATAATGCAGATTCTTCTCAAAGGTCAATGCAATGGATCCAAAATCTGCTTGTCATCCTCAACCATCAGCTGAATCCATCCTTCATTGAATGCTAGGAGCTCATCACCATAGAAACCGCTTATCAAATTGTAAAAGTTAAAATTTGAATTGTCTATTTGGGGCATTTATTTAATTGCAAATAGAGACCTTTAAAAACCTATCTCACTACTGGAGTTGTAGAAAATCTCCTATGGATACTCAAAAATGTGAAAATATTATGTAGGACAAGTGTAACTGAGAAGGATGAAGAGGGGAACAGGAGGTCATTTTTCATGATGGCTCAAAAAGGAAGTTTATTTATGTTCTGTAGTGGATTGAATTCCAGAACATCAGCAAAAAGTGCAAAAGTGACTGAGAATTGCTCAGGTCTGTTTAGATCCTTGCTGTGGAAGCACAGCTGCAGCAAAATTAATCTTGTTACAATGTTTCCTGACTTGAAATAAAGTTTTGCAATGTGTTTATGAACATTTCTTAGTTGATAATGATTTTCTGTTACCATTTTTTTTCCCCAGTAAATCTCTTGAAGTGAAAAAAAACAATAAAAAAATTAGAGGAATGAAACAAAACTAGAAACTGTATTAGTTCTGGAAATAATGTTGTGTCAGACCTCTGTGCTTTCATGGCATAGAAAATCTCTGTTAGCTTCAATAATAACTAAGTGAAAGCTTATGTTTTTAAGCAATGTGGGCATTTCTGAAGAGAGGTATTTCTGAATGAAATGTTCTTACCTTATTTTAGAGTGGCAGAAATTGCCAAGTGTTTCAACTGTGTCCCATTAATTTCAGTGGGAGTTCTGCCTGTTAAGTATTTATTCCAATCTGACCAGCATGTCATATGGTCTGAACAATGTTTTCAGATGTGATAATTCTTCAATACTGGCTTAAGTGTTTTATAGCTTGACTTCAGCATCTTCTAATGAATACACAGGTGTTTTATTGTACTATCAGCACATTAATCTGAAGGTTTCCAAAATCAAATTGATACAAGCAACTGGTCAGATATTGGTGCTGGATACAGTTCCCTGTATCCAGCAGGGATAGGCAGAAGTAGAATCAGCTGCAGGAGGAACCTGATATAGACCACTGGTTAAGTGGTAAGAACAGAATGGACCAATGAGAAGCACACTATCATGAACGTGGGGAGAACACCAGATGCCTTTGTCCAGGAGAGAGAAAGAAAAGGACCCAGACTGAAGAGCAAGGGAAGGAGATAAAAGCCAGGATGGTTTGAAGGTATGCCGCTGAGAGAAGAGATAGCAGAATGGAACAGGAGGGAGACTAATTGTGTCTGCTGCATACAAATGCCAATCTCTATTTGGCACTTCAGATATATGACACATGCTCTTCAAAAGAAATCAGCCTCCTAACTAGGCAGCAGGTGCATTCTCCTGCTGAAAGAAAACATTTAACAATAGAGACATCAAATTGCTCTAGAGACACTTGCATGGCATTGCTTGTTTAGATAAGCAGCTGCTGTTGGTGTTAGAGAGCTCTTTTATGACGTCAGTTGACAGAAAGTGTGAGGCCATTAGACAGACTGGTAAGATGAGGTCCCTGAGGAAAAAACATAGTGAATGCTCCTGTTCAAAGAAAACAGTGTGTTCACAATATCAATCTTTGGTTGTCAAGTATATATAAAAAGTTGTGTGTATATATATATAAACATTGGGTTTTCCCTAGAACCTTAATATTCTTCTTAGATTATTTGTCCAGTGTTAGTTGTGCAAATGTTTTTTACAGACGGAGACATGCAGGTTTATATCCATTGGAAACTATCACTTTTTAGAAAGTAACCTTTTTGTAGGGAAGGGGAAACACTCAAACCTCTTTCTGTGACATTTTTGCCATTTCCCAGGATCTAAAGAAAATTCCCTCTGACATGGGGTGAGGGTGATGGAAAGGTCTAAAAAGGTGCATAGCCCCACCATATACCAGCATGCCTAGAGTTAAGTAGCAAAGGTAGTATATTGAAAAGCTAAGTATTCCTCATCCTGATGTATAAATCCTACTATTAAGGACAAGCCTCAAAAACCTTTCCTAGGAGCTGTATTTCCATGGATCAGAGAGGAGAGGATGTGGTGGGTTGACTATGGTCAGCAGCAGAGCACTCACCTTGCCACTCGCTCATTCCCCTCCCCAGTAGGGCAGACAGAAAACGGAAGACAAGAAGATTTGTACATTGACATGAAAGAGTTAAATAGATTAATCAAAGGTGGTGTGTACAAGCAAAGAGAAATGAAGAATTTATTCACTACTTCCACCCATAGGCTGACGTCCAGCCACTGCCTGGAAAGCAGGGTCTCAGCATGCATAATGACCACTGAGGAAAACAAGTGCCATGACCATGAATGACCTCCCTTCCTTCTCCTTTCTCCCAAGGGGGTCAGAGTGAGTAAAACCAAAAATCCTTGGTGCTGTGCAAGCACTGTTCAGCAATAGGCAAACACCTATTGGTGTGCTATCAAGACTGTTAATAGCCTCAAATGCAAAGCACAGCACCATATGGGCTGCTGTGAAGGAAAATAATTCCATCCCTGACAGATCCAGAACCACCAGCAAAGACCAAGAACACTGTGAAGATATAACATTCTTAATGTTTCCCACTGTGTGCCTGACACCCTGCTGTCTACTGTAGTTGATGCTCACACTGAGGACTTCCATTCTGAACAACACGGAATCCCATCCTGCTCAAACAGCTTCATAATGGAAACCTAATGGACAAATCCAGGGATTTCTTGTCCCCTAACCTTCAAGATACTTTCTTTAGTGGCAGAGCAACTCTGAGGGGTTGCCTATGCCCATGACAGGAAGAGAGTGGGGGTAGGGAGCAGTTCATCACTATTTCCATTAAAAAATGTCACTTCTTAACAGCTAAATGTTAAATCTGAGGCAAAGAACTGATTTTCTTTTAAAGTGGACTCTGTTTTAACAAAAACATTTACATCCTGAATCCCTTCAAATGTCACTCAACAAAAGCAAACTAAATTGCTTTTTATTTTCCTCACACTACCTTCTAACCTGATCCTTAATTACCTGAAAATCACTGAAGTCACATGAGTCTGTGTACTGCGCTTTCATTAACTTTTTTAAGTTTGCCAGTGTTTGACAATTGATCCCCAAACAATTACACAGGCTTTCAGTGTAATTACCACTTTCAGCTTGCTCTTACAGATACTTAGTATACCACTTAAATCTCCCAGGTGCATGTTTTTTGGAGTTATTCAGAAGGTCATTACTTAAGATCACACTTAATCATCCAATTATTTGTTCCCAAAAGGAAAGTACTAGGGATCAAGAAGTACAGCATGTGAATGTAATCCCTGTTGAGTTTTCATTTTTCTACTTTAGTATTTATTAGGAGCTCTTTCTTTAAGCCAGAAATTTACATAATAACGTTCATAAATTAAAAAAAAAAACCTCTCTGGTGAATCCTGAAGTACTTCCACTTACTTTTCCTTCCAGAAAAATTCAGGCCAAACTGGGGGACAGTAGAATTTATATATTTACCAAGATGTCTTGTAATTATTGTTATCATTCTTTTCCTCTACAACAGGCAAGAAATTGATAATTTTTTTCTGGGTGAGAAGCCACTTAGGATGGATCCCCTGAATAACAGTCTTCAGTTAATCCAACAGAAACTGGATGTTACTTAAACCAGTTTTCTACTAAACCACATGGCACAGGAATAGTTCTGCGTCATGCATCCTAGTTTTGATAAGAAAAATGTTATTTGTGGCTTGGTTACTGAATAACAATAGCTAAGAAAGTAATATCCTGAAAGAAATGGAACAGGCATTTCTCCCAGTAAGAATTTATTTACCTTTTGGCCAACAGCCACCTATATGTAATTGAAACAGCAAAGCACTGTACATGGAGGAGTGGAGAAGTGAAGAGAGGATCCTCAAGACAAGGCATTCAAATGCTGATTATTTGCTGGAAAGGTAAATGTTGCTAGTGATATTCTGCACCAGACTGCATTGATTCTGTGTGATGGAAAAGGAGTGACTTTTGGGATACAAGAAAAGGATTGCTTCTTTCAGGTCTGGCTCCCTTCAGTACTGTAGCACTGAGGTTTTTTTCTTACAGCACTGGCTGTTTTCTTACAGCTTACATTTAAGGTAAGTTAATAGAAGCTCTTGAAAAGACAATGGCCCTTTTCAGACACAGCTGAGCCTTTTTTCACTGTGTAATGCCTCTGAATAAGTTTTTCCAGTCTCCACCTTGCCCAAGGCAGAATTATGCATTTCTTCCAGTCTCATAGTGGGCCTCAGGTGTATATTGTTTTCATTAGTGATATCTGTTCAGTCTGCTAACAACTTTTCTCCTCTTTCCCATAGAAGTTTTATTCTAATTTAGTGTATAGTTGCAAAAGTAACATCACCTATGCAATAAAAACAAAAGGGGGGCAAAAAAGGGGGTTTCTGACCAAATTCCACAGGCATATCTTTTGTTTTCCCAAGATGACAGCCGCTTGGTAATAATTTCAAAAGCATCTTAAGACAGCTGCCGAATACAATTCTCTTATCAATCTTAGAGATATGTAATTCAGTTCTGTAGTTGTTCTTTTGATCTGATGTCCTGGCACCATTTCTTAAAAGTCCTCAGGTTATGAAGTAGCTCATCTTGACCCATTCATTTAATTCCATTCCCCATTGTTTTATTTCTTGCTATCTATCCTTTAAATTAAAACCTCTTCTTTATATTCCAAGTCTTCTTGTTACTGGGAAACAAAAAAAATTCGTTACTGCTGAGAAGTTTTAATTGACTTACATTCAAGGGTTTGACCTACACAAATTCTCTCCTTTTCCTCTGAATAGAGTGCTATTTTCTGTAACTTTCCTGTCTTCTCATGCTTGAACTACACCATGCAAGATCCATTTCCATCTCAATACATATACGTGTATTCCATGCCTTACATATTTTGAAGCTTATATTTGCAGCTGATTACTTATCCATTTGTCTTAAACCTCTTTGAGTGCTATAAGTAACTCAAATACCAAGGTTACTGGCATATGTCCAAGCATATAGATACTTATCTTAGGAAAGACACAGCCTACCTGCACTTTCTTCCCAGAAGACAAGAGTCCCTTTCTCCCCTCCCTTGAAATAAAATGAGATTGCCTAGAATAATAGTATGGTCTTGGCCATGCCCACACAGCTCCAGGCTCTGCTCCTCACAGTTACGGCCAAAAATTAACCATGTCCTTGGCTGAAACCAGGACATGGAGTAAGTAATGATGAAATAAAACCAAAAACTTTTATTCTAGGTCCATCAGAGATGGAAGTTGGTAAGAAAAAAGCAATTTTTTTTTCTGTTATGTAAATAAATATAATGAATCCACGCAGTAGAGATGATTACACTAGATTTCCTTTCAAATAAAGAAAAAGCATGCAAAGAAAAGTTAAAAAATTATCTTTGTAATAGTGTTCAGAATGCATCAAAACACAACATGACTCTTGTATTCCTGTTAACAAAGTTGTGCTGAGGCTGTGGGCTACAATCAAAGCATGGGGGGGTTGGGATTTGCCTTGCTTTCAGAAAAAAATGTGTTTATGTACAAGAGGCTCATCTATCCACTGACAGATAACGCACTGGGCATCTTACATCGCTCACACAGCATCTAAACAAAGGTATCAGATCTTACCATTCTATAAAGATATTCTAGAAGAAGCATTTCTTAGCAGTATTTATGTATTATCATTTCCCATACAAATGTTCTCCATTGCAAAAGTTAAGCTGTCTGCAAATGCATACTCAGCTAGTTTTTAATTAGGATATCCCCAGATTCCTTTGTGCTAAATTAATAGATTGATAAGGAAATTTTATTAAATTCAAAAAAGCTGATATTTAAAATTCCTTGGAAAAATATTGTTTGATAAGTCTCAGTATTGCATGGGTTTTTGATGTGTGAAAAAAAAAATTTAGAGCATGTCAATAGAGGAAAAAAAGTTCTTGAGAAACAGACAAGCAAAAGAGCTCTGTTCATTTCCAGAAGACAAGGAGGATAAGTAAGGAATTGAGAACTGGGAAGCCAAAAACCTCCCTAGGTTTGTCAAGCATAAGATTGACATATTTCTTTAGAATGATTCAAATATTCAAAACCTACATTCATGTGTGAAGCTGAGGATTAACCCTGAATGATGTTACTCAGTTCTGCAAATGAAGGACAAATAAAAATCAAGACTCCCTTTATCTTCTCAGAGTCCGATTCATTCCAGCTTTTCCATTTAAAACTGTTTCAGAAGCACCTATCTATAAGTCAATAATTAATTTGTAGTAAATTTGATATACCTGTATTTTGACTGCAGCATTTTAACTGCAGCTGTACACTGCTTTGTCCTTTCTGTTTAGCTTTTCCAACTTCTTGTCCTATTTTATAAAGGTTTTTTTAGATTAGTCAGATGAATAAGACTGAAGAGTAGTTGTTCATGCTAGCATGAAAACTAAGGAAGATTGTGGCCTAGAATAATTGAATTAATGTAATTTTTGCAATTTTTTTATTCAGGTGTGTACAGGATATAGAGAACAGACATATAGTAGTCCTTCACAGATCTTCTTTCCAACAGTAAGTTAAGGTTCTATAGTTGCATAAAAAAGATGCTCAGTAACTGAGATAAAACCATAGGAAAATGTTGGCATTCTTTTTGCTTTTGTTGGAGTTAATTGTGGGGATTATGTCATTCATCCTTCCTTCCCCACTACAGTTTCCATTTATTCAATATGTGTGTCTTGAATGGAAGTATAGCAGAGGAAGGAAGAAAAGAATCAGAAAGGTGTGAGACCTGAACAGCATCCAAAAAAATTACATTCTAATTTGCCAGAGACCTCAGTTTAGGTCTACCAGGAGCCTTCTTTTCTTGTTTTAGATTTTGTTTTAGATTTTGCTGTGAGCTGTTTGGGGTTTTTTCTTTGTTATAAAGGTATGGATTCTTTGGGAGTAATTCTAGATTTCCAAGCAATACCTAGTGTTCTCTCTTTTTTCTGTCATCCCATATCTTGGCTACCCATGTACATACATTATAATGAAAGGATGTCTTTCCTGACCCAGCTGATGCCATTACCGTTGAGGAACCATGTGAAGTATCATCAAGAGCCAGCAGACATAAACCCCCACTGAACTCAGTCTGGCTTTGATTACCATTATTCCACTGACCTCCCTTTTATCAGCATCCTGTCTGTCAGATTTTTCCATTATATATACAATTTGAAGATGAAATACATGTCTTAGATTTGAATGTAGAGAGATCAAACTGTACAACCAGGATTGCACCCAGTCCACTTGCAAGTGAAGCTGGGACTTAACATAAAACTCTAAGTCATCATCTTGAAGTTGAGCAGAAATGTCCAGCAAAAGTAATGGGAGTAGACTGCATCAATAGATATTTCCCTAAGAATTGACTTTGAAAAGAAAAGAGGAAGATTGCCTTTTCTATTTGCTTTCTCTTAAAAAGCTTTCCTGAGAAGAGTGGAAAGAAAGTGTCAAGGAAGGGAACAAGCAAGGACAAAGTTGCTGCTGCAGCTGCTGCAAGGGTATCAGGACCACCAGCTTCAGCTGGAATGACAGAATGAGATCTGGTAAACAAAGAAGCAAGTGCTGGCAGGTAAATCCCCATCAAGGTTAGGTGGTTTATATCCTCTCTAAGGGTTTGTATGTGTCTAAATATTTTCTTCCTTTTACATCTGAGTTTGCCTGCAAAGCTCTGAATCTCAGGAGGATTTAGCAATGATTAAGGCAAAGATAAGAAGCCTCTAAACAAAATGCAAACCAAGCAATTTGCAGCTTAAACGATATTGTAGTCTTTACCTATAGTTAAATCCTTTATTTATAGATAAACATGGATTTTTTTAAACAGATTTAAATTAATTTTGATATAGTCTATAAAATTCTTAACTATAGGATAATTTGTGTTCAGGAAGAAGACTTTAAATAACAGGCTGAGGCAATTTGGTGAAGTAGGGTATGAAAGAAACTAATTATATTGGGATATTTGGAATGGAAACAACATACAGAATATTCTTATTGAAAAAATAATTAGGCATGTCTTTAACTGAGAAAACAGCTGACACAAATAGAGTTGACTTTGATGAAGAAATGGTGAAAAATTATTTTATATGTGATACTCTACTCTCATGATTTTATAACACAATAGCTCAGCAATAGAATTTGCTTAATGTACATGCATCACACACAAGAATTTCTCAACTCTTCTATCACAAACTTCTGTTTTCTGAATAAGTGAGTAAGATAGATAAATCTAGACCATAAAGGTATAGCAGCAGAAAAAAAGCTAGTACACATTGTTAACTTTTCTTTTTATGGTTTACAGTACTAAAGAAATGTCTGACATCTAAATAATCAATATGGTTGATTGGCAGATAGAGCTCCCTGTAGTATGCCAGAAACATATTTGTTGTCCCTATGGTCTAAGATTGTGCATTTAGATTTCTGATTTAGCAGAAAGAGGCATACATTTCAATACTGCTTAAATCACAAACCAAACAGATTGTACAAATCAAAAGGCTTATGGAAATGCTGCTTGGCTTGCTTTGCTCCCCACAAAACAAGGACTAAGTGGCAATTAAAATACCCATTCCTATAAGTCTTGTTTCAGGAGTTTGTATAAGAAACAAGGAAAAGTAAAACCATTTTGACATCACAAGGATGGTGCTCAAAGAGAGATGTGATATGCACATATGAGAAGTCCTAAGTTTCCTCTGTAGGGTTATTTTTAAGGCTGTGAAATCTTCATTTTAGTTTTAAAATTCCATTTAGAAACAACTTGAACTTGGTGCTTGGTTCTTACCATGAAATTTTGCAAGAAGTTTTATACAACTGTAAAACTTGCAAGTGTTCCCTAAATACCCATGTTTCAAAAAAAAAAGTATGATGATGATTGAGGGGTTTTAGTTTTTAATATTAAATTACTTTAAAAAAATACTTGTTGGCCATCATAAAAAAATCTGCAGGTGTTATAAAGCTTGCAGCATTCTCTTGTGTCCTTGTCTCCCAAAAGAAAGCTTGACTTAATCTCTGCTGGAACACCCACACCTTGCCATAACAGTGACAACTACTCCAGCTCTTTGAGATGAAACAGGGAGCAGCTCATGGAAGGGAAGCCATCTCAGAAAGAGGTTAGCTGCAGTTAATTTGAATTTATTAATTTAAATGTCCAATTAGTATTAAAAATCACAGATTAAGTAATGTGTCTCATCACCATAAATATGACATGGAACTGTCAGTTTGTTAAATTCAGCAGGAACCAAGCCTTTAAGGTTTTTGAGATTTCAGTGTTGTAGTCTTAAGAGGAACAGAAGCGAATAATTTTGACATAACATATACTTCTGAAGAATGAAAGAAGATTTCACAATTATGCAAAATATGTTCACAAAGTAAGAAAAAAATAATCTTTTACTTTATGCTCATGCTAGAAAGCCCTACAACAAAACCGTATAAGCCCTCCTCCAGGAAGGGAAAACACTGTCTAATGGTAATGGTTTATCTGTCCTGTCCCTCTCATCCTAATCCTGTTGCCTTAACAGCCATAGATGTGTTTTCAAGTTATACTGAAGTTCCTCTTAGATAACAAAATATTATTCTGCATATCCTGGTACCAAGTCCTATGTTTGCATATAGTTTCACTCATTCTCTGTCTGTAATGCATATAAGTGGCTCTTTGTCTCTTCACACCACTTTGTTTAATTTTAAATGCACAATTTGATACAAATAATGACAGGAGGAATTGTTAAAAATTCTGATTTGAAATGTCTTCAACTAAAACTTGAACAAAATTTTAGTGGATGCACAAAATACCTCTAAGTGATATTTAAAATAGACATTCTTTTATTTTGCAGCTTTTTTTTTCTATGAAAAATTTCAATAGACTAAAAGTTTTGTAAATTATTATTTTCAAAAAGTACATTCATATTTACATAATAAAACTCCATTCCAGATTTAAAACAGCATTCCTTTAAAAATGTTTAGAATGTTGCAGCAAAGAAACAGATATTACTTGGTTCCTTTCCCCTTTATCAATTTGGAGAAGTTACTTACAATGTTACTGAACTGAAAATGTGTATCTATTCTGGGAAGAGCCAGATTGCTCATTAATTGAAAAAATAACATAGCTATATAACTAAATAATTTAATATGCCAATATTCATTTTTCCATTTCATCCTTTACTGAAATGACATGATAAGCAACCCAGGTTAACATAACCATCATACTGAAATCCACATGCCATATATCTTGATTATTGACATTATAATTACCATTAAGTTCAGCTGATATGTCTAGAGCAGATGTTTCCAAATGGGCTACACTAACTGTGCTCCTTTTTTCATTTTAATTTTCTTCCCCCACATGTACAGGGGTGCTGCAAGTCTGAATGTCTGCTTAGTAAGTAGTATATGAGAAACCTGTGAAGGAATGACATGGTGGGAGTGGTTATGCAGTACTAAAAATATGAGTATTTCAGCACAAAATGCTGACATACTGGCAACAAGTTTTGCAAGAACCAGTGTGATTCTTTAAAGTAAGCATAAAACAAAATCAAATTCAAGAATTTCAGCCTGACAGTATATCTCAAAAATATGAGCTTCATAGTAGCATATATGTCCAATAATATGCATCCATGTTCATGGTATATAGAGTGCAATTGTGTGAAATATGTAAGCCATGCTATTGTTCTTGGCTCTTAGTCTGATTAGAAGTTCTATGACTCGACCACAACTTACACAGGAAGGTCAAAAATTTGTCAACTAGACTTACCACTGATGCTGGCTGAAGAGAACAGACTTCATGCTGATGGAGATCTCCAGAATACTACCATGACCTTTATTCTGCACGGAAAATTGAGTTCTTAACAACCATAGTAAATCCATGTTCTTCATCTAAATTAACTGTTTCAGTTCATCATGCAGGAAAAAGGAAACAAAAAAAAAAGAGTTGAAAGTTCCTCACTGAGGAAAAGAAGAAAGTTGAAAGAGATTTTCAAGTCTCTTCTGAAAGTTGAAATTTGAAATAGTTGAAAGTTCCTGGTTGAAACAAAACCACATTGAAGTAGACTGGGTTTCTGAAAGAAACAGAATCACAGAATCATTTAGGTTGGAAAAGACCTCTGAGACCATCAAGTTCCCCATCCTTAACCAACCCCTGCCTTGTCAAGTAGACCATGGCACTCAGTGCCACATCCAGTCATTTTAAACACTTCCAGGGATGGTGACTCCACCACTTCTCTGGGCAGTCTGTTCCAATGTTTAAAAACCCTTTCCATGAAGAAACTCCCTCTGATGTCCAGCCTGAATGCTCCCTTGTGTAGCTTGAGGCTGTGTCCCCTCATCCTATCACTGGTTGCCTGGGAGAAGAGATCGACCCCCACCTGGCTATACACTCCTTTCAGGCAGCTGTAGAGAGCGATGAGGTCACCCCTGAGCCTCCTCCAGGGCAAACAAAACCAGCTTCCTCAGCCACTCCTCCTTTGACACCCTCCAGACCCTTGACAAGCTCTGTTGCCCTTCTCTGGACACACTCCAGCACCTCCAGGCTTTTCTTGCAGGGCCCAGAACTGGACGCAGCACTCGAGGTGCAGTCTCACCAGTGCAAATAGTTATTGCGGTTATAACTGTTCCAAACACAGCAGCAGAAAGGAGTGTAAATACCACGTATTATAGACGGAGCACTGCCAACAGCTGTTATTAGGGCTGCATTCAGAATTGTATTGCAAACACTTTTCACTTACTCAGTGTTTTTTCGAGCATTCATTCATCAGTCTGCCCTTTTTTTCCTGCAGAACAGAGCCAAAATCTACCACTGTGAAAGTGTCCTCAAGAAAACTTTTCTCAAAGGAGTTAGTAGAGTTGACATTTCTCTTAGAAAAATTATTATGCCCCATTCTTAAAAAACTCAGCACAAAAATGAGTAAGATTACTGAAATTTCAAGGGAATTTTTAAGAAGTAAATTTCATTGTGGGTATTAATTTTACACTTGGCCAAATTTAAGAGATATAAGTATGTGTTTTATGTATTTTTATTGAATGAATTTTTTAACATGAATAGAGAATATGTGCACTTGGGAATGGGAATAAAAGAAGGAAAAAAAAAAGAAAAAGAAAGTTTCCCAAGCTTCTCTCTCAGACTTCTTCCAAAGTGCAAAATTATTTTCTAAGGAAAGAAATGAAGCATGTTTGTATGTTCCTCTACTGTGCTAGAGCCAAAGGCAGCCACAAATACAAATCAAATAGAAGTCCTTGAAAATATGTCCTTTTTCTTTTTTGCTCACCAGAAATTGATTGCTCACCAGCTATATATGACAAGGTGGGTAACTACAAATGTATTTAGATTTGATTATTTACGGAGTCTATAAAGAACAGGACAACTGTTGACAGAATTGATCCAGTTCAAAACAAATTCCAACACCAAAACGCAGTAAATCAAAGACAGAAACAACATTGCATAATGTTTTAGAACTGGCACCATTTTACCGAAAAACCTCATATATTTGCCCATGATTTGTAGACCATTCACATATATTTTAAATATATATCTAATAACTGTACCCATACAACATTGACTAGATCTAAAACATAAGTTGTGTCTTTCAGACTCCCCATATACCTTCTTCTTTTTTTGCATATTTTGTAATTTTAAGGTATTTCTACACATTGTACTAAAATAACTAATAAGATTTGGTATGTCTGCCAGCAGAAAACATTAAAGTATGCAAGGCCCAGCACACCTCCCACTTATTCTGATAGAAAGAATGTATGCTCGCTGACTTAGGTAAAATTGCAAGTAATTTTCATTGACATCTGTGTTACTAAAATCGGTTTCTATTTATAAAAAGTATTATTTGTCTGTGCCAGCTAAGCTGTCAGGGCTACAAAGTGCATTTTTCCTCTGAGAAAACTTGTAATTACTGGCATGTTAATGTAATTAATTAAAATCATAAGTTTAATTTAATATATGTTTTAGTATTTTCAGTAGGCACAGAGTTAAAAAGATATGCTAGCTTCTGGGAAAACAGAATATTTTTTTAATCTATCAAGTTTTGTGCTTCTAATTAATGTTAGTAAAGAAAACTACTCATGCACTTTTAATTTCTGCTTATTATAAGGCCAAATTGTTTAGAGACAAAAAAAGTACATGTTTACTTATTCTATTCTTGCATCATTTAATTTGGTTTTATAATTTTTGTAGTATTGTTTTCAGCACCATGCCACTATGAAAATCATTTGAAATTAAATAAAAGCTGTATTGAAAACAATTGTTCTTATGACATTCTCTGAATAAAAATAAATTACTTGTGAAGTTAGGTAAGTATGATTATCATTGCTGTTAAAAAACCTTTCAGCCTTTTTAAATAGTGCAAGTTTTATCTATAGATATATATTTTTCAATTTATTTTAATGCTAAAGTGCATAAGTAAACACAAACAGAGCACATTTGGAAGAAGAAAAGCATAATTTGGAATGTCTGCACAAGAGAAGATATTACTGATGTAAAAAGTCACCTGACATTTCAATAATAATACCCTATGACACAATGCATGTCAAAAAATACAATTCATCATCTCAGAGAGAAAGTTGCCTTTCTCTATGTTATCAACTTCATGATTACTTCAAGAAGCTAACTTCAATCTAAAAGTAGCTATATTAAGTGACATTAATATAATAATATAACAAAGTATAATTTCTTTCTAAGGAAAATTAAAAAATAATAAACATTCAACCACTTGTAAAAATATAAATATTTTTATCTTTCTGGGTATATTTAGAATTGGAACAGCACCGATTCAAAACAATTCTGTATTTGCAGAGTCCAACATATTTCTACAGTTAGTAAAAGCTTTGTGCTAGCGTAGAAGTGAATTTATATCTTATTGATACAATTTCTGTTGCAAAAATGGAATAACTTGCAGTGTGGAGTGAAAATTAATTTGCACCTCAACAGATGTAAGCAAAGACAAAATTACCCATATGCCAAGTAAGAAATTGCTTTAAAACAGATCTTTAAAACCAAATGAAAATTGTTAGCTGTCCTTAAAACCAAATGTACAGTTTGCTTTCATGGGGGAATAAAGACAATGAGGTTATTCAGCCTATATTTTAAGGGCCCCATCACAAATCTTCATCATCCCACCAGACATCTTGCCATACATACAATAAATAGAGTTCATAATAAGTTTATTTTCGTGTGCATCTATGCACACTGTAGATACAGGTACTATTTCATTTTGTTTGGAGAAAGCTCCTTTACTGCTAATTGTCCACAACTTTGATCATTGTCATTCAAAGGAATCTTGTAAATTGGTCATTCAAAGGAATCTTGTCAAAATGGCAAATTTCAGGTCTCGCCTCTTCAAAACTGTATTGTTTGAAAGATTATTTATGGTCATGATTCCATGAATTACTATAACAAAAGCTTCAATCAATTCTCTAAATGTCCATCTCCATGCTCTGTGCCCTACAAGCTCAGAAATTCAACGTCTCAGAGGCAAAAACTAAACATAACCTTTAAATATTTAGGTAAATTTATTGCAGTGATCTTGGAGGTATTTCCAGTACCTTGAAAATTATGATGGAAGCAGCTAACTTTGATACATATCTTTTTTCCCTCAAGACAGGTAGAACTGATGCCAAGGGTATCTATATCTTAGTTACTGGGAGTGCTGCATAAATTTAGACTTGTGAACAGGTACCGCTGTAATTAATAAGTTACTCTGCCTCTTTTAGTTACCTCTTAAACTGTGGCAGCTACACCTCTTTTCTTACTTAAAAAAATAGCATTTGCATGTCCAAACTACCTATCCTCTTTGTAATTCATTTGTCAGTTTGTGATCTGAGTATTCATCTTTCAAAATTGCATAACCAGTTTGCTCCAGTTGGCATCCTAACATTTCCTGGGTCTAAGCTGAAGAGTCAGAAACCCCAAACTGGCCAATTTCCCAGTTCCATGCAGGAGATCTGGGATAACCATAACAGCTTTCAATCTGGACTGCCCAGAGCTATGGACATGGGTATTGTGGGCTTCCCAACACTTTGACACAAAAGCTAGCAGAGCATCAGTCAGCTTCATGTCACAACCTCGCCCGTATTCTGATGTATAGAGTGTGAAAAACAGAGAAGTATCCATTTTGTAAGAAAATTTCAGACCTCAGAAAGACCTGGGAGAATTGTAAAAGGGCAGCATGTTGGCAGATTTCTCCAGTGACAGATCCTCACAAAGCCAGACACAGAGCCTGCGGGTAAATCAGAATGTCTGCAACAGACAGAAACTCTTCCCCTACTTCTAGAGACCTCATGTTTCATGTACACTTTAGAAACAGTGAATGCCAAGTGCTTTACTAGTCCCAGTGGTGAATGTCAGAATGAATGGGCAATACAAATAAGAAAAAGTACCATGATTTGAGCTAAGTACGTTATTTGATAGCCACATGGCTCTGTTCATTTTAAACTTCTTTTAACAGGGTTTAACTCTGTTCTTTATTTTTCTGTTAAAAAAGTTTAAATGAAGGGAAGTAAAGGTTTATTTGCCCAGATGGCTAGACTTTGAACCAGGCAGATGGAAGACAGCAAATCCTGACTGGGTTTCTGACAGATTTCTGGAGTCCACTGGCTTGGGAAAATTGTGCCAGACAGGCTATGCTCCCTCATCATGTTTCTCCAGGGCAAGCAGCCACCATGCCTTCCCTAGGTCCAGTCCAAATTTCAAAGATTTCAGGAATCCCCATATTAACCAAAATTTAGCTGTCCTCTCCAGAGCCTGAATCCCTACAGGAAGCTGAGGACTTGAGATGAGTTCCCAAGAATCTTAATTTTTAGGTGACTGTTTTATGGAAAACTTGAGTGCTTTGAATATTCCAGTCATGTTTCTGGTGATGTTGTCCTGCACCTTTTGTCCCTGGTAGTATGACTGAGCCTTTACAAGGATCTTGTGAGTATGCTTTGCTTCTGAAACAGCTATTTGTACCTTGAATCTCAGTCTTAATGCATTCTATTTAGCCATGCTACTCCCTGGTGTATTTCAGCCATGCCTTTGACTCAGTGATCATAAATCCTCATTGTTAGATGGGAACATATTTGTCTAGTGTAAAAACAGTAAGGAAGAGGTGTTCTATAGCTGCTGCTACACTCCTACATTATCAGTAAAATGACATCCCTTCTCCATGGAAAGAGCTATTATTCCTGTGAGGCCTGGAACTATCAACTGTTTGGCTTTTTTAAAACAGAAAGTACATATACCTGATGAATATATTCATACAAACATATGTGTAAAGGGAGGCTATATATCTAGTGGGAGAGGCGGGGCGGGGTGGAATATATGCCACAAGAGAATTATTGTATATGTTAAAAAATTACACAAGATCTTTTTCTCAAGCTACACTGGCAGAGTTTACATTAAGGGATTCATAAATTAAACCAAGCAGCACTGCTAGAGAAAATGTTTGGAAAAGAGATGGAAGCAGAGAAATGTGGCATATTTGGAGGGTTTCTTTTGAATTTTCAGAAGTTATTTTTTAGAAAACAATTAAGTATCATTAAAGCATAAACCACCATTGAATAGGAGTAGGCTAAGCCAGTTAGAGAAAGGTAAGGTTTGACATGTTTTTTCCTTGCAAATGTAGTCCAGTTCTTGCAGCATTTTGAAACATGCCTGACAGAACTCAGAGACAAGGCTTAGGAGGCTCATTGTGGAGAGCTTTCCCATCCTGAGCACTGGAGGACTAAGGAGCATGAAAAGATGCCTCAAACATTTAGTCTGCTTTGTCAGGCACTCAGCAATTTCTCTGCACAGATAGTTTTGACACCACCATTCACCTCTGCACTCTTGACATGAGAAAGGAAGTGTCATGGCCCTACGGGGGCTCCCCACGGCTCCGTCAGGACACAGCCTGGCAGCCAGAGCCCATCCCACCACCCCAGCCAGGAACAGGGCAATGGGATTCAGGGCAGTCCCAGCCCCAGGCACTGGGCACCTCCCTTGGAAGGTTTTGGGGGCTGACATGGGGTCCTAGGACATGGATAGGGTGTCGGGAGCCACAGGGATGGGCAGGGATATGCAGGGCAGACTGGGCCTCAGTGCCATGGCAGTAAGGATTTTAAAGAATTTATCGTTACGGTGACAGAGTTGGCGAACAGTTGATGAAAGGTGGTTTAATGTTTTATTAATCAGTTTTATTTTTCCTACTTTCATGTGCTAGTGGTAAAAGCTAGATATTAACCCTCTTACCACTCACATAATCTTTTTTCAGCAAACAATTGTACGGGTCTACAAAACCCTAGCTGAGTCTAAGAAAATTATAAAGGTGCTTCAGCAAATATCACTGTTTTTCTGCAGATTCAGACATGGACAGTGAGGGCTTCATAGATAATCTGCCTTTGCACACTCTACTGTCAGAGCAGAAAGGAGGGAGACCAAACTCTGAACCACTGTCAGGAAAAAGATAATTTCCTGACACTAAGGGTACTATCTGTTATGGGTTATGAATTAGCTTCTGTGAATTACCCTCATCAGCATGACACAAATAGCAGCACTAACTGCTATCCAAAAACCTGCTAATTATCCTGCAGAAAAAAAAATTCTTTCCATAGGTTGCTGAGCTGAGACATAATGTTTATTGATAAGCCAAATATCTTCTAAAATAGTTCAATCAACTTTGAAGAAAAAAAACCAACCAGAAATGGTGATTAGAGGGTAATTGTTGGGAGATAATTAAGTTGGTAATTATAAAATTATAGAGAAGACATAAAACCAGATCAAAACTGTGAATTCTTAATGTAGTTTTGTAATAACCTCACTTTTAGATGGATTCCTGTTGTTTAAATGGGATGAGGATTAACGCTTTAACCATATTTCTACAGAACTTATGGGGTGACTGTCCATCCCAAAGTGGCCAACTGTGGGATGAAAGAGATGTTTCATATACCAAAAATTGGTGCAATAGGCAAAATGAAGACCTGATAAAATAAAACAAATTTTTAAAAAGGAAGAGAAAAAATCTGACGATGTAAAGAGGAACTGCTGCAAAGCACCTGATGAAATAGAAGCAGCTCCTAATAGCAGAAAGGGAGAAAAGAGCAAAAAGTCATGAGAAAATAAAATTGATTGGATATTTGCATATTCTCTGTCTCTCTTCCCCACATATTATGTCTAAATTGCTTACAACCAGTTTGGTTTTTCTTCGTGAGAAAACTGTTAGTTTCGAACTTTGAAACTCCAAACAGGGATGAAAATAGTCTTCTAAAAGTTACTTGGAACAAGAAATAAGCATTTGGATGATTGTATGTTAATATTTCCAGTGAAACAACACCATATAATCCACATTTTATAATTTATAAAAAAGTTATATTTCAGTAGGGCTTAAAACATATTGGTTTGGACTTTTTTGTTTCAGCTTCTGTCACAAAGTCAAACTGAAATACTTACACATTTTCTTCTTGAAATATGAAATCAAATTATTTCTGCCCATAAAATATTTTATTTTACTAAATCAGTGTTTTCTAATGGAAAAGATGTTTTATAGAAATGTTTCTGAGCAGATGCAGTGCTGCTCGAGAGGCAAGAATTAGACTTCTTCTTGATTTCAAGTAGCTTGCATTCAAAGGGTAAAATTGTCATTGCCCCATAGAGAGCCATAGGGCTATCCTTGATATTCACCTTAGATATGGGTGCGAAAAAATGAAATAAATTGATATTACATGTTAGTTTAAAGGTCACGTTACACTTGTATTCTTCAAGCCAAGGTCTGTGGATCCTCAGCTGATGCTGAACTTAATGTGAAGTTTTTTCAAAAGATAGCTGAGATAAATAGATCTGTAGCTATTGACTTACATTTCTTTCATAAGCTCATCAGCCTCAAAAATATTTTAGGCATTCACAAACTTAAAGCAGCTGAAAACTCACTGTCTATGCTATGTCACAGTGAAGTGGTTTCATACATTATACTAACAGATTCATGCCACCACAATCCTCTATGCAGAAGTTCAGAAAGTTAGTTACATGTAAACACTGTGACCAGTATAAAAGACAATGGGAAACAAAACAAAACAAAAAAAAAGTGTGTTTCAAATTCTATAAATATAAGACAAATATATGGGACATTCCTGATACAATAAAATACCAAAATGCACTGTTGCTAGCTACACTAATGTTGCTCTCCCTGAATGGAAGTTCTTGCCTTTATATAGCACAGAATAATCTGAATTATAATAGAAATAGAGGAAAATACAAGATATAAATAAGACATGCAATAAAATCAAGATTGCCACCAGCAAGAAAACAATATATTCCTTTATACATCTCTATTAAGGCAGCCAAAGTGCCAAAAATGATACTGTGTGTGGAGTTATGTCCTGACTCAAATGAAAATTTTCCTATATGGAGCTACATGAGTGTTAACTTAAAAAGGGTTACTCACATGAATCAGCAGAGTATGATTGGTCCATAGCACAGGTGGAAGATAATTCATCCCTCAGGAAACAAGTCCTGACAACCTCAGCTTCTTACTGAAAAGTTGTCTTTTCTGTCTTTCTTTTATCTCTTTATCTGGCCTGCAGAAACTAGTGGTTTTTAATTTGGGGGAGGCAGGGATAGGCTATATAAATCATTCAGCATTCTTTGACTGCATAGCATTAGCAGGTTTATAATCTATAATTCATTTAATCTATATTTCATTTTCTAAAGGCATTAGACCAGTGTTTAGATTAAAAACATATTGTGCACTACTACTTACTAAATCTGTATAGGCAGTGGTATAGGAGCTTCTTGGCCTGTGCCTATCCTAAAATCATATGTCCTTCATTACATGGCAGCTCTGGGAAGCAACTGTCCTGAATTCACACAGCGCAGATTGAAGGGCTTTCTAAGTCTAGACTAAACCTAAGCAGTCATCAAGAGTTTTGATAAGCCAAACCATTGAATCTTTTCTCATCTACTCCTTGCTCCGTATTAAATCAGGTCTTGGCAAGTGTCCTGGATCAACAACAAATTCCCATATGGATTTCTGATTCTGCTTTCCGAAATTTAGCAGCTTGAACTGGAAATCAGATGACTTTTGCTGAATCTGGTTATATTTCTTCCTTCTATCAGCATTCTACCCATCTTTTCTTTGTGCTGTGCCCACACCACCTGCTAATCCATCTGGTCTGTTCCTGTGTCTGTTGCCTATATCCCAGGCTTTACTTGCCTAGCATTGAGTAGCTCTTTATCTGTGACTGCTGCCTTCAACCTGCCAATCCTGAAAACTCCTAACTTGCTCTCCTTCTCTTCACAGTCCTTCTCCATCTAAGATGGGTCAGTAAGGCTGAGGTAGCTAATATTCTGATACTCAAATAGCTCAGGCTTGTCATTCCCTTTGTGAGGCTGAAACCAAAAACACCACAGAGATTTTCCATATTCATCTGCTGGACCCTATGAGACACCTACATGCTCCCTTAACACCTGTCTCTCATTTTAAGAACATAAAAACACTTTGCACACCTCATTTCCTCTTGCCAAAAACTGCAGGTACTCCGCCAGCTTTTCCATGCTACGTTCTCCGTAAACTCCATACCCTTCCTTTGTCCTCTCTCCTAGACCACTGTACTCCCTTTCACCCATCCTTATTCATTCCTCCAATAGATTGTCCACTACCCCCTCTATGCATTTGACAAAAATCATAGTTCCCTTATATGTCCATACATTTTCATTATTACACTATTACACTGTCCCTTTTTTGTTGTTGTTTCACTTATAGCAGGACTCCCTGAACTTTCCATTTCCTTTTATTCTACTCCCAACATGGCATCACAGAATCAGGATGGCTGAGGTTTGAAGGCACCTCTTGAGACAACCTATTTTGCCCCTTTACCTGATCTGGCTGCCCAAGAGGGATCTGCTAGAGCAGGATACCCTGTTGTACTGGGGAGCCCAGAACAGGACCCAGCACTCCAGACATGGTCTCACCAGGGCTGAGCAGAGTGTAAGGGTCATCTCCCTCCACCTGCTGGCACTGGTCTTCCTAGTGCAGCCCAGGATGTTGGCTGCCATGGCTGCAAGCACACATTGCTGACTCAAGTTCAACTTGACCACCAGAACTCTCAGGTCTTTTTCTGCAAAGCTACTTTTCAACCAGCCAGCCTTCAGCATCTACAAGTGCATGGAGTACTCTCCTCACATCAGGGAGTCTCATTTCACCTCATCTCATGTCTCCTTACCCAACTTTGTCTTCTAGTGTTATAAGAAAACATTAACATGTATTGTAAGAGTGTAAACTGGGAGTGGAGACAAGTAGACACAGCAATGCTGGAAACTGTTGCCCCCTTGCTAGAGCTGGAATTCGTCAGGCACTATGACAACTGAACTGAGACAAAAGAGTCTCTGCAATTCCCTCCTGTTTTCCCAGTCCTTCCAGGCTATGCACATTGATGTCAGTATTTGTCTGTAATGTTGCAATCTCTCAGAAGTTATAGTTGAAACTACTACCTTGAAAATATGACAGAATTGCCAAGACAGATCACAAGGTAGTTTGAGGTCTTGTGCCACAGACTGTCCTTAGCTTGTGAGATGCTTTTCTGACATAGTAATTCCACTAATAGTTTCACTCTGACATTGCTACTTCAGAGCTATTTGGGACCTGGCAATAATAGTATTATTTTCTTGGCAAGGGGTCAGAAGAACAATTCAGAAGAATTTATTAGAAATCGTGTGTAGAGATGAGACAGAGGTCATTGAACTACAAAGTCACCATCTTGCTTCTAAATACATTTGCATGTTTTCATCATCCAAACTAATTTTCTGAAAGGTAGCCTTTAATTTCTTAACTTGAATTTGTTCCATTTACCAATACTAATCATGATACCAGCTATCAGATATCCATGCTGAAAACATAAACAAAACCACAAAAAGAACCATATGTTCCTCATTTCCTAGCTGTTATCTCAACATTTGCAGCTTTTGCAGGGCTGAACTCCAAGCGTGGGAACATTGTCTTCCTTCTTTCCAATGGATTTCACGTGTACCTTGACAATAGTTTGCTTTCACATCTCGTTTCTCCTTATGGATTATTCTTTTATGTGTTTCCAGCTATTAAGCACCCAATATAAAGAGAAAGCTAAAAAATTTATGAGCATCAAGAGTGAAACTAGTCACAGGTAGAACCAACTTGTATATGTTTGTGAGCATGTGAATTATGTTTGTGTGCACATGTGGGTGCTTCTAAAACACTGGAAGTAATACTGAGTTTGATTTAGACTGAGTAAAAATTTTTAATACCTCAAGAGAGGATGCCACTTGTTCTGTATTGGCATTGCTAGCTTTCCATTTTCTGGTTTTGCTTTCCATGAGCAAGTACAGTGAGTGTTCAAGTTCAGCAGTGGTAGGTGCTATACAAAGGATAACTAAGATGACAACACTGTATATTCCTAAAAGGTCTAAGACGTAATGTCATGCACTAGTGAATAAAACTACCAGCAGTTTTCAAGGGTGTATTAGTATATGTAAAAGACCATGTAAATATGTCATGTAACCTCTTACATTTTTCAAACTATTTAGCTTGGATCCTCATTCAACACTGTAAAGTGATCTATATGTACAGATACTCATGTTAAACTACTGAGAGCCACTCTTTCCCCAGAAACAGACAGATTATTCTGCATGAGTGGAGCCTCAGCAACCATCGTTTAGATACACGAGGAGACCAGTCTGTCTGTTCCCAGTGTGTATCACAATACAACTCACATTTCTTGCCTGATGTTTTGTACCTCAGCTGGTACTTGGCAGCTGCAAGGGTCATAAGTTGAGCCGCAAAAATACAATTCCAGATAATTATTCCTCCAGCAGCTCTTTCTTCTCCAGAAGCTTTTCTTTTGGAAAAGCCACAAAAGGGAACCACTTCTACTGGGTGAAAACTGTGGTAAATACCCATATCTATCAAAAGATTAAGTTTCTATACAGACTGTATTGGATAAAAGCACTGGTAATACAAGAACTTCCTTTTTGTGATAAAATATAAGAAAAAGAGGAATCTCGAAACACAGACACAAACACACTGTCAAAAATTAAATTCCAAGTGCAATTAGAAAGGCTGTGGATTTGGTCAGTCAGTCTTTTGAGAACTGGCTTGAAGTGAGACAACCAATAAAGGTCAGGAAACAGACAGAAGGAGCATGAAAGGCCACATGCATACATGAGAGCAGTGAACACAAAAATAATGAGACTCAACCCTGGAAAGAGGTTAAAGAGAAAGCCTTTGGATCAGGAGCTGAAATGCAATCAGGGATGAAGGGAAGAAAAATGTCATTAGCTTTGGTACTCTCTTTTATTTAGGCAAGCAAAACTTCGTATATTCTTTGTAAATATGCTGAGTAACCTTAAAATTCCTGACTCTCTTATCTAGATGGGTACCTCCTGGCGACTAGTAATATGCTTGTGTCAAAGAAACTATAGAGCCACAATTAAATTAAGGATACAGAGCAGGTGATACTAATTTCAATGTAACTTAAGGCAATAAAACCAAGTGCAAAATAAAATATTATTATTTCTCCTCTAAGAAAACACAACAGTGTTTGATCTTCGGGATTGCAGTCACTACAATATAAAAGGTTGATGTGATATCATACACAAATGATTTAACAGAAGTAGTATCAAGTCTGTGGAATTTTTTGTTTATTATAATGGTCGAATAACATTGCTATATTTATTAAAGTTTTTTAGAAATTGACAGAGTGAGGTAAAACATATAGATGGAAGACCTTTGTCTTCTCACAAAAGCTTATTACACCACAATTACCTCTTAGAGGTTCAGGTGACTCAAGTTCCTGAGAACATTTTTTTGAAAGCAACAAAATTATTTCCTTATGACATGTGATAGAAACACATTTTTCCAAAACTTTGGTGTGCCAATGAGTTTGCTATTGGTGGATTCATATAGCACTGAACTAATTAAATGAAAACTGCAATATCACAATGTTATAGATCAGAAAAAACCCCACATATTTCAATAATAGTCTCCCTTTTAAATTGAAAATGCATAAAACTTTGAGTAAGTTTATAACTCTTGGTGTTTCAAAATGTCTTTCTTTATTTCACAGTATTTGGATTTCCTTATTTTACTTCTCCAAAGCAAAATAGGTCTGCTCCTCTGTTCTTGCATGAGAACGCAGTTCCATTATTGGAAAAGGTCAAAGTTTACTTCCCTCCATTTATCCCAAATATGCTCCTGTTAAAGTGATTCTTTACTAAGCTATTTATTTTACAGCTCTGGCAAAAGGACACTTGTGCCTTAATTAAAACATTATACATGGAACTGCCAACCTTGCCTCAGTCTGACTGTTTTATTGAGTCTGACAGTTAACCTAAATCTTCATTGACAGGTGATAAATTTCTTCAAAGTTCACCAAGAGCATATAATAAGAAACAAACTTCTAGACTGTGATTCATTTTCAACCTATTAATGAGGATTCACTTTATGATTTAAACGCAACTTGCTGTTCACAGAATCTTAGAATGTATGTAATGTGTTTGTTTACCTTGAAAATGATGGACATAACTATGCCAATACATGTGGAAACTCAAAAAAATTCCTTCTGAGTACTCTTCCTTCTGAGTACTGAGGAAAAAAGGAAGAAGAAATAGTGCAACACTGAGCATAGGAGAGAGAAGCACCTGCAGAAAATACTAATAGATTGACAATGTCCACTCCCCATGTTGCATAATCCAAATGCAAAGGGTGTGAAATGAAGACAGACAATATGCCACTTTGGAGACTTAGTTGAATATATGAGAAATTTTGTCAATCTGAATTAAGTATCTTAGCATATCACTTAATGTCTTTAGAAGCAAAATGAGGATCGACATTCCTGTCTGAACCAAGCCAATTAGTTCAGTTAACCTTGTAAATCACAGTTTCTTTTGTGACCTGGACCAGACAGTCCTTAAATTAACAGAATTAGGGATAGATCCACAAGGTATAATGGCTTTAATTTTCGAGGAGCCAAAGGTGCAACTGGAAATCCAGTTCAGTTTATTTAAATTCACAAATCCAAACCACATTCACATCCCACAAACTTCCTTCACTGATTTCCTTATCCCTGAAAAAACAACAACAAAGCAACTCAAAAATCTGAACATAAAACATGTGCCCTTGTGGTGGGTTGATCTGGTCTGGCTGCCAGACTCCCACTTAATTGGTCTTTCATTCCTCCTTCTCATAGGGACAGGGGGATAAAATAAGATGGAAAGACTTGTGGGTTGAGATGCACCACAAGCTGCACATGGAACAAAAGCACAAAGAGAAATTAATTCACTACATCCAATCAGCAGGCAGATACCCAGACACTTCCTGGAAAAGCAGGTCCTCAGCACCCATAGCAGTTGTTTGGGAAGACAATTGCCATAGGTATGAATGCCCCCTACCTCCTTCTCTTTTCTCCCATCATTAGCTGATGAGCATGGAGTCATATGATATGGGATATCCCTTTGCTCCGTTGGGTCAGCTGTCCCAACTCTCTCTCCTCCAAGTCTCTTACCCATCCCCTGCCTACTGGTCTTTGGGGAAGGGAGACGTTGGGAGAGATATCCTTGATCCTGTGGAAGCACTGCTTAGCATGGACTGTTGTATTATCAGCAGTGTTTTAGCCACAAGTGTAGAGCACAGTACTATCTGGGCTGCTGTGACAAAAGCTAACTCCATCCCAGCCAGACCTGGGACAACCTTGAAATATCTTTTCTTTTTCTTTTTCTTTTCCTTTTTCTTTTCTTTTCTTTTCTTTTCTTTTCTTTTCTTTTCTTTTCTTTTCTTTTCTTTTCTTTTCTTTTCTTTTCTTTCTTTCTTTCTCTCTCTCTCTCTCTCTCTCTCTCTCTCTCTTTCATCTATGGTGTTCCCTTCAGGGTGACTTTTCGCAGTTGTTCAGACAAAGTAATAATGTATTGTCATTTTAATGCTTTTCCTGAGCTTCAGTAGATCTGACTAAAATCAATTAGATGGAAAATGTTGGCCTCAGTGGTGTCAAGTCTAATATTTTTTTAATTACAAATCAGACTTCTATTTTAATTAGAAAATCTACAGAATTGTAAAAAAAGAGCATAAATATTGAAAAGCATGATACACTAGGAGATGGTGTTGCCTTTTAGGCATTACAAGGCCGTCTATGGCTTAGCACAATATTACTGATACACAAATAAGTATCCTCTTTTCTATAACTGAACTCCAAAATTTGCTGCTTTCCACCAAGAAATACTGAAGCATTGGAACCTATCAATAAATGAAAATTCTGTAGTAATTTAAGAGTACTGTCAACTCTGCCTGGGTACAAGGCAGCACAAATACAATACAATACAAGTATTACTGTCATCTAATATTTAAATCATATTTAGAGTCAATGAGTGCTGAAGTGTACTATGGTTTAAAATCTGATCAATCAAAATGCTGACATATATTCCCTGATTCACTGATTCAGCTGAAGTTGTTATCTATACTTATTATAATCTGTAAATCATGTGGGGAGAAGACAGTGTGATGACATTGGACACTTTTTAATCATAGCTGGAACTTTGTTGTATCCTCATTAAGTATGTGTGTGATCTTACACACAAAGAGATGAAAGTATTCACTGCCTTTGTATCAAAGGAAAAAATTAAAAATAGCCAGGAGCAAGACATCACTTCAGCAGATGAAGTACTGAGAAGACCTAAATACATCCACTATTTGCAAACACAAATGGGAAAAGTAAAACTCTGAAAATACAGGTTCATCAGAATAAATACTTTCTGTCAGAGAATGTTTACCAACCAAGTTCCAAGTTACATATGGAACAAGAATAACTATCCAGGTCAAGAGACAAACTCTTTTTATTCATATCAATGAAAGACTGACAGTGACACATCACCAAAGAGATTACCACTGGCATGTTTCATTAGCAATGACACGTTGCCTTTCTAGGGACTTACCCACTATTTTATAATGTTTTGCTTTATAAGCACTCACAGGGAGGGCTAACAGGACCACTCATAGAAGAAAACATTGGATCAGTTACATTTCAAAAATTTCTTCTTCACACTAAATAGGTGATCACAGCTACAAATATACAAATCAGTGAAAATGGAGAAGAACCTAACCTGCACTTTCCACATAGAATCTATATTTTACTAATGTGCAGTTTATAATTTCCCCAATCCTGGAAGTTGATAATGCAATAAATTTTTCTTCTTCTATCTATGGAATCCAGGTTACAGGTGACTTTTGACACAATCTCCCAATCATAATGAAAACTTGACTTTATATCTTCTATGTCATCTCTAAGGATTAAATATAATCATGCAAAAATCTACTATTGTGAAATTAGCGTTTTTGGAGTAGAATACCTACCTCTCGTTTAACAGCACTATATTCCCAGAATTGAATATTTCACAATTGGGAAAACAGAAATAAAACGCTTCAGAGTTTTTCATGTACTTTTCATTAGAAGTCCTTTCCTTACAGCAGTTGGGATAGTTAAAATAAAATTATGTTTGGCAACAAAACACTTAAGGAATACATTTGTGGAAATGTTCATTTCCAAGGATCTTGAAGAGTATTGGTTATGCAACACCACAGTCAACTAATTCTATGGAAAATGAGAGCTAAAAGCACTGTGGGAAGTTCTCAGTAAGCAAGGAACCATATTAAACATTTTGTCATTTTGACCATTCAGAAAGAGAAAAATTGTACTCTATAGAAGTATTTTAATAAATCTGGGGTAACCAATTTCTGCCAAAAAGTCTTCTTAAGGCAACATCTTAAAAGTAGATGAAAATAATGTTTAGGCCAACTTTTCTGCCCCTTCTAAAAGTCTCATCTACTTTACTCTGTCCAATGCCTCCCATCCACCACTCTTTATGTCTGGGGCTAGTGGTGAATTTCATTGGAAGTAATGAAAAGCCAAAAAGATTGGACTCCCACATACTTTCAGAATTTTAAAAATAAGACACCAGCAGTGCTGTGAGGAGATCATTGGATTAATGTCTTCAAAGACCAAAGTGGTGACACTTATTTCTACTTCCTACTTTTGTCAGCCAGCAGTGCTGTCCAAGCAGAGAGATGACCAAAGAAACAAACAAACAAAAAGAAAAAAAACCAACCAAATACCTGATGATGACTTCTGAAAGATAAAATATTAAATTCTGACAACCACATTCTTGGTTGGTTTACACTATTCTATCCTTTATTTAGCAGTTTATCACCATTACATATAAAACTTTGGAAAGACAATTTGCAGACATTTTGCATAATTGCTCATCTGCTTATTCTGTGTCTTAGAAGAGATTGTATAATATTTTTCAACTTCTAAAGACTTTTAGAGAAATTAAAGTTATTAAATTCTCACAAGTACGGATTGGCATGCTTGAAAATATTACATTTTCTTGAAAAAGCAAAGGAAGTGCAAAATCCACCAGACGCTGGTTTGCCACCATTCTCCAGTAAGCAGCCTATGAAGTAATAAATTGTTGATAGCAATGACCAAATCAACATTGATCTCCGTTTCTAACTCCTTCATTCTTTGGAGCTGTACTTCTCTCATAAACTCTGTCCATTTGATTATTTGTGACCTTTTCACTTTCCAAACACATGAACATGACCTAGAAGCTAAGAGAGTTTCAGAAGTTTACACTGCTGGTTTCAAAGTTATGTCCAGTACTGGTAATCAGATTATTTAACATATTTACATTATTTCAAAATCTCATCCTACCTGATGCATTACCAAGAACAGAACAAAATCCTTCCTCTCCAAAACCCTTTTTGTATTAAATAATGGAGGAGGGAGATTTTCAGTTGACTAAGAGGGGTGAGATCTGGTAAACTGGAGAGAAAGGAATACAATTACATAAATTATAAAATAGGAAAATTAAACCTAGTTGGCATTAAATCCACTAAAACAAAATCAAACCCGAAACACATTTCTGTGCTTCACATATTCAACACTGAGGGCTTAATCTGAAATCAAGCAATAGACATCCAGTAATGAATCACAGTAGTCCAAGAAGCAAAATTACTCAAGGAACAAAAATTATTTTTTCTTACTGCTTCCTATTAATATGCAGATACTAAAAATAATAGCTTCACAGAAGATTCTACTCTGGGAGAAGTAAAACCTACTTTTTTTCAGCTAAACACATCGTATCTTTTCCTTTTAGCCTGCTCAAAGCTGTAGCCATTTGCCTTATGATGAATGATATACTGGCCTCTGTGTAAGTCATAATGATGGGAATCAACACACGGAGATCATCACCACAGCTGCTGTTAATTAGCAGATTAATGATAATATGAAAAAAGATGAAGCAATGTGAAGGATTCGTGTTGCTGTGGTATCTTGTATATATGTAGATAGACAATGGCTACCTTTTTATTACCCAGATAAGAAGAATGATTTAAGAAATTGAAAGAATAATCCTGCCACATAACATACTTTGTGTGCATTCAAATGCAATCTAAAATAAAATCTTGTCACTCAGGAGCTGTCTTCATAAATCATTGACAGATGATAGCAAATGTCCTCAGCAGTCAACATCTGAAGTGATTAATTTCTTCAACCTTGACTTATAAGGCTATTTGCTTTAATTATGCTGAATACATGACATTGTCAAGCCTGAAACATTGGCATGTATATCATATATGTAGGTCCCAGTTCTCCCCCTTTTTGCACCAATTTGGAGTCAATAAAAATTCTGTGAGAAGAAATGGAAACCAGGCATAACCTCTCAGGGATTATGAAGTTGGCACAACAATTAACTTTTTGACAACTCTTTCCAGAACTTCCTAATGCAGTTAGAAGACACTAGGAATTCAACTGCTATTATTTAACTTTCTTTTTTTCCACCAATTTCTTAGAAAAAAACCTAAACCATTTTCTTTCCCAGCTAGTCTGTGTTGAATTTTCAAAGACTTTCTGAAATTCAAATGTATCTTTGTCTGGAAAGAGTTCTCAACATTTTTCAGACCCCTTCACCCTCACACACAAATACACATATATATGCACTAGTGGCCCAACTTAACTCATGGCCAGAGTCTTAACAGCTGACAGGAGGTTGGATTTCAATGACAGACTCCCTACAGCAGTCTCCATGACATTATTCTGAATTAGGTCACCACAGTCAGGATCCACCTGCTTCACCCATCTCCCACACTGGTTTCTAGTACAACGAGTAACTGAATCTCCCTGTTTCTCAGTTCTCATATTTAAATTAGACATACACTTTTTGTTTGGTTTATTCAAATTTAGACTGCAAAATATTAAGGCAGCAAATACAACACATCAAGCATAACTAGACCTTTATGTCAGCTACGGACTTCAGATGCCTCTGCAGAAAAATAAAAGAAGAATGTAATTAACATCAATGGGAAAGGATTTGCTCACTACAATATATAGCAAATTCTGAAAGTTTAGTAATCTTAATATTTTCACTAGAAGACAATGCTATGTCTTCTGTGCTGGATGTTAAACTTCAAATAAGATGAGAAACAACAGGACAAAAAGGTAGGAGGGAGAGGACTAGATTTAAGGTGTAACCTGCTGACTGTTAGCATTTTCAACCATTCCTTCCATTATTTCCAAACTCATTAGCGATTGTCCTGACTTATGCAGCTGTAATTAATATTTGTTTCCAGCAGTCTTTTCCCCCTGATTCACTGTAGGCCCCTTTCCCCAATATTCTGTAAGCAAATTAAGCAGTTTGTCTGAGCTGATGTGGAGCCTGCAGGTTGTTTTCAATATGGAACTTCCCTTTATAGCTCATTCACTGTTGGGAGGCTGGGGCTAGTTGGGGTAATAAGGAAGTATGAGGACTTTAATTGCTGAATAATTTTTACTAGCATAGCTTGCAAAACATAACTCTCTGAAGGATTTTGGAGAAATATTAAAAATCTGTGGGCATAAGTAACCAATATGAAGTGTGTTAGGCCTGACAAAATTATTTTGATAATAAAATAATTAAAGGGCACTTTTGGGTATGGATGAAAACAGTACTTTACAACACAAATAAATTGCCACTTTCTTGAATTGCTGAATTAAATAATCCAGAATGACAAAAAAACACCTTTTACTTGATTGAATACATTGTCATTTTGTATAACTTAGAATTATTGAAGTAATAAACTTGAAATGGCGAATTAGGTAATCTTTATTGCACTGTTACTGCTTTGTTCACAAGAGGATTTTTACACATACATTTTAAAAATACAACATAGTTAATAACTGCTAGATTTTTGTTACCCTTGTTAATTTTGGTAATTAAAGTTTGTGTCCTGAAATGTAAAATAATACCTTTGCAATGCAGAAAGGACTTCCACATAAACTGTGATGAATCACATATCAGGGAGCTGTTTTCCAGGAGAAAATTTGGGATTACAGAAGAAGAAGCACTCATGCTGCACTATATATTTCACAGAAAATAAAAGAAGAACTAAACTTTCCTGTGGTTGTAACAACATACAATCTGCTCAGATGCCAAATTCAGATGTAGAGATTTGCAATTAAACATTATTGCCAATAAAGTGCAAATAACCAATTCTGTCTATCATAAATTAGAATGAGATCAAGGTCCAGACCCTTTCCTATGATTCTAAAAAGCTGCTCAGGTGAATAAAGTGCTGCATTCTGGTGAATCCACCCTGATTTAAAGGAAATCACACAATATTGTCAGACTTAAAAAGTCTGGTAATTAAAGCCTGCTTTGGTCTCTTAATGCTCTTTCTGTTGATATAACTATCAGTTTTGTTCTTAAGTTCCTTTAACACAGGCCTAATTATTCAGGAACTCACAATCCCCACTCTCTGAGACTCGTTACAGGCCAAAATTATCCTATATTTTAGTTGAATCTATTTTAATATTATAGATCTTTGGAAAGAAAGAATAAATAGCAGCAGTGGCTTAAGAATACCTTTAGGACACTTTGTGTTCTGCTCTACCTTGTGTTTCTGTTTGGCAAGTGATGTCACTTGTAGAAAGAGAGAAGCAATTTCCTAACAATATAGGGCAGCAATAATAGAAAGATGTCTCAATTAATGTCATTTTGTCAGTTTTTATCAAGTAGCTCAGAACTGACCTGCAGAAGTGATAGTCAAACTGATTTCCTACAGCTTCTTGTGCTTGCATACCTTTTTCTGGCAACAGGACAGTGAGCTTTTTGTCCACGGAACAAATAATCTAATTAGATAGGGAAGAATTGTCACACAGATCAAATTCTTTCCAACTATTACTTCTTTGGTGAGAGCCCAAGCTTTTCTTTTGCATTTTTACAGCATCATATCTGATTGCTGAAAACCCAATTCTAATAGAAAATAAATGATGAAGTCCTTTCTGTTTCAGTTCTGGTGTCTGTAGCTTTGATCAGAACTGGTACATCAGTTTTCATCTGTTTTGTCAACCAAAAGAAAAACAAGTGGGTTTCAGCCGCAGGCTGCAGCAAGTATTTTGTACAAAGGTTATAGAATAGATCTCAGTTGGGCATGGTACTGCAAAGGCTTTAAGATTAAATTTGGTATTGAATATGATGCAGCTGTTAAGAAATTAACTTTGGGCATAATACAATCACAATGCCTTAAACAGTATAGTAATTACAGTGATGGATTGCAGAGCTCTTCTTAGCAGACAGAAATTGATCATTTATCAAACCCTACAAAAAAAGAAATAATCAGATTCCTGATATTAAACTTTAGCACAGGACTCTATAACCTCATGTTTTTCCTAGTTGTAATACATTGACATAGATTAAATGGGGTTTAAAAATATCACCGTTTGATAGACAATGATCAGATAAAGAGCTTCACAAGAATCCTGTTTTAAGCTTGAGAAGTTGTTTTATTTAAAAGTTCAGCGTGACTTTCATCACCTGTTTCATCCTTTTGCTTTCAATAGCTCAAGGCATGGTCATTGCCTCCCTGAACAGGTTCCTTTCAGTAGCAAGCGTTCGATGAGCCTTATCGTCTTATCTATCAGATCCCTGACATGAAGTCCAACTGATGACTAATTATCAGTGGCACTCCTCAGGCATTGATTCAGAGACTAGTAAGGTTTAGTACCTCTATTAATGTCCTGAATGATGGAATGGCATGCCCTCCCAGCAAGGTCACGGATGACAGCAAACTGGGGTGAGTGTGGTCCATAGAGTGGAGGGCAGGGCGATTATTGAGATGGACCTTGGCAGGCTGGGAAAATGAGCTGCCAGAAACCTCAGGTGGGTCAGCAAAGGTAAATGTGAAGTCCAACATTCCTGATGAAAAAGCCAAATATGTAAGAAACACATCACTTTATCAAAGACAGCCACCTGCATCTTGGGCTCTATTGGCCAGAGCATAACTATTAAAGGAAGCCACTCCTCATCTATCCTTAGTGCTTGTGAGATTGCATCTGGTGTCCTGGAATGAGCCCAGGGACAAGCAGCAAAGGTGACTAGTGAGCTGGAGCACAAGATGTGCAAGGACATATTAAAAGAGATCAGTTTGTTCAGTCCACAGAAAATAAGGCCAAGAAAAGCAGCTAACTTGCTGTTCCCAATTATGTTATTTGATTACTTCTAGTTTTCAGTTCCTCTAGAAATTCCTGAGGAAATGCTATCAAAAAAAAAGGGAAAAAAATAAAATAAAAAGGCCAAGAAAGTTGTAGGAGCTGTTTTGCTTTAAAGCCTTTGATCTAAAAGCATTTGGGAAATTCAATTGGCCCATTAGTGATTAGATTTTAAGGGGAAATTCAATTTCTATAGTAGAAAACAGGTAAACTTAATTTTTTCACTATTTTTTTTTCCTTCTCTCTTACCTATGGACAAATTCAGCCTGACGCCTAAATAGCATTGTTCTTACCTGCTTGTCCTTTTCCAGCTTTGTCACAATGATCCCTGAGGTGACCAAGATAGTTCCCCTGTAATGCTTGCCCATGATTCTTTGCCTTTGCTTGCAAACTTTATGGACATAAATTGGTTTTATATGCAAAAGTTCTAAACCTCAATCTTCATGAAACTTTATTATTCATGAGACTGGAACAAGTAATATATGTCAGCCACCCAATTAGTCTCCTTTAATGCATTGTTCAATTGCAATGATGTTGCAACAGCTCATTGCAGAGTTAATGGGGCTGAGTGCAGCAAGCAGGCACACACAACTTGGAAAGGGTTCTCTCCTCCAAAAGTTAATTTCTCCATGTGGAGCCTATTTCCTCTGTATTACAACTTGTTCCTCTGAATCCAGCTGGAAAATTCCTCACTAATTCTTCTGTCATTTATTAAAATTTGTAAGTGTAAATATTATCTGCAAGCTCTAGTTGCAGTAGTAAATCTGAAGTAACTGAATACTCACAACATATTTTGCCACACCAAAGGGTTAAATGTTTGGATAGATCCAAAACATCAGTACCATGATAAAGTTAGTTCTTAAGAAGTTTTAAACTCCAGTAGTGAATTTTTTATACCTGGTAGACTAGTTCCATAAGACAAGAAATCTCACTTTTTTGACATGTTTCTTCTTTTTTTCTACTCTGACACCCTTAATCGCTCAAATTGGTACAATTAATTGATGAAATATCAGAACAAAAGGGATCTCCACAACAAAAGCATAGTAAATGAAGAGTCATAGGGTCTCAGCAGCATTATAGTTAACAAAAGGTACTCCAAAACTACTGGATAGAAGAAATTAGGAGTGATGATCATTTAGTAGAGCAACAACCTTTTTTTCTTTTTGATGAATAATTAACAGAGAAAACAGAGAAACAGAGAGGCATAGAAGAAAAACTGAAGCAACTTTTAATCTTGTAAAAATACTTCTGTAGACAAATACTGAATTCAAGTCACATCATGTTTGTTCTAAGATAGAAGGGCCATGGAATTTCCTCAGGAAAATGCAGACTTCTCATTAAAACAGCAATGATATTTTCCAAACTGACACCTGGGCTGTGTGATTTAGTTCACTGGTGCTTGTAGAACTATTTAAGGTACTGGGATACTATAAAAATATTGTCTCCCAATCTTATAATTTGTATTTTCATAGGCTATTGTTATTCACAGTTTCATATAATTTTTTTAATCCTGTTACTTTTTTAAAATTTGTTTGTTCAGGTTTTTTATCTGTAATTGACTTTTACTTTCAATTAAAATGTTTCTTCTGTACTTCATGAGAAAGAAAAACTGATCCTAAGTCTTCATCAGTGTGACTATATTTAAAATAAATTTATGCATTGATTAAAGTGACCTTATTTTTCCTTTAAGTTTTGAAGTGTTTTTGTCTTCTAATGCAATTGAGCTGCACTTCCAGAGCTGCAGAGGGCAAAATGGTTCCAGTTAGAACCAGATTCTCTCTTTTTTTCTCATACACTGATTGACTGCTTAGAACCACCATTCATCCCTGACCCAGGTGGAGGTAGATATCAAAATGTTCTAGAGGCTACATTGTCTTAGGTTAATAGTGATCTTTAACAGATAATTTTCCTGTCCATCTTTCCATCTGCTGACTGGGAAATGGGAAAATTGGGTTACTTGACCATAGAAAAGTCAGTGAACATTTTAACATCCAACTGCAGAGATCAGAACCAGACCAAGAGCACAGAATTTGTAAGTAAAAAGAAACTCCAATTTGTTCAGATAGTTGCTTTCTTCCGGGTATGCCAGCAATCAATAGGCCTTTTATTTTTGTAGTCTAGGAGCCGTCTCACTTTGCTTTAACAGTTTAAGCAATTGATCCAAGTAATTTGCCCCAAGTTCCTCTGCAGTCTGGTGAAAGACAGATGCAAAATCTGATTCATCCCATTTTAAGATTTTCGTTAAAGACAAGTGGGATGAATTCCCTTTTAGAAATTGTTTTGTTTCACTATGGACAAGGAAAACCCACACAATTAGCTTATAAGAGATGCTTAACTCTTATAAGGCTGAAGTTGGAGATGAGAATGTTCTCCCTTCATACATAGATGTTGTCTGACTTCCATCACACTTTGCCTGTAACATGCTCCTTTACAGTTTCAGATTCTAACCCTGATTCTTTGAAGTGGTTTATTTATATCAAGTCCTTGCAAAACTGGCAATTTTCCATAGATTTTTCAACTGCTGATGTAGTGCAATAAAATAAGATTGAGGAAAAACTCATCGAATTTCCACTTCAGTTCACAGATTACTCTGTTCTTGTGGGTAGACACAACTTGATGCTTCCACAGGAAACAACATGTTTTTAATACAGAACACAGATAAAAAAATTAGCATGAAAAACCATACAATTCTTCATAGCATGTGTCTGAAATAATTGCCACAAACCTTTGTTCTGCTATCCACTTCTTTTTGTATTTCCGACTAACTTAGGGCCCCACTGACTTACATTGAATTTTATCTGGCACTGGGACATTAAAGAAAACAATGCTATTCATGTGGTCTTACACAGTAATGTTAACAATTTCCCTATTGACCAAGACAGGTAGATTGGACTTCTTTAATACAAAATTACATTTTTCTGCGTGGTGGGCTGACCCTAACCAGCAGCCGAACACCCACCCATCCTCTTGCTCAGTCTCCTGTGGGATAGGAAGGAATAGAAGGAAAATAAGACTCATGGATCTAAATAATGACAATTCAATAAGCAACGAAAAAAGATTAATTCATGCACTGCTTCCAATCTGCAGGCAGGTATCAGACCATTCCCTGAAAAGCAGGACCTCAACAGGTGTAACAGGCGCTTCGGAAGATAAACACCATAACCACATGCATCCTCCCCTTTCCTCCTCTTTTCCCTCATCTTCTATTTCTCAGTGCAACATCTTAGGGTATGGGGTTCCCCTTTGGTCAGCTGGGGTGAGCTGCCCCAGCTGTGTCCCCTCCTGACCTCTTGCCCACTCTAGCCTAGTCTCTTTGGAGAGGAAGAGAATAAGCCTTGATGCTGTGCCAGCACTGATCAGCAATAACCAAAACACTGCTATGTTATCAAGTCTGTTTTAGACTCGAATGTAAATCACAGCACCATATGGACTGCTATGAAAAAAGTTAACTCCATCCCAGCCAGGCTCAGCACATTGTGAAATGAAGTAGAAGGGTTGAAATTATTGTACAAAATTTGTTTCTAAAAAAAAGGCATTCTGATTGTTTCATAAATTAGTTGGAACAGAGAGTTGTTTCACTTCCTTTTCTCTGTCTATAATGGGACAATTTTTCTGTGATTAGACCAACTTATACCTTATCTGACTTTGATATAAAGCCTATTTATAATTTGTTGCTTATTTCTTCCAGTGCTAGCACTTTACTGGCATGTACTATCTTATGTTATTTATAACAGGGAGCTCAAGAATCAAAATGCATCCTTTTTAAGCTTTGCTACAGAATATTTCCTTTCGAGTACTCATGTCTTCTTTTGCTGGACATTTCTATTGATTATAGACACTCAAAGATGGATATTTTGCTTGTACTCTCAAGTATTTAAGTGCTTCCTTCTTTAGAAGTGCCAAATCACCAAGTGTAGGGACTGAAACGTTGATCTGTTTGTATCATGAAAAGACTATTTTTTTTTTCTTTGTGTATATTTGGTTCAGGAGGAAACAAGTGACCTTCTAATACATTAATTGTACGAATTTAAGTATACCTGTCAATCAAAAGTGAGAGAGAGGTATGAAAGTTACACCAAAACATTTTGACAAATGCTTGTTCTGGCTGAAAATACATGTATATATTTAAATTATTTTGGAAGAAAAGTGCAGAAGGAAAATGAAGAAGAAAAGTGATGTGATACAAAGCTTTATTCAGTGTAAAGGGATTGAGTGAGTTTATTTAATTAATTTAAATTCAAACACCATAAATGAAAACTCTGTTTGGACAACAGGATTGTCTTTAAATGTTATTCGTGTAGGAAATTTGCATTTGCATCTACATTGCCAGGATTCAGAGAAAAAGGATGAGATAAAAGAAAATTCAAATTTGTCAAAATCCTTACAATAGAACTCTAGGGCTCAGTGATGGTGAAGTAGGTCTATCAAACGCTGAAGACAGAGAACATATATGCACACTATTATAAAAATGCTCTGTGAGATAGTAAAGAAATTCATCTTATGATTTATTATAGTCCTAGTCTGTATCCCAAAAATAACTGGTAGTGTAAATAGATTTCTTAGCTGTCTTGCTTTAAAATGTATCTCCTTTGGAGTTTCCCCCTGATTAAAGGCACATGACTCATTTAAGCCTTCTACCCTGCACCCTTCTTTCTTTGCATGCCAAATCTGTGGAATTCCCATTTGTCTGAGACTTCTGGGATAGACCTAAGAAGTCCATCCACTACTACTTTTGGTAGACTAGTTAGAAGCAAGTTGTATCTCTCAGTGAATTTCTTTAAGGAAACTGCTATTCTTTTTCTTTGTGCACTGTCTGCAAACATACCACAAACACACACCCATCCCCAAAATTTCTCTGGTAAATAATTTTTCATTTCCACAAGAGCTTAATGGAGTTTCATTTCAAATGGTGTTTCAGAGTAAAATTCAAAATAAAAGTAGAGTTTATATGCCAAATAGAGAGAATATCAAGAGGCTCACCTAAGTTTGATAAGAATTGGTCCATCATAATTTTTTTTTACAGTGGTGATCATATTGAGCATTAAAATAAAAAAAAAGCTGAGGAAATTATCATCATTCTGCGTTTGAATGAACAATCCATTTGGCTACTGCTTCTACTGACAAGAATTTTTATCTGAAAAAAGAAGTCCCACAATGTCTTTGGCTGATTACCAGGCTATTCTGTGTGGTAGAAAGCTTAAGATACTAAACATTTTGCTTTGATGATGAAAATGAAGAGGAAGGACCTAGATAAATGTTCCTGCTGTCCCTGATATTCAAAGAAATGATGGTTAATCATTTGTAGCTTATATAATATGAGAATAGCCTTGCTAGGAAACTTTAAATCAATTGCAAAGTAAAATCTATTTAAATGTGACCTCTGTGGGCTCTAGAACAGAGCCTGTACTGTAGAGTCTGAGTACATAAACAGATTTTATTTACAACACAGCTCGATATCTAACTATTTCTTTCCCATATATTCTACCTTAAGGTGGTAATTACATAAACCTTTCATTCAAGTTGCAGAAACAATAGCACTTGAGTTCTGCAAGGGCAATAAAATAGACAATTTTAAATTCTATTTCAGGGTCTATGCTTGAAGTAAGCTTCCACTATTTGAAGGGACACACTACTGAAGCTCAAGTGTTTGAATATACTTTTGCAAAGACTAGAACAGGTTCACAAAAGCAGTCTTTTTAAAACTGACTTTTGAATTGGAACAAATATTCACTGAGTTTTACTGGTTGCTCAGCTTGACCTGTTTCCTGCCCTGTCTAATACAGTGTAAGGTGTTTGCATTCCAGACTTTGATTTAAGAAATGCATTTTGTTCTTACTGTGTGGTGGCAGGTATATAATAGGTAGGCACAGCTGGAAGAATTGTAGATCGAAAATCTACACATCTTCTGAGATATTCTTTTTAGACAAGAGGTGAGGATGTAAGAGGCAAAGCATTGAGAAAGCAGCTTACACTCAGTTAACCACAGCACTATTTAGCTATATTCTTAGAAGGATGACTCATTCTGCCAATACTGTGGTATAAAAAAAATTACCTATACTTCATAAAATAGCTTCAGTTTAAGTGGACAATTCAGTTTTACATTTTTATTTTTAATGCTGAACCGGCTGTAAGATATAGCTCCATAAAAAGCCATATATAATACAGCAGCAATTTTCTAAAAAATAATGTGAGGAATTTATGAAAAAGGATATCAAACTTCAAGCACATCCAATAAGCAATATTGTGAGGCATCTCATGTGGATTTTCTATGTGATCTGGAAGTTGAAGAAGACTGGTATAATTTAATAATCTAACTCAAAGAGTTACAAAGAGACAAAAGCATCAGATTAAGAAAACTGATTTTGCAGAATGAGATGTTCTGTAGTGGTAGAATTTTCTGAAGGCTGTGTTAATTATACATGAAAAATCAACAAAGAGAAAATGGAAATATTATGGAGTTGAACAAAGGATACTTTCATTAGATAATCAGTATTAAAAAAAGCACAAGCTAACTCGAATAATTCAGAATCAAATAAACAGCTCCAAAAAATGAATCAAATGCAAGACTTGACCTTAATACAAATTTTCTTTTATCCACATTGGAAACATCAAATAGTTGTTTAAAAATAAGATGGCCAGTGATGCTGCTCATTATACATGATAATTCTGTGTGCTTGGGCACTTACATTTTTTTCATAATATGTCTAAAGAAAATACTGTTCAGTACTCTCGGACTTTTATTTCTTCCTCTTAGAAGCTCATCCATAGCACTCTGAAATTTTATTAGTGGTTACTTAGACCAGAGAGACCTGTTGAGACATACAATTGCTTTGGGTTTGGGTGGTGGTGTGACATCAGGTACCCATCAAGTCACTCTATCACTCTCTTCCTTAGCAGGATGGGGGGAGAAAATAAAATGTAAAAACTTGTGGATCAAGATAAAGGCAGTTTAAAAATGCAAAACCAAAGCTCGTGTGTGGAAACAAATGAACACAAGAGATTTGTTGTCTACTTCACTTCAGCAGGCAATGTCTGGCTACTTTCCAGGAAGTAGTGCTTCCATACATGTGGCAATTCCTTCGAAGACAAACATTGCAAATAACAAATGCCCCTGCATCAGTACAGGGGATGGGGAATGGGGCTGTGGTCAGTTCAGCACACAATGCCATTCCTTCCTCTTCAGAGGGAGAACTCCTCATACTCTTCTCCTGCTCCACTGTGGGATCTCTCCCAAAAGAGACAGTCCTTCACCAACACCTGCAATGGGAGTCCTTCCCACAGGCTGAAGTTCTTCACTAAATTCTCCAGTCTGGGTCTCTTCCCCGGCTTCATCAAACCTGCTGAAACTGTGGGCTCCCCTTTCCAAGGGTCCACAGGTCTTGCCAGGAGCCTGATTAAGTGTGGGCTTCCCACAGGGTCACATCGTCCTTTGGACATCCAGCTGCTCCAGCATGGGGCTTCCCTGGGCTGTGGGAGGATCTCTGCTCCACCATAGACCTCCACAGTTGGGTCACCATGGTTTGCTCCACAGGCTGCAGGGGAATCTCAGCTCTGGTGCCTGGAGCACCTTCTGCCCCTCCTACTTGACTGACCTTGATGTCTGCAGGGTTGTTTCTCTCACATATTTTCACTTCTCTCTCCATCTGCACAATGCCCAGGGTTTTTCACCCTTCTTAACTTTGTTATCCCAGTGATGCTACCACCATTGTCAAGGACTTGGCCTTGGCCAGTAGTGGATCCATCTTGGAGCTGGCTGGCATTGGCTCCATCAGACAAGGGGTAAGCTACCAGCAACTTCCCACAGAAGCCAGACCTGTAGCCCCCCAGTACCAAAACCTTGCCACATAAATATGTGTAGCTCTCTGGGTAGTTTGATTTAACTTTTCTCATAGAGGAATGCAACATTACAGGGACTTTTTAATTATTTTTTCAGATTAATTTTAGGCTTTTTCAAATTCTTAGTTACTTGCTAAAAAGAGTAACCGCAATCAGCAGGGGACATCTATAGATTAATCTCTGCAAAAGCCCATGTATCCAGAGAGTTAGAGCTTCATGTTGCTACATTCTTAAGGATTTAATTCTTCTCTAGGGCTATTGACTACCCACAGGAGCCCTCCAGGAATGCCCACAACATGGTGAGCAGCTGGGCCAGCACAGGCAGCATGCAGAGGCAGGGGAGCAATGACAGCATGGAAGCCAAGCTCCTTAGCCGTGCTTGGCATTCCTGGTGTTATGTAGTTCTGAAGCAGGACAGAAAAGCCACTCTGTCTAGAATGAGCAGCCTGAAAGCAGATTTTAACCTCTATTTTGGCAGAGACAGAAGTGACACACTGGCAGATTTCTCATTACACTCATCCTGTGATGTTCCACACTTGGTGTTCAGAGTAGTACTGGCATGCTTAAGTGAGGGAAGCAAATCACAGGGGACAAGGCTAGCTGTAAAATGGAAGAGCACACAGCAGAGCAGAAACCAGAATTTCAAACTTGCTTGCCTTCCATTTCCCTTTGGTTTTGTTTTAATTCTGTAACTTTACTGCTCTTATCTCTACCTGTGTCTTTTATTCTTGTTTGAGTGCAAGGGCTGCAACTTCACTTTGCTTTGCTGCAGAAATAATGACAATTGGCTCCTGTCAGAAATAGGTTCAGAAGTTCAAGTCTTCTGAGCTCTTGCTAACTTCAGACACTGCACAGAATACTAAGATGGAACAATATGTCTCCTGTGTTATGCTTCTTCAGGCTTCAAACTCAAAGTGACTCACTAAATAATTTTGCTACACAGAAAACAAGCCCCAGACAAGACATATCTCTGTGTAAAGGCTGTTTCCGGATGCATATATTTTTCTACCTTCAGGTAAGAAAATCTGGAAAGTAATGGAACAGAAATCAGGCTGAGCTGAGCTCTGATGACCAACTATTTGCATTTATCTCATTTATCCCCTACCTTTGGTGGTACCCTGACTTTTGAGGAAACAAAGGTCAATCCTTCAATAGAAGATCTAGACTGTAATTATTTCCAAGTCCTTGACTCTGCAAGTGTCTAAGGTATTTTAACAGAATACATCCACTTTAGCCTTCACCCAACACAAGCTCAGACACCCCTTTAAACACACTAGTATCTCTAGGCACTTATCCTCACTGAAGTTAATGATAAAGCTTTTACTCACTGTGCAGGAGAGACAATTAGAATATCTTGATAAAAAGCAAGTTTTTAGGCACATTGATAAAGCTTTGATAAAGGGCAGAATCCAACAAGATGGTAAGGTTCCCTCATGCCAAAATGTGGCCTATGGTCTGTCATTTTCCTTTCTGCCAGTTTTGAATCTGCCTAACTCTCCTATAATCCAGCAAAGCTCCCAAACAAACTGAGGGGAAAGCATAAAAAGATAATAGTTTCCTGCCAGCCTGGTGAGCTGGACCAGCTAATCACAAGTACAACACTACAGTGTTGTCTTGTAGGACAAACCCGTGGGGCTGGCTGTGAGTGAAAATAAAACAGTCTTTGGGAGACTCAGGGAACACCAACCACATCAAGCTCCAAAAATGGAGCTCCAAAATGGACCTCAGTGCTTTTTTGGGTAGATATACAAACACATCCCACATTCCTGCAGCAGTTTTCTTTTTTGTTTACATCTTGAACAACATTCAGTCGTATCCAGTTTATTCCACGCTGAAAAGCTGTAATGTAATTGCTAATGTGTTTTATTTAAGTGAGGATTTCCAGTCTTCCTGGATAACTCTGTCATTCAATCTGTAAAGCCGTGATTTTCCTGAATCTGCAGAAAAGTATTAACAGAGATTTGGAAAAGTTTTGAATAATACTTTTCCTGTATGTATAATGTCTCCCTTAGAAAAAAAAAAAAAAAAAAGGAAAAGACACTACATAAAAGATTGTCAGAAACCAGGACTTGTTCTTATATGTACGTACAACAAATGGAGCACTCAGTTTATTGCACACCTGCCTCATACCTGTGCAGACACAACTGAAAGATAAGATTTGCATTTGTAATCTTGATAACCTTCCCTGTATGAACAGACACTCTGCTTCTTTACCAAAAAAACACACACAAAAAAAAGCCAACATAAGAAACCCCAAAAGCAACCAATCAAACAAAAAAAACCCCAACCTGCACTGTTTTACAAAGAACTTCGTGACTTTCTTGTTCCCTGTGCTTTGGTTGGTGAATGCACACTGACTTGTGATAACTGAGATTTTATTGTGCAAGAACACAGTGCAGCTACTACTACACAGGAGTATACAAATGAATCAGATATCATGCACACCACTCTGGATGTAGCCTCTTTCTGGAAATTTCAGAGCTGATCATATCTTTTGTTCCAGAAGGAAGGACAAAAGGTTAACTCCTACAATGTCCTTTCCTAGTCAACCATATTAAAAGAGAATTAGTGCAAATTAGAGAAATGGACATGATTTCATACAAGAAATATGAAAATCAGGTTTCTTTCCTCTTTATAATTTGTTATGTAAAGTGTTCTAAGTAATGCCACTTTCTTAGAAAATCCCACTGCTTTTTAATATATGATAATGAAGACATTGAAGGGGGTTACTCTATTTGCTGAAAAATGGTGAGGTCTCTAGTTCTGCTGTTATATTCAGATATTCATGAAAAAATCTAGTTTATAATAAACTAGAATTATTTTTAGGTGAGTTAGGAGGCACTACGGTGCTGAAATTTAGGAAAATAGCCCCAATAGCATCTTTAGAATTATAGGCTTTCATGCGTGTATGTGCACATACTTTGCTTATGTATCTATATATATATATATATATATATATATAACAATATTGACAAACTCTGCAGTAGCTCTGACTTTTGTCACATTCTGCCTGATTTATCAGCATCAGCCACCATGTCTGTCTTATAACCACTAATCTGGCGAAAGTTTAAGTTAATTCTTGAAGACACAGAGCAACTGTTCATAAATTGAAAATGTCAGAGAGAATGCTGACTTATACCAAATGCATATTCTACTCATTAAATTTGGCTTTTTACCTCAGAAATGCAAAGCAGACCAATACTGGATAGGCATGACTTATACAGGCACATCTTTACCTCCATATTCATGCATCACATTTTGTATTATTTAACAGTAGTCTGGTCCTGCTGTTTTATTGCCCAATTGGCTAGGATGACATATGACCATAAGAATAGATAGATGCTTACATTTGCATTTGTTTTCACATTATAGAGCTCAGAAGCAAACTGGTAACCAGATACATATTATCTAGAATTACCAGGCACACATTGCTGCCATGGTAATGTTTTAAAAAATTAAGTGCTCTCAGTAGGTGTTTAGTGCCTCCATATTTCAATTAGTACACGCTTACTACATGCCTACAATTCTTAAAGATTGTATATAGGAATATATTATTTGGATGTGCATTAGGCATATTTGAATGTCTACACATTCTCACAGCAAAACTTTCTTATCCAATATTTTGTGACTATATTACAAAGGAAGAAAGAAATCTTGGAGGATAGGAGTTAGAAGGCGAGTATTGAGGAATGAGGGATGTACAAAACTGATGGATCCCTTTCTTGATCGCAAGGATACTGTACTCAGGACTGCTCCTGAGATATAAATAAGATTTTTCTATCTCTTGCTGTGTGCTGACATACTTAAAAGGCAAAGTTACAGAAAGGATTCCCTATAGCACACAGTAAAGTTTGGGTTCCCAGACTTCTAGCATCCCTGAAATCATCTTCAGTAATCTAAATGTCACAGCAGACTTCTGAAAAAGACTACTACACAGTAGGACTTAATTCCCCAGTTCCAAACATGCCAAATGTGGTGATATCAGCCAGCATTGCCACATAAAGAAACTTCATAGCAACAGATGGATTGTCTGACCAAATATTGCTTTGATTTTCACAGCACAAAAAAAAGAGCTACAGAACTTAGATCTGTTTTCTTTCATGATTTCATATATATTGTGTTCCCAAACTGAGAGCAAAAATTTTTAAATGGCCTTTTCATATCAATATATGTATGTATATATATTTGTATATATACATGTATATATAAATATATACTATATAATTCTTATATAAATAAGAATTAGATCAACTGGGCATGTATGAGCATATATGTACACCTGACTAAATATAAAACATTTTTTAAGGTGATGGAGTTTCTTCCAGTTCCATCAGAGTCAACATGAGCTATGAATGTTAAGTATTTCTGAAGATTGAAACATAGTTATTTAGGTGACTAAACACTGCAAAGAGCTGTCATATTTGAATACACAGGCAACAGTGTTTAGGGATAAATCAGCTTTTTGCTATCAAGTATATCAGCTTACTGGAAGAGAGGAAGACAATACAGTAGCCATGAAAACTGAAACCTGGCTGTCGGAAAATAAGCTAACTCATCATATCTTTATTTAGCATAAGAGAAATAACACAAAATCTTTGGCCTTTCCTAATAGGCAGTTAAAGAATAAGAGAGAACAGAAAATATATATTCTATCATACAAGATCATTGCAATGGCCACTTTTTCTCTCTATAAAACCCACAAAACCAACCACAAACCCTTCATTATTCATTATTTTGTCTGTAGATCCACTTGTCTCATCCTTTTGTATTTTGTGCAAACACAGGTTTGTACAGCAAGTTCAATCTCTTTCATTTATTATCCCCATTTTTGGGAAGATACCTCTGGACCATAAGTTCTCTAATTAGAAACATATGGCTAGGCTAAACACTTCTGGCAGGGTCATGAAGAGCCTGTCCATTCAGCCATGACCAGGCAATCAGGCTTTTTGATCAAGGGGCTTTGCAGGATTGTGACAGATCTAGAGCTACTCCACTGCAGCAGACTTATTTCAGCAGTAATTGTGACAGATCTAGAGCTACTCCTCTGGAGCAGATTTATTTCACCGGTACAGCCCTCTGTGTGGCAGCACCCTTTGTCAGGTCTCAGTGTGTTCAAAGTGCTGAGAGCCCCTTCTATCTTGGCTGACTTGTTGGTTCTGAAGGAAGAGATAGAGCCAGTTGGCCACCCTTAGGCTAATTGTCACCAATTGGTGAAAATCTGCTGTTAAATTTTGGAGTTAATTTTCTGCTCATCCAGGAGCTACTGAACTTATAAGATATTCCAGGAGAACTCTCCATTATAATAAAAAAAAAAAATTTTTCTCTCAGAAGCAAAAGTTCCTAAAGCAGTACTACTTAAACACTCTTTGTACCACTGTCAGTTTAATGAAAACGTTTTTCTCAAAGTTATTTGTTGTTTAAATGCTCTTTCAAAAACCACTAGGAGTACAATAAGTATAACAAAATACACTGTGATTTGATTGGAATTAATGCATAACCCAAAATTCAATGGAAATTTGTAAACTTCTTGAGTAATAGTAAAATAATTAGTACCTCAATGACAGAAATCACTATGGAAACAAAACATTGGATCCCCACATATATTTGTTGCTTAAAATGTTTAGAGTCATGATAAACTCCTTACAAGTAAGGGGCACTGTAATTTAAGGTAGTTTTGCTCTTTAACAAGCTGTGTCCTCTTTACTGCTCTGTGATTTCAAATTTTTCGATGTTTATATACTTTTGTTGGACAGTTCCTGTAAGCCTTTCAGAACTGTAAATCCATTTGTGTTTAGCAACTGAGACCTATGAAGTGCAAGAGGAGGATTCGTGAATATGAAAACAGAGCATCCTCTAACATGCAAGGGTGTAGCTATCCCTGTTAATTACAGATTTCCTTCAGTCTTGAAAATTAGACAAGAAAAATATGCTGTATTTTTTCTTTTGTTTGTTTTCCCCTCTGTCCTTTTTTTGTTGCTTTCATTTTACATGGGCTACACTTTTGCTAAAAGCTGCCTTTAACCTTGCTTTTATTGATACTTTGGAGGAATAAACACTAACTCAATGTTCAGAAGAATGAGAAAAGATGAATTCTTTGTCCACAGGTGAAAAAACAAAAAAACCCAAACAAAAAACCCTCATGTAACTTCAGTTGTTTCTTCTCTCTAAGCACCTACAGGTGGAGGGACTTCTCTCACCCAACCCTCCTGGCCTACCTGGGGAAAGGAATATTTGTGCATAAAAGTCAGTTGCCTTTTCCACTAAGACTATAGAAAGTGGTGGTCTATCATCAGATCTGTCATTTATTGCTATATTCCTGAGTGTCAGTAGAGGCTTTCTGCATTCCTCAAACCAGACTTGAGTTAAGGTCCTGCGCCCTTGTGTCTGGAAAAAGAGAAAGCTGGGGAGAAATCAAACAATAGGGTGAATTCTGTACATTCTCACCTTTTAGCCAACCAACCTTGGTCTACCTCTGCTCATAAGAACTTTTCCACAGAATCAAAAATTTTTGTTGTCTGCCCTCACCCTGACCCTTACATCATGGTAGAAAATATTTCCCAGTTCCTGAAGAGACTTAGAGCTGCATCAGCCCTCCTGGAACACAATAAGCAGTTGCGAGCAGATATTATAATTTCCAGAGCAGTATGGTGCTTTTTCCATCTGTTTCTTCCAGGTCCACACTAGACTCAAGGCAGACTTCAGCAACAGAAATAATGAATTCCAGAAAAACTAAAGATTATGTTCTTAATTAGAAAGACGAAAACAAAGAGAAGACCTTAAAAGGACAGGAAGAGAACAAGAGGACTTGGTGTGTACTTGGTACGTATATTAATGTGTATACACACATGTAAATAAAGAGATATAACATCAAACAACTTTCGTAAAATCATCAGGCATATATTGGCAAGTAAAACAAAGTAGTTCAGCTTACAATATTAAGCACTGAATGTAACTTCTTGTCTTTACCAAATACCCAGCAGATTTATATCTTTTTAGTACTGTAATGTTCTATTTACACTCTTCAATAGCCTTTCATTTTCCATAGAATTAAAGCAGTACTTTTAGTGGACTCTTTGGAGACCACAATAAAGAATCAGATTTAGGTTTACCAGGGAATGCCACTTTAAAATATGTTTAGAGATTACATGTGTGTTGCAAAATATCCAGCCCACAAAAATATCCACATATATGTTTTGGATTAAATTTTCATCAGTCATATTTTTCCACTTTTTAGCAAGTCAGGTGAAACAAGTTTTTATTTAACTGTTCTCACAGGCAGCAAAATCTAGTATATGAAACTCTCCTTGCTAAACAAAACACTCAGTACATACAGAGAGAACACTGAAACTATACCTTAAAATAAACCAGGTTTTCAATTTTTAGGAATTATGGTTAAATAACAAGAAAATTCATTACAACTAGATTTTCTGGAATTCCTCATACAAACTTGCCTGTTTCTTGTTACTACATAATATTTTAAATTAACGTTTTTAACTACGTATTTTGATGCATGTGTTCAAACTTCTTGTTTACTTTCCTTTGTGGTAAAATGGTCTCTCCTCCTTTACAAAAGACCTTATGATATACAACAGGAATCTTGGAACTTGCATCCATTTCCAAATACAACAGAGGGCTGCAATTAAACCAGCCAAGGTCTCCACAGTACCTAATACTAACTATTTTGTTTAGCAGATATGTGGACTCCTCAGTTTTGCAAAAACAAACACATGTAACATGTACTCAAAGTGATAAAGGTTTGAGGACATGCCAGATACACATCTCAGATTATCAAGGCAAGGATTAGAGGTACTCATTGACAGCAGATACTGTTCATACTTTCGTTCATACAAAAATACTATACCCATTATTCACAGGTATTTTTGTCTTTTATCCTCAAATGTAAAATATTCTGTTCTCATTGCACTTTGACTAGCTCAGTTCTTCAACTGTCTCTGTGTCTACAACTGAGCCTGAAAGGGATTAAGGAAGAATTAGAGAAGATTGTTACATCACACGTAGTTTAGCCATTTAAAAATGTATAATTCATGAGTGGCTACTGGGAATATGCAATAACTAGCACACTTGTTTCTGAAAGTCTGATCTTTTTCAAATGACCTTTTCACTATACATATACTAACACACATAAACCCATGGATCCTGACGGAATGAACCCATGGTTGCTGAGGGAGCTGGCAGATGTTGTTGTTAAGCCACTCTCCATTCTTTTTGCAACATCACAGAGACCAGGAGAAAGTGTCCAATGACTGGAGGAAGACCAGTGTTATTCCTATCTTCAAAAAAGGCAAGAAGAAGGACCCAGGAAACTACCATCCAATCAGCCACACCTCCATTACCGGAAAAATAATGGAGAAGATAATTTTGGAAGTCATCACCAAGCAAATAAAAGAAAAGGAGATCATCAGGAGTAGTCAACATGGATTCATCAAAAGTAAACCATGCTTGACCACTCTTATAGACTTCTATGATGGCATGGCAGGACAAGACAAAGAGGGGAGAGCAGTGGATGCTGCATACCTACACTGTCTCCCATAACATCCTTGTAGGTAAGCTCAGGATAGGGATTGAATGAATGGGCATGGATAAAGACCTGCCTGAATGGCAGAGCTCAGAGGGTCATGATCAGTGGAATCCAATCCAGTTGGAGACCTGCAGTCAGTGGCATTCCCCAGCAATCAATATTGGGTCCAGCCTTATTCTACTTGTTTATCAACAAACTGGATGAAGGCATAGAATGTACCCTCAGCAAGTTTAATGATGGTATGAACCTGGGGAAGTGGCTGATACAGCTGAAGGCTCTGCTGCCATTCAGTGGGACCTTAAAAGGCTGGAGACTTGAGCGGAGAGGAAATTAAACAAGAGCAGGCGCAGGGTCCTGCAGCTGGGGAGGAATAACCCCAAATACAGCACAGACTGTGGGCTGACCTACTGGAGAGCAGCTCTGCAGAGAAGGACCTGAGAGTCCTGGTGAATGACAGCTGACCATGAGCCAGAAGTGCCCTTGTGGCCAGGAGGGCCAGTGGTATCCTGGGGTGCATCGGGAAATGTTTAGCCAGAACATCGAGGGAGGTGTCTTGTAGCAATGTGGGTTTTTAGGATTCCATGTGGTTTTCCTTTGTTCCCCTGCTCTGTATGTTATTGGCTGTTTTTGAAATATGCACCCTGCTTTACCCGAAATCTATTGGTGTGTTCCCCCACCTGTCTTCCCTTCAGACTTTCCAGGACTGGCTCTGGGACAGCCAGCCCCTCCCCCTTCCTTTCCCTTATAAGCCAATGCCTGCAGGAGTTCAGGGTCTCCATCTTCAAGCCTGCCAGCCCTTACTCCCTTCCCCCGCTTTCCTCCCCCTTTCCCTCCCCTGCACCCCACCTAAGGACCCTAATAAACCTCCCTGGCAGACCTGGAGATGGCGTCCAGTTCGTTCTTTCGTCTCACTACATTTCCTGCTAGAATTTCTGTGGCCGGAGACCCACGCCACATTAAGCGCACCCCGGGGGCCGCCCAGCCTGGATCTGGTGGAGATACGTGCCCCAGGGACCTCGTTTTGTGAAGCCACCAGGTCCTGCTGTCCTCCCACAGAGAGAAACATCAGTGATGGTCCCCTTCTACTCGGCCCTAGTGAGGCTATATCTGGAGTGTTGCATTCAGTTTTGGTCTCCACAGTTCAGAGTATACAAGGAGCTGCTGGAGAGGGTCCAGTGAGGGGCCACAAAGATGGTTAGGGATGTAGAGCATCTCTCTTGTGAGGAGAGACTGAAGGAGCTGGGCTTGTTTAGTCTAGAGAAGACTGAAAGGGGATCTCACCAATACATATAAATATCTCAAATAAGAGTGTCAAGAAAATTGTGCCATATTTTTCAGTGGTGCCAAGTGACAAGACAAGTAATAATGACCATAAACTAAAACTGAAAAGTTCCACCTCAACACAAGGAAGAATTTCTTTACAGAGCAATGCAACTGGCTGCCCAGGGAGGTCATGGAATGTCCCTCTCTGGAGATGTTGAAAACCCACCTGGACCCCGCCTGTGTCACCTGATCTAGGTGACCCTGCCTTGGCAAAGAGATTGGATGAGACAGTTTCCAGAGGTCCCTTCCAACCCTAGTGATTCTGTGGTTCTGTGATTCTGTCATTCAGACCCAAATTAGAAATTGGTGGACCTTCTCACAGTCTTCTATCTTTGTTTAAAATTTATAAACTGTAATTATCAGGAGAAGATGTGCTGAACTTCCTCAGACAAATTTTTACCTTTCCTACTGTTTATATACACAGTTTTGTTCACCCCTTTTTATACCAATAAGGTTCAATGCCACATAAAACATCTGCATAACAAAGCTGTAATATCTGCCACAAGCCAAGCTTATTTAACAGTGGGGAAATGCACAAGTCATCAGGGTAATTAAGACTGAATGGAAGAAAACCAGAGTAGCTTAATCTGCACTTATTTCATGTCCCTGCACATCAAATGCAATTGAAGAAGTACAATTAGAAACCAGTGTATAATACATACTCTTCTTAAGCTGAAAATCAGAGGGGAATTTCTACAAGTTTGAAGGACAATGGATTTGCAAACATTTTCAAATCTGGTGACTCACATTTCCAGCACCTGACTTCAAAGACTGTACACAACCAGTAATCTCCAAAATGTTTTTCTTTACTGATAAGACCAGTGGTGTCAATAGGTTATATAAAATTGAGAGTAATTACAGATCACTTTCCTCCCTCTTTCCCTTGTTTTTGGAATGAAGTATCTTGTTCTGGAGAGCAAATTTCAGCTAGGAGTATTCGTGGATCACATTTGACCTTATATAAAATAGAAAGTCTTGCAGGAAGTCTATACTAAAATGTATCACCTTCAGTATCTGGTGCCGGTCAAAGATGCAAAACCCAGTTCAGGGAACAGTGTTGATCACATTTATCATGCTATCTTCAGGTTTCTCTTATGCTTCTGTGGGAATAGACCTTCTGGTTTTTCCTGATGTGTGTGTGAAACCTTCCTCTGTGTAACAAGGAAGGCAAGAACAGAACTTTTTCCTTATGTCTCTCACTTATAGGAAAAAATTAAGTTTTTTTCATTTTGGCAGCAGCACCAACAATGATAATTCTGGAACAGATTCAGTTCTCTTTAATATCAAAGGATTTATATACTTTTTACTAATAAACTTAATACATACACTAAGTTGGAGGCATATTAGCCTGCTTGATCATTTCAATGGAAGGTTAATAAGGACTTTAAATAAATTGACTGTTTACGTGTATTTGAATCAAATATTTTAAGAACTCTATTTTAAGGTGAACCAGAACCATTTTTAGTCTCCGCCTCTTCTTCAGTGTAATAGTCAAAATTCCCTCCAGCTATTAACAAATTTGGACACATCCCAGCTTTGCTGAACTCATAGGTTTGGCTCACTTCTAGTTACTGCAGCAAGGTAGTGTAAATTATACTAACATAGTAATTCAAAGAGTGTAAAAATATTCTGTATTTCCCATTTTACTGAAGAGTTGAATTTCATCACATGAAAATATTGCTTGACTGCTTCTCACAATACAGCTGAGGTTTTTATAATAAAGAGGTAATAGCTTCATCTAAGCAGATATAATTTCTTTCTGTAGATTGCTGTCAGACAGGCAGACCTAATGCACAACATTCAAAAGGGAAAATAGGAATATTGGTTATGACTTATGTTTCTTTTCTGCACTAGCTTGAAGAAATGAAGTGCCATTATTACCTCAGGAAGGACCACGTTATTTCCATTTCACACTGTTTTCTGTGACCTTCTGAGATATCTTGTTTCAAGCTGCCCACCAGTCTGACCTAACCCAGCATACCATCGTCCCAGGCTGGCAAGAGCAGAGACACAAATTTTATTTTCCAGCGACATTCAAATGCTTCTAAAATCCCCTTCTAAATGACAAAAGGGAAGGAAGGTGCAACATTTTTTACAGGGTACGTTGCTACTGCCTCTGACTAGGCAAAATGTTCTCTTTTTTTTATAAGAAATTTGTAATATATGTCAAGAATTTATGCCCCAGATAGAAAGAAACCCTTACATGGCATTATAGATTTTCTCACCACAGAAGTTTCATATCTGCCGCTGAAACATCTGTTGTTGGCCACTATAGGATACCAGTATAGATTGATGATTAGTCTAATCCCACGTGACACTTTCTCTCTTTGAATTATGCTGATGCATTTGCCTAAATGTAAGTTTTTACCATTAGAGGAAATTTAGAGCATATTGGCTGTGGAACCCCAAGGCGAACATGTTTCATGCACTTTGGGGTACTGGATTGGAAGAGGACATTCCAGCTCAAATGACCTAGCTCTTTCTTTAGGATTTTTCTCCGGAAAACTCAGGAATTACTGAACTCTTTGGCATCCAGAGCTCTTTCATTTGAATTGGTCCTTTCCAGTTCAATGCTTCACAAAATGATTGCCTTTCACAGTTCTAGTCTCCATCTTTGGAAAGCTGGCCTTAGCAGCAGTTCATCTCTCTCAGACACTTCAGGGACATCAATCAGAAAGGAGGTCACGCCCAGACTCTCTTCTAAAAGTGTGGATGCACTGAGGCACACATAAAAGTAAAGCTAGGAGTCCTTTCAAATTACAGCACGTTTGTCTGGGCACCTGAGGAAAGCATTGCCAGTATTAGGCAGTTAACTTGACTTCTGGAGTTGCAGCACAGTTAGAAATCTTCAGAAACAATTTAGATTTGATGCCCCCAGAGGAGGCCCTTCCTTCCCACTACCCAGTCAGGGAGACTGACAATTCTCAGCTAAGTTACTTCCAAGTTGCTCTAAGGTCATTCTATTTGAACAGTCTCCTGACTGTTCAAATGATAACTTGAGATTAAAAAAGGAGAGCAAACTGAAACATTAGGAATGCTTGACCCCTGAAAAACATAAAACCAGATGGCTTTTGCACCACTAAGCTTCAAGGTGTGGTTTCTTTTCCATTATATGGTTGGGGTTTTTTCCCTTGACTGCTTCTTCCTAGTCCATTTTAGTTTGTGATATTAATTCATACCAGTTTGTGTGCATTTCAAGCATTCTAATTTCATTTTAATCTCCTTGAGAATTGTTCTATCCTAATGTATGTATACAGTTATAAAAAATACAACATCAATGGCTGGAAATAAACAATTAGACACCCATACTCTAAAACGATCTCTGATTTAGAAAGTGCTCCTTTTGTTAGTGTTCCTAGTTCAGGAGGTTCTCTGTTCCCTGGTTTTCAATATGCAATCAGAAAGGCACGCTTGAAAGATGTCACGACTTAGGCTTAGCAGCAGTATTTTAATGCCAGCTTCCACTATCATTTGTATAATTTCCTGATATCCAGTCAAAAGGAGAAAATTATATTATGATTCTTGATTTCTGAATGATCTGATTCTGAATGATCTCTTCCAAGTGTGATATTCAGTTTAATGTGCAGCACCCGTGAAAGCACAGTACATAATAAGAATGTTCTGTGCATTGTTATTCCACAAATGATTACTTCCTTGATCACAGTATAGCAATGCCAACCTGTTTAAACCTGTTGTCAATACGAATAAACAAGCTCAAAGTGTTTGTCTTAGAGTGACAGCACAAAGCAGCCTGCAATCAAGCCAGCATGTTTAGAACACAAAGCAGTAAACAGTAAAAGGTTAACTTCTAACCTTTGGTAATACAATAGAGTGTTGTTTTGGTAAAAACATGCAATTGAATTCTAATCTGGCTTTTCACCGCATAAAAAAGCATATTCTGTGTAGATTTGATGCCTCCCTAAATAGTAAGATATTCTGGCTATTAGGAGACAATTTTCCTCAGATATATTTTTTGTATCCAATTTAAAGCTAACTCCAGAAATGCTGGATTTTAAATGACAAGAAATAGCAGAGATCAGCTAATCTTCTATCAGTTCTAAAGCTTTCAAAGACTGTACGAAAGCCAGTGTATGTTCTTCCAGTCCAGTAAATTTATGTACTGCATGTTGGAAAATTGAAAGCATCATCCTCATGAAAATTTTTGTAATAAATTAAGATCTTGATATGTTCTAAAAGAGAAAGAAAATCTACCAGTGCCAGCAGCAGCAACTTTTGGATGACCTAAGATGATATATCTTGATGGTTTTTTTACATTCTATGATTGGATGTATATTGTTCAGGCAGGCTGTTCTAACTGTGCAAAACCAGCTCTAATACATCTTGGAAATAAATGGCTACCAGAATGCTGGATTTAATCCTTGCTCTAGTGGTCTGAATGTGTGGATGGATGAGCACACAGGAAAGATGTCTTGCAGAGGAGTTCACTCTGCACCTGGAAGTTCCTGCCTCTCTGCTGACAACTGTCAACTGGCCTTGTGTTTAATCCTAATCACAATTTACAGCTAAGGATTTACTCCTAATAGGGAGCCATTGGGATACTTTATGGCGCCATTAAGCGGCATTTTGAACTAATCCAACTGACTAATCCAGTCTCATTGCAGTTGATTTCAAGCCCATAACTTGCTAGCTCCTGATAAGGGCAAAAAGCCACTGTCTTCAATCATTCTGGCTTTGTCACAGGATTCTGTCCCTAATCTACTGCAGGTGACTCTGTCTTCCCTTTTGGCATCTACAGCCCTGTATTTTCCTCTTTGCTAGGACTCTTCCTTCTAAATTTATGGGCTAAGGATACTTATACTTCCCTGACCTTAAATCCCAAATGTTTTTACTTTATAAAATTCTACTAGGCTCTCAAATAAACAAGTCAACTACCTGCACAATGCCATAACTTCTCAGCTTTTTCATTTAAAACTGCTCTGTTAATTTCTGTGCCTTGTGGTGTTCTTATATTATCTTGAAAAACCCCAGTCTTCGAGAAATTCAAATAGACCTCTCACTAAAAATTGTCATGGAAATCATGCTTGTTGATTATTTGCCATTCTATGTTTGATTATTTGAGTTTTTAAAAGCATAATATAGGCTTAGTGGAGGTTGTCTGATCCCCTACAACATCTAGGCAAGAAAGCAGTGATTTACTAGTCCCTTCTGACTTAAATTTCTGGGAAATTATTTATAATAATAATAACAATATTGATTCACTCATAAGCCAGCAGACCATAAATAGCCAATGAACTGTTTCTTTCTCACAGTAGGTGGATAGTTATGTATGTAGTCTGTTACACACATACACACAAATACATATGAATTCCAGGTAATGGGATTTCTATGAATTCTCTCTCATCAGAGAAATAACCACGGCCTTTGAACATTTACTACAAGAGTTCATTATATCCTAGTAAAAATTTGCCTTGATTCAATTCCTTTATTTCCAAACATCTGATATTTTCATATTTTTTCTGCTATATCAGAGTCTTTTGTTTATCTTATATCTGTTCTTCATGTACTCTGTGACTGTCAGTTCCAATTCTTCTCTGTGATATCCTAGATGCCCAGGGCACCATATTATACTGCTATTTCTTTTCCAAACTGTTTATATCTTTGCTCTGAAACCCCTCCAGATTTTAAGTCAGTTTCCAAATTGTATACCTGAGTAGTGTTTTCAGAAATGCTAAAAAATAAAGCAATATTGATCCAACCAACAGACTTGTAAACTCACCAGGGATACTTTTGGATAATATCTGGCTACCATAAATTAAAGCTAATTGGAGACAACTGCTTTTGTTTTATCAACTTCTATAAATACAATCCTGCTTTAACTATTTGATTAGTTTACACAGAATCAATATGAGAATTATATACCTGATGGAGTCATCACATTTGTATATTTGTAAAATTAAAACACTGAATTATTTGTCTCCCTTTTTTCTTTTTTTTGTCCTGCCTTTCAATCATCTGGAATTTCCTAATTGTTGTAAGTTATATTTAAATCAAGATTGAGAAACAAGGAAGCTTCTCACCCTTTTCATTTTTCATCTTTGGGACAGGACATTTCTCAGATCTGTTGTTTTAAAATTTGCCTGCTATAGGAGCTGCAGCTTCTGATTTACAGTCAGTGTGAAAAGTATTTCATCATCAGCCTTGGAAATAACTGTGTTTATTTCATTTTTTCAAATAGCAGAAATATTTATGCAATAGAAAAGGGAAATATGTATTATTTATGATATATTATTTCAATCCAGTAAGGGAAAAGTAATGTTATTAGGATTTCTTTTGGTCTCAGTGTAGTTAAAAACCTCTTTTATATGGTAGGTTCTAAGGTTTGCCTTTTGCTTTTTTTGCTTCTTTATCAGCTTTTCACCATTCTTAGTTTCCAATTTATGTTCATTGTTAGAAATCACCTTATTTTGCTATTTGTTACAGAGGCATAGACTCATAGAATAATTTGGGTTGGAAGGGACCATAAACATCATCTGATTCCAACTCCCACCCCTGCATTGCGCAGGGATACCTTCCACTAGACTAAGGTTGCCGAAAGCCCCGTCTGACCTGGCCTTGAACATTTCCAGGGTGGGGCATCCACAACTTCTATGGAAAAATTGTTTCAGTGCCTCATCACCTTCACAGTGAAGAATTTTTTCCTAATTTCTAACCTAAACCTGCTCTTTTTCAGTTTGAAGCCATTCTGTCTTGTCTCGTCACTATACACACTTGTAAAAGTCCCTCTGCAGGTCTGTTGTAGGTCCCCTTAGGGACTACAAAAACATTATATAAATAATATTTGACACACTCCCACTCCCCCTCAAAACTGATCTCACAAGTCTTGCTGGATCAGCTTAGGAGAACCAGCACTGACAATTCTGGGGAGACAGGAGCAAAAAGGGGTCAGAAACCAGAGATCTCCCCTACACTTATCTGTTCTTCTCCAGCTACATCTGCACACAAACCTGTTTCTCTGAGAATAAGAAAAAGGGGTAAAAGTTGCTTTGCACTTTTTTTTTTCTTTTTATATATGAAATTACACCATGAAAGATTCAGGGACCCTGTCGGGGGTTGAGAATTTCTTCTCATTCCTGTTACTAAGCAACAAATAGTTAGATGTTTAGAGCAATCAAGTCTTTTGTAAAAGACAAAAGGTGTGCTTTGGGCAAGGCAGGGTAAGGGAACACCCAGCCATTGGAACGGCTCTCTCATGGTTCAGACGCTGAGAGGAGAGGCCGCTCTTTGCTTTTTCGGCTGGGACCAGAGGGAATCCAACTGTGCCCTGTTTTCTCTTCTCCTGACTGGGTGAGCTTGGATTCAACCTTTTCTCCCCACGGGGAAGGGCACGTTTCCCCGGGCTGCGTTTCCTCGCAGCTGCTGCCAGGAGAGTCCCGCGGCCTCTGCTGCCTGCCCCCCGCCCTCTGCCGCACGAGACCGCGGCGTCTGCTGTGACTGCAGTGCCTCACTGGCTGGAGAGAGAGAGAGAGACGGCGCCCGCCCCTGCCGCCCTGCTTTTCTCGCTGCTCCGAGCTGTTTTCACTGCCCTGCGTCTTTCTCAGCCTGCCCACCATTACCAGCTGTGTGAGGCTGACTTGACCCTGCGCCACAGCGCCACCTGCAGCCGTTCGGGAGTCCTCGCACCTGCCCTGCCTGGCCGGGAGCTCAACAGCGCCACCTGCAGCCGCTCGGGAGTCATCGCACCTGCCCTTCCCGACCGGGAGCTCAACAGCGCCCCTGCTGCTTGCAACCGTGATTACACCACACGGGCAAAGGCTCAGCAGCTCACAAGCCATCTGCTATTGGTTTTCTGGTTCTAGTTGTGGTTGCTATTACTGTTATTGCTTGTTTATAGATACTAGTAAAGAACTGATATTCCTTTTTTCCCATACCTTTGCCTGAAAGCCCTTGATTTACAAAGTTGAATAATTCGGAGGGAGGGAGGAAAGGAAATCACATTCTCTGTCCTGGGGGAGGGTTCAACCTCTCTTGGTAGACACCTGTCTTTCAAACCAAGACAGACCCAAATCCACTGTTGTACTAGTCTTACAAAAACAAGCAATTTCACTGAATTGCATTGGAGATCCAATCTTGTGGTGGTAGAATTAACCTCTCTGGAAAAATTTGATTTAATTGAGCTGGAATAAAAAGGTTTTACAGGACACTCCCAGTGTTTTAGGGAACACTTCACGGTCTCTTATCTAGGGTTTTCCAGACTTCTGCACAAGCAGAAGCTCCTACTCCATGAGTTAATTTATCCAACACACATCTGTCACCATCAGAAATTCCAGGCCAAGCAATCAAAAGGGTTCTGAGATGGTTTTACATTTTCTCTACCAGCTGCTACTCGTGTCATCCTCCTCAAGCTCCATTGAACCTTTCTCAAATGAGGCATTTCCCCCATCCTTTCTCCAGTGAAAAGGCAAACATCGAAAAACACTGGAACTAAGGACTGCACACACAAAACACATGCAACATGGTGCAGGCTGGAGAAGAAAAATAACCCACACGTTTTACCACCTTTGGTCAAAAGGCCAAGAGAATTTCTCCCAGTTTCAGAGTGTTAGTATATTTTATGCACTTCCTATACATTTAACACAGGTACCTCACTACTATTTTGTTATTTATAAATTTTTTTTAACCACAGGATAATAAACCTTGCTATTTACAATATATAATAGTCAAGTAATATATCCAAACTAACATAAATACAAGTTTTTGTTGGTTTTTTGTTTGGTTGGGATCTTTTTTACAGAAAGCATCCAGGCTTCAGTGTGCAAGTTGTAATGTACAGAGGAGCTCTTTCATTCAGGAGTTCTTCCACTCTTTGCCTCTAGTCAAGCTTTGACAATCTGCCTTATTGCCCACCCACTTCTCTCTCCCCTGCACTGCCAAGCAATCCAAGCTTCCCTATCCCAGGATATCTGTGCCAACACTAACCTTTCTTCTGCACCTAGGAACCCATTCTACTCTCACATTAGTACAAAGTGGAGTTACTCCAGAGAGGAAACAGCTGGTAGTTTTTCTAGCAGTTTCCAAAACTACAAAAGCTTTAGAGCACAATACATTTCAATGCTGCACAGGACATTTAGAACAGATTGACTATAGATATTGTTTCTCTTTGCACAGGGGAAAGCTGTCGTTCCATTTAGTTGATGATACATTTGTTTTCCCTGTTTTGTCTTAGAAAATACAATAGAACGGGTGTGATGGCAATGTTTGTATGGTATATACCATATTACTCTGATAGAAGGTGATTCTCATCAAAAAGCAAACCAGGTTTACGGCTGATTTTAGGAGAATAACATAAGGATTCTGCATAGATGATAACCCCCAGTTCCAGTTTTTTATCATGTCTCAACACACCCACCATATGCTGTCACACCTGGAAGGATGGCCTTTTCCCTGTCAGTGTGCTCTGCACACATTTTATAAAACACTGGGGCTGTTACCTCCTACAAGAAAGGTCTCAACTGTAAGCAGGAGGCTTCAGCAATTTTTCATCTTTTTATATGATGCCTTTTGTTTCTCCACTTACTCTTTCAGTGCTGATAATCCTCAAGTAATCAGGGCAAAGTTTGCTCTACTCCCTTGTCTGACCTGGAGGTTCAGCCACAGAACTACAGCTCTCATCTGCCCTTCTTTGACACAATTATTTATGGTTTTCACCTCAACTCCCATGTAAGACCAATATTGACCATAACTGAGACATGTTAGGGTTCTGCTGCAGTCTCCACACCACAAAGAGCCAGACTGGTGAATGAAAGTTTGGCTTTTTCTTTGTGTCTTGTTTCTCAATACATCAGATTTGGAAAAATCTAGTTAAATCTTTTTATCAGTCACATTTCTACTAATAACTGATTTAGATCAGAACTCTTCACAGATATGTGACATTGTACTAATTAAAGCTTTCAGCTTACATATGGATTTGTGTAAAAGGGCTTAATTGTTCATGCATAATAAAGCTTAAGAAGCTGTGGTTGCTGATATGCATACAAGCATTTATTGATTAGTTTCCTTATCAGAAATTTCTTTGTCCAGATGAGATTTACGATTGTATGCAACACTTTTTAATTATTTAGATGGCTTCTTTAGCAATGCTGACAGCGTTCAGAAAGCTCTGCGGTGTAAGAATTTAACCATCTGCTGCTTCAGCAGCACTGTTGGATGATAATGTGCAATGCTGACATAACAGACAGGTACTTAAGGAGCTAATGATCCTGTTCTCATGGAGGACACTTTAGTTTGTAGCCATCACTGACTACTACCTTACCTTGATTAATTTTTACAAACATTCAGATGTTCAAGAAACATTCAACAGAGGCTAAAAACTGATTCAGAAATAGCTGCACTTTACAACATGTCAACTCTTGTCGTATCAGGGTCCGGGGAGGGCTGCACAGGCTGGCTCCCCCCAGACCGGGGTCCCTGGTCCATTTAAATCCCACCGGATCTGGGGCGGGTGGCCCCGAGGTTCTGCGGCATGGCGTGAGTCTTCAAACCACGTCAATTCAAGCAGGAATATAGTGAGACAAAGGAAGAACTGGACTCCATCTCTATTCTGGCACGGAGGTTTATTTGGGGTAATGGGGAAAAAGGGGTTGCAGGGGAGGAGAAGAGGGGAGGAAAGGCTGGGACAAGGTAAGGGGTACCAGCTCAGAGATGCAAAGACCTCGAGCTGATCCGGACATTGCCTTATAAAGGGAAAGGAAGGGGAGGGACTGTCTCCCCTAGAGCCAGTCCCGGGGAGTCTGAAGGGAAGACAGGCATAGGGAACCCACCAATAGATTTCGGGGTACAGCAGAGCATATTTCAAAATGAACCAATGGTATACAAACCAGAAGGACAAAGGAGCACATGGAAATCTGAATATTGCATTACTACAAACTCTCTTCACCTTTTATCCATCTAATTTTTCCCTAAATGTACAGTCATTCTGTTGGATATTCTAACCACAACCATCATCCTAGTAGCTTCCATTAAAGGAAAAAACAACTTCAAATTCATGGTTTCCTTCCTCAGACTACAGTTCATATCAATAAAACTGCGTTGGCATTTCCAACTAGCTTCTTCTAGGACACTTCTGAAATAATTTTGAAGGCATACTGAAAAAAAAAGAACAATTTTGTAAGTCACTGCTGAGAAGATATTTGTTTACAAAAGTCTTTCTAGTGAATAATACAAGATGAGTCAATAACCGAAAAATATATGCAAATTTTTATCTCTTTAGATGAAGAAGGAATTTTGACATAATAGCAAAAAATTACTGAAAAATTCGTGGGATTCAAAAGACAACACAATACAAGAATTATTCATGGAGAAAAGATGTCATGTATTTCACTCTCTCACTCTGGTCCTTTTTTTACCAAAAGGAAATTTTATCCTTTATATAATTATCAATACTTGGAAATGGGAGAATTTTTTAATTCAGAAAAATTTTGTTATCGGGAAATTGCACAGCTAAGATCATAATTAAGGTGATAATGTTTTCACAGATTATTTTGGCCAATATTATAGTCATCAACCATTAATTTGTATTAATTTTTTGGGTTTTGAAGAGTTAGCTCTAAAGATAACATAAGAATTTTAACATTTATATACATAGAAACACAAATTACCTTTTCATTACAGGCTGTAATAATAACTTGGCATTTTTTTCACATCAAACCTGCAAAACTGTTAGAAATATTTTAATGAACTAGGGTGGCTTTCCTGGAAAGAGTGGAGAATTGGAGAATGTACACCATAGAACCCAAATTTACTAAAGGATTCTAACAGAACAAAAAATTTATTTGTATTAGTATTCCTACAGTATTCAGGGGGGTAAGTCATGCTTAAAGTCACTGCTTCAGTGCTTTGCTCAATTAAGCTCCAGAAACAGTAAAATGATACGCTAAGTTCAGCCTTGAACACAGAGAGGAACATAATATCACTTATCCAAGTGCTTTGGGAAGAAAAAAAAGTAAAAGAAAAAAAACTGAGAAGGGAGCCATCTGCTAAGTACTTCAAAAAGTTAGTCTAACTGAGAAGTTAGGCTGTCCCTGCCCCAAAAAGCATGTAATATAAATAAGCAAGACAGAAAACTATTGAAAAAGAATTACTCACACAAGCTGAAAGAACAGACATAGCTGGCAAGCACTGTGTCAGTACCATATTTTGTTTAAAGAAGTTTCATTTTCTTTTTGTCTTTTGATGGATGTTGTTTATCAGAGTAGCAAAGGGAGGAGGACAAAGGTAAGAGAAAACAAGAGGTACAGATCAACAAGAAAAAAGGAGGAAGGCAACAGGTAGTAAGAAAGAATGGCTGATGTTTAGCAAAGCATGTAATCAGCACAAGAAAGTGAGCACACAGCAATAGAACTGTGGAAATATGTTAGCTGTTCCTAATTTTTCCATTTCCAGTTCATCTGCTTGACAGGTTGTTTTGGTTTTTTTCTCTTTTTTTCCCCTCAAGTTTGCAGGACTGAGGAAACAAAGAAGAAATGCATATAAGCACATGTCTAGAAAATAGCCCTGTGCAGTTCTGCAACTAGGAGTGCTTGACTTGGGCTCTCTTGAGGATACAAATGACCAGAATGTACACATGAAGAGGAAGGAAAGAGGAAGGGGAGGGGGAAGGAGAAGGGAAAAGTAATCTTGGGTAAAGTAATCAGAGGGAATTTATTCAAACATAATTGGATCCAAATATTATTTAAACTTAGATTCTGGATTTAATCTCTATGCTTCTGGGACAGCTAGAGCTTTTCTAAGAAAAATGTTACACAGATTTTTTCATTTGAGTGCTGACTCAGTGATTACTGATGGGACTCAGTTTCCTTCAGATAAAAATCTGGAATGTTCTTTGTATAATATTGTTCATTTGCAAGAGTTGTAAGTGAAGTTTGGTTCTCTTGATTACAGTAGAAAGCAAGCAGTTTCCTATACATCTCTACAATCAATTCAGTACTTGAGAAATTGTGTCTCACTCTCTTAAAAATCACTTTCATAACTCTGTCTTCTGCCATTCCCACAATAATTCACATACTCCAATAAAATATGCTTTCAAAGATTCGATTTTATCTGCACAGGTGCTACCATTTGTTTTAATGCCTCCAGTGGCAATCCTTTACCACCTACAGATATTTCATCAGATAAGCATATTTAGGCAGTTCTGCCTTCAGTCCCAAACGGGTGAATGAGAGTGATACATTCTCACATTAACAAGGTCTGTGATCCTTTCAGGACCAATGATTCCTCTCTGCAGCATTGTGATATTCTGTTGTGATATACACTATCATATAAAAGAATGCCCAAAACCTGATAGATAGTTACTCTTCCAAATATAGCACAGGAACACGACCCTTCTTCCCTCCAGTAATCTGTACTCACACTTCTTCCATGTATTTTACTCTACATCAGCTCCTATATTCATCAGACTTTTATCATGTTCTCTCAGATGAGTTATGTTCAAGTTCTCTGTATCTTTTTTTAATCTTTTCTTTCATCTTGTTCTAAAAAGGAAAAGAAAAACCAACAAAATACGCTGTTGCTCTGAAAACAAGCACAGGTGGATCTGAAGAGGACTGTTTGCTTCTCACCTGCCAACATAGAATTCCTAATTGGATGCCTTGCTGCAACAAAAGACCATTTGGGAAAAAACAATAACACTGCACTTCAGTTTTTCCATGAAGGTAAATTTTGTAATGATGCCCTAGAAATAAGGTACTCTCACAGTTTCCATTTATATACCCATTTGAAGAGAAAAGTATTTCAAATTGTGTGGTGTCTAGGGACATGGCTGAGTGGTGGACTTGGTAATGTTTGGTTAATGGTTGGATTTGATCATTTTAAGGATCTTTTCCAAGCTAAATGATTCTGTGACTCTCTGAGTTAAGAAGAAAAGATAAAACAATAAAAACAGCACTGCACTGAAATACTTTCCTATATATCCTTGGACCTTTTCCCAGTTCAATGACAACAAAAGATAGAAATTAATGTAGCTGAGAAATGTGGTTACTAATAAATACTGTTTATTTTCATGAATATTAGGATAAAGCAGAGATTAAAAGTGCTGCAGAGAATACAGTACATCAGTAAAATATAAATCGAGGTATCAATGAATTGCAATATATTGTAAAGAGATGAGGTATTTTGAATTTTTAAACAAATACACTTTGCAAAGCACTAAAGGCTGCTAATAGATGCTGTGGGAAAGTACTAACAGGAAATAAGCAGGGCAATGGCACACATTGCCCCTTCCTACCCCTTTTCCAAGTGTTTCAATATAAATTCATTCTAGTTAAAATAGAAGTCTGCATCTGCGATCTGCTTTACAAGCACAATGCTAAATTAAGAACAATTTTAGAAATAGAAAGTACAAGTAATGTCCAAATGTGTTTTCCCAGAAATTGTCAAAGTTGTATTCACTTCATTCTCATGTTATGATGCCTTATTTTCAGGCGCTCTTTTTTTTTCCTTCCCAATCGTTTGGTCTAAATTTGCTTCATTTTCTCAAAGATCTCCTAAGTGGCAATGTTTTCCTAAACTAGGAATTATCTCTTCAAAACTCAGTGTAAGGCTTTCTTCTGGAGGCATTGCTGAAAATAGAGGATGTGTGAGATATTTGATGTTTGGTTCATCCAAGCACCACTAAAAGCTCTGCTATGTGACTCAAAAATATGAAGCAGGGCAAAGCTCATTCCAGCATTCCTGTTCTCATTTCTGTTTCAGTGATATTATCAGGAACAACCTGAGCCAGCTTTGGACACCCTCATATTTAAGAAGTGTTGGCATTTGGAGCACTTCTCACAGTCCATGTCTTCTCCTTTAGGAAACAGATCCCAAGCCTTGGGTTCTCAACAATACTAGTTTCTCAAATGATAACAGGTCCTGGATGTTTCACATAAAACCAGCTAAACTGGAAAAGGCTAATGGCTCTGTGTTTGAGCAGCAGGTCTTCATCTTCCTGATGACATCCTGCTGTCTGTGTTTGGACACCAGAGGGTTAGCCTGGAGAGTTTCAGAGCTGCCAGCACAGTTGGACTGTGTGTGGGTGTTGCAATAGTCAAGGCTTGAGAGGCTATTCTCACTCTAAAAACCAACCAAGTGTTGTTCATCTGGAGTGACAGTCAGGCATTGGTCCCTGCTGTCTGTGTTTCTGCCAGATAAAATGTCACTTTTAAACAAGTCTGTTCAGTGGGGAGCAAATCTTTCTTGTCTATGTCCAGAAACACACACCCTGGGCTGGGCAGGGCTGGGCAGGGCAGGTGGGAAAGGTTTCTACTCTGTCTCAGTTTAGAAATATTTTCTTCAGTCACAGCCTGAGAGAGAGCATTGGGCAAACTATAACAGGGCAACTACTGGAGAAACAAAATTAACAGGATAGATGGGACAGATCACAGTGGGGCTATTGGAGATGACAGAAAAGTAATTGGAAACTCTAAGATCAGTATTTTATTGGTCTATTTTTGATTTCTATTTCTGATTACATTTTTAGTGAAAAAATTGCAGCTTTGATGAAAGTCTCTAGCAAATGTTCTTAGCATTTTGTGAAATATTCTGATCCTTTCGCTGTTCTTTCCAACAAGAAAAAGTTTAGAAACTTCAAAGAGAACACAAGTTATTCCACAGTTTGGGGAGGAGGAATAGAACAGAAATTCACAGTTTCAGTGTTGGCAGGTGGCATATCAGGAGTTGCACTGTGCAGGCAGAGGAGGGTTAGAATCTTATTTTAAAGTAATTCTGTCCATGCACCCTCATCTCCAGCAACTGGGGCTCTTTGTGTGAATACTTGTGTCTGTGGACATGGTTCTGGGTACTTTTCATTTCCAGGTACAATATTCCAGGAGGTCAGAGAGGAAAATATTGTCCTTCAGAGAAATCTAATGTGCTGCTATGGCTTATCAGAAGGAAGTTTCCTCTCGACTCTTATTCACACTGCAACATGGGGAAAATCAAGCGCTTTTCTCTTTCCCACTTGCCCCAGTGACCCTGCACCATGTGGGACCATTCAGAGCCTGCTATGACCTTCTGCCTGGAAAAGCAAGCTTTGTGTGTGTTGTGAGAGGGCCCCAAAGAATCTTGCTCTCATATGTTCTGTAATCAGTTTCCCAGAGCCAGGATGCTGCCCAGATTAAAGGGAGCAGGAAAAGAATGTGTTCCGTGCCTTATTCCAGATAGATATAAATTATTATAATTATGTGGCTCTCTAGCTGAACATGAAGCTAAAGCAATAGTAATGAATAAAGATTTCTAGATTATACTCTTTAGCCTTTGTCCATAATAAAGCTCTGGCTAACAGGTCCATTTAAAGCAAGTCTCTGGGGACACTGAAATAAATGCTTTCATTGCACCACAGAAGTCTCAGCAAAAAGCAGGGAAATAAAGTAAATCTACTGTGGATGCTAGTGCCATTAGAACCTTATCCAAGGAAATTAGACACATTACTGAGGAAAAGCATGAGACCAAGGGAAAAACCCTACAAAATTAACAGTACACATTTTAACCGCTGTGACAAAAGTTTATTGCCTCTTATTTCCTGAGTTCAGAACAATTGTCATCAGCCACAAAACACCTGGAGTTTAGATTACTATGTGTTAAATTATGTTTATGTACTTGTAAAAGAGTGCTACATTGCTACAGGTCTTAAAAAGCATCTTTTCTAAGAGTTACTTACTATGTGTGAAGCAAACCTTTCACAATAAAATCTGAGTGTTTTCTGTATACCTGAGAAGTATCTCTTTTTTTTAAAAAAGAGATCTTTTTAAGGGACATAATTAGAGGAAGGCAGAGAGCAGACATGCTTTCTTCAATTCCATACTCTTTTGCAAAATTCATTTTAAAAATGTTAATATCTGTCCATAATTTTGTATAGGTTCCTCAGCTACAGTTCCTTCCACTCCAGAAAAACAGATGAGAGGAAGCTGGCAGCAACTTGAAATGGCAATCTTACCCATTCCCCTCCACTGAGGCAGGGTGTGCCCACAGTATAGATAGATTATCTCTGGCAGTGACTTGCTCATCCTCCTTTTCCTTGTGGCAGGCTAAATTGCAAGGTTTTTTTCTAACATGTAATTAAAAAAATAATAGCCTCTATTGCAAAAAATATAAAATCGAATCTCTTTTATTGTACCTTGAAAGAATAATTTTGAATCAGAATGCTATCTCAACTAAAACAAATATATATTAAATTTTATAAGAAATTAAACATATAAATAAGTATAATAATATATTACATTAGCATTTAAAATGATTACAGCTTCTCCCTCCTCAATGTCATACTGCCTTTTTTAGTTGCATTTAAAATAAAAAAGCAAAAACTTTCCAGAGTACATTGAAGACATTCCAGAGTGCCTTTTTACCAAGGCCTGTGTTATGGTGCTATCAGATTTCATGACTTCACTGTAGCACAAAAACATTGCTCCTCTAAAATAAAGTTAGTTTATTTTCTAATAGTAGGCATTTATAGACATTGTATTGTTTTTAAAATTACTTCAGCGATAACATAAAAATCATCCCTCTTTTATCAACCTCTGTGTAGTACTAGTATTATAGCATTGTTTTCATGTTATAGTGAAGGTTGTATTAGTCTTACCCCATAAACTCCTATTTCTCTAGATTTTATAACCATGATTTGTGCTGCAATCTGAAATTTGCTACTAAAAGTCAAAGTAATACTATTCACAAAAGTCTGACAATACCTACAGTACTTATTATTTCCATTCTGGATGGAAAAAGTAAAGAATGTTTAGACACAAGTTTGTGTGTGTATATAATGCATGTAAATAGATGAATACTTGCATTTATATACTGAAGTTTAAAATCCATTTTTATATACACATACACACAGTCTCCCCATGCTTGAACACACATATGTATGTATGTGTATGTCTATAATTCCAAATATTCCAAAATATTTGATTCAACTTCTCCTCTTTGCTTTTCTTATGTTGTACTCTCAACAATACCAAAGCAGAATTCTTTGCAGAGGAGTAATGTCTAGCCACGGTCAGCTCTGAGACTTTCAGCTGCTCTGCTTTTGTGATGGAGCAGGGAGAGAAGTCAAACAGCAAGAGGCAGAGTATGATAATGCTATTAATGGGAATTTTCTCCTTGAAATTGTCCCCAGAAAAGCTTACATTGTGCCAAAGATTCAAGGACAACAGCCTGGCTGCTATCACTGCCCCCATTTTGCAGCACACAGACACAAAGACAAGCAAACCACCACTATTCCCATAAGTTTTCAGCTACATTCAGATGTCCTCTCAAAGAGAATGCTGAGGGCAGCTTTAGTATTAGTTTTTCTAGGATGTGAGCCACTATTCCTCAATATCTTATTTAGTATTTGTTTCTAGTGAACAAGATGTAGAAATTTGTTTGCCTGATGGAATTCAGTTTTCTGAAGATGCAGTATGTAAAGTGCTGTATTCATTCCTCTGCCTTCCTTAATGTGATACAAAAACAAGTAGTCTATTTGCTTAAGGTTTACACATGAATTTTTTTTGTGTATTGCACATGAGTTTTTTTAAATTAATCAACATTTCTTGCATGTTTTTCAACAAAATTATTTATTGCATGTGTTTGTATGTTATATATAGTCTGGCTTATGAGACCAGTTAGGTGTTTTTTCTGATCATGAATTTGCCACAGTCCATACTTGAATCTATTTAGACCAAGTTACAAACTGAATATGGTTTTGTTTATCAAAAATTAGGATATGTATCATCCTTCAGACTTCTACCCCAAAGGGTGTCCTTTAATTGGAACTGCTGTAGAATATGGTCTTATTTTTTTTAGCTTCTAGAACAGGGAGACCATATGGACAATTTTCACACTTACATTAGTTGTAACACTCTTTTATCTTGTTCACTTCCATATCCTTGACACCCTTTCAATGCACAGCTTCTTAGTATTCCCTTTAAGAGATGGAGAATAATTATCAGAGAAGTTTAAAAGTGCACTGCTTTTGAATTATACAGAACATTTTGATCCTGCTTACACTTGCAGCTAAAGTAGTCATCACCGGTTTCACTCAGTTGTTTCTGGCCCATGACATTAGTAATTGGTTGTTTTGCCAGTAAAAGCACAAGTTCAGGAAACCACAAATTCCCCACAGGAAAGGCCTTCACACCTATTAAGACAGAAATCAGTCTCTTAGTGCAGGGCATGACATGGAAAGATAGACTAGAAATGACACAATTCCCCAGGGTTTCTTGATATTTACCACAGCGTGGAATATAGTTATTTACCCTACTTCTGCCAAAGTGGAAGATACAAATGAGTTTATTGTATTTGTACAGTGACTATCGTGAGCACCTGTAGTCTGCTTCTTTCAAAACCAAGCAGTAGTGGAGGAAAACTCAGCTGACAAAAAATGTGACAGAACTAGTGACTTTATGCAGTTACACCAGATCCTCCAAACTTTATTAAAATCAAAGACAACTGAAACTGCTCTGAACTGTTCTTTTTCTTACACCAAAGCTAAACTTGAAACAGTGTTTCGAATTTTTTTAATTCGAATTCAAACTGAATCCAAAAGTTTTCACTTGCAATTGAACTGAAACCAGAATTTATTGAAAAATGCATTGCTTGTGGCATAGATGTTATTTTCTTTGGGTGTTAAATATCTTATTGCAAGTGAATCCATCTACAGGGTTTCTTACACTGTTTATGTCAGATTTATCTTCCTTTTGATCATACCCCCTCTATTAACCTTTTCTCTGGGGCTATAGGTCTCCATGTAGGACAAATATAACTATTAATAATGGTAGTCATCTTTGCTCACTGGTTAACAGACTTGGCCAAAACAAACTTCATCTGACATTTTTATATTTGTAGACTGCAAAGATTATTATTGCTACTTATTCATGTTCCTAATTAAGAAATTTGAAATTAAGGGCAAAGTTCTTTTTTAGATATAATTAAAATGGTATTTCACAGAATGGTGCCTGAATTTCCTTATCTCACTCTGTGCCAATTAGCTTGGCCCAATTTGCTTGCTAAAGTGGCTGGGCCAATTTAATTAGCCTGACTTCACTCTCTGATTCTGTATCTGAGTATTACAGAGTTAGTGTTCAGCTCCATGGAGTGACCATAATGGATCTGTATATATTTGGGGAGTAATTGCTTTAATGAGGAGAAAGGACAAAACAACAGTCCATATCAGTATGTCATATTTTAAGCAGGCTTTCCTGTGTGAAGTCAGTTTAATAAAAGAGCCTCCAGTCTTTGTGCATTGTTAGGTCCCATTGTTAGCATTTCTGGTGTTTGTGTGAGAAAGAGAGTGATACAGTGACAGGTGTTGCACCTCATAAAACCAAATCAAGGTTTTAAAAACAATGTATAAAGCATTAATAAAAGTGCTTAAAAGTTTGGGTTAATATATTCCGTTTGTGGTTGGGTTTTTTTTTAACTTTACAAACTATTCCAAGAGCCGGGAAAAAACAGTCCCAAAACTTCTTGAATTAGAATGCTTAGCACCTATTTAGTTTGTTTCACCTTCCAAGTACTTTATAAATTCTTAATTCTACCAATATTCTTCTGATCTGTAATACTTCTATTACAGTTTTTATTACTGATATCCTACTGTTATCTTTACTTGCTTTTTCCAAAATGCAAAATTAAGGAAGATAGTTGGGGAGTTTGTAAGAGGGAGTTACCATAACTTACAGTTGCACAGGTTAGAACAGTAATCTGGAGATAAGAGAGATGTCATTTCTAAATCTTCCTTACCAGGTGGGGTATCCTAACACCTTCAGGAATTCCTCGCTATATCACCAGTGGGCATAAACAAGAGAAAGGCAAGGAAGTGAAAGTATCATACTGCTCAAATCAGAAATACAAAGACAGGATGATTTTCTTGGCATAAGGGATAATGTCCTGCCCAGTCATATTACATTCAACTCAAGGCCAATGACACAGCAGGGTAGTATGTCATGTATCTTCCTCTACTGTGTGGTCAAAGAAAGCTGAGAAAAAAGTCTAGTTTGAAAGGATATATCAGTAGCATAGAAGAATTTGATACCAGAAATTAATTTAGAGGTCGGACTTCCTACTTCACAGAATCATAGAATCATAGAATCATAGAATCATAGAATCATAGAATGGCCTGGGTTGGAAGAGACCTTAAAGATCATCTAGTTCCAACTCCCCTGCTGTGGAGAGGGACACCTTCCACTACACCAGGTTGCTCAGAGCTTCATCCAACCTGGCCTTAAACACTCCCAGGAATGAGGAATCCATAACTTCCCTGGGCAACCTATTCCATTGTCTCACCACCCTCACAGTAGAGAATTTTTTCCTAATACCTAATCTAAACCTACCCTCTCTCAATTTGAAGTAATTTCTCCCTTGTCCTACTGCTGGGAGCAGTAGGACATCCTGAATGTCAGAGGTGTTTTCAATGATTTAGTAGAGTCTGAACACAAGTAAGGATAGAGAGTGGATATCTGCAGTGCAGTAAAAACGTCATATTTCCTTTAAAGTGAATTTCTTTTAGGTACAAGACAATGCCACTTAAATACACCTTCCTTTATTTGTAGTGTTAAACCTGAGGTGTGGCACTTCATCTTCTGTTCAGCTTCTGGGAAGGCAAGCTAACCTGATATGGTTGGGGTTTTTTTATCTTTCGGTCAAATTAATCTTCAAAAAACTATTTCCTACTATTTGCATTACACAGCCATACAGATAACACGGAGGAAGCCACCAAGGAGTGAACTAAAGTCCCTTCAAGATGCAGTTCAGGAGCAGCACCAAAACTCCAAAGCTAGGTGCAAGATGCCTGCCATTGTGAATGGGAAAAGAGAAGTGATGTAAAACAGGTGTGTGCTGACATCCAAAACTGAGCTGAACATGCACTTGAAAATTGTGAGCTGCAGGCTGTGAAATGGAATTAGAAAAGTATAATCATTCTCTTCTGCATTAGTCTGTATTTTGTAGTTCTTTTAAGAATGAGCAAATGCAAAACCATGGCCCATCAACACAAGTTATATAACTAGGATAAAAAACCCTTTTCTCTCAATGCAAGTAGAAGAGCTGTTGCAGGGTACTATTCTCCTTCAAATATGGCCAAAAGTTTGCCCTTGATGAGAGAACAGCACATGTACATGAATGTATGAACAACAGTGGCTCAGTGACAATCTAGGCATTTACACCTGGGTGATATGGGAGTAATGGAACCAAAAACTTCTAATAGTCAATTCATTTACATTTCAGTTAATAGATTTGAATTATTAGGCAACTGAGATCAGGAAAACTTGCTTTCTCCTGGCAGTTTACAACATTCTGTTATTGAATCTGTGGAGATAAAGATGACAGAAGTGTTTACAAAACCAAAACACTTAAGATTTGTGAATTGCTATATTTATTCTGTAAAAGTTTGCATTATTAAACTTTGTTAAGATGAAGAAAAACAGTAAATGACACATACCATCATCTCAGCTAGTAAAACACTTTTGGGACCCAGAAGGCGCCCTGAGGTTTCGTTTTGTGAAACCACAGCAATAACTTACTCCTGATGTTTTGCATCTTATTTCTGCTGGGCTAGTCTATTTGTACTGACTGTGTATTTCAATCCATATGATTCAATAATTAGTGATAGACAGGCTAAAATACTTGTTGACAGTTGTTGCTGATTACTTCCCAAAATTTTTCCATTTTTATTACTTATTCAAACATCTGGTTTAGGCTTAACAATTCTAATGCTAAATATTCTATAAAAATAGTATATATATTTATTTCTGCCCTATGTCATCTGGTTATTTTATTGAGCAATTTCTGCTTATAGTTTTAAAACTTACTGAATTGTGTGGAGCTTGATTTGCTTAGTTTATAAATATATTACAAAAAGCAAATATTATTCTTTTCCTTAGTATTTCTCTCTCTATTTGCCAAGCACTGCATGCAAATCAGGCGTTCTCTTGCATTTTGGCAATAGCATGCAAAGGAAAATGCTCAACTGAATTAACACATATTAGGACTCACAAATAGCTCACTGGCTGGGGAGAAGTTGTGGTTTGGTCTGGGTCATGTGGTCATGTTACACAGGCAGCTAGAAAATTATTGTGATTATTTCTGCACACAATTACAAATTCTTGTTCACCTGCAAACAGAAGTACACTTTTACAAGCATATATTTAAAGGTGGGCTGGCACATCTATGGTTGGCTTAATATTTGCTCAGGGAAGGTACAAAGCAACAGCTCAGGCAAAGATGGAAAGGAATTTTAGGAGTGGAAAGAAGCAAAACAGCTCTTGTCTATACGAGAAAAACGATCATTGTAATGCTTTTCAAACCTAAAGATTAACAAAATTATTTTGCAAAGAGCACACATGTAACTCAGGCTAACAGCAATCAAAAACAATCTGCTCAGTCATGCAAAACTAAAAAATAATATTTTCCAATGCTAATTTTCTTAATATGAAACTGCCTGAAGATAATTTTTTATTTCAGTCTGGAAAAGGAGTAAAGAATTGCATGTACTCCACACACAACTGCCTTCAGAGAAAATTCATCTAACAAAATCTTTCATAGTTAGTTCAGCAAAATACCCAGTTTCTCACTAGGGTCAGTGCATTCTCAGTTCTCTACCATTTCAAGGAACCTTTTACAGAAAGGCTTTTACAGGATTGATTCAAAACGCAGTTGCTTCTTGTCTTTGGCTATTTTGTGCTACATCTTACTTTAGGTGCTGCCTAGTGCTTTGGACCATTACTGCAGAAGCCAGCTGTATTTTCAACACGTCTCACATAACTAGACCAATTGCAAGGCTGATGGGCCAAAGTTAGAACTACCAGCTGAATGCAACTGAAAATTTATACCCCACACTGAGAGCTAGAGTTACTTAAAGGGAAATATTTCATTAACCTTTCCCAAGTCAGGAACAGTAGCAGAATTATTGTGGGCATATTAAACTAGATTTTTTTTTCTAATTCTAACATACCTATTACAAAATCTTTTGGCAATTTTCTCAGGAGACGCTTTGAGTAAACTTACAAAGATTCACTCTTCACCGATCCTCTACCACATTAGCTGTCCCTACCTTACAAAACATCCCTTTATAATAGACAAGCACTTAGAAAAATTTATTGGGATTTCACATGGAGTCTGACTCAGTAAAGCAGATTTTGGTATTTCTTAAAGATTCACCTTTCTTGTCCTTTGCTTCATCTAGGAAGTCAGCAGGGGAAGGGGATTTCATATTTAGATTATATTAGAACATGTGGTACTCAAAGACATTTTTTAATCTAGTTTATCCCAAAGTACCAAATCAGTACCCTGAAAGTTTTTCAGCAGAATGAGGATGTTTATGATATTGATGGCATTTCAACAGATGGGCCAGTGTTTGAAGAAGATTAAAATGCTGTTTTGAGAAAGAGAAGCAAAATATCTGTCGTTTTATTCACAGCTGTTCTTTTTTTTATCTTTCCAGAGATTAGGTCGTTGGGAAAGCACTGGTGATTGTCTGACTTCTCCCCTATGGATTGTTCTTCAGGTCAGAATTCAGGCTAAAGAATAATAGATGATCGCAAATGACTGGTTTATTTGACTGCTCTGTGTGTTTATGTGCAGGAATTTCACCCTGCAGATTGTGATTTTCCTTCACAAGGAAAGGCTCCTCTACCTCATGTCTCCCAATATTCCAGGCCTGGACTATCATAATGAAAGATTCCAAGTTATATGATGATTTTGAATGACTCAGCATTTTGTGTTTATAACACATCTCTTATCTACAAGGGAGCAGTATCTGAGTCTATCCATGCAGTTCAAATGCAACGCTCCCATTTGCTTGAGCTGCAAAAGCAAACCCTCTGATCTTCTATAAAAGTTAAGTTTAAATTCAGTGTTAGCTGAAATTTGGGAGCAATAAAACATGTCAAAGAAAAGAAATAAACATAGACTCATATTCTAATATCAATGTCATATCACTGAACTCAACACCAATTATCTTTGTGGATGCAACCTAGAAATACAGCAGTCTCCTTTTAGACAGGACTGGTTCACAACTATATTTTTTTTATGCTATCCAGAGAGTCAGACATGACCTGTGCACAGGACAGGTTCTGCAATATGTGACCTGCATAAACAGTTTCCCACTCTCAACATAGTTCCATGTGTCTCTGTCACTGAGTCTCAATAACAGTTATTAAGTGAAAAATACCCAAATTTCATTTCTTTTCACTTATACTTCCATGGAAAATATAAAAGACATATCTGGAATATCAAAAGAAATATCTGGAATGAAAGTCTTATAAACTGAGTCTTTTTCTTAGACACTGGTTTAATTACTGATTTTAACATCATTAACACTGGTCATGGGCTGGGACAAAGTCTTCCAGATATGAGTTCTTTTCTGGCATGAACTATTTAACAGAAGGACTAAATTTATATACTGTAGCAGTGATCAGGAGAAAGCAATAAAAAATCATTGACACATAAATGGTGGGAGCTTTGTAAATTTAGCTAAAATAGCTTCATTACACCTACAAAACTTATACCAGTTCGCTAATGGTCTGTAGCATTAATTTTCAAATTTCAAATGATATTTGAAATTATCACTTCTATCTTTAGTGTCCTTGTGAAAGTTATGTAAAAGAAGAATATGGACAGTTTTTATTGTAAAGAAAAGCTGCCTAAATGCTGAAAGCTTGTCCATCATTTTTCAGATGTACTTGATAAATTTCTCACTGCAAGGTTCATTCTTAGCTTTGAACAAAAATGGAACAAACAAACAAAAGGTGTGAATGGTTTAATAACTGGATATTTTCTCACTTTTTTGAAAAGCTATTAATTTCTTATAAACCTCAGGTTGTGCCTATTTCAAAGACAGTCCAGGATTGTTTTAATGTTTAGAGAGCATTCCGTGCCAGAAAAAAATTCTCAGTGTCATTTCAAAACTGCTTAATTCCACATTAACTGTCTGCCCCTGTGTTTTTTCTCTAAACAAAGTTCTTAGTAACATCAAAGAAAGTGAGAGCAAATGGGTAAAGGGACATGAAATGTGATTAATTATTTTATGTGTGCTACAATAATATATTTTAAAGTAATTTCAGTGTTTGGGGAAGCAATTAATTTAATTACAAGGAAACAATTTGCTGGTATATTGGAAATTCTACCATTTTGTACATTAAGGCCATTCCTTATTCATTGTAATGTTTTGTTTTACTGTTGCAACATTAAAAGATAAATCAGAGAAGGTTGCACAGCTTTTCAGAATTTTTTGACAAATCAACATTAGTATTCATTTTTCTTTGTCTAGAAATCTGGCGTGCATCTAGCAAACTGTAGTCCTGCAAAATGTCATCTCTACATGAATGACATCCCTGAAAATAACTGGATACATTGAAGTTACCACAGAAAGTGTTTTGTTTGCTAAATTATTTCATTAGATTTTGCAATACATAAACATTATAAAGTTGAAAACAAAATTGCCATAGACTAATTAGTACTTTATTCATGCTGCTCATAGCAGACCTCAATGAATTCTCCTAAAATGCATTTGGAATTGAACTGAATTATCATCTAAGCAGTTTGCAGAAATATTCTTATCCTCCCTCTCTTCAAGAATGTTCTCTTTCCTATCTCTGAATCCTTTCTAAGCCATAACTGAAGTATTGTACCTACATCTACATGGGCAGCTCAATTGCCATAGCCAGTGCTATTCAGTGAAACAGGTCCCCAGAAGATTCCCTGGAGGGCTTTATATTTCAACAGAGCATATTTGTTGTTTTAGAATCTCTTTAAAATTAAGTACATATAAAAGTTATGTTTTTGAAAGTATTTTCAATCAGGAATATTATGTTCAAAGCATCAGGACATTCTGACAGTTATTGCAACTTATATATGCATATTTAATTTTGCTGAGGATTGAAATTGCACATTTGAGACAGAAAGCAACTTTTTGAGTGTTTTGTGTGGAACTGTATTTTCTGTAGAAGTATTTGTGTTGAGAATTGAGAACATGACTTGTCAAGTTATATACAGTTAACCAATGTTGAGTCACTGAGCTGGAAACAATGTTCTGTGGTGTTTATACTTGACTTTTTCTTCATGATTGCATCAATGAACAATAGTTTTAGTGATGTGGATTTTATAGCATGAAAAGACCTCCAGTCAGAGAGAGCATAAACCAAGTGCAAGGCACTGAATGCTAGGACAAGAGCAACTACATTAGGGAAGGGTGAAGTTCCATTTCATCATCTGTGCTATAGGGATTACCATCCTTCTTCAGCAATTATCCCTTCAAGAGAGTGACCATGTGGTGCTGAACTGTAACCTGACTTCTGTATTTAGAACTGAGTCTATTAAATGCCATGAAAAGCTCATATCCAAGGAGAAATCAACTGGAAATAACCTGAAGCAACAAAGAGCTTCTTAACAGTATTCTGCTGAGAAGGTCACAAATTTCAGCATTTAGAGGCTTTTTCTCTGTGATGCTGATCAGGACAGCACAGCTGCTTTAACTGCTGTGGAGAACAGAGACCGAAAAAAAAAATTACTCCCTCAACTTCTCTCCAGCTAAAAAAGTCCAAGAAAGCAAAAAAAGGTTTGTGGTGCCTCTTTTTTTTTTTTTTTTTTTTGGTTCACTCCATATCTCTTCTCCCGTCTTAATTAGTATACAAGCAACACAACATGCTAGGAAACAGTTACATTTGGAAAATACTTTTCACATGAAAAACTGTAAATTATAGTACCTTGGAGCTTCATTACCCTTTTCGGAAGACTATTTTTCAGGAAATAAATTCAGACTTCTAAAGATATATTTCTCTTGTTTAGAAGGGCAATAGCAAGTGCAAATTTCAGCCATATTTTAATAAAACTGTAATCATCATACTTTTTTTCATGGCAATACTGTAAAGCATTATGATTTTGTCTTAAGTTTTGTGATGGTGGTTACTGAAATTATGATGTGTTCACTGAAAAGCACGTGTCAGACACTGTGGTTATGTAAAAAAGAGCAAGTAAATGTGCCCACATATGTATAACAACTCTTTTCTTAACATTTTAGTTGTTTATGAAATTTAAAGTATTTGAAGAAGGCATGGCTACAGCTGGCTAGAATGCCTAGGAGCATAGTTTAGGTTGTAGTAGATAGTCCTAAGATAAGTTGCATTTAGAAGATCTTAATAGAGTTACTGGATCAAAACTGTAATTCACCCATAGTCCAAACATATGCTTATGTTTGTGCCTATTCATATATCTAACAAAAAACTTCATCAGAATTGGAAACATATATTTTGCAAGTACTCAGCATTCAATGAAAATTTCCAGCCTCCAGAAATGTTCTTCTCTGATAAATAATTTTCTAGAATACATTAAGAAAGTGAATATACACTCATAATGAGAACAAGCAAAATAGTACATAAAAATAACACATAAAAATCAGCAACAGGCTGATTGAGTCCTGTTCATCAGCCATGGATGAGTTACTGGAACTGTTTGATAGCCACCATTGAAGTTCTGAGAGAATCACAGCACACCAAAAATGAGCTATTTTAAAAATATGTTTTCAGCATTCATTCATGTTTGGACTGTCTAGAGCTACTTTATATTGTCTGTACATCTCTTAGTTGTCTGATCTCAAGACAAAGATTAACACTGATGGGATCTCATGGGAAAATATGTTTACTTATGTCTAACAAAATACATTTTAGGAAAATCTAAATTCTTTGAGAATCAGCATAGCATTTCTGAGGGAAAAAAAACGCCTATCGAAAACTAAACCAAACCAAACAAACAAACAAATAAAAAACCCCAAACTTACAAAACCAAACTCAATCACAAAACCCCACAGATCTTTCATGATCAGCCTACTTAGACTGATTCACACAGAGATGAATTTATATACTTTATATAATCAGGCCAGCACGGAATAATGACATCAACTTTTACATGAGTCAGAAATCAGTGCAGTGCAGTCATGCCCCATTGTTCTTTTAGTATACTATGACTTTATCTCAGCACACCATAAACTAAACAGACTGACACTTCCAGGACACATTCAGGAAGGGGAGCATAGCAGCCTAAAATCACTTTTTTTCTCTGCTGCTGCTGTTATGTTTTCCACATGTGACAGCACAGTCATGGAATGGAGTGAGACTAGAAAAGGGATGGGATTAGTGGAGGTCTAATCAAATACTATGAAAATTTTAATCAGTCAAGAATATTCTTTCAAAGAATATTAGGCTGATCACTCTATATACCTCAGGCAGCTTGGCAAGGATATATTTCAAATGTGTTGCATGCAGTCTATTGCCACAATTTACAGTATTTTAAGTACCAGAATAAAGTTTAGCAGGCTGATATAGTTCTAAAGAAGACAAAGGATGGAGGGCTGAAAGGAAAACAAAAAGCAAACAAATAAAATAATTAAATTTAAAAAACCAAACCAAAAGTGAGTTGCTCTGGAAGGCGAGAATGAAACTTGATTTCCTATAGCAAGCATCCTTTTTCTGAACATCCTTTTCCCTATAATAACCCCTACTGTGTCCTAACTCAGAAAGATACACAATACTATTACTATGCTGTTACTAGTCAAGACTGGCTGAGAAGCTTTTGACAGAGCATGCCACAGATGAGTTCTGCACTCCTTTCCCTCTTTCCCTCAACAGAGACTCTCATTTGTGTCTCTTCTCTTGCAGACTGCAGACAATCATGCTTGAAGTTTGTAGCAATGTTATTGCCTTTGAGATATCTATATTTATTTCAAATGTTAAGTTAGTCATTCAGAGGCTATTGGAGAGAGATACTAATGAGTGCATAGCAAGACTGCACAAGAGCACATGGGGACACATTAAAAAAAAACAAACAATATGTAAACAGAGCAGATGAAATAACAGTTGTTCTGTAAAATACACATTTTCAAGTCCCCTTTAGCTAGTAAGTTACAATACAAATTATTTTGCCCCAGATTATTTGTCTGAGTTTGGTTAGAATAAGTGCAAGGGCACCCCTGGAGCAAGAAATTGGAAAGACTGAAAGTTATGAAGCAAGTCCCCTCATCCCTTACCTGGCTGACCCACTGGAGGGTCAAAATCTAGCCAGATCCCAGATGTCAATCGAAACACAGAAGCCAAAGGGATTTGGCAGAACAGTACAGAAACTATATCAGGCAATTCCCGTGGCTTTAGCTGATCAGCAGAATAATCTTATAAGGAAGGTTATAAATGTGACTCATGGTTGTCCTTCAACACAGTAGGTGTAGGCACACTTCTGTTCACACAAGTAGTGAATTATTGTGGAACCAGTGCTTCTCAGTATATCATCTAGTACCCCTAGGAGCTAATTTAGGTTTTGTTTCCTGTACATTGAAAGGATAATATTGTAGTGGGTCCAAACTGCACCGTTAATTACATATTTGTTCTGTATGTCATTTTTTTATAATTAACAGTTTGTCATGAATTTTTGTAAGCAAGATGCTGTTTTAATTGATAGATGCCTAAAACAAGCTCTCTTTCCCCAGTATTGACAACTTGACTTGTAGAAAACATAAATGAATAATGTGATGTAAATGAACAGCAGGCACTCACTGACCCATGAATACAGCAAGCAATTCAAGTGAGTATTGCAAGTAGATCCAGGTTATCTGAAGGGATGATGCCCATGCATTTTAGACATCTCTGGATCCTCTCAGGTTCTGAGAAGGTCAGATATGAAAGAGGGAGAGAATGCCAAGAACACATTTTGAGACAGGGTTTTCTTGCTCATTCACAGTAATGAATAGGCAAAAAACAAAAAAAGCCCACAACAAAAAGAAAAAAAAACCCAAAAACAAAAAAAAGGAAGAAAAAGAAAAGAAAACAAAACCAAAACATAACCAAAAGAGTGCAGAGTTCTTCCTTTATTGTCTTTATAACAGAATTTAACAAAAAGACATTTTCTGTACCTAAATTGTTGAGTCCACATGTCATCTTGGTTTCCAGTCTAGGCAAACTGAATAAAAGTTGACTGTATGTTCCAATTGACTGTCATTTTTATATATAAATGGGTATGTATATATGCGCAAAAGTTGAAAAAATCAAAAGCCATATGCTTATAGGAGCATAGGGTTCTGGAGCTATTTTTTTTTTACCTCAAGACAAGTGTCTCTCTGCATGTGAGTAGTTTAGATTGTTTCTATGTTTGGTTGTACATATGTTTTAAACAGCAGCTATAGTCTATTGGTTTGAGATGAAGCAATAAGGATCCATTTTTCCATTTTCTTCTTTGTCTTTCCTGACTAGAATGTGAAAAATTAATGTCTCTATTTAGCATTCTACTTATTTGGAAATTAAAAAAATATCATTAATAACAGTCATTACTAATAGGCCATGTGGCATCTAGACAACCAGAATTCAGACTTCTTATGCTCAGCATCCCATAACCATAATGATAAATTACTGTTGCCCCATCCCATCACCAAATAACAGTTCAGGAAAAGGAATGTCTAAAAGATGGAGGACAAGGATTTTGTATATATGTGTGCATATACATCAAATATAGAAGTTATTTCCAGTTATTAAATGAAGTTATGTATAATAATATTAAACTACCTAACTTGAAATTCATTGTTAAATCTAAGGATGTTAAACCTGAAGAATTAAAAAGATCACTTTTCTTCACAAAAGTGGGTTTGTATTGAGAGGCTGGAGAATTGATGTGGGGCCAGATCAGTTTAAATGCAGGTGTGTGCTGGAATTGTGCCTTGTTAAGCCAGTGGCCTTTGTTAAACACACATAGCAGAAGAGGCTAGCTGTTGAAAATATCCGTGTTAGTCTGTGGTATTTAAAGGAATAAGGTCATAAATTCTTCCATATCCCACGGTAACATGCGTGCACATATAGCAAGGCTAAAAATAGGACTATTTATAGGAAGTACTAAAAATCTAATTTAATAAATTAGACATTGTTCATTTCTTATCAGCCTTGCTTTTTGTAGACACTTTAATAAATAAGCAGTGTATTCTTAAAGCTTCCTTTATTCACAAGGAAGAAAGAGATAGTAGCTTTATTCCTGTTAACAATAACTTCTGATGCTAAAAAGATCCATAAATATACGGATTAAGCTAGGACAAGAAACTTGAAGGGTCTCTAAACCTAATCTGTTCTTTGGAATTTGAATTCATTAAATGGGTCCAAATGTTTTGAGTACCTGTTTTTTCTTTGCATAATGATTTAATTTTGATATTCAAAGGGTAAAATACAATTGAATTATGAGAGAACTGTTCAGAAACTCCTCATATATCTGCATTTTCAGAAGACACATATAGAAACAGAGAAGTTAAGAAAACTTAGATAGAGAAAAGAAAAAAGACCATGATAAAATACTGTTTTTGTATTTTTGTACAGAATATAAAATACCATCCTGTATTTTTGTACAGAATATAAGATAACTACATAGAGCTGCACAGCATGGAAAGATCAAGCAGAGCTCTATAGAGAGTGTGTTGTGGAAACACCTGCTGTATGTTATACTTGCTCCAAAAGTCCATACAGGATCCAGTCCCTCAAGTGATATCTAAAGACTTCCAACGTCTGGATGTCATTAGATCTTAGCTAAGCACCATTTCCTCAGCCATGCCAAATTTAAGACATCTCCAGAGAGAGAGAGATACAAAACTCTAGATACCTGGGAGCCTTCAAAATGAGAAACAAAGATGTTTATGGAATGTAAAATTCAGCATCATGCAAAGGTTGATCTGAGGTTTTCCAAACAGTGATTTTTGCTGCCTAATCTTCATGTGACCCATGCCTTGGTGCTCATGTCCTCTGGTCTTGGCAATTGAGTGCAAAGATGAGGAGCACAATGTAAAACTGGAATAGGGCAAATTAATGGGAGGTTGCATGTTTTTACTCTTCATTACCCTCATGTCATCTAGAAAGTGATGTAACTGCCCTGGATTAATGCTCAAGTCATCAGTGATAATACAGTGTCATCTCAACACAGAAATTGTTTCGTCTCTGGGAGCACACAGGGAGCACATTGCATAGGAACAAAAATAAATGGAATATTAATATACCTTATTTCAGATTAATATCCCAGTCACACAGACAAAATAAAACTTCTGGGTGTTATATGGAAACACAGTTTGAAAAGTTCCTATTATTAATATTTATAATGAATATTGTCACAGCCAACCTCAAAATTCCTGTTAACAACTAATATATTTAAGATAGGATACCTTTTTGCTTGTAATTGTGGGGGTTGTAAATTTTTCAGTGTGTCTAAATAACCACTCTCAATTAATATTAGATTTCTTACGATGTTGTATGATATATTCATTGAATACAGACTTTAAACTATTAGATGTGCAGGCTGACATCACTTATGATTACTTACCAAGCCTTTACATAGAGAATTCAACCTCAGTAGTGTGTATAACTCAAGGCAATGCTTCCAGATACACTCATCCAGCTTCCTTGTTGTAGTAAGTTATTTTCATTTAGGAGATCATTTAGGAATGTCTCTTGTTTTTCCCAATACTAGGAGATAACCACATAGCAAAGGATTAAGGAAAGATTGGGAGGGAAGAGTTGTTGACTTCTTTTTTTTGTCTTTCCTTTTATTTTTTTTTTTTAATATAAGTATTGCTTTATAGTTGGCAACTTTTTCCTCACCAATTACTTGTAGTGACATTTTCTGTAATTGTCACCTGCCTTCTCCTTTCACTTAGCAATTCACTTTGGGTTGTTGCAGTCCAGCTGTGAACCTGCAGCAATTTCAAAGTGACAGAATGATGGAAGCTCACACTTCAGCAAAATCCTTTTATGATTCCTAATAAGTGAGGGTTCTTTCCTCAGTGAACATTATTTTAACTTTGTAGTTCAAAAGTAATATATAAGGTTGTGTTGACTGACAAAAGGAAGTTTTGTTTTCCTCCTATACAGGAAAAGATTCTTAGAACTCAGGGAAAAAAAACTGAAAGAGAAAAATGTATTTTAAATGGTAAAAATCTGAAGTGAGATCTCATGGCTGTTGCTGAAAAGTCAAAGAACAAAAAATATTATCAGTTGGGTTTTTAAAGTTGCATTTAATCACTCTGTTGATGGTAATGGAAATATTTCTGACTACCATTTCCTGAAGTTTCCTATGTTATCTCTAGTTTAACCAATAGATCCTAGACATTGCATATACTGAAATAAAGATTCAGCCAATGTTTTAAATAATGCAGGAAGGCAGTACTTACTTTTGCCTTTCAATCAATTTACTTTTTTATGGAACATAAACATTTTGTGCTACTGCACAAAAAATCATTTCAAAAGAGGAGCTGTCATTAACAATAATTTTCCACCTGGCAAGTACATGCAATAATTAAATACTCCCTTTTCAGTGAGATAGAGAAATGTGACAAAGACAAGTCACAAGGAGTGGGGAATAGAGGTGACCTTAAATGTGCTCAGAAGGATTTCTGAGGAACAAAAGCAAAGGGAATCTGAGACAAGGCAGAGTCAGTTTGTTCTGTTCTGACAAGTGTCTCCATTATAATAAATCTTGGACTTAAAGAAGTCTACAATGACTCAGGTAATCTAACAATGCTACATTTGCAGTAACATTTTTGAGGTTCTGAGAAGAAGATTCATCAACAGAAATAAATTACATGGAAGTCAAGCCTTGAGAAAAGGATAAACAAACTAAAAAGAAAAGTTGCAGTCTGGACTTTGGGCTACCCAATCCACTTGGTTGAGGTTTTTTTGCTGGTTTTTTTTGTGTACCTCCATGGAAGGCCCTCACATGTCCATCTGCTGAGCTGTAGTGTGGAGCCCAGGTGTGATGGCCCACCCAAGACCAAGACAGAGCCCATGGATGCCGATCCACCAACTCACATCATGGTGCCACTGTTTTTCTCTGGACAAGCAAAACTGTGAACATCATGGAGGTGGGTCTGCCTTGAGAAGACTCATGGATGGTTGTGGGCTCATTTGACACAGGGTGAGCAGGCAGCATCCCAGTGCATCCAGGCTCCATTGCATGACACAGCACCAACAGCATTGCTGGAACACCTGACTGTCTCCCTACAAGGGCCCAGCCTCCACATCTTCATAACTGGACAATAAACAACAACAAAGTCAATTGAACCATACATTCAATTTGTACTCAATTTGCTTAGAGTGGAAACCATGATGACACTTTGACTCTTAGCAATTTGGGTACAGGCAAATTTTTTTGTAAATTCTGATATAAAGAATATAAAGGAAGAACTGTGCACTCTCTGAGGAATCTGAATTTGTTGCATAGTTCTATAAGAGGTTAAGGGAAGTATGGGTGCAAAGCTGAAAATATAGCAAGACCCAAAATAGTCAAATAAGAAAGAGTAAATGAAGAAGCTACAGGAAAACTTAACTATTGAAGAAACTTACAGCGCTGTGCCACGATAATTTTGCAGTGTGTGTGCTCTCTGAGATTAAGAATAACAGATTAAGAACAAAAGAGGCAGGATATAAATGAGAGAATGGGCACATCCAGACTATTCAATTCTTCTATAGTTCTCATGACAAAAGTACTGCACACCTCTGGAGGAATGTGTTACAGACATTGCAGTGAACTGTCCAACAATCCTGTGACTTCTTACCAGCAATTCTCATTATTTCCCTTGACAGGGAAAGGGATGGCTACAGAATCGTCTTCCCTCAAGCTCTGTTATAGAGTCTAAGTGGCGTGGAAGATCCCAACTGACCTTCCCATTGATAGATTTTGCCAAAGTTTCGGGTTGTTGCTTTGCTTTGCTTTCCATGAAGTCTACTCCCTTTCCCTTCTTTCTCCTTTGGTCATTGTCAGAATGTGATTCCATGATAATCTGCTTTGAATGTACCACTTAACTTGCACTGGGTGCAACTGTTTTTAGTACAAAATAACAAAGAGGGACAATGTGAACTGCAATGTTTAGGTATGAGAAACTGATAGGAAGTGTTACAAGGCCCTATTAAATGTTTACCTTTCATTACCAAGGTTCAAATACCAAATTATACCTTGGCTTTAATAGAATTTGACCAGTGTGAGAGAGATCAGAATTCACTCCACAGTCCATACAGGCACAAGAAATGTTCTTGATAAATAGCCTGGACAATTTTTTCATTTATTTTAATTATCATAAATCAGTATTATGTTTAATGTTCCATAAATACATTTTAATAAATGTAATATGGCATAGCCCATTTGCGTAAGAAAATAATTTAGAAAATAATTTTAACATACAACTGGTCTTTTTTGCCTGGTATCTCTCTCTCTCTCTCTCTCACATTCTCTCTCTCTCCTGCGCACACATGCATACACATACACACTCTCACACTCTACTATATTCTAATTTAACTAGTTTTATGGCTTTCTCATTCTGGTGACAGTACCAACCATTTATGGTTTTAATGCAGTGCAGAGGCATAAATAAAATTTGCTACCAGTGTTTGAAGTAATTTTAGAAATTACAATGCATTTTTACACTGTAAAGCATAAAGAACATTACCATAAACAGCAACATTTTTATAATTCATCCTAATTAAAAAACCCCAGTCTGCCTTTAAATTTAATTAGAATGAACCTTCTATAGGAGACACATTGGAAGCCAAGTAATTTGCATGTTTGCAGATGATACATTGTATTGAAGACAGGCTTAGTGCCAAAATTATCTGAGAAGTCTTTGTGTGTTAAAGATATTTTAGGTAGCAATGTAAGCTACTGACTGATGGATCCTGAATTCTTGGAGCCCTATTCTGTAGATTTAAAGTCATATAGATGTATTTCCCCTGTGATTTACTTCTAAGCAGCTGGTTTCAACGTCATAACATTTTACACAAATAATCTCATATGGCTACCACATTGTCATTTTTCAAAAATATAACTGAACATCGTGTCTATTAGAATTCCCTAATTCTCTTAAAAGGATTTATATTTATATTTAAGTGCTAAAACACTTGAGGGTAGGTATAAATAAAACTAGTTTATATCATATATATGAATACACAGGAAGATGAAATGGTACATTTCATAGTTTCTGTGTAATTCCATTTCTTTTCTTCCCACACAACACGAAGCACTATAACATGACGGAGCTTTTAACTCTTGTACCTGAACACTAAATGCTTTTTTGGCACAGCACTTCGGCTGTGTAAGAAGGTGAAGAAGATCTGTTAACCTGCCCCATAGAGTAGTGCCTACCAACAGGGGAGTTTAACAAATAAGCACAACAACAAAGAACAGGCAAGTTATTGCTAGCTCATGTAACACCTGTGCCTTCTTTCTAACTCTGTCCTGGATCTGAGACTAGTAACTCTTTGGAAACATTGATGATATTCTGGGAGGTCGTTTTTTTTTATAGAAATCTTGGAGCTGGTTCATCTGGAAAGCAGTAAAGGATTTGAGTCATTTATGTAATGGTAGATGAATCACCAGCGTAGTGGTAAACAATTAGAACATTAGCATAGGACTCATAGTTTTGCTCAAAAGAGATCAAGAATTTCACCTACCCATAACCCTCTGTGGCTGGCTTGGGGTATTCCTGCAAACTACCTAAACATTCTAGGGATTTATTGCAAGGTTTTACATTAATCATTTTACCTGCACCAAAGAAAAAGCTGCTTCTCAAATGTCTAATGTAGGGCTAAAGTGCCCAATTGATTTTCAAAACTAATTTTATTTTGAGACTTTGAAGATGGAACAGTTGATTGCCTATGCCCATCTGCAGATTGATTGTATCCCTTGAGAGTCGACATGCACCTCTTGATTTTTCATACAGAGAGCTGCAACACTGATTCTTGTGCTTGTCTGTGACCCTATTTTTGAAAGGACAGTTAATGTTGCAGAAGTTACAGAAAAACTTCCATCTTCTAGAGAGGTCAGCTATCAGTACCAAGTTCTTAGGAGTTTTAAGTAACTTTTATTTGGTGATTTCTAGCAAAGACAAATTAGGGCCTTATTGTATGCATGCAAAGTTAGTGATATTTTATTGTGTTAAATGGTCTTCAGAAGTGAGTTATCCTCTTGCCACTAGGAGAAAAATAGTGCATTTTTTACTCCATGTTCCTCCCTGTGTCAGAGCTTTGCTTTGTTATTTTGAGGCTGTTGGGATGGGTTTTAATGAGTCCTGATTAGTTTCAATAGATCATTTACCTTTTATTTCAGCATGTTTCCAGACACTTCTCATAATCACTTCTTCTTTATTAATCTGGAGGGAGACTTGACTATTAAGAAAACTTTGGGAAGAGAGCAATGTCTTAGAGGCATTAACCTTTATGTGTTATTGCTAATGTTGTCAATCGACCATTATTTCTCCCTGCAGCCTTAGTCTGTCTCTTGTAATTGCTGTCACCTGGACATAGAGTAGGACTGATTTTATGTGGCTGTGATATCAGCTACAGATTTTGTGACTATGCTTAATCTTTATTCTTTGAGACATATCTAACCTTTTAATAAGCACTTTAATAGCATAATGTAAATGCACCAGTCAGTTTTCAGTAGACCTTAGAACATTTCAGAAGACTTCAACAGATGCTGCTTAAGATCATATTACTTTCTGGCATCAGCTGATGTTAGCAGGGATAACAGTATAGTGCTCTAATTTATTTTGTCAAAACGCTTCTTGAAATATTAAACATTACTTAAGGCTCAGAACAAATAAAGGGCTTATGAGAATTACAATAAAAGACTTCAGATTCCTTTTCCCAAAACTTTTTTCTAGTTTCATTCAATGGTATACAATTCAAATGTGCTGGCATCCAACCCTCTGCAGAGGAGTGTCCCATAACATACAGCACAGCCACCTTGCTTCTGGTCTGCTGTCCTTCTAACTCTGAAAATATTGTGTTGCTTTCTAACAGAGACTGGGCCAGAAGGAGGGTGACTCTTTACAATACCTTTCTCCATTATCTATTTTGCTATCCAGAGCATTCTATAAATCACATTTCATAATTCAAATGTTAGTGGGATTTTGCAGCTGAGGTCATAAACTTGTGCTTCAAGGTGCCTAGATATCCTTTGGAAGACCCGACTGTAAATGCAAAGCAGTTGACCTTGAGGGTATTACACCCTGTCATGTCACATTACACCTCCAAAAGGCAGGACTTGCACTGTAGGACATAGTCATTTGAAAGATGCTGGATGCCTTTGAGTGTCCCAGCAGGTAGTGCAGAAGATATGAGTATCCGTAATAGCTGGTAGGTAAATTGCAGAGTGCTCACTGAAGCCCATAAACTTCATTGTGTCCAGGGACAGTGAATTAAGACAATGGATCACATTCTTAGCTCCAGCCATTTAAATGGATATCTTGCACAATAGTCTGTGGCAGGTCAGTCATTCACCTTCCTGTGGGCTTATCGTGCAAATTCTGTCTAAAAGATCATATGCAAAAGTTTGACCTGTCCTGGTAACCACAGAAATTTCTGAAAATTTCAAAACAACTAATTAGTATATAAAATAAATAGGTGTCCAATATTTTCATCAAAGGCTATGATCACGTCATCTTACACTTTACCTAAACAATCCTTTTCCTGTATCCCTTCTTTCATGCATAATACAGTCAATATTTCTAGTTCATGGAAGCTGTAATTTCCTGGCACACATAATAACAGTACACAGTGAAAATGAGTCGTGCATGATGCCTTTTTCTGTAAATTAGTCAGTTATAATACACTCTCACAGCTCTGCTTCTATTAGAGAAGAAGACCTGGAGGCAGGATTCTTGACCCTGTTTTTATCATTTATGAACAGTTTAACTGCAGTTGACTTCAGCTTATCCAACAATGCAGTAATAGAGCCTTATTTATGTTTATATTTATATATATATATTATATATATTTTTAAAATTTCACAATGTTTGTGCTTAGTTTGGGGTCTTAAAAAATTATTATGTTAGAATATCCCGTTCAAAATATTTCAGGGTACAGTGCTAAGGACTGCTTCTAATGCTGATATGAGTTCTGAACAAGGACAGTTTTGAAGATCTCTACATTTCTATAAAATGTCTAGTGTATAAGATGATTTATAGAGTACACAACAGATAGAGAAGGCTTATTTCAGTACTACTTTAGTTATGACCTAAATCTAATTATATCTCCCATTTTAGCCTTATTGTTGTTCTCACAATAGTTGACATTGGAGTATGGCTGCAGCTCCATGCTGTGGGTCATTCAAAACTTTGTGTAGCATTATTTTGGTACCACTTATCTCCATTATATTCTCTGAGATAAATAGTGCACTGGGGTTTGGCTGCACATATTTACTTCTTGTACAGAATATTATGTTCCAGAATGAGCCATCAACTACAAACCCGAAATCTTTGGGCCTCATAAGCTTTGTAACCTGTAAGCCACTGCTGCTTGAACTAAGCTTCAGCTGGTATCTCAGTCATCATATCCTAACCGGTTCATCTGATAGGGATATAACAACCATGACTATGGCCATCATTTTTATTCTCCTGTCACTCAAATACAGAGAAAAGTGGGTGGGATTTCATCTAATCTCCTTCCTGTATTCCTTCATGTATTTCAGTATAGATGCAACATCATTGTTAAAAATTTAGTCATTCCCTTAATGCTAATGGAAAAGTTGAGTTCAGCTGTCAGACAACCCTGATTTATTTTATACCCATGTCTCAGCTGGTGTAAAATTGCATTCCATCAGCAATTTATAGCTTGGGAGGAGCTGCTCTCTCTCCCAGTGTGAGGACCGGGACACTTTTCTGGAATTTCTTTCAGTTATAAATACTTGACTGGGATTATGAAACAAAAGGCCTGGAGTTATTTACATAAGGTAAAATAAATTAAAATAAGCTTAAAGCCCATTAAATTCTTATACCTGTTATAATGATTCAGAAAAAAAAAATCCAAATGTTCCTGAAAGTAGATGCTTTTTCTGTGATATTTAAATCAATGGGTGGTGCATTTTGGCCATGAGCAACATCAAAGGGTGCTGTTCATGTTCTGGGATTAATGCTCTTTTATTGCTGAAGTTAATCATCGTGCAATCATATGAAGAAAGTTAAGTTAGTTTCTACAGAGGAAGAAGGAAAATCCCTGGTGCTGCCATTCATGTCTGAAGTAAAATAAAATCTCCCTGAGAAAGAGAAGAAATCTTTTTAGTTTTAGGTCTCATGGGAAGGTCTGTGCACATAACCCAAGGTAATTTCATTGCACCTTTGGCAGATGATGGAGAATTAAAAATGCTCTAAGTCACACTCATTAGATTTCTTCAGTATGAACTTTCAGTGTAGTAATACTAATAGAAATCTACAATTAATAATGAGAAAGGGAGTCTCTAGCAGCTTTGGTTTCCCATGACATTTGAATTATTCATTATAAATTATTACAAAGTAGCCTAGATGAAAAAAAATATGTCCCCCAAATCCTAAAATCTCCGATATCAGCAGCAAAAGGCCATTTGTTATTTCTTCATAAGGGGGTAGTGACAGTGAGAATCCACTAACCAGTTATATAATTTTCCATTCAGAGCTAATTCGCCGATCTGATAAAAGGAATCTCCTTTCTTATTTTGTACTTAAATTGAATGTCCTGGTGTTACAGAATTAAAAAGAAGTACATTAGACTGTATGAATTATTCACAGCCAACTGTGGTGATAAAGAAAGGCAGCAGTCACAATGAACAGAAATACTATTAATTCCTTTTCAGACTAATATGCAGAAGATGTATATAATAGTAACTGGAAATACAGAAGATATGGTAAATCATACCGAAAGCCTGATTACAATATTCCCTTCCCTTCCCAGGAAGGCTCCCCCTTCCTGCCTTCGTCTCATTGCCTGAAGTTGGACACTATGATTGCACCATGCTCAAATATTAAAACAATGTTTAACCCCTGTAAAACTTTTTTTTCCAAGAATTCAGTTACCACTTGGATGTACCATCTGGGGTATTGTCCACTGCCAGCCCCCAAACTCTTCATTAAGTTCCTGTCAGGGTTGATGTCAGCAGTGGAGGCATCCTCTAGCTCAGGATATCCTTAGCAGGACTCTTCCCAGATATCCAAAAATGCTCTCTCACCCCACCTGCTCTGAGCTCAGCCATCTTGGGGCTCAGTCAACTCTGTTTCCAGTCTCCTGCCTTCAGATGTCACCTGGGCATCCCTCTTCTGCCTCAACTTGCTCATACTTCAGTGTGGAGCATCAGTGAGCAAAAAGATGATGATCAAGAACTTTCTACACCATACTTCCTACCATAAATCCCATATTGCAGGCACTTTGTTATTCCTTCATTTGTTGTTCTGCATGCCATATGCCTAAAAATATCAATGCTGAGTTCAGTGCTCCATAGAAACAGAATAAATATCAAAATGGTTTTTAATGTAAAGACTTCTGTGCCACTTCTCTTGGAGAAGAAAGAGCTGAGCATGAATTGGTTTGGATTTTAAATAGCAAACTGGTGGTAAAAATGAAGCCAAGATTGGAGCAAAGATTGTGGCTGTTCTTGAGATGTTCATAAGACATTAAGTAGATAACATGAAAGAAACACTCAAAGAAACAATGAGATTATAAGATCCTTGCTAATTAAAAATGATACAGAGATACCAGTCCCCAGATGTGTGCCAGATGCATTGATGTTGTGTGCAAAAGTACAGGCTTCACAGGCTGCCTTTTCACTACAACATGCCCATTGTTGCAGTGCTGCTTATTACTTGTTTTCAGAAGAAATAGGACCAAAAGTTAAATCGTTAAAAGGGTAGAGTGAGGGGAAAAAAGTGAGAATTGGGCTATCAATGCTTGTACATCAAGATAAAGAATGGTGAGGTAAAAAAATTGAAAAGTTTCAGAAAGATTTAAAGATGTAAGGTCACTGTGGCAAAAATGTCTCACTCAATCCACAACACAAGAAGCCAAAGACAGCAGAAGGGTAAGAGAATATACAAGCATAATATTAGGTAGTGAGCAAATAGCATGTGAGTAAAAACCAGGAATCTGAAGGAATTCAGCGAAGTGTAAAGCTTGGTCTTGCACAGCCAGAGACAACTAGACCTAAATCAGGTTTTTGCTTTGTTTACATTGCTGACATATTTTCTCATTTCAATGAAAATATGTTTCAGGCTTATGATTATTTAATGTATGTCAGATTTGCATACTCAAGCAAAATGGGTTTTATTACCCATTTGCATTTTGAAGGTATTCTGGAAAGTCTCCTAAAGGATTGGCATAGCTGACTGAAAGGCAGAATATTCATGCTGTGAAGAATGTCAGCATTAAAGCAGAAAAACGTTGGATTTTCCAAATCAAAAAGAAAAAAAGAATGTTCAATACTGCAAATTTGCTGGAGGTATTCTGCCACCACAGCTTAAAAGATTTGTTAGCTAGAGGAAAATTCTCTTCTCTCCTGTGACCCTTTTGAATAAGCATAGCTTTGTTCACTGTCTTTCCTATTTCTCTGCAGCTAAGGTTTTGGTCATTTACTGCTCCAGGGCCATTTGTTTAGCCTTTGCATTTTGAAATAGAAAGGGTCCCTCTATGTCTTCAGTCATCTCTACTTGAAGAACATGATTTCCAAAGTTATTTCAAAAAGTAGGGCTAGGAGTCACTTAGGCCAATTAGAAAATATTTCCTTAATCAAATTTACACACTGATTAACCAGCTTCCTTTCCACAGAGGACTGTGACATTTTGATCCAACAAAAGCAGCAGAGCTATTTCTGTGAGACGGAATTTGTCTTACAAAACTTCACCAGAATTTGAGCCAAGAGTGGCATTTTGTGCATGCAGCAAAATGGTCTTTGTCATTTGAGGCATTCTGCAATGCAGGAAGAGGTTGTGAGTTTGGGTTATTTTTAATTTGCAGAAAGATTTTACAGTATTACCATTTTTGTTTACCAGGTGTGTAGGAAAATTCCATTTTTATAACATTCAGAAACCTGAGATTTAAGCCACAGAAACTTTGAACTCAGGTCTAAAGACCACCAGTGTTTTTGCTGTTCCTCAATACACACTCTAGATGAGGTGCATAGTACTTCACAGTATTTTAAACAACTCATCTCAGATTTCCAATAGATGAAATGCACAAAACTTGTTTAAATGGAGCTGTCTTAAACTTCCAACCTATTGCTCTTTTGCCTCACTCAGAACATTACTTAAGATCTAGGTTTAAAATTTCTATCTGATTTTTCTTAATACTGTTGGGAGAAGTCTGGATGCAAATTGGAGCATAAAGAACAATAAGTGACCATCAAATACCTCAGAAACTGGCCAGATGATGAAAAAACTTAACAAGGAAAATGTGTTTTCAGTTGAATTTCTCTAAACTCACCTTGAAATAAGGAAATGTAAATACAACCATGCACCAGAAAGAGCATGATAACATTACCATAATTTGGAAGTCAAGTTTGTCAGTAAAAAGGGAAAGCAAATTGGATGTAATCAGAAGAGTCTAGACAAAGAGAGAATGTTACAACCTCATCAGCCCCTGCCAGTTGATGTGCCAATTATGCCATGCACACTTATTGTTGGCTATCATATCCTGAATCGGTAACAGGCATCTGCATGAGCATTTTAAATAATTTTTTCAACCATTAGAATATAGAGAAATTGAGATTTTCAGCAGCAAATGGGTGTTTGAACAGTTTCCACAACTATTTCTATTACATTTCCTTCTTGCCACCTGCACTAAACATCTATTTAGACTCTTTTACCCTAATGCTTCTTTTTCCCTCCTTTCTGCAGGATGAAAACAACTTAGATTTATAACATAGTGTTTCATTACATGACTTTAAAGAAAAATAAATTATAGAAGTGGCTTATCACGTAACAGCATAAAAAAACACTGGTAAATTATTAAGTGCTGGATAGTAGATTTTGTCATTCTTTATTAAGTATTAACTGTCTATTCTAATCCCTGTTAGGGATTTTGTATTTTGTTCTTTGTTTTACAATGGAGCTTCATTTACTAAGAACTTCTCTGTGGCTGAGATTTTTAGGGTCTGCCAGCCACACAGATGCTGCTCTTCTGCATCTGCATGTTGTCACAGCGTCACTACATAATACTGTGCCTCTGAAAGCTATAAATAAGTAATTAGGAAGGCAAGGGTCAGGATCTATGCCCTTTTGAACCCACACTGCAGCACTTAATGAGGGCTCCTGATATATTGGTCCTTCCTCTGTACTTCCCATGATTTTAAAGCTCTCTTTAGATTATGTCACACATTCACTCCCCTCCCCACCCATCCTTCTCCCTTCCCTCCTCCCCCACTGTTTGGCTCAGGATCCAACATAACGTAATTCAGTGTGAAATAGCATAGCGTCAGAAAACCAAAAGGGAGCATTTTCTGCACATCAGATATTTGTTATCAATTTGAGCAAAGAAACCAATTCCAAATGTATGTAGACACTGGATTGCTGTCAAAGAATCCTCATTTATCCTGCCAAAGCTATTTTATTTTCACATGTGTTGAATAATAAGAATGTAAATTGGCCCTTGGTGGTGAGGGTTTTTTATTTCACATGGAAGCATCAATGCTGCTTTAATCCTGCTTAATTAGGACCAATTTACCATGCAGAGGATAGAAAATATTGTGAACATCTATTTACCAGTTAGTATACCTCTTGACCAGGCACTGAAGAGATAAGCTGTCATTATGAATTGAAAAAGCTGTATGCATACAAATGACATTGTATTAAGAATCATCTAGTTATATTGTACCAAATAAAGATGTACAGAAATTCAGATTTTAAAGATCTATTTTCAGGTTATGTGTAATTCATGAGTATTTTGTTTTTCTTTTTCTGAAATTAACTGTTTCAGAACCATATAGTATTTTTAAACAGCTACAATTCTAATTCTGATAAGTCTTTTAAAAATGTCATGCTTGTTTGAAGTTAAAGGGACATTTGATGTCTTAATGACAAATATTTTTATCATATTTGCTCATTAATTATTTTATGTCTACTAATTTTTTCGTTCATAAAATTCTTGGTTATTTTGCTGATTGATGCCATATAGTCCATTATGACTGAAAATAATGAAAAAGCTTTGAAATTTACAACAAATGTTAATAATGTAGTAAAGTGATAAATAGAAAACAATTTAGATGAAGCAGTAAGAGAATAATTTATTTTTATTATGATTACAACCAAGTTAATTACTCTTTAGTTTCAATCCATTTTTCATCAGACTTAATAACACAAAATTTTTCCAGATGACTAAAAAGCTTTCTCTCTCCAGAACCTGAAGGAAATTGTCCCAAAAGGTCTATCTCTAACAAGGCATTAGCAAACTGATGATATGAAATCTTGAGGTTTTCAACATTGTTTTTTGACTTCCCAACATCTTTGTCTCTCTCCCTTCCTGTTATCAACACAAGCCAGCTTTACATTTCTTTGTAAGTTTGTAGGTGGGCCATATTTAGAGAGATGCATCAGACATAGTGTCTAGAGGCCATTTCAGTAATTTATAACGGTTATCACATGTACAAGGGAAAGAACATCCCAAAAGCCAGATATACTCTAGGTGATTTCAGTAAATGTTAAGGTTATGATTTTCTTGGTCCAGTTCTAAAGTTGCCAGGCAGCTTAAACAGTGGCACCAGTCAGAGAATCACAGAATAAGCAGAGTGCAAAGGGACCCTCAAGGATGATCGAGTCCAGCTCCTGGCCCTGCATGGCACCAGGACTCTCAGTGCCCACAAGTACTGTCGAAATGCTTCTTGAACTCTGTCAGGCTTGGTGCTGTGACAATTCCAAATTCCTACAGACATTGTGGTAACATGTGCTTCATGCAGGGACCAGACATTGGTTCTGCCAAAAGATACTTGTTATATAAGGCTGTGTTGATAGAAGGAAGTTTATTGGTGAGAGATTTCTCTGACGGGAGAGGCTGCAGCAAGGACTGAGCAGCATATAAATCCAAGGTAGTCACAGGAGGGTGTGAAGAACCTCCATGCTTCCAGATCTTCCACTAATAAGACCAGACATATGGCAAGTGACTGGAGCTCACTTGTCCAGCCACTGAGCTGTGATGCCCTAGGTGTGCAGGCCACTAAGAAGGCAGCAGGGAATGAGGAACATTAGTGAGGAAGTATATTTCATATCATTGTTCCAGGCAGTTGCTCTGGGTGTCACCTGCATGCTAACTGCAGCTAATCTGCTGCTTTAGTGACAGGACAAACCAACAGTACAGGAGAAATCTGTCCAAAGGACAGCAAGGTTTAGGAGATATCTTGGTTTAAGGGATAAAGACCACACCTTGAATTTTTCCCAATTGGGATGTTCCTCATATGCAGCAAACTCATTCCCAAAATCCTTACCCCTGCAGATAAATTCAGATTATATGGAAAGCTCTTGTGCGCATCCCTAAATTCTTTTATTTCTGTGGTCCTTGGACTGTATAAATACCAGAAGGTGGCCAGGGAGAGAATTACTGCTTGCCTGAGCTACAGCTGGTGCCAGAACTGTGCTGTCACTTAATGATGAAGGGGCTGAGCCCCTGTGCCCAGAAGCATCCCCCGACTCTGCTGAGGGAACTGGGGTACATGTAGGCTATGACACATTTAGTCTGCAGTGCCCTTCCAGAAAGACCATACTGAGTACACGTTTTGGGAATTGGCAGTAAAATATTTTAAGCAAACTCTTTGGCTTATGTGACTGTATGAAGCACATGCACACTTTGAATAGTTGCATCTCTTTAAATACCACTTAATTTACACTGAATGATTTCAGTGAATGTTCTTCCTGGTGAAAGAATGGAAATAAAGCAAAGAATTAGCAAGACAAATAAACTTCCTTCTAATAAGATTTCTCTACTACATTCCTCATCCCAGAAAGCAAGTGTTAAAATATGTGATGGGAATCAAACACAAACTTCTTCATTTTTTTCTTCTGGAAGAAACAGTAGGGGGTTTTTGGTTTATTTTTAAACTATCTCTTGGATTTTACTTAATTGCATGTGATTTTATTTAACATTCTATTTAAAATATACATTTATGAATCAATTTTATGCACATTTTTAATTGCGCAAACTTAAACTTGTGCCTTGAATTATTCTGAAATTCACCATGGGAATTGGGAATCTATCTGGCTCCAGTGACATCTGTACTGGACAGGCACATTACCTTTCCTTTCCATCCATGACCCTCCTGTATTACTTGTTTTATCTACAAAAAAAGAAGGTGTCTTTTTCAGGAAAGTGCTTTTTTTTCTTCTTTTTAACTTTAGAGCATTTTTGAGATGTAAGAGAGACCTAAAAGGGCTCTCATGTGGTTGCTGAAGGCAGCCGAGAAATCAGTTCATCTAAGTGCTGGAAAAAGCATCGTTTGATTTACTGATGCAGGCACTACTTAATTGCGTGAGCAAAGCAAGCAGGAACTGGCCAGGCACTTTTCTTTTATGGCATCTCTCTATCATGGCATTCAATGTGTTTCATGGAGTTATTAAGTATACAGAAGATGAAAGGGAAATGCCTGCAGTTTGGCTTAGAGTATATCTAGAAAGTTATATATATATATGTCTGCTAGCACACAAAGAATATTTTAAATTTCCTAGGCTCGATTCACCCAGCTTCAATGGCTCAGAATGTCTCCTTCAGTAACTCACCACTAATGTGGTTTTTATTTGTTTTAGTGCTCTGTGACGCTCACTAAAATGAATACCCAATCACTTTAACAGTCTCCTAACTGTGAGTGCCTACTGCAAGAGCTATTATTTTATAATCTCTAATTCCCAACTTTGAAATACCTTGAAGATACTGATTTGAGAGAGAAGTTAACTGTATTGAATGGTAAAAGACAGATGGGCACGGTAGGCAAACCTAAGAAAGGGTAGCTCTAGGCACCTTTCATCAAAGAGAGACTGTCATTGGAACAATTTAGTCATCCATTCAACGCAACCTATTTTAACACTTGGCTTGAAGTCTGTGGGATCTTAGGCACACTTGTAGCTCAGTGCTGCTAATGAGGTACTTACTGCTTTTTTACCTGGGGCTTTATTCTCTAAAAGAGATGCCTCTACCGTTTTCCTTGCAGAGTAACAAAAGAATTGCTATTGGCAGCAATTAAGAGGTTTGAATACCATTTACATTTCGTTATCTCTCAGGTCAGTGAGACACTTGCACAAGACAGTTTAAATTGAAATACTACTTTGATTCATTTTTTTAAAAGCATATTAACTTCAATCAGAAAATAGATGACACCTGAAGTCAGACCTACCCTCTGGTCTCATAATGAAATTCAGTGTTTAATCTTCTTCTGTTAGTTTAGACTAAAAAAAATCTTCTGTGTGGAGACTTTGTCCTTTTGATGAGTCTTTTGTGCAGCTCTGACCACGTGTGAGCCCTATGAGGGGGAGTAAGCCAGTAGCCACTCTGTGCAGGTGCCTCGCAGCCTGGATAACTCCACTCTTCCCTCTACGCCTTCACAGAGGAAGCATCTCACTAAAAGAGTATTATGTTACAAATACTCTAACCCATGGACACCTAGGAGCTTCAAGGACAGAACTTTAAATTCAGCCTCAGGACAAGCAAGGAACAGGACCCAAGGACACAGACAAACTGCCATTGAAGGATCTGTCACTTAACTCTTCTCAGCTCTCACTGTGTAAGCAGACATGCTGAGCTAGGACTAAACACTGCAATCCCCTTCTGATAACACACTTTGGATGAGCAGAGTCAGTGGTTAGTGGTCAAGTGGTCAGTGGTAAAGATCCAAACTCCTCTGACATCTTTTTAAGCAGATGCATTGAGTTGATCAGCCCCTGAATGAGGATGAGCATTTGGAATAAGCATGTTCAACACCAGCTGTTGAATAGGATCCTGGTTGCAAGGCATAAGCTGATCATACAGCCTAGTCCTTGTGTGCTCTCCAACAACATCCACAGAACCAGCCTTCAGGCTTGTGAGGGCCCCCCAGAGAGGGCCAAGGAACAGGCTTCTCCTCTATGCCAGCAACACACCAGAATCTAGAGATTAATTCCAATGGAACAAAAGCAAGAGGTGAGGAGCACAGAAGCACATTTCAGTTCTGCTGCCAACTGCAATTGCTCTGCACCAATTATGATACAACTTGCATGCATTTTGGCACCTTGGAGTATTGCAGTTTTCGTCTTCCTGAGATCATCATGCACAAGCGTTATGAATGTAATAGGAAAGTGATAAAGAAGATGCAATAAGTTCAGAAATCCTATTAGAACAGCAAGGAAAGAAAGAATCTGCGAATGTCTTTATCCAGCAAGTGCAATCTGTCATGATATTCAGGCTACTTCACCTAAGTCCAGAAATGAAGCTATTGTGACACGGTAAACAAAACCAGGGTGGATGGTGAAATCAACAGCCAAAAAGCTGTTCTGAGACATCTAGAAATTGCTGATTGGTGGAGTTTTTTGGTTGGTTTTTTACTGTTTCTTTCTTCCTCATTAAAATAGGGAATTCACCCAGCAAAAGTGGGAGGCAGCAGAATTTACTGATGGTATGCTGCAATGATATAACTTCAAATTATACATAAGGCTGAATACAAACTCATTTATTTTCAGACAATTATTTCAGTCAAGGTTGTTTTATTAATATTAAAGGGAAAAAAGCCACAGATTTATATAAAATATCATTCCAATTTTATTGTCGTATTTATAGACACATTTTAAAATGGTTGAACAGCTTTCAGGGTGGGGATGAACAGCACAGAGCTCTATATATATATATATATTAAATACAACCAGCATACCATTTTATGTAGGTTTGTTTAGTTTTACATTTATAATACATATATATACCACAATTTTATGTAGTAATAGAAAGCTATGTGCATATAGCTTTCCATTCATATTTCAGTAGAAACCCATTTCAATACAAACTCCTTCTTACATACTAAAGGAAAGGTGGTCAAATTGACAAAAGATCATTTGTAGGGAGACCCTGAGAACAGCTTAAATGACAGAATGGTTAAACACAGATGCCTGCCAGTTCTTTATCTTCTTTATCACTCACATTGTTGCCTTCACAGTGAAGATACAAAAGCAGAAAATGTACTATAAATAAGATGTGAAGTTAAAGATAAGACATACTATCACTTCCTTACTATATACGTCAGCTTGACCTTGAATAACTCAAGATAGAGCTCTCCAAATATTACATAGACATAATTTCTTACTATCTGCTAAAGGGATCAAGAAGCAGATATTATTAAGGACATGGTTATAAATCTCTTCCAGCTGACTATTCACATGCAAAAAAATTTCCAGCATTCTCTGTGTCCATCAGGATGTATGATTGTACAGCTGAATGATAACACAGCTTTTTAGAGTTAAAATGGAATGGAGAATTGATGTTCACAGCCCTGACCCTGCTCACACCAGTTTTATTAATAGGAAACCAGATGTGTGCCTGAAAACCATAATTTAGGAGAAATGAAGACTTCCTTTTTGCAAATAACTGACTGAACTACGGGTAAGAGAAGCTTCTTGCTGAAGTATGTCTTCATCCAATGGAAGACTGGGAAGACTTTTGGCAGGAAGCAGGAAGTCCTAATAAGCACTGAGCATGGACCTGGAAAGCTGAGGAAAGTATAAGGAAGGGAAATCAAGAAAGGGGCTGGTAAAAAGCACAAGTAGAAAAAGAAAGCAGGAAGGAGCACTAACAAAGCTGCAGGCATGGAGCAGTTGGGCAAAGCTGAGAGGCGAGAGGAAGTCTCACACTTGCTGGGGAGGATGTGAGGAAAACTGTAGGAGTTAGCCCAGGGCTTTACTGAAGAGGGAGTTTTCAGCAAGATGCCTACATATCTATGTGCCTGGGTATGTGTCAGGGTGGGTATCTAGACACAAGGACAAAAATATCAGGGAGCTGAGCTTGGATATCAAGTGTTTGAGCTGAAGAACAAAGAAGGAGGATCAGACTATTTCTGGTCTCTGCATAGGGGAAATTAAGTCAAGCTGGTTGAAAAACTGTGCTGACAGGGTGTTCAAGCATTTCAATCATGAAGATACATAATTATCACACCAGCCAGATATTAGAGACTCCTACTTAACCCTGTGGACTTGATCAGTTGAGAATTGTGCCTAAGGTTCAAAACAGTAATTTTCTGCACTTTTCTGAGCTAAATCTCTGAACCATTTCTGAACTTCGGAATGGAACTTTTAGAATAAAATTTTATCTTTTCAGAGCAAAATTTACACTTTCAGACTCTACTTTGAAGAAGAAAAATATTTCCTATTGAACATTTACTTTCTCCTTTGAAGTCTAACTTCAACTCAAAACACATCTGTTTCAAAGATAAATCAAAGATGCAGCAGCAGCTTGTGTTCAAATGAAAACATACATATGCTTTTTTTTTTTTTCAGCCCAGACTTAAGGATCTTTAGGGTTTTAAGGCCTCAGTATTTAAAATAACTTCAAGACTGTGATATCTTTAGGCAAACCTTATGGTGTTTTCGTTCTCTATACTTTTGTTGGGCTTGGGGGGTTTAGTTTTTTTTTTTACCTAGTCCTTTATCTCAGCAATAGCATACTTATTTCAGAAAGCCAGTTGTAAGATGGATTTTTAAAGGAGGCAAGGACTTTGGGAAAGCCAAGTCAGGGATGTTTGAACTTGAGTGGTCACTAGCAGTCATGCAAGTCATGTCGTGCATGGAGCTTTGACTAAAGCCTGGTGATAAGATAAAAGGTGTGGAATACCTGTGTGGAGGTTCCAAGAGACTAAAATTGGAAAGGTTCATGACCTTAACACTGAGGGTATCCAGGTCAAGAAATATAGTTAAAGATACTTATTTCTAGACCCAATGGTCATTTTTCAGAACTCTAGTGGGGGAAGGAAGGTGGAAATGAGAAACAATAAATTACAATTAATACCTCAGGAAATACAGGATTGGGGAATAGTGTTGAAGGACAATGTAAGAGTCAAATTGGAAAAAAGCCTGAGTGCCATTATCCCCAAAAGCACTGCAGCTCACACACTGCTATGTGCCGTTGGCAAGCTGGAAATTTGCAAGCCTGGTTTCTCCAGACAAGTTTCTTAGCTATGATTTCTTTCCAGAAAAAAGTTGAGGTTGCCATAATTTAGGATTTCAACTTGCAAACTTGAGTACAGCTTACTTATTTTATTCTAAATTAAGGAAAAAAATAAACAAAAGCAAACAAACCAAAACAAATAACCAAAAAACATTTCTACTAAGCCCACAACTCCTTGGCACAGCCATGACAAAAAGACCCCTAATACATTAAATGCACCGAAGTATGTACTGGATACACTGAAAATTTTGCCTCTATGCAATGGTTTAATAAACTAGTTATAGGTGAGCATGTAATGATCAGCCAGATGTATTGCAGACCTCTGCAGAGCTGTCATGTTACAACACAGTGAAATCCTGAGGGTGGGAACACTGAAGGCATTTTGAATCTGTTTGTGATCTCGTTGGTTTTATTGGTTTTCTAACAAACACAAGCACAAAAATCCACTCACAACTCCATGAGTGTTAACTAAACATTCCAAAATGCAAAGGATACAGTTCTGTATGGAGACAGTTTAAGGCCTAGAGGTTCATCTGTATGTTTTTCTTTTCAGGGTGGAATTTAAACAGTATATAAGATTTGTGCTGGGTTTTTTCACACAGGTAATTTCAACTCCACAATGATTCATGTACACGAGCTCTAGCACCGGGCTGGTTTAAATGACACTATTTTTCTCACTTAATCAGGAAACCCACCTGACCTAAGTGCTCGGTTAAAACAGCTGGAGATTTTGAATAATTAGTACCTCATAAAGAATAGCTGTCAAATGAGTTAGACAGCATTTTTGCAGCAGTCAGGCAGTATTCTGCCTGTATGAGTATCAAATTCAAGAAAATGTTGGTCCATTCACTGAGGTTTCTCAGAGAGAAAAAGCAGCACAGTTTGCTGATGAGTGCATGAGAATGTTTATTTAACAGCCCTAAATTGCAAAAGATGCACATTTCACTAGCTCATTTCATCCACAAATGTTTCACCATTGACCTACCTAGACTTTAAAGAACAAATTCACAGTGTCTGGAATGTCATTAAATCAGTGGTAACCCACTTTGACTCTGCTTATGTCTGATTTCTTCCTGAGAACGATTCAGTCGGAGAGCAACTTTCACTTTAATGTTTGTTTTTCATACACATAAAATCTCAGTCCTTCAATCTCCCTTCTGGGTCCTGAAATTTCCCTGGTAACAAATATTTCTATCTGGTGTAAAAAATACAGCCTGTGTTCTTGGAAGTAGAAAGAGAACATGGATCCATCCCTAGTGAAGTGTTTGCTCTGAGGGTTTCAATTTAATAACTCAGTCAATTGGAACTCTTGCTTTTGAAAATGTAAATAAGATCACTGGCACCTGAAATAAACTCCTTGAGCCCTTCAGTATTTTAAAGGAGTCACTTTCTTTCAAGGATTTTGATTGAAATTCATGCTGCAGTATGTGAATTCAAAGCCCAAGCTAGTTCAGTGAAAAGTGAAAGCATAAGCTCCTCTTCAATTTTCTGCCTTCACCTGTTTCCACCCTTTTTCTTTTTGCCCCATTCCATGCACAACTTTCTGTTATAATAAACCAGAAATACTGTGCAGAACAAGATGACAACTTACTTCCCCTCTAAATATTCAAATAAAACAGCCTGAATATTTACCTACTGAGCATTGTTTAAGGAAAAAAATAAGAGTGTGGGGTAGAAGGCTTATGAACAAACTAAACTAGAAACCATTAATTCCTTTTAAAAATTACAAAAAATCAAGATTTCATCCTGTATTTTAAGCATTATTGAATCCATATACTTCAAAACTGCAAGATGACTCCAAAATTATTGGGGCTTTTTTTCACTCTGCAAATTGAGTATTTTCAATTTTTTTCTTTTCACAATATGTTTCTACCCTCCCCTCATCAAATCACAAACTTCCATGCAAAAAAGGATTTTGTGATTAACAGTATATTAATTAAAATGCACAAAATAAGATACAATTCGAATTTAATTTATCAAGTACTTAAATTTGGAGAAAGTTCAACAAAATATTCAGAGCAAAGTTCAAAGGGAAATTGACTCTTTTTTGACCTGAATAGCTTATGGTTTTCTTAAGCTATAGGAGATTGACTTTGAATTCTTGACTTCTGCATGAGAGAATTTGAACTTTAATCTCTAATCTCCACCAAGAAAGTCCTAAATATATCCAGTGCCACCCAGAGGTGTAATACAATTTTCCCCACCTCTTCTTACTTACACCCCGGTACAGAGCTTCATTTTCTGCTAGTGGGAATTCACCTGAAGTTGACCAACTGTACCCCAATGGAGGAGTGATTGTGACTGAAGTCTGTGTTACATATTCACTGATCATCAAAGCTAGTGAGTTGAAATATGTACTTCACTGAAATATTTTTCTGCTTAAGAAAGCACTTCTTTTTTTAGTTCACTAAGTTTATTCTTTCCACATGCTCCCTTTGCATGTACCTCAGCTTGGCAACCTGATGGTGATCTTCAGTAATGATATTCACTTACTTAAAATTTCCCCAAGCAATAAATTTATTCACTGGCTTTTAAGCTCTGGAAAAAAAAAATTAAAAAGCAGCACTGCAGTATCTCTGTATCCACTTATTGGGCATTTCTAGTGAGAAATAGATGTCCTGCTCACAAGGAATAAAAATTCATAATGTTTCTGAAGAGAAACACTAAACTGATAGTGTTCTGGAGCTTTTTATTGCTTTGTCTCAACTAATTGAAGTGTTAAGTTCCACAGCTCAAGCAGAGGTCAGAGCGGTGGGCTGACCCTGGGTGGATGCCAGGCACCCACCAAAGCTGCTCTATCACTGCCGTCCACAAGTGGACAGGGGAGAAAAAATATTAACAAAAGGTTCACGGGTTGAGATAAGGACAGAGAGACATCACTCACCACATCCTGTCAGAGGCACAACAAACCCAAATTATTGATAATCATTAAATTTATAGCTAACAAAATCAGAGCAGGATAATGAGAAGTAAAACAAAACTTTAAAAACATCCTCCCCCCACCCCTCCCTCCTTCCCAGCTCTACCTCCTACCCCAGAGCTGCAGGGACATGGTAATGGGAGTTAGGGTCAGTTCCTCCCAGGTTGTCCCTGCCACTGCTCAGGGAGAGGAGTCCTTCCCCTGCTCCATGACGGGGTCTCTCACATGGGAAACAGTTCTCTACAAACTTCTCCAATGTGAGACCATCCCATGGACAACAGTTTTCCACAAACTGCTGCAACATGGGTCACTCTTCCATGGAGTGCAGTCCTTCAGGAACAGCCTGCTCTGGAATGGTCCCCCTCCATGGGCTGCAGGGGCACATCTGCTTCACCATAGCCTGTGCCACGGGCTTCAGGGGAATCTCAGCACCTCCTGTCCCTCCTTCTTAGCTGACCCTGGTGTCTGCAGGGTTGGTCCTCTCACATGTTCCCACCCCATTCTTCTCTGGCTGCAATTACAGCTGTGCAAAAACTTTTTTTTTCCTTCTTCCTAAATGTTATTACCAAGGTGTTACCACCATTTCTGATTGGCCAAGCCTTGACCAGTGGCATGTCCATCTCAGAGCCAGCAGGGATTGGCTCTGCTGCACATTAAGGAAGCTTCTGGCACATTCTCACAGAAATCACGCCTGTAGTCCCTCAGCTGGCAAAACTAGGCCATGCAAACCCAGTACCTTCTACCCTTTGCCTCTGTGTATCACATATGTAGGAATTATCGCTAAAATCCACATTCATCACACAGCCTGTACTCACATCATCAAAACCAACCAAACAAAGCAAGACAAAAATTCTGCCCAACAAAAATTAAAATAGTGTCATCCTGACACATAAAGAAAATGGACAAATTTACACGAAGTCCCTTGTCCCTTCACCATAATTACAACAAATATTCCCCATGATCATTCTACTCTCTGAATTTTTCAGTACTTGTTTTGCCAGTTACCTCTCCCAGATACTACCCTTATCTCAAATCCTCATGACCCCAGGTTTTGGTACCAAAGAGCCTGGCTCCCCATTGGGGAACCACACCCCAGTCTCCAGTGTGACACATGGGGATGCTCACCACTAAACTGAGTCACCTTAGGTACTTGCAGGTCAATTTGTCATTATCCAGTCTTACCAAGAGAAAAAATACTTCTGTTATGTTTTTTCCATGCTTACACAATGGTTCCTAGAAAGTTCTCACCATGACTTGCAGCAATCCAGCCCCATGCTAAAGGTGACAGTGCTTTAGCCCCTGGCCTTCACTACAACCTTTATTCGCTACCTTAAAATTATTTTTGTTGCAATTATCTATTTTCTAATTCAGTCTCTTCTTCACATTTCCTTCAGAGGCCCGCACAGAAGTTCTACATGTTTAATGCACACAGAATCACAGAATATTCTGAGTTGGAAGGGATCCTCAAAGATCGTTGAATCCAGACAGTCCTATGTCTTCTCTAAACTCTAGAAAAACTGCTTGTAAAGCTGCGTCGTTATCTCTCTGTAACATCGTTGTTTCTTCTGGAAAATAGTATCTTTCTCTATGCTGAACTTTTTATTACCCAATTCTGATCCTTGAGTGCTGGAACTGGCTGCCTCAGAGTGGTTGCGAAGTCTCTCTTACTGGAGATATTCAAGAGCTTTCTGGACACGTGTGCTCTGGGATATGTTCTGTGTCATGTGCTCTGGGATGATCCTGCTTGAGCAGGGAGGTTGGATATGATGACCCAGTGTGGGCCCTTCCATCCTGACCCATTCTGTGAGTTGGTCATTCTGAAAAATGAATTTGTGACAATTGAAAGCAACACATCTGTCTTGTGCGTTTGTTTTCTGCTTTCAGCAAACTGAAGAGTGATTTCTTCATATAAAGATGTCATCAAATACGACGTATGCTCTGTCTCCCCTTCTCTGTAGCTTTTTTCAAATGTGCGCCACGACATTCAAATGAAATAAGCCATTCACAACCCAGTGCATGTCATCTTGATTGCCTATGTCTGACTATTGTTGTCCCTCTGTGCAGGCTCTCTTCATGTGATATTGCTGACTAAGTGGGTAGAAAATCCAGAGTATTAAACCCAGTGGATCTGGATGATCTCTGGAAAGTGGTGTATTCCAGATGACCCAAGTCTGTGCAGACTTTGTACAATCCTTCCACCTCCAGACGGTAGCTATTCACAAGCCCACTCTGTGGAAATCCTTTCCCCAGGAAAAGTCTGCTGTTAAATAGGCTTTTGCTCATTCTACAAGCATTCCAGAAACATGCCAGGGGATGGATTGTTACTAGATAGAGTGGAAAAGTTGCCAGCAAATGTGACTGAAAAAGTCTTAATCAAGCTCTGAAGTGTATTTTACATTAAAGAAACACTTGGCTTCAATTAGTGTGTAGTGAAAGCAGCCTTGGGAACTGGAATACTGCAACTTCATCAAGTACTCTGTGCCTGTCCCAACAATTGTTACATGATTCAAAGATGTTTTTTCACTGCAAATAAGAGTGGCCCTTAATTTGGGGAAATTACATGGCAATCTGGATTTACTTTATGTTTTGATACCAAATCACATACTTTTCAGTCAAAATTCCCCATCTATAGAATAATAATTCCTTTTGTCTGTTCCCTTACAATCAGCTACCACCCAATTTAGACCATGATGTCTCTGGACTACTTGAAAACACAACACTGAGCCTAAGAGGTACTAATAATAGTGTTTACTCAAAGTATTCCATCAAGTGTTGGCTTTGTGTGGCTGTTTTGTAAAACCTGTTTAGCATAGAACAGTTATCACATTGCATATCTCCACAGTATATTTTCAGCCTTCTTACCAAGGCAAGATGCATTAAGGCTAGCAACAGCTGTGAATTTCTAAGCTGAATTATTGCTTTTCAGCAGTATAGTTTACACTGCTCTCTAATAATCTGGGCTGACTGTCAAGGAAATACAGAGGCAGAGCAATAGCAAGAGCCATGTCACTACAGAGCTCAATAACATCATTATCTATTTGGTTATCTTGCAAGCCTATTTCCTCTACTTTTATGTTCACCTCATATCTTTTCCACCTAAAAATAGAGAGCGCTTGCATTTTGCGTACCTTCACTGTATTACTCTCTTACAAGAAGAACAGCACAAAAGAACTGGAATAAGTCCTGCAGCTGTGGCTCTGTTTCTATTTCCTTCTCCAAATGAGAATTTTAAGTTGTAATTTAGGAACATAGTAAGAAAAACAGAGAGAAATTCTACTGACTGACTGACTGACTGACCAGTTGAAATGAGTGGATATTACTGTTAGTACAAAAATAGATTCTTTAGCAGACTCTTTCTTAATGGCTAAGATTTTACACACCATTTAAGCCACTGTTCCATTTTGTAGTTCAATTAAGCAAAGGTTTGCATATCCTTACTCATATATGTGAGATCAGACTAACACACTGTTCTGTTTGCAGCCTGTGTTGATAAAGAATTGTGCAGGATCCAGCAGTTTCACAATGTAATATCAAGTTTTATCACTTGAACTAATTAGAATGTATTTTGTCAGTATTGAAGTATTTTTTCATTGTGTTAAACATCATATCGATTACAAGACTGCACATCTCATGCAAAAGACTTTTAATTCTTTGATCCTTTCAGACTCAAACAGGCTTTTTCTTTTTTTCCTTAGCCATGCTCTGCTGAATCTCATGCCAATCCCCTCTCTCATCTCACAGTTCAATTTAGGACCTTTAGATGCCTCAATTTAGACTTTTTTTCACCAAAGCCAAATATTTGAGAGAAAAGGACATCTGAGAACTTGGATCACAATAAAACCTTTATTACTATTCACACTGAGTAGTGCCACAATGACAGTATGAGCACTCTTTTAGCTGCATTAGTCTATCCTGGTTTGCAGCTGAGCACAATCAGCAAACCCCAGAGAAGTTGCAATTCTTCCTGTTCCGCAGACACAAGATGCCGGACTGAGATACTGGACTGCAATGATCTTGTTAATGATAATAATAATAATGCCTTAACATACTTTGACACTCTGAAGCAATGTTTCAGCTTCCTTAAAGTTCTTTGTACTGTGCAGGCAGTTTTAAGTACTGCTGTAGCAATACTAGCTCTGGCTTTCAAGACACCACTGCATGCATAATGTGGCACTCCTCTGAAAGCAGCAGAGCAGGTACGGGTACTGCTTTGGTTTTGTGTGTTGTTGTTGTTTTATTTGCATAATTTGGAGTCAAAGTCCTTTCTCTCAAAAGTTGTTCCTACTGCCTTCAATATACATCCTTCTTTTTCTAATAAACTCTGCAGCAGCTTGTAGGTACTGCCAGATTGCAAAACACAAAGTAGTTTAGATTAGTCCCTACAAAAGAAAGCAAGACAAAGGCGGGAGGGAAAGCCCAGAAAACACAGCACCGTTTTTCTATCAGCTTGCCAGATGTGATAACTTAAATAAGAGCTGAAACAGAGGATTTCATTGTTCTTCAAGCTTCAGTGATCTATTGTTGGTCTCTTTTTTTTCCCGTGATTGTCTTCTTTTTAAGTTTTTCTTTAAACTTTAAAGACTTTAGTCCTTGAAAAGCTATCTCGGCACTGCTTTGTGTGATACAGTAGGTAGTTGAGAGAGAGATTGGGGTGGGGAGAAGGTGAAGAGACATCTAGCAATGATGGTAATTCTGCACACATATTAGGCTTAGTGAAACTCCATTCCAAATATTGATAACAAAATTATTGAGAAATTGAACACAGATATTAAAATACAGAGAGATACATTTTCAAGAAAACTAGGCTGGATTTTACAATCAAGCACAGAATTCTGGTATTTAAAAAAATAAGGCAAGGCATGAGCTTTCTGAAATAAGCACAGCTCTCACCAACAACAGATAACATAACCTCACTTTCCCTTAACACACCCCTCCAAAACACCAATGCATTTACATAAAACATAAGTCTGCCCTTTGGGGTTAGATACATTTATAAGTGGTGATGGTTCAAAAGCAGGGACATAAACCAAGGACTTTTGTAAGATTTCTCTTACCAATTGCCTTTGCAGTAGTCCAGTACTATGTTCTACTAGAAAAACATTCAACAGAGAGCTCCAAGGTCAAGTCTTAGTTCCTGACATAGTGTCAAATATCCAATAAAATTTCCAGCTCACTATGGACAGCACAGGAAATTAACATTAAAATTAATAAATAAATGTACTAATTGAAAAAAAATTCCTTTCATATACAATTCTACTTGTCCTTGGGCAACTAACTTAGAACAACTCTTAATTAAAAGCTTTTTTCTTTTGCTTTATTTTTAATGGAGGGGTTTAGTTGAAATACTTCATCTAAAACAGAAACTGTTTTTACATTATGAATTTTAGAAAGCAGATTTTCTTGGAATACACTGGATATTAACAGAGAACTTAATTTAAGTCTCTGCTCCCATGACACAGCTTTTTAATATTTACTTATATATTTATATGGGTTATAGTTTATTGTACACAGCAGTGGAACAATGGAAGGAAACCACCATAAAAATCACAAATGTTCTAATAGAACAAATTACCTTATTTAAAGAATCATCATTAGTTTTTGGAATATTAAGAGACCAGTCTGCCAAAATTAGTATTCTGGATCTGGAAGGCACTGCATTTATTTTGGTGAAAAGTCTAGTCTTCCAAAAGTACACAAGTATTCCCTGGTGAATCTGTAATACCATGCCCTTGCTTAAACAAAAATGAAAGGCTTAAAACTACATTTTCAAAATAATCAGACTGAAATTTATCTGTGTTTAGGGCTATAAAAAGTCATTCAGAAATACTCAGCTTCTTTTACCACATGAAGCTTAGATATATGGGGATTCAGGCAAAGGGTTAAGAATCGAAATAACCATCCTGTTGATACAAATTCCTTATTTTTTTCCCCTAAATAAAGTGGCAAGGCTTTGCAATGCCTCATCAGACATAAGAAGGCATCTGATCTCAGACTAAGTATATAATTAGAGCTTGTTGGGCATTTCCAGCACAATGCCTTTTCGTCTGAAAATTAAGCTACATGAAAATCAGAAATTATCAGAAGTGAATAGTTCCACACATACATGCTCCCCTAACCTGAAAACAAAAGACTTTCTGGTACTAGCAAAGCAGAAGGAAAGCAAGAAATGACTGCAGGATTGGAGCTAATTCCACATGGGAAATGTGTTTAAAATTTGGAAAATTTAATCAGATCAGCAACTTCAGCTTCCAACTAGAACATTTTAGGTTATATCTGTGAGGAGACAATCAGTGTCTCTCTCCCTCTGGTCAGAGGTTTTGCATGTTATATAAAACATTATAACTGCATTGGTTCAGAAGGAGAGGCAGAAAGGAAGAGTAACTTCATAGTCTAATGATTAGAGATGCCAAACAACATAAAAATCTCTCTACAAAAGAAAAGGTATTATCTCTCTAAAATTAAATGGCTCCAACAGGAGACAGTGAAAGTGTCTCATGCTGTATCCCAGTTATCCCAGTCACCCAGGAATCTGCATCCTTGACATGAATGAACTCCAATTTAAGGATTCTTGATCTAATATTCCCAGGTGGAATTTTTCTTATGTGTCGTATTTTTCCAGTTTTCCCTTTGATGGGACATGATTTGATCCTATTTCAGAACTACATATATTCTTAAACCTTAAAAAAGAAAAAATGCTGAATTGCAAATGGAGCTTTACTCATGCTAACAATATTAAAACCACTGCAGCTTTGATCAAATTCTACACTTACTCAAGTCTGACTTACTGATAACTATCCAGGGCAAGAGAGAGACACTGATTTCTGCTTTGTTTGACTATTTCTTTTATCATACTAATTTCCTCTTACTAACTTTTGTGTTTGCTCAATGCTTTCTGAAATTCCGTGAGTCAATTTGCTTCTGTAAGTAGAATGAAATCACTTACATTATTTTCATTAAAAATTCCAGCCATTTCTTTTTTGTCCAACAAGAATCACTTTTCTACTTAATTGGCAAAGACAGAACTGTTTGTCTGCAAAAAATATTAAAAAAGGTCAAAAATTTTAATACATTCTTCAGTTAAAGGAATGGCTGCTCAGATTTAAATTCTTTCTAAAGTACATCTGACTTGAACTTTGACTATTTAAAAATCATTCAGATTATGTCTCAGCTAAGTCCTTATTACACCATTGACTTAAATAACATTCTGCAGGTATAACTAAGAATCAGATTTGGCCTGAGGCATATAGGTGGTAGAGATCATTCTTTTCAATGAAATTTTAGCATTTTATTTTTATTAACCTATTCCAAAAGCTAAATATTCAAGAGACTTCAATATTAGGTTATTTAATTCTGCTGATAAGCAGGAATCTTTAAATGACAACATTCAGCTGTGTGAGATATTCCTTTTGTATTGCTATGCTCGTGTTTTGAGTCGTGGTGGACCATCTGCCAGCTGGGAAATCCCACTCCTGTTTGCAGCAGCACTGCAAATTCTATCAGTGTTTATGAAATAAAATAACTTGATTTAGGAAGCACAGTTAAAACCTTGTGCAGCACTTCAAAATTACTTAAATTAATAAATCAAGCAGTACAAGGCATTTTTATATCTTTCTCCAAGAACCACAGATGATTCTCTGTGAATTAATTGTCATTCAAAGTGTATCTGTGAAGATGTTACCTATATGGCACCCTTCACTGGTGGTGAACAAGAAAGACAGTTTAATATACGTTACTTGCAGAATTAATATTTTTATTTCCTTCTGAGACATGAAACCTTTCCAGCCTAAAATGCCATTTTCTTGCCTTGTGGTATCCTTCCTGGGATGCCACCAAAGGAAGAACTTTACAGGCTCAAGCAAATCTCAATATATAGAAATCTAAAGTAAAATTCTGCTCAGCTCATTAACCATGGTTCTCACATGAATGTAGAATATCTCTCTCTCTTTGCAGGAAAAAGCCAACAAGTTTCATTTAACAAGCACTCTTTCACAATTCTTGTACCTGGTCACACAGGTGTGATGGGAATTGAATTTCTGTTGCATCTTAAAAAGATACCATTGCAAGTACACAAGTATTGATCATGAAACAATAGTTCTAACTATAAACTAACAATTACTAAATCTGTCCTTCATAAAGAGCCTATTAAACTCCAAATAAACTAGGAAGGCTAACCAATCAACATCCTGTATAATCCTGCCAGTCAAAGAGTATTTATCTCTATGGTAAAAGATGATTACCTCAGAGACTTTAATTAAAAAACAAATTAATCATGCTTGGGTTTACAAATAAAATAAATTTATTTTACACTATTTTTTTAAAAAAGGAATGCTTCCCAAGTGGCAGTACCTTTCTCATTTCTTAGTGTCTTCAACATTATAACACTTACTGTAATTGCGTAATACATTACATTTGGGCATTTCATGCACCTTAGAACTTAATTATGATACATTTTAAAAGATAAATATTCCCATTTGTTTCTCTAGACCACACATAAAATTTAGTCTTGATGGGGAAAATGGCAGAGAATTAGTGCAAAGATTAAATTTTAGCATGGTGGACTATTCTTTATAGATGGATAAACAATTATCTGCATAGTAGTGGCCTTGTGTGGAGGGCACATTTTGCTTTTTGTAAAATCATTTTATGTTATTATTCCCATAGATAAAATACTTATCAATTTTTTATATTTTACTTTAGAAGGGACTTTTCCCCTCTATAAACTCCAGCCTTTTTCTGGTTTTATTTTAAAAAGTCATTACCAAAGTACAATGCAATGCCAATTTGGACATATTTCAAATCAAACACCATTATGAAGTGTCACATTTCATTTTGTACTTTGAAATTTTAACTTGATTAATATCATTACACTAAAGCTTGTCCTATTGTTTAGCTATTTGTATTTAACACAGAAGTAGATCAGGAACAATGGGTAACATATGTATGACAGCTGTATTTTGCATCCCATGGATAAAATTTGCATAAGTGTGGGTGTTAGCAAAGTCATGCAGCAGACCAAAACTAAATAAATGTAATCTTTAAATGTAAAGCTCTACATAAACTATTAATATTGGAAATGGAATTTTGACATTTATTATTTAAAGGCTTCTGATTGAAGTACTCTTGAATTCTTTCCCCACTGTACACTTGCAAAATAAAACTATAGAACTTTACTGCAAAGTTTTTCATGATGGACAGGTAGAGAATTTTTTTACCACAGTAATCCCAAATTACTGAAAGCTCTTCTAATGATGTAATACAGATTTGAGGGGGCAATTTAAAATCTCCTGACCTGTTAATGACTGTTCTCAAGAAAAGCTCCTTCAACAAGAGACAGAACGACAAGAGTGATTGCCCATTTTGAAATAATATTAGGGGTTCACTCTTTTTAATTCTTTCATAAGAATCTCAAAGGGAAAGGTCAGATAAACTCCTGCAATCTTCACTGCTCTGCCACCAACTCACTGCAAAGTACCACACCACTACCAAAAAAATTAGCACTGCAGCAACATGTTGCTGAGTTGTGTGTGCTAGTTGGAGCCATATTAAACATAATTCTCAAGTTTTGAGAATTAGGATAGCCCAGAAAATTTCATAACACTTGTAGAACTACTGTATTTGTCTAATCTGCCTGGCACTAGAGAAACATTTTATTGCTTATGAGATGGGTTTACCCTATTCTACTCCATAAGGTGAAGAATAAATAGACCCATCAGAACTGATGCTACTTTTACATTAATGGGATTAAATTAAATGCAATCAAGGTACAGATATTTAGTAAATTATCAACTGGGGTATGAAATTGATGTGCTGGCTCAGTGTGGTTAATATATTCTTTGCAATCACACAAACATGAACTTTCAGCTCACTTTGGGAACATTCTGTACACTGCAGCAAAGAAAAAAGAGTGAAGTCTCTTTAAGAGTGAGTTTTGCTTCTGTCGTGCAGACAGTGTCCTCTCTAACCTAAGTACACATTTGGGGCAGAGAAAAATCTCCAATAAAATCACAAATTCAAAAAAGGGAGAGAAAACATGTAACAGACCTTGAGAAGTGCTAGAGAGAAACAAGGTTTACTATGACACCTTAAAACATTTCCCAACTTAGAAATATTCACATGTTATTTTTTTTCACTGAAATTGTCATTTGGCTTTAATTAAACTCACCTGAATGATAAATGAAATGCTAGAGGAAATGTGAGATTACTCATTATGACACTCTCCTATAGCTTTTGCTAAAGATTGATATTTATCAAATTAGCATTTAAACTAAGTACAGACAGAGGAGGGAAAAGTTTGACTTTTTCAAGAAATCATAGGTTTAATTAACTTTAAATATGCCAAAATAGAATCCTTATTTAGATTCACTTGTGCCTCCTACGATGGTTTAGCTTTTGATACATAAAATTCACCATTTCTTTGCCTCCAGTATTCTCCCAATGTGTCTTCTTTAAAAGTAAGCCTGTTCCTCTGGTAAAGATATTTATTAAAATCGAAACATCATGTCTTTTTGGACAGAGGTGATGGTTTGCTGAGACTTTTGTGCCTCTGTGGGGTAATACTGTCAAAGTGATGGCAGTAGGATGGTTGCAGGGGTGATTCCTGCAAGAAGAGGCTGCACCAGGTTGCACACAGACAGTTTCAGACTGTTCCACCTGGCTCTATCCAGCTCCAATGCTCCCAACTGCAAGGCACACATTGCCCCTGAGCCAACATGGTGGCACCTCTGGGAAGAATATTTAAGAAAGGGCAGAACAGAGCATAGCAGCTGTGAGAGCGATGAATGAGCAGAAAACCATGAGATAAACAGCCCCACCGACACCATGAGAGAAGAGTAAGGAGGTGCTGCAGAGCAGGGACTTCTCTGCAGCTTGAGGTGAGCCCAGCTGAAAGAGTGTGAGGAGGAAGGAGCAGCAGAAAGGAAATGTTATGGACTGTCCACAACCCCCAATTCCCCATCCCAACTTTGCTACCTGAGAGTGGGAAGCAGAGAAGTAGGAATGAAGGAGTGAGTTTGAGCCTGGGAAAAGGGGGTGGGAAGAAAGTGTTTTAATTTCTCTTTCGTTTTCACTACCCAAACCTATTTTATTTAGAAATAAATTAGATTTATTTTCCCTATGTCTAGCCTCTTTTGGCCTTGACAGTACTTGGTAAGGGATCATTTCCTTGACCCATGAGTTTTTCATCTTGTATTCCCTCTCCATCCTCTTGAGCAGGGAGACTGAGAGAGCTCCTTGGACGAGTGTCTGGAAGCCAATCAAGGTCAACCCAACCCCAATTCCTAAGCTACACAGCCCATTTTTGAAAATATGATCTTTTATCCTTCTCAAGAAAAATATGCTCACGGTAAGAAGGGTAAAGTGAAGCAGTTACAGCTACTGAGTAACAGGCCAGCGCAGCAGTTGGCTGGGGAAGTTAAAAGGTTCTCCTTGGCCATTTATTTTGTCATATGCATAATTACTGGTCACAGTTTCTAATTACAGTACTGCATGCCAGCTATGGCACGACTGTTTCTTTTATTTACAGTGTAGGCTGGATATTGCTGACCAGCTAAGCAGCTATATATATTTGATGAACATGCTCATGAAATTTTAGCATATTCTGCTGACACAAAACTTTTAAATGGAATTCAAGAAAGTACTGTCAGGATCTGTTCATCAAAAATTCTCAGGAAAATAGCTGGGAAAAAAATTTAAGATGGGCAAAACTAGGATTTTCTTCCTACACTTGTTCTGGAGCATTGTAGAAGCGTTTTTCTTAACATAAATACTGATAATGCAGAGATCACCACCTTCTCATTTGGAAAAAATCAATAAACTGTAACAGGTGAACCTAAGGTTAGTCAAGAAGAATCTCAGTCACAACTGAGAATTATATCCTTGGTTTTTCTCTTGGATTTTAAGTGTGCTTTTCTGTGATAATGTTAAATCCATATTTTGAAAAGCATGACAATTATTTTCTGTACACAATTTTGCTCAGAGTTTGACTTCATAAAGTATGTTGTATAAAACATCTTTATTGTGTCATTTGAAGTGTTTCATGAGAATGCCTTGCAAGAAGATTATTAGGAGGATGGCAGCCCAGCAACAAAAATGCTGATTGGCTGACCTTGTAATTTAGTAGGATAAAAGTTGGTATTCAAATTATTGCTTCAGAATTTGGTATCACTGGTGGTGCAGATGCCAAAGTGCCAAACGGAAAACAGGCTTAGAAAATACACTTCTCTCTTCAGAAACCTATGCACAGTTAAACAGTTTTGTCAACATTTATGCTGGTACTCAGCTACATTAGAATATTACAGTTGGAAAGGAACTACAATGGTCGTGTTGTCCAAATACATACTCTCAATATAACCTTCCAGAAGAACTGTTTCTTCTTATTCCCAGGTTCCACTTTGTATGCCTGAATCATGCTGATGAATGTTTAAGTTTGAAAGAAAGGGTTAAGATATATCTATTATTTGCATTTGTGGAAAAGTGGCAAATATTTTAGTATCTTCACTTTGTATCTTTATCATCAAAGTAAAGTTTGAAATAAATTGATCAATATTTGTCACATTAAAGTAATGTGTTCTCCCTCCATCATTTCCCCCCAAAAGCACGAAACTTGAAACAGATGTCCTGATTCTTTATTTTGAATCAGAACTTCTCACTTCTATCGACCATGTCAGCTTAGAAAGTTCCAACACAGGTTTTGCGTGGGCAGCTCTTGCATTTAGACATGTAACCAGAATTCATGAAGCCAGTATTCTCATTTACTTAACAAAAGCCACAGCCAAGAATCCATCAATATTGTATGTATGACAGGCAGCTTTGAGCCATCCCATGCTTAGATATTTGCTTTGACATTTCCTAATAAAAGTCTTTCCTACAAAAACTCTATGACATTTAAGAGGCTGATGCTCAGAATTTTTTGCCAGGCCAACAAAACATTATGCCACAAGTATCGTCCCAATCTCTGTCAAAAGTAAACTATGCTTTTGGTTCCATCATCCTCCCACATGCAAAAAAATTGTCTGTTTATACTCAGAAGAATTTGCTGGTATACAGCAACCCCAGGGCAGCAGCTGAGATTCAGTTCAACCATTTGTCTTAAGCCAACTCCTGAATGGACTAAGCTACTAAAAGCATAAAGTGTTGCTACAGTTACATCTGTGTTCTTTTCAGGGGAGTCTCACTGTTCTGCTTAGGGTTATGGGAGGTTTTTTCACAGACAGAGGAGACATAAGTTAATAACTGACATCTTTTAGCCCATATTATAACCTTGTGGCTGAATAGGTAAGGAAGGTTGCCTTGTCTCATTCAAAACTAGCAGTGTTTCATCTTCTGGTCCCTTCAATTCCCTTCAAAAAAAGTAGTACACTAATGTGGAAGAAACAGTGAAACTGCAAGACAGCTTGGAGATTATTATCTGTCCCCTTGTATTGGCACTGCTATAATTCTTGAAGTCCTCTCTTCAAGATATTCTTCCCAATGCATAACCAGCTCTTGCCACAAAATTACCACAAGGGGCACATCTTCAGGTAGATCTTTTAGTGCACTTTTGAAGAGTAGAAACAAAACACAAGCCTGAGAGAACCAAACTGGGGAAACAAATCTGTTTAAATCCTGTGGGAATTTGAGGCAGTGTTTATGCTACTAGGGGAATATTTAGCTAGTTTTATTTGCTGAAAAGTACCACTTCCTTCAGGGCAGAGGGGTGGATATTCATGCTTGTAATGAGCTCTTACTAGCTGCTGCACAGCTGGTAAAACACATGCAGTGGACTGCAGGGGAAACTACAGCAGTCACGTGGATACAAAAGTGACCTAAATGAGAATGCACTTGCATCCTTATTAGAAAATTAGGGAGCTGCTGTGGTTCAGTATTGAGAGTGGTGTAGGACAGCGGGACAGGAAAAACACTGAGTGGGAATATGAAGAAGAATTTTTTTTTTTTTTGTGCTAAGAGGAGTGTAAAAAGAGAATGAAACATTTCATTAGAGAGAAGAGGAAAAAGCTAGAAATCACACTCAGATAAAATGGAGTATAAAAGCATACAAAATAGATGAGATAGAATGAGCAGCTCTTCTCTCACTTTTCCAGCTGTCAAACCCTCTTTTTGCATCTCTTCCTGACACACACAAAAATCACTGCCTATGATCCTTTCTCCCCTCAGGACAAGAGCCTAGCTTTTGTCCATGAAAATCTGATTGCTCTCTAAGCCTTTTTCTTTTGTTATTGAACAAATAATGTCTTGAACTATTAAATGGCTGTAAAACCTTTCCAGAATCTCTCTCTTGGGCATCTTCATGTTTCAAAAAGACACTTCTTCTTGTATGCATACAAATTCACTTAACAGACTGTCAGACCTAAGGCTATGAAATGTTTTTGTTTGGTTGCTACTATTACACCTGACACAGTGAAGAACTAATTTGGACCTTCATCCACATCTTGTTCAGAAAACTTATATCAGAGCAGCATTTCTGCTGTAGTAAAGGCTTACTTTCTTTTTAAAGCAAGACCATTCTAAGAGTGCCAAATAAAAAATTTAGAAAACCTAATTCATTGACATTTTTCTGTCTTGCTGGGGACCACTGGAGACAGAAGTTGCAGAGATAGATCCCTTGTAAAATAACATGGCAATTCAAAAAATCAAAGCCATAAAAGCCTTAGACACAAATAATTTTTCTAATCACTCCCAGCCTACCCTAATATGTAGGTATTAGTTACCCATTGGCTCTTTTGTGAGGTAATATTTTTAGCAAAATATAATTGACCTCTTACAGCTTGAATCTACTGACTTGCTTTTGTTCAGGTAGTGAGCCAAAGAATCGAAATGCATATGTGAACAGCAGTCTGCAATGTGAAGGACCCAATGTGAAGGAGAAGAGAGTGAAGGACAGCAGAGGAAAAGCAGGGGCTATGTCCAGGGACAGGGAGTTTAGAAGACAAAGTTTAAAATAAAATATTTGCATGAGAAAAAATGAGATCATGAGATAAATGATTATTCAACATAGATGGCAAAGCCAGAAAAAAATTATCATCATCATCATCATCATCTAACCTGACCTGTAAAATAAAAAAAGGTTATAGGATTTACTGGAAGTAATTCCTGCAGAATTAAAAGAGTATGGTGAGAAAATTGTGCTGAGTCTTAATTAACATTTCCAGAGAAAACCAACCATGCTTTCATCACAATACTCACTAGTTAATTATCTTCACTAAATAACATTGGAGCCTTATTCTATCACTCTAAATTTGTCTTGCTTCATCTTCCAGCCATTGAATTTTGTTACACTTTTGTCTAGTACATTAGAGAACTCTTGATCAAAGTTTTGTTTGCCAGGAGATACTTCCAGGATGCACGACAGTCATTCACCCACACATGCGAGCATGAACACCATCCTGCTTAAATTTATCCCTTTTATGTCTTTGATAAACAGATTAAAACCCTCAAGGGGGCCTGTTTCCAAATCTTTTAATCATTCTCCTGTATTTTCTACAAACATTCTCCAATTTCAACAACCACCAAGAGCACTGCATTCCATATGCATGCTTGCACCTGTAGTAAGATCATCTTGCCCCCTAATTTTAAACAAGATTTCCCTCTTTTTACTTCTAACTTTCTCTTTTGCGAACTCACATTTAGCTCATTATCCACCCTGAACATTCAAATTCATTTCAAAGTTGTTGTTTGCCAGGCTAAAATTTCCCAGCTTGTCAGCACAGTCTGCAAGTATTTGCCTTTAAACACATTAAAATACCATACACAAAAATCAAGATTGTCCTCACATTTTGGGAGTGTGCAAGATGATACTTTAGCAAATACTGCATTCTTAACAATACCTTCATAATTCAACCTTTTTTTTTAGTCTAACCTTTGCCTATAAGTTTCTTCTCCACCCTAGCTATTGAAAATCAATGGAAAAATCTTTCCTGAACTGGAAAAAAACACCAACAAATTAGAATAGCATGCATTTACTTCATCCTCATTACAAGGCTGATTATTATTCTTACCATTATTAAAAAAACCCTATTGTGCTGGATTGTATCAAAAAGACTGAGAACTGAAGCATGGCATACATATTACAATCACATGCCCAGAAATTTGGGGTACAGCTGATACTTTGTGAAAGGTCAAATAAGGGCCCTGCCCACAGATCTTCTGATGTAACACGGGCCAGGAGGGCTGCACAGGCCGGCTCCCCCCCGGACCGGGGTCCCTGGTTCTTGTAAATCCCACCGGATCTGGGGCGGGCGGCCCCCGAGGTTCTGCGGCATGGCGTGAGTCTTCCAACCACATCAATTCAAACAGGAATATAGTGATGCTAAGGAAAAACTGGACTCCTTCTCTGTTCTGCTAGGGAGGTTTATTTGGGGTAACGGGGAAAAGGGGTGCAGGGAAGGAGAAGGGAGAAGGCAGACAAGGCAGGTAGGAGATGCTAGCAGCCCAGAGATGCAAGACCTCCAGCTGATCTGGACATCAACTTATAAAGGGAAAGGAAGAGGAGGGACTGTCTCCCCCTAGAGCCAGTCCTGGGGAGTCTGAAGGGAAGACAGGCATAGGGAACCCACCAATAGATTCCGGGGTACAGCAGAGCATATTTCAAAATGAACCAATGGTATACAAAGCAGAGGGACAAAGGAGCACATGGAATCCTAAAACCCCACGTTGCTACAATCTTCCATGACAATATTTAGTTCTTAAGTCCTCTCAAGGAACCTTTTTTTACCTTCTCCTCTTTAAAGATCTAGTTTGCTAAATCAAGGAATTATTTTCTAACTATGCAGAATGCAAAAGCAGTATTTTGTTCTATTGTATATTTGAATCTGCTTTTCTTTTTTAGGCTCAAAATCTTGCAGTGTGCAAAAGGGAACAAAACATACCTAGGCTAAAATGTTAGCATTCAATAAGAGCAATCTGTTTTAGCAGACTTAATGATATGGCTTGTTTCATTAAAACAGAAATTTCTAATAATACCATTCAAATTCCTCTACACACACAAAATACCCCCAAAAATAAATAAAGAACCCTGGAAACAAACAAACAAAAAAATCCACACAAACAAACAAATCCAACAAAACACCCACCTTTCCTAGTGTTTATTTTTGTGGTGTGGTGCTAACCCTTCTTGTAACCCTTTCCATACCGAGGCTGATGGTTTCAGTCTTTCTAGAGAAAGTAGGGAAGAATAGGGGGAATAGCAATAATCACACTGAGGTCTTTGCTGGAAGCAGTATGAAGATCATGACAGGGATTTTTTTCTCTTTCATCTTGCACTTGGGGCTACTATTTTTCCTCATAGCCCATTTCCCTCTCAGAGGCTCTCATCTAAAGCCACAGAGTGGCACCAAGGCCTCCCTCAGACTCAGCTCTGCACCCAGGCTGCTGTGCGTCACCCAGTGACTCCTGCCTTGGCCAGGACAGTGCTACTGGGGATCATAAGAAAAGCTAAAACTGGAGAGCCCACAGGTACCACCCCTTTCAGCAGCTGTCCAACCAGCCTGAACCCGGCTGCAGCCACAGTAAACCTAGGTGAGCCCAAAGACAGAGCAACAAAAGATCCGCAAATTTTTGCTAGTCATTGCAAAAATCACATTTACTGATCTACAATTGCTTGTTGTCTCTTGAGAACAGGGATTGTATCTTCTGCATTTAGATTGTGACTGAACCATTTTTAAATGTGTCATGGTTTCACCAGGAGGGGTGTGCAGCGCGCCCAGAAACGACTGTGCCAGGGATGGAAACACAGACTCACATTCGACTCCAGTTAAGGCTCTCGTGGTTTAGGAACAGCACTTTAAACCAACTCCTCCGCTCAACACCTCTCCTGGTGGGAGACACTAAGGGCAGAGATCACAGGGTGAGATAAGAACAATTTACTGGAAACAGCAATGAGATAAGAAAAGCAAACAGTAACTGCAACAATATTGGTAACAAAAGTGTACAAAAGAGGGTGACTTTACAATCAAAACTGCTCACAAGCCCTAGACTCTGAAAACTGGTGGTGGACAGACCCTCTGTGCTCCACACTTTCTTCTCTGACAATGAGCCATCCCCAGCTTCTTCTTGGAAGAAAACTCCCTTACTTCCACCCACAGCAGTGAGGTGAGGTTGCGCAGGATACCCCAGACAAACCCACATGGCTTCAGGCTCCACCCCTCATGTGTTCTGCAATAAAAATCAATTCCATCCTGGCTGAAAACCAGGACAAAATATTACCCCAATATGGGTAAACAATAATCCTTGGAAAACATATGTTTTCCTAAGAAATGGCTGTGATGTTGAGGGCGAAGGAAAAGGAAATAAATACTGATTTATTCGACACCAAAAGAAAGCAGCATATAGCACTCAAAAATGTGTGATATGATAAGAAAGCCATAGGATCTTCTCACCAAATATATTTGGGGGAGAAAGCTTTCCATGACAAGAGCTATAGACTAACACATGTCCCTTTTACTTCTACCATATTGTAGCTGAAAGGAGACCCAATATGTTTCAGATAAATGAGGCAGCTTAAACTTGTAGAGTGAAACTTCAGAAATAAAAAGTTATGTAAACACAGTAAAACTAACAGTCTTAGGTTTGCTTAAATTAGATGAGGTGATGCATCCTTTAGCTATCAAGATATCCAGAATATTTGTCCTTATTTTTAAAATGATGTAATTCTTTTGTTAAAATTCCAACTTTCCATGGTGTAATACTTCTTAATATGCATATTCAATTTGTTAATAAATATTTCAGACCAGCTGGCTGTTTCCATTTTAAACTTGCAGGAGGGCAATCATGTATACCAGATCTGTATACCCTTCCAGCTGTATTTGTTGATCCAGTAAAAGATGCTATCTCTTTCTATGGAGCTTATCTTGCTTGTGTCCTTAAAACACCTCAGCTGTAATAAACCTACCATTAAATTATGATGGATTCTTTCACTGCTCCTGTCAGTGTCCTTATTTTTTTCTCTTAAAATAAAGGGAAGATAGACCAAGGGCAAAGAACTTCTGACCCTAAACTGAGAACTTCAGGCAGCCAGTGCAACATACAAACTAGGAAAATATTTTCAGCTGGTTCAGGGATAATACAAAACACAGAAGCCTGTTCAAACCTGCTTCTGTTCATGCTCAGCAAACTGAGGGTGTACTCTTTGATTAATTTCAGCTAATGCAAATTTATCCCCAGCTATACACTTAGTTCTTTCTGTGGTGGGCTAGTCCACCCTATTCATAGAGGAATTAGAAGAAAACTATATTTCTTTCAGAGTATGGTGAAGTTGTGGCCTTTTTCAGACTGCGGCTGTATTTAGTCAATATGAGATATAGCTGGGGATTGAGAGAAAGCACAGGTACATTCCCCATTTATGTGATGGCTAACATATAACAGAATAAAGCAATTTGCATCTGAGATGTTTTGTAATAGTTATTCATGTAGCTATAAAGAAGACTTAATTTTTGGCATTTGCAATGATTCTGTTCACAAACTAAAACTTTTAGTTTGTTACTTTACAATTCCTGATGTGTATGATTTCACCTTGAAGATCTCAAATAGCTCACATCTTAGAAATTATTCTTTTTTCCAGTATCTGTAATAGCAGCTGAGCTTATCTAAGGCAACCCTGCTAACACCTCAAAACATCACAAAATAACTGGAAAAATTCCTTTGCTGTATGGGGTCACAAAAATTCCAAAGCCACAGGCTTCTGGCTTTCAGAGGTGGGAGCATCATTTAAAGCAGTAGGAGGCTGATGCATCTCACTCATTGTGACTTCTCTTTGCATGTGCCATCTCACCTTTTACTTGCGATTATGTGACATCTTTCTGGCAACTGCAGCAAGGGAAACAAATATAAATGTATTTGTGTATTTTTAGTTGTCTAGAATGCAATGATTGTGCTGTCACTTTTGCGCCGCATTTTGTCTCCCACGCCCATCTGTTCTGTTCCTCTGCTGTATCCTCTACATCCTTCTTTGTCACCTGATTCTCCCACTACCTCTCCCCTCCAGAGGATGGGGAGCAAGGAGGAGAGACTGCCGTCTGACCCACAAATTCTCCACAGACCACTATCAAATGGTGTACACTCCATAACCCAAGGACTGATGTGTGGCTAGCACAGGTCCTTCCCATGGGAACATTTTGCTATATTTCATAAACAAGATAAAGTTTGGATGTTTTGCAAACAACGTCTCCGGATTGGGTCAGTTCGGGCTTGGCCAATTGGACCTAGGGGGAGGTCTCGGGCTGACCAATCTGGGGCACCTCTGTAAACTCTATATATATGGAATTCAAAACAATAAAGCTCTTCTCTCTTTCCTTGTCTGAGACCTTGGGTCATTCCTCAGCTAGCCGCTCAACAGCGACACTGATGTTCCTTTATCTCTTATTCCCCAGGTTATTTCAGAGCTTACTCATTTGAGCTTAGAGATTTTAGCAGAATTTTAATTTGCCTCCAGACAAATATACTTGGTTCACAAATCTGTAGCACTTATGCTGAGGATTTATTGAATTGTTTATGTCCACTTCATGCATTCACCCATGAACACATCCAAAGTAGAAAAGCTCATGCCTCAGCTTGATAGATTCCAGATCAGATGAAAATAACACTGTAAATATGTTGTGGTATTCTTTTTCCTTCTTTCAATGAATTGTAAATAGAGTCCTGAACCAAGGCAATTAAACCAGGTGTTCTGAGAACATCTGAATTTTATGTATCTTTATTCCATAGATACTAGCCACAGTATATTCCATAGACAACTTTTATTAGTTTGCAGGTGTAAACTAATCACCTTGAATATCCAAAACAACCCATGTCATTTATTTTCTCTGGCAGAAAATTGAATAATCTCCAACAAGACTAAATCTGCATGCAATTAAGTTATGCATTTTTTAACCTTTTTTCCCCCAAAAGCTAAGGCACTTAAATATTTGTTCCTCAACATCTTGGTTGGTAAAACTTAAAAGAAGATTTTTGCTCTAGCTAATTAAATCCAGACATTTTTTCAGTCCATATTGTCACCATTGTAAGAATTTCACTGCCACCATCAGATTTTCAGCACTGGGGAAAAAAAATTTAAAACTTTTGCTTCCATTTTCATCAAAGAAAATGCACAAACTGGGGGGACATCAGCATGTCATCAGAAGTTTTGTGAAAAAAGTAGTATTCTGTTTGTAGCTTGATGTGTGCTCTTTTTCCCTTTCTTCTTCAAGCAACCAAAAAAATTTGACATTTTATACTGTTTCAGTTTTGAGTTATTTTGGAATAGCAATATAATGGTGATGTGTACTTGGATAATAACTAGAGATTTGATGTGACAATCACTCAAACATTTGTCTCAGGCAAAAATTTTTTAGTAATTTCTAATGATTAGATGTAATCATCTGGGTATTGAAATGACAGCACTGAATATTTTGGGCAAGAAGAGGGGAAAGCAGGGTAGGAAGATGACTTAATTCATGCAGAGAGAGCAATAGCAGATATTACTGACTCATTTGGCTGAGAAGCAATGTTGTATAAGTGAGAAACACTCCTCAGACCATTGTGCCTACTTAAGTGCGCAGACAAATGCATGTGTTTTGCTGCATTTGTGTATAACTACATAAGTCATCGTAGCAAAAGCCACCATTACAAATACATCTGCCCAATTCTTTCCATATCACCCTTATTTGTGATAGAAGCCCCTCAGAACATCCTTGAGTGGCTAATTTGGAGCACTGGTTTACTGTTTTACATTGAGTTATCTGTGCAGTGTGGTATATGATAACACATTGCTCTTGAGGCCTGATGTTACTCCTTGGTAACAGATAAAGGAAAAATGTGTTTTATTAATCCTGCAGAAATTTTGCACCCGAAGCATTTTTCTGATGGGTGAGGTCATAAAACAGCCTCTTCAAAATAGGGCTGCTAATTCAGTTTCCAATGCAGGTTCTTTCTTGAACCTAGTGAACTCCATTTTAGAAGAATGAGCTATCAGATAGTTGTTCTGCCAGGGTTTCACACTCTTTTGCTTTTCCTTTTTTTTCCCCCCATGAAGAAAACCAGCAAATTCATCTTGCTATCATTACTCATCCATTATACTACATGTTTACTTCCATCTTAGTAGAAGTATTATTTTCCTAGGTGTACAAGCCCAGGGCTGTGTCCTTAAAAAAATAATTATAATTAAAAATACAAAGAACCCAAAAAATTGTAAAGCTGTTGCACTAAAAGTACAATAGAAACAATAACTGACTTACAGAGCTTCAGCTGTAATGATGAGTTTCTGCTTTACCCTTGTGTCTCTTTGCAGATAATAGGTTTTTAAGAACTCCAGTTTTTCAGTTATACTTCCCAGGAAATTTGTCCAGCAGACTACAGCATTCAAGGCTACGCTACTGAAGTAAATATATAAAAGAAAGAGCATCTTTAAAAAGATGTATTATGTGCGGTATTTAACAGGAAAACGGTTTGCCTTTAAAAAGACATTCCAAGTTCTATCTACAACTGTTTATGTGAACATACTTGCAAGTGAGCCAAGGGTCTGAAAGCCCAAAAGACCTCAATTTATTGAAGGAGTTCTTTTGCCAAGGGGAGGACATGATTAGATTCACAACTGACCACAGCATTTCATAGATTTCCATAAGATTGTGCAATGCACAGATTACCAGCCAAGTGTGAAGCAGAATGACAGGCAGCCCTACCCACTCCAGCAAAATTAGGAGTTGCATTGAAAAGGCTTTGAAAATTTGCTCATGTGGTTTTAAGAGAATGTGTTTACTTGTTTGTTTTCACAATCAGCTGAAACTGTGAGAGGAAAAAATTGTATGGAATATTTGTTCTTACATATCAGGTCTGTATTTTAACGAGATAAGAAAATATGTAAGCTTGCTTCACTGTATTTAATGTTTTAGCCCAGCTCTGTTTTGTCTGACCTTGGGGAATAAGAAAGAGGATCTGCTTTTGACAGAGGAAGATTAGTGTGTTCTTTTGTTGTGCTCTGTGTTCTTGCATATTTAAACTTGAAGCCTAAGTGATTGACAAAGTGAAAGGAATCTAAGATCAAGTTACAAAAGAAAATATTTCAAGCAGAAATTATTAGCACAGGGCAGTTTTAAAATATGCTTTGCTAACTAGAAGAAAAAGATCCAATTCCTCTGGCTATCATTCACTTATATTTTTCCAAGAAACTTGGCAACACAAAGCATTTTCTCATTTGGTAGTGGTGGTCTTTGAATTTACTTTGATCAGCTTTCTGAAAGAGTTGTATACAGAGAGTTGGAAACTAAATTAGTAGTAGAACTGAAATTATGAAAATACATTAATGAATCTTCAGGCTACCAAAATTATAGAGAGCTGCATGTTATTCTGCTTGTTTTGAAGCTCATTAACCTATTGATTTTTGGTTTGCATGACTCAACCAAATCACTGAACTGATTTTATTATGTAATTTACATAGAATTCAGTGTCCCTTTTTAAGAACATTATGGTGGAGCTTACCAGAAGAATCTTATAATTAAGGATTGCACTTTTCATAGGCCCAGTCTGGACACAGAGTGGACCATTTTACATCCAGTAATTCCTCTTAAAGTTGATTGAAGTTGAGAAGTCAGGATTATGATCCATGCCAAGGACAAATCCTCAAATATGTGTTAAACAGACTTTTGCATCATATCTGAAGTCAAGTGTCATAGAAGAGTTTCCTGTAGAAGAGTCAGGTTACTTGGGGGAATGGATCATCACTTTAAAAAACACAATTTCTTTCTGCTAGTAATATACATGTGCATTTGTGTGATACAAGCTACACTTTCACATGTGTGTGGGAGTATATGTACAAAGTGACTGGGAAAGTAAATTCTGTGGGGAGTGTTTCAGGAGCATATGAAGGCCATGTAAAGATGAGCTCTGAATAAATCAGAACCCACTTCAGCTGTGCTGTCAGCAGAGTAGCCAGAGGTCAATGCTCTCCACCAGGGCTGGAACCACTTACTGAAGAGATAGGTCATCTCATGCAGAAGGTTCCTCCTTACCCTTGCCAGGACAATGCCAGTATGCCTGACCTAAAAGTAGCCCTCATTTTATTTTATCTAAAGCATCTTACCAGAGGAAACTTTTCTTACTGTGCCTGCTCAGTTTGGAAGCCTATCAGATGATCTATCACCACACCTCAAACTCCAGGTTCAGAGGCCATTCTTTGGAGTGCACCTGAATTGTAGATGGCTTTCTTTCTAGAGGAAAAGGCGTATCAAGAAAGAAAGGTGGCTGAAATGTGTTACACCGACTCAGCAGTGTAATACACGTATTTAAAGTGGACTGGAGATTATGGGTTCAGGTCTTTTTGTTAAGGTCATGAACGCCAACATAAAATTTACAGTAAAATGGTATAATCTGGTTTGTACAGCAAATCTGTATCTTACATTCAATGCCGACGTATCAGGGATGGTGTTTTCTCTGGGGTTTTTTTCCCAGCTCCTTACAGAATTGAGACTTCTGTGATCCTACACCAAGTGCATATATTTATGTGAGTCCTTCTAGAAGATTTTAAGCGAGTTGGCCAGATTTACACATTATTTCCAGAGGGAAAAATGTGCCATGGATGACTCACTTCTACCAATGATGTAGATATTGAGAAATTACATAGTGGAGAGATTTTCTTGGTCCCCATGTTAAGGAATAGATAAAATAGGAATTTAACGTTGATTTGATTTGCACCTGAAAGAGATGTTATAACTGGATCTAAGTAAAATATAACTTCTTTTGGCATTTACTTCTCATTAGACAAAACTAAACCTCATTCTAATACAGATCTCCATAGGAAATACACTCTATTCTGGTCATTTTCTTTTACATTTATTGATAAATTTGCAGTGGTTTGAGGGGTAAATAAGTTTCACTGCCTTCCATTCCTGCAAAAACAGGACCTGAAACATAAAATTTTCCCATCATGCAGCAGAGGAAGAAGTAGAAATTACAATTCTCAGACTGCAGATTAGCAATATGCCCATTAGACCGAGTTGGCAGCAGTGCCTTAGATCATCATAGAAATCCCAAGTAGGATTAAAATAAGAATTTAAGCTGTCAGGTTTTTCTAACTGTATGCAAGGAGCATGCATTTGAGGTATGGTCACAAGAGTAAGATGGCTCAATAGGCAGACTGTCAAGCCAAAGCCATTTTTCGATGATCTTTGTCATCGATCTTTGTCATGATGATTCCCTTAGCCCCTGGGTTTTAGGGGTGGCAATAGGACAAACCAATGCTGCAGCAGTCCTTCTCCAGTCAAACAAACAGTGAATGTATCTCAAAAGGTTGAGAGAGAATTTGTTCTTTTTTTTTCTTTTTTTTTTTTGCTTTTCCACTTTGTGCTGTGAATTCTAAACAGAAACATGAATACAGAAGTATCCCACTCTTTAGTTTCTCAGCTACAGTTTCTCACTTGGAGAATACTATGACAAGCTTGTACTTTGGCATGAAAGTACCAGGATCACAAAATTTACTATAAATATATTTGGTTAAAGCTCTTTGCTGTAAATACACAAAAGGAAAAAAAAAAAAAAAGAAGTCTCCTGTGATTTTTAGGAGTTTATTTTTCCTGCTATTTTCACAGGCATGCATTTGAAAGTTCAAACTGCCACTGAATGTAGCCAAACTGTCAATGAATGTGTCTAACATTACACAGCTCAAATTTAATACTCTTGGGTAACTTGGGGCTCTAATTATATACCAACCTAAATTTTTCAGAAGTGATTTTAGATGTTTCTCCTGGGATGCACAATTTGAGCCTGTTTAAAGACACCAAATCTTTATAGGTTTAAAATGCCTTTTGTATGTAATTATCTAGATCTTTTTTAAGAAAAGATGAATTAGGAGGATTAAGGACTTACTCAGTCCTGCCATTCTGAAATTTTTACTGGTTGGAAGTCATCCTAATTTCTTATAATATTATCTGGGACAAAGTTCTAGAAGGAGTCTTGAGGCAAAGTCAGTAATTGGGCTGAACTGCTAAGGCAAGAAAACATCTATGATTGCAAGGTGCTGAGAATGACCTAAACCAGGAACGATACACTGTTTTTTGATTTTGCAACCAAATGAATTTTTCAAATCTGTGTAGGGGAAAGGAACACAACAAATGGCTAAATAAATATTGATTATATTAAAAAACCTGCAAACTCCAAATTAAATTCCTTCACTTGGGATTTTCATCCCCGATGAAAATTGTAGTTATGACTTCCTGTATTTATTGCATGCCAAATTTCAGTAAAAGATGGGTTTTCAAAAAAATTATTTTTCTCTGATTGAATTGCACAAAACCAATTTGAACTACAACTTAAAACCAAACAAAACACCTTTGGACTGAAAAGGAAAAGAGCCTTATACCCTAACATAACTTGAAAAAAAAAAAGAAAAGAGCAACTGAAGAAGAGTATAGCTATGATGAAATTCAGATGTTCAGCCTATACCCCTTTAATATTTACCCATTTTTTCTTATTTCTTCAGGGAAAAAGAAGGAAAGGATATTTCATGAGCCACTTTGTGTTGCTGTATGCAGCAGATAAATTAAATGGGGCATGTTAGCTGCTATTGTTTATTCAAATACATATGTTTACTAAGTTATTTGGTCTTGGTATAATGTAATCACTTCTGATTAAAGATATTGTAATCATCTGTTATGGTTGTAATTAATTGATCACCATTTAATTCATTTCCTATTGTAATAAATCAGATGCTATCATGTGATACCTTGTAGTGCCATTTTCTATTAAACGGATTTGGTGTTAGGAGCTGAAATTTATCTTTTAGGGATTCCACCATTTGAAGTTATCTCTAAAGAGTCTTAATTCTCTACAGAGTTGTACTACAGATAATTCAATCTGCTCTACTTCGTGTTTATGATATTAGTTATTTCATACGAAAGATTTTCTAATTCACTTTCCATATAGAAGTTTTGCTGTCAGCAATACTCTTCTTACTGATCTTGCTAGAGTTTGGGTCCTCCTCATCCAGTTCACACATATTCACAGGAATAACTGTAGCCAGTCAAAACTGTCTGTCAGCTTATAGGAGTCCATAATGTTACATTTACTGACAGAAGTGTTTGTGAGATCTGAGGTTCAGTGAGTACCAAAATTAATTAAAAAGCACTATTAATAGTCTGTGTTGATTTCTCCTTTTCTTCTTCATGTTTTTATTTTTCTGGGTTTCTTTTCAGAGCAAATCCTCCATATTGCACTTTTATCTAATAACATTAATACTTGTCTGGTTTATTTCACAGATACCTCTGTCACCATCACAAAAATAGGGATTTTTTTTGTGTGTGTGTGATAGCTATTTCTTATTTCTCTTTTGGTCTCTTTGGGAAAAAAACCAACAACTTTTGGATGATGTATTTAACAATTTCTTCATGTACTTGGATCATAGAATAGATGACAGAATGGTTTGGATTGGAAGGGACCTTAAAGATCTTCTAGTTAAAACTCCCTGCTTACTTATTTCAAGACTACTAATATATAGGTAATTCTTAATTAAACTCTATAGTAGTCTAATATATAGCTAATTCTTAATTAAACAACTGAAAGATGTTTTTTCCTACTAGAAAAAAGGATTTGGTCAAATGAATTGTAGGAGGGGATGTTACCTAGAGGATTCTTCCTAAGTGTTTGTATTACATTATTTATTATTCAAAAAGGATAAGCAGGATATTTACCTGATTTACATTAACAGAGGTTGCTTCTCTGTCCTGATAATCATTGCCTTTAGTAATACTGGAGCGTTTGAAACAGAGGATATATACATTACCTTCTAGAAAATTATGTCTTCTTAAACTGAACTCCTAATTTTTACAAGCAAAAGAAAAACAAGGTTTTTCTGGAGAGATAATTTTCTTTCAATGCACTCTAGGTATATATAACAAGGAGCCTCATTTCATATGCACACACACCAGAAAAAATTCTTATGTCCTCTGATATTTCATAGCATCATATGACTACTCACATAACCATTCCTATGCAGGATGGTAAGCTAAAGATCTTTCTATAATATAATATTTTAAAAAATCAAATTATAGTTTCTTTAATTGTATGTATGCACCATACAAACACCACCATATATATGGTTTTATTAAACTATATATATGAAACAGGAAATAGATTTCAATGGAGTTACATCACTTAATAAAGTTAAAATATTTAATTTCTTTTCAGAGGAAATATGATATCCTGGTCAGTGCTCAGATGTGCTTAGTATAAGACGTGTTTATATCCTCTGAAGACAGTGCAATGCCTGCTTCATTCACTGCCCTTTAAATGAGGCAAAATTGAGTCTTTTGCAGGCTCAGACTGAGCTGACATAAAATAACAATCCTGATGATCGCAAGCAGAAAGCATGTTGAACTAATTTTTTGCTAAATTTTGATTAAATCTTAATAAACACTGCATGTGCTTAGATATAATTCAGAAGATTGATCTATGTTTTGTTACAGTTCTGAAGATTGGTAACCAGTAGAATAATTTTATGGCAGGTTAGTAATATACATACGATTTATCAATATTATATATTTCTATTTCTATCCCACAAATGGGATAGAAACATGCTTGTGTTTCTTTACTTATACACTTACAACATGTAGCTATGGGAAGCTGTTATCTGAACACTTTAGTGTGTTTACTGCCTGGCAGGGGGGTTTTAAAAATTCAGAGATATTCTCATGTCATCACTTCAGACAAACTAAAATGCTTGAAAACTATTAATTCTCCATATATGGACTACTTTATTTTTGTTGATAAGCTATCTAAAAACAAATCCATCATTTCACACGTGCAGTAGAGTATAAATTTCCAAAACATATGCAAAACTTCAAGATAATGTGTTTCTAATACTTTTGCTTATCAGTCCTCCCATTCACAGCTATGCATAATTCCCAAGGACAATAAAGGGTACTGAATGTGTGTTTACCAAAGGGATGTAAAGTAATCCCAAATACTGTACTGAGCCTTATGAAATGAAGACTTGAGTCTTCTGCTACTGCTTAATACACAAATTCAATTTCAGCACAGAACACAGAACATGGGGTTATCATGGACATATGGCTACTTAACACAGCCGTGTCAATGTAAAAAAAGCACTACAGCAAGTAAAAAATATATTATATTTTGTAACATTAATTTGTCAAGCAGGTTGAAATGTTTTAAATAAATATGATATTTATACTGACAGTTTAACAGACTTAGAATCCACATACAAATATTCACACTTCTGCATCATTTGGCTCTTACCTGGCAAGTATCAAGCATTGCACTTGGAATACTCTGGGGAGCTGTGCTGAATGCCAAGAAATCATAGCAAAATATTAAGTGCCAGAAGAAAAATTGACATACAGCTAATACAGCAAGAATTTGGTCTTCTGTCCTCTACTGTTAATTCCCAGGGTGTTTTTTCTTTCCATTTACCTATTAAGCTTAGCATAGATTTACTCCAGTGTTTTATTGACATATTTATTCTAAGAAAAATTAGTGACTGCTGTTATGGTTAAAGTGGTATACTCTACTGCAATAATCACAACCAGTGAAAAATACAGAGCATGTAAGTGTGCCCATCATCTCTTCCTTACTTGAGTGGAAAAGGACATGGGGCTGCAGTAAAGAAGCACTCATCTATTTTTGGCATAATTCTTTAACATTTCAGGGAGCTGAGAAATCAGGATCTACTATGATCTACAGGCCATGGCTGGTGCCAGGACTTGTTGGCCAAAAATGTGCTTTGAATACAGAAAAATATTAAAATAATCAGTAACTGAAAAATATTCTTTATTGCTGCATTAATAATTTGGCTTAAGTCAAGGAAGCCTGTGTGTTGCAGCAATCTCAGCTACAGAAAATAAATTATTATTGAAGAGCTTCTTTTTAGTCAAGCCATGTGTTGAAACTGTCTACCGGCTGTGAACAGGATAATTACGGGACCCTTCAGGCTCAGAAAGGAGAGAAGTTATCCTCATTCTCCATTCCCAGAACCATTAACTACCAGTCTGCCAAGCTCACATTGCCCCTGTAAAGACAAACACCCTCTTCTCTGCACCTCCACTTCCAGAGGAACCAACTGGAGTCAGATGAAGCCTAGGAAGTGGAATCAGTAATTTCGAGCAGAACTGGAAAGGACACAAGAGTAATGAGTTTCAGACACAAAATGGTAGAAAAATATCAAACAAAAGTCTTACCATGAAGAGCATAATTGTCCCATAATTGGGACAATTTTCTTAATAAACTTTCAATGAATTTTTAAAGTTGATAAGTTAACAGAAGGAATTTGACAGAAATGTCCTTGTTCATAATCAAAGATGTTTAATGTGATTTAGTTGTATTTGCTTAATAGATGAACTTACACATATATGAATTGGCATCTTCTGCTCCCCAAAAGTGCCTGTCTGTGGCTTCAGTGATAGGCATATTTTTTATTGACAAATTTTATTATATGTCTCTTTCCTCTTGAAGTAGGTCTTTGTTGCAAGTGCCAGCCCACAACCAGAGATAATGAGGATGTTTTTCTAGGATGGGAATCAAACTGAGTGGATCCTCCTACCAAAAAAAAAAAAAAAAAAAAAAAAACAGTATCATATACTTGCAGTCTGAAACACACTCTTGATCAAGGACCAGTATTCTTCAGGAAACACCTGTGCAGGTGCAGGTAGGGATATAGCTCCTCAAAAGGCTGCAGTAAATCTGATAACAAAATTACTACATATCCTTCTCCCACATACTCTTCTTCATTCTTTTCAGGAGTAATTAATATAATTACAGCGTCCTTAGCATAATACTTTATGAAAATATTATGAAAAAGTAATTCAACTTAACAGAGTGCACATAAAAGAAAACTTCACCCTCTCATAGAAAACAGGTATCTTGTTAATACATTTTTTACATTACATTAAATACATTACATTATGTCAAAAGTCTTGTCAATCCAAATAGGATTAATAATTAAATAAATTGTTTCATGTCACAGTTATATCTCTAACCCATTATTAATAAGATAGACTCTGTAATTTATGACATCTTTCTTAATCTTTCCTCTGGGATCACACTGTATGTTGTACATAAAGTAAGTCTTTTACTTATTTTTAGATATCTGCTACTTCTTTCCTTATAAAAGCCTCTAAACCAAAAATTATTCTCCTCACCTGACAAAGAGAACTGAAATATATATTCAACCCACCAAACACAACTAACAGTTTTAACAAAGCTTTCAACATCTGTGGAGTGCTGGAGATAGGAAAACAAGACCTGAGCAAGTGAGCCTGACACTCCTTAGATATAATGTCAGGCTTTTTCACTGATGCAGTGTGACAGACACACATTCCCTTCCACCCACAATAAGGAAGCTAGACAGATGCATAAATCTAGCAAACCCACAGCAAGTTATAGAAGCAATCATGCACACCCAAGAGCATATGCTGCATTTTATCTTTTCCAAGCAAGGCCCTTCCCATCACTTAAGGATTGGTGCCACCCAGTTCCACATTACCTTTTTAAACAATTTTAATTTTGCCCTGGACTACACCTGGTGTGTACTGAACAAATGTGCCACTATACTATACCCTTAAAACTCACAAAATTGTTTTATTAACCACAGAATTTTACTAATAATCCCATACAATATATCCTATACATTCCTACTGTGGAGGGAAGTCTCTGAAAACTTCATTTTTGAAGTACTTTGTAATTTAGGTTATTTTCCAAAGCATACAACAGTTTCTTAGTTCCTCAAAGACCTTAGTGTTTGCACTGTAATGCAGGTCCTGATGGCAAATCAGCAGTTTGTAAGATGGCACCCAATTAACACTGCTCTTCCTCCAGAAAGCATTCAGAATTCCTAGTTCTGATGCTTTCCCAACCCTCGTTGTGTGTGTGCATGTGTAGGTTTTCAAAATTCTCCACATTACACTTTTTTTTTAAAAAGTGCCTTCACAGAGTATTTCATTGTGATTGTGATTATTATCTCTCAATAATAACAACTTCCAGCCTAAAGAAGACTTTATTGGGTCAGCTTAAGGCTTATAGCACACCTGGTGTGTGGATAGAAACACATGGAGCAGCATAAGGCAATGAATGTGCACAGAGTGACTCCTAAGGTTTTAACGTACAGCCCTGGTAAATTGAAGTTTAGGGACTTTCAGAGCAACAAGTTTCCTGTGAAACTTTCTTCTCAGTGCCCCTCCATACCCTTAGCTTTCAGGATCTTTCTGACCTCTTTTTGCACTCATCCTCTGGTAATGAGTTCTGGGGCTTAATTACACATAGTGTGGAATAGCACTTCTCTCTGGTTTACAACAGCTGGCTGATCTTTTCATTTTCTACTCTTGAAATTTTCTACTATTGTGAGAAGAAAAAGAATGAGCAATGATTATTCACTCTTCCATATTGTTCATATTAATGAGTGTATTTATTTGAATGTGCATAAAAATAAATGTTAACCATGCCTTCCCACTTTTTACAAACTGAAGAATATTAATCAATTCAATACCTCCTTTTGTAGAAACAGCATCACTCCCAGGATCAAGGAACTTTATTCAGTTATAGTTTCATTGTCATTGTACTGTTTACTGTATTATTTAACAGAGTATACTCAAAATTTTACTGCATTCTGGGTCAGCTGTAGAAAAGTATGATAGAATTAGAATCAATGCAGTGTCAAAACCACAAATGTAGCATGGGTTAGATCAATGCCACAACAAGCTTTATTGTTGTTTTTTGTATTTTCTTCCTTTTCTTTGTATCCCTCCATCTTGCAAAAAAAAAAAAGATATTTTGCTTGTTCAAAAAAAAAGTCTAGTCATGCAACATACAGACTAAGGTCCTATTTAAAAAAACAAAAAGAAAAAAACAACATCTCACCAGAAAAATTAGGATAAACTTTAACCTCTCTTTCTCTCCCTTTTTCTATGCGTACTTCAGTCTCATTAAAAAAAAATATATATATATACCAAGCAATTTTCAGCTGATTCCAGATTTAAGTTTCACACAGTCTCAGGAACCTTATTGATCCCAAGTTTTCCACAATAGATTTCTTTCATTCAATTTATATGTAGGTGATGGGTGGGGAAAAATATTTTACCAATAGGAAAGTGTGCATGCCTTTCCTTTTGCAAATTAAATGCCAGCTTTTAATCTGCTAGCTTTTGTTACAGAAGAACATGTGGTTGATCTGAATAAAAGTTAAGAAAAACTTTTCAGAATATAGGAGTTACTTTTCCTTCCATTAACCCATCGTCCGCTTCATCCTCATCAGAGACTTTCCATACATTTATATATCACTTCTCTCTTCTTTCTTGCAGAATATTTTTTTACCTAAACATCTACTATTACAACTGAGCAGAGCTATGCTGACTTTGGGATCTTCTTGTGTTCTCATAACAGAGCATTCCATTTTCTGTTAGCAGAAAGACATTTGGAGGAGCTGTGGCCTCTTTGATCCATGACTTTATGCCTTTGCATATGTGGCAATGAATATATTGGCTTTTATTGCCAGCATGTCACATTGCACCGCATATCTAATATGTTGCTCACAGAATCTCTTCCAATGTTACTGCTTCAGTGGATCTTCCCTGATTGATTCACACTGCTCTATATTTAATGTATTAGTATGCTTTTTGTGAGTAGTGGCTTGCTTTGTTATTTCCTGCCCAGATTTCTCCCTAGGGTCTTTGCATTATGTTTCTGTCCTCACTAGTATTTGTGACTCTTCCTAATTTAGTATCATTTGTGCATTTCATTAACATGCTGTTTATTCTTTCTTCCAGATTGCTAATGAAGATGTTAAATAGGAACAATCCTGAATCTGCACCCTTCATTACCCTACTAGATATTTTTCCCCTAGTCACTATCATAATGTTTTGTTTATAGTCTTTCAGCCAGTTTTAACCCACATGCTCCTATAAAATCCATTGCAATTCATTTTCCACTTATGACTGCAAAAGAACACTGCAGGGAAAATGTCACGAACATATGGATACACCCTTGATCCTCTGAAAGTTATGAGGATTGCTGAAAAAAATCCCATAGGTAACCCAGGATTTTCTGTATATCACTTACATGTCAAGGAAAAGATTTTAGGAATCAAAATGAGGTTGGTGTTTGGCACTATGTGTATTCATCCTGCTGTATTCCTCCTATATGTGCAGCTATATTCAAAGTTGTTATTGATACATTTTCTGAATTGTTTGACAAAAGCTGCCTCTTCAATGCAGCAGATTTCTTACATGTTCACATGCAAAGACATAATGGAATTAATAGTTTCTATTTAAATTTTAGTCATTATCACATAGAGTAGGTCAATAACTAGATATCAACATGTTAAAAGTAGTATTTAGCTTTATTATTGCATGGAAGCATCACGTATTAAAAATATTCTTGTTTGGTTTTTAGCTAATACTTTGCCACTTGTAACCATGTAAGCTAGGCGAGAGAAACAGATGTGCTGTGGTTTGAAGCTCTGGGAGAAGATTTTCATGCAGACTGCAGTTCACATCCCAGACTGAAACAAACTTAATTGTGCTCACTGGGTCAAATTGTTCCTTTGTTTACAGCGCAGTGCCCTCATTGATTTCAAGCTCAATGTAACAACAATGTTTAGGCTTGTATACAATTCTGGAATGCACAGGAACCTTTATGAAAATAGAGTAACTCAAATTTCTAAGACATTGATGTTGGACTTGAAAAGGAATGGGGTTATTTTAATATGGTCTTTTAGCTTTACATGATTGCTTCTGTACAATTAAGCCATCCATCTATCAAAAAAAAAAAAAGTCTGGCTTAAAATAGGTTTTTGGCACTTCAAAAGGTCATATATTAGAGAACTAATTGTTACAGCTTTTAGATGTTACAATTGGCTTTTTCTCCTATATTGATTTTTTTTTCTTCTGAATACAAGAGAATAATTCTCTTCATTCTGTTACAGCTTTTTTCTGATTTCAACCTTTCAGTTGACATAGACCATACTTCACTTAATCTTAGGTATGAATGACTTTCCTCAGGACTTTTACTGGTATTTCTTCATAGCATCACTTTCAATCTGATTGTCATTTAGCTCTCAGAGTCTCTCTGCTGAAGTCATTGTGGCAGCTGTGTGTCACATTAGCAACTCAGCTACAAATCTAGCCTTGATTTGCAGAGAGGGTCAGCAAGAAGAGTGAAATGCTGTCTTTGCTGATGTCCATGCTAACAGGGGTAACCAGGCAGGAGTACTCAACACAGCTAATGCAGAGGCCCTGTATTTCTGTACAGCATTTTACAGTCACAGCGGTGTTAGCTGAACTCCAGAGAGGAAATCAGGCTTCAGGAATTGTCAGGGCTGTTGCTGTCATCTGACAGATCCCAATTTGATTTCTAACTTGGTCCTTTACGTCCTGGAAACAAGGATAATCATGTTTTGTGGCGCAGTTCTTATTGCTTTCAGTGCTAGAGTGATTCCTGCATAACTGAAAACATATTTCTGTGTCTTTCCAGGTTGCAATCTAAACCCCACAGACACCATGAAGCCCCAGATTTGTGGCAGAGACTCTGTTTCTCATACACAAAATGAAAGCCTTCTGCAATCTTGACTCTTTCACCTGCTCAGACTGTAAACTATTCAGTGCAAGGATTGCACCCTGCACTGCAGTACTTGAGTGTCTGTTTTCTGTTGTCAGATCTCTTGACCTTACCATGATACAAATAAATAATAATACTGAAATACCTTGGCACTCCTTCTTATCAGGTTATCACATTTCAGTGGCAGAATCACTGGAACAACATCCAAAACATGAGACCATATAGTAATTATATGTATATATTAGTAATTTTTTAATTATTCTTGCTATTGTGTTTTTAACAGAAGAGTTTACAGAGACAGCATATTTATCACACCTGATTCCAAAGAATTTAATTTTGCTCTGATTGAGTGCATAGACTTCCTTTCACTCCAAATGCTCCAGTTACCAAGAGTATGGTGATTCTCCTCTGATTGTGTCCTCTGTGGAATACAGCAGGATGTACCACACAGAGCAGCATCTCATCTCTGTCCTTCCTCCCAGCTGGCAATTGCAGTGAATCCACAGTGTCTGAAGTTGTCCTCCCATTGAAGTCCATAGTGGCACAACATCCTGCTCTTCACTGCAGGGGTAAGAAGGAAAGCAGCTATCTTTGCTCTACAGCACAGCAGGGAAGAGGCTGCCTTGTGTTCATTGCCCATCTTTTTTCCACACCAGCTGTTTCCAGCCAGTGCTAGAGGGAGGACATGTTGCAGTCTTCCAGCAGGTAGTGTTGCCACTGTTGCATATGGCCCTTTGTGCCTTTGGAGGATGAATCCCTTTGGGACTTGCCACAGATGTAAGTCCCTTCTGCACCATCACTTTCGATGTATTGGTCACACTAAAAATGTTACAGTCTAGGTCTAAGTGCAGAAGGCCATGAGGACATGTATCTAGAGGAAATATAACTCCAAGTTCATACAAAGTGTCTGAGCAAAGGAAATTATTTTAATGCAATTCTAAGTTGATTATTTTTTTTCAAACACAGAGCTTTATTTAAGCCTCAAGAGGGGAACATTGGACTAACCTGGCAATACTGCATCATAATGAAATGTCATAAGACTCATTTTTACACTATTATGTATAGGTGCACACGTAGACACATATTGTGTATCTATTCACACACCTGCATATATTTGTGTGTGCACATGTGTACCTAAAATTTGTGATTTAGGTCTCTGCCAGCCTGGGAGTCTCCCTGACACATGCCACCTCACAATGCAGCAGCCATGTACTGTAGTGTCATTCTCTGAAATAATCTGCCTTGGATGCATTGCTTCCAGCAATAATTGCCAGGCAGATGGTGGTGGTAAATTAGGCAGTATTATTGGTAATAAAAGTTAGAAGCTTCAGATTTTCTGAATGGCATATTCGTGTAAAGACTTTCCGAAACAACATCTTTAACGACAAAACCAACATCCAATTTCATCTTTCCTCCATTTCCTGGAACATTTCACTGGTATTTGTTCTGTCTTGTTCTATCTTTTGCTAGTGACTGCTGTGGTAGTGTTGTTTTTAAATACTACCTACTTCCAAATAACTACTCTCTGTTTACTTATCACCACCAGCTCTCTCATCAATTGCTATCAATGCCTGTGCCTTAGAAAGGGAAAGCACATAAAGTTCCACACTTTAACACAACATAATATAAAAACACTTGCAAAATAATGTAGGCAGAAATGCTTCTGGTTGCTATTACTTCCACTGCAAATAATGCCATCTGCTTATCATTATGCCCCAGTGCATGCTATCTTACATGTGGACAGAACTTGTAATGTGTTTCCGTCTCTGTAGTAAACAGCTTGAAAACTACGCCCTGGAATAATGTCATGAAGAATACCCTCTTGGCTTTTTCCAATTAATTTCTCAGCAACAATTTACAATAGAAAGCTGTAGTTAAAAGGCAACAAATACTGACTTGACCTTTTAAATTGAAATTCCCATGTTTTAGTTTTTCTGGAAGGAAGGAAGAGAGTTTTCACAAAAATAAAACATTTTTTATGAGCAGTAGCCAGCAATAAACCCAGAAGGTTCTGAAAAGAACAGGAACTGTGTGAGAAAATGCTAACAAGTTTGCACATTTAATGTTAGCATGAATGCCAAGTCACAAATCTGCAAAAGTGTCACACATTTAGATGTTGCTTTGTCTGTTATTGTTCTTTAACTTTCACACAAACTGTGAATTAATCTCACAGTACAGGATATGTTTCCATGCTTAGGAAAGTTTCATTCAATTTGTGATTCCAGTCCAATTATCTTTGCATTGTGTAATATTCAAAATACCTTAAGATAGTTCGTGTGTGTGTGTGTCTTTGTGTGTGTTTTATGGCTAAACAGTCTATTAATCTGGTATGTTTATGGGCTTTTGTACCTGTTATTTCATGTGTTGTATTCTGACAGTTTAACAGCAGAGCTTTGACTTCTATCTGAAATTCCTATTGCAAAAAGAGTCAGGAAAAGAGGCAGATTTCATAAGACTGTTTTCAGGAGACAGAATGCCCTTAAAACAAAGATTTCCCAATTTTTCATGGGAAAAAAAAGGGGGGAATTGAAGGAAAGAAGGGAAAGGGAATGGAAAAAAAAAGAGGGTTGGCAACTTTCCTACAAATCCACTGTCCTTGTTTACCAACAGTTATATTTCCACATTTATAAACTCAGTGTACAGCTAACAGTGGTCACTTCTCACCAAGCTGTGAAAAAAAAATTGCTTTATCTGTTCAGGCAAGATGAAATGTGTACAAGGATCTTAGACTAAATACTGAACTCCAGAGGTCTATCTCTGCTTTCTCTGGGAAACTTCCAATTTGATTCCACTTGAGATGAGGCAATGGTCAGCGGTTCCTGGTGAACATTCATCATAGGCTTCAGAATGAATCAAACATTTGTCATATGGTATATTTCATATTTAGAATGTTATAAAACAGCCTGAAAGATTTCCTGCAGGCAACAATCAGCCTGTTCTGTATCTCTAATTTAGAATTTAAAACATTTGATTTTTATATGCTCAGTAGTTTCAATGTGATGAAAATATAAAAATTGTTTGTTCTTCAATAAAAAAGAGTTTCTCCAGTCTTGTAGAGTTCCTGACCTATATTGTCTTTTTGCTTCTGATGTGCTTTAAACAGTGCAATGGCTTTTTCATGACTTAAGTAGGCACTAAGCAGTGATTTTTATATTAAACATTATGATGAGATTTTTGTCTAGCAGTAAATGCAATGAATCATTTCCCCATATTCGTTTCACCCACAATAATTAGGTTTCACTAAATAAAATTTTTTTGAATATGTAAATTATCTATTGCTATCAAAATTAAATAGAACTAAAACTGAGCTTAATTAGCTCATATTCCAGAATGTAGCAAAATAGTTTTTTGGTGTGTGAAAAACTCTGAAGTATTCAAATACTTTGTTTTCAGAAAAGGGCAGGTTGTAAACAGAATTCAAGTCACATCTGGACCAGCTGTTCAGATCACAGCTCTACTAACTCAAAATCATGAGAACACCAGATTTAAGTCAGACTTCTCTTTGCAAAGGAGCTTCTGCTGTGTTCATTTCTAAAAGAGTGGAGTGCTAAACCATGCCTGTGAGTCCTTGTTGCATTATAAAAAGAAAACCCACAGGGATGCAAGCAGCTCTCTCTAACTGAATGGTCTTAGGCAAACGAGCATTTCCCTGCCATCTGAGCTGAACAGAATACTGTGGACAGTGACAGAGGGAATAAAACTGTCAAATATTTGCACCTCCAGTCTTCCAGTGGTTATTCTGTTACCCCCAAGGTGTGTCCTACAGTGACAAGTCAAGACATGTGCCTGAGCTGCTCATGCTTGTAGCCGACTGGAGAGGATCCAACGCAGCCTGGAAGCCTCAGAGGTGCAGGACATTGGTTAATATGAGAGACTAACCTCAGCAGAGGTTATTTCCTAGGTCACAACTCCCAGCAACATTCTACCATCTGGCTCACACCCAGTCAGCTCTGAGCAGAGCCATGCTGGACATCCAGTTGCCCACACCCATCCACTTACATCACGTGAAGAAGGCACAGACATCTCGACAATGTAATAAAGTGGTGTCATTGTGGGATTAACATCTGTCTCTTTCATCGAAAATAAGCTCCCTTGACTTTGCTTTAGTATTAGCACAGCAGCAGGGAGCCACTGCACTGTCACAGAGTTGATAAGCACAATTGCATGCCACTGGCATGACCTACTTACTAAATGGACAATACCCAAACACAAGCACTCTCACTTCATTTGCACTTTGTGAAAGCAATTAAGGCAATGTATACAAATGCAGGCTCTAGGTTGAGTTACCCTAGATACATAATAAGGGTCTGTAATAACAGATACCTTTGAAAAGAAATGAGGATCTACAAAGAATTGATAACAATTTTCAGGAGTCTAAATATATATTTAGGAAGCTGACTTTGATCGTACACAGTCATTATGTTTACTTAGCTTTCATTACAAGCAATAAAAGCAATGCTTAGGAGCTAAAGAGAAAATATTCTTCCCTCCTTTCAGACTGGAAGCTTGGCACAGTGACTGGAAGGGTCAAGCCAGAGCCATGTCCCCATCTCCTTCCTGCACAGACTGTGAGCCACCTCCACACACACACCCCACACACCTCCACTGCACAAGAACTAGTAATATTTATCATTTGAAGCATATTAAAAACATGAACACTTCCTAAAGACTTACAGTCCTGAGATCTCTTGCTCCTTGACTAAAGATCTGATCAAACATCAATACAATTTTGAATCTGGAAATACATAAGCCCCTTATAAGAGCACCAAAAATGGTGTTAATAAAGACTATCACAGTGAAAAGCATTAATAAAAAATATAATATGGAAAGAAGAAGCCTGCATTCCACTTCAGAAATATGTCTCCTATGTAGGACAAATACAAACCTAAAAAATCATTATGGACAGTAGCTATAATATTCCTTTGGTTTTAAATGTAAATATCAGAAAGAAGAAAAAAATTGCCTTTATCATAATTTAAAAGTTTTGTGATAATGGTCAATACTATCAAACAGGGCTAGCTCACCAAGTACAAATAATAAAGATAAATAGGCAGAGTCCATCAAAATGAGAAGATCACTCCTTGCTGTGTAACAGGAATGCTTTTAGTGATGTGGTTGAAAGCGTACTCAGAATAGAAGCTCTCAAATAAAAAAACAGAATTTATGAAGTTTTCAGTGAAAATTTGGTCTCTCAAAGGCCTCGTGCATTGCTATTGATTTGTGCGGATTTGAGCTATTATATCATCTGGGGGGTCTCTTCAAATAATTTACTTCGTCCTACCTGCTTGCAGATTTTCCTATTTCACCTTGCCCTTCAGAATACAAACCCAACAAACAGGTCCTATCATATTAATCCATTTGTTTAATGCATTTTTCCCAAGGGTCCTTTACTGAAAGTCATGTGGACAACAGTGCCAGCTATGATTTGCATTCCATTTTCCTGTGCTCAAACCCAAGATTGTTTCCTAGAAAACCTGGAACTAAATCACTAAGACTGCAGAGAAACAATGTATTAATAGCTATCCAAACCACTAAAATAAAAAATAAAAAAAACATGTATCTGTCAGAGTAAAAGAAATCTGCTTTTCCTGAGAAGTACTCTCCATATTACAGAAAATCGAATTTACCAAGAAAAACACAATGAAACATTTTCAATGGCAAAACCAACATGAACAAACATGCAAAATCCTTAATCTTAATAGAAAATCTGAAACCCTAAGGCAAAAGTAGTCAAGAAGAACAGTTCCTTTGGATGCTGGTGTGCAGGCCTTTTGTGAGCCACCAAGAGAAAGAGGAGGCTATTTCTGCAGATTAGCTTTTGCCTAGGGAGGCCACTGTCTTTTCATGCACTCCATCTGCACTCAGCAGAGGGTAGAGAGATGCTCTCAAAATGGCAAACCAGAGCCAGAGCCAAATTTAACCTCTCTGAATTGCTCTTCTGGTTTTGTTTTTTTTCTCTTCTCAATGACATTAGAGCTTTTAGGGGAATATTATTAGCCCTAGGTAAAGGGAAAATAATTGAACAAGAAGCAATGGGTTATCCCCGTCAATTCAGACAATAAAATTGGAGTTTGGTTTCCCTCGTTTGACACCTTTGTTAATTCTGTTAAACAACTTGAGTAGCAAACAAGAGGCGTGACTTAAGTCTGCAGTACACTGGTAATTTTCCATCCTAAAACCTGGTCTATATTCCTCCACCTGTAAGAATTTTTTTTTTTTTTACAACTGCTGTGGAAATAAGCCTTTACTTCTTTAGGTAAATCAAAGTGAATAAAAGGATAGAATGGTCTTATTTAAAAGACTGACTCTATCTCAGATGCTTAAAATGTTTAATGGTCTCTTAAAATTTTTTAGCTTATTTTTAATTCATGAAACAAACCCTAATTTCCTGCAAGTAGCAACCCAACACGACAAAGTGTCCATGGCTGCAGGCTGCAGTCCTCCTGTATTTAAGACACCAGATAGATTTGTCTGTTGCAGTTCTGAACCAAAAAGGTTGTTTCCTGTCTGAGAAGTCAAACTCACATAAACCAGACTGCCTAAAAATCTTCCAATGCTCTTTGCAGATAGCAGCAAACAGTAGATATTTTGAGAAGTGGGGAATCTGCATCTGGAAAAGAATCTCTCAAGGAGAATTGCCATCCTGTAACAAGTCAGACATTTCTGACTAGAGCATGCTTTGTCTAAATAGAATTATTTGAATTTCATGCATACCCGTGGGAACATTTTGCTATATTTCATAAACAAGATAAAGTGTGGATGTTTTGCAAACAGTTTCTCCGGATTGAGTCAGTTCGGGCTTGGCCAATTGGGCCTAGGGGGAGGTCTTGGGCTGACCAATCTGGGGCACTTCTGTAGACTCTATGTATATGGAATTCAAAACAATAAAGTCCCTTTTCTCCTCTCTTTACTTGTCTGAGAACTTGGGTCAGTCCTCAGCTAGCCGCTCAACAGCGACACATACCAAGTGTACTTTACTTATGGTTATGAATGGATTCATGTGGATAACTCCTATTAAAACTAATGAAAGTTAAATGCATCAGTCCTTGAGTAATACTATTAAAACACACCTGACTTGTACCCATGATTACCATTAACATTAGATTTGTTTCATTATCTTCAGCAGTCAATTGTTGGTTAATTTTAAGTGTCAATAATCATTATTCACCTTCTCTAAAATACAGCTGTCGGGAGACAGGGAATTTTCATTCCTCAGCAAAAGTCATAAAGCAGAACAAGTCATGAACACAGATTCTGCTACAGTTCTTCAAAACATGGGCTACTGTAATGTTGGTGAGCATTTTATCAGAGCCATGTGAGCATTGCCAGGAGCAGGGCGGGTGGAGGTAGGACTGGGATGTGTGTGTCTGTCTTTGTGGGAATAAAACTTTAGTGGATTAGTAAAAGAAGGGTGTTTAGAAACTTTAAGTGCTTATTAACATTTTAGAAGTGACTAATATTGTGATTTCTCTGTTCTCCAGTTAATCACATTCTGTCAATAAATGAAAGAATAAACTGCTTCAAACATGATTTGATTTAAACCACATGAGTTGAGCAGGATTTTCCTTGTGATCATAAGTAGTGGATAAATATACCAAAAATCAGGCACCAACTCAGTTTTACACCCAGGTCAAATCCCATTGATGACTGTGAGTACTCAGATTGCGGTCCACTCTAAGCAAAAACTATATTCAACCTAAGCAAACATTAGCATAGAGAGATAATTACAAGTCAGAGGTTTTGCCCCCATGCACCCAAAAACCCTCCTATTCCCTGTCAATTACGAGGTGCAAACCTGACCTCAACAAAGCACCTGCAGTTTTTGTAAATGGCAGTTTCTTTAAGTCATTTGCCTTTAGCATTTCTGTCTCACACGTCTCTTGACCTGCTGGCTACACTCTTCCCAATGTGCCTCAGGATACCATTGGCTCTCCTGGCCACAAGGTCACACTGCCAGCTCATGGTCACCTGGCCATCCCCCAAGAATGCAGAGCTGCTCTCTAGAAGGTCAAGCCCCCAGCCGGTGCTGCTGCTTGGAATGATTCCTCCCCAGGTGCAGGACCCTGTACTGCCCTTGTTGAACCTCACTAGGTTTCTCCCTGCCCAAGTCTTCACTGTTTCATTGTAAATCTCTTTTGTTTCCTTACAAATTCAAGTATGTGCATCACCTGCTTCTGAGATTTTGCACAGAATTTGACTTTGTTTTCCTAAAAAAAAACAAAAACGAAAACACAGAGATTAAAAAGGACTTTTTCTTTAAATAAAATGTATTAGAAGTTAAAAAAGGAAAACATCATTTTTTATTATTTTTTTAGATGTAGCCCAGAGACAGATTTTTCTCTTCACAAAGTAGAAAATTGAATTATTCTAAGTGCTTTCTATTTCCGTCTCTTATCCTCTCAACTTTCTACAAGCAATGGAGCAATCATTAAAAAAACATGGAGCCTACAAAAGACGAAAAAAAGACGTCGTGTAAAGCTAAGAGGAAGGTTTAATAAAAACATTGTTTATACCTTTTTCTTTTTTCTGTTTTCTTTCTTTTTTTCTTTCAAGTCAGAGAGATTCATCCAGTAATAGAATCTGGAGACAGAACACAAATCCCATCCAAGAGGCAAAAAATGTAATGATGTTAAAGTCTGATGTTCATGATGCCTCTCCATTAGTGAATGGTGGTAGTGGCAACTACACAGCAGCAAATATCATGCAAGAAAATATTTGTCATTGAAGGGCTGATACAGTGTGTGAGACATAAATATAAATAAAAATAAAAATAAAAATAAAAATAAAAATAAAAATAAATATAAATATAAATAATATAAATATGAGTGCCCTTATTTGCAATAAATACTTAAACATTTTATTAAAAAAAGAAAAAGAAAAAAATTACAAATTGAGGCTCCATTACTGTGAGTTGTTTCTAAAGACGCTAAGATTATGTATCATTAAGCTGGCAAACTGCAATGCTGAGGAAATGTTGCTGGGGCAATTCTTTTCTCTTCTGCTTTTTCTTCTATTTTTCCTATGTGGCAGTGCCTTCTACCACTTCACATTTTCTGTAAGCTGTGATTCTTAGCAAATACATACAAAATCACATCTGAAAGAAAGGCATATTGGTGCGTAAGTTGCAAGTGATAGAGGGGTGAAATTCTCTGTTGCTTAAATCCCCATAACTTAATTGATTTCCACAGAGTTACATCACTTTTCACCTGCTAAAAATCTGGTCTCACAGTTGTTATAAGGTAGAGGAAGAGCAAAAATTTTCTGAGAAAGAATTTAAAAAGTTTTAATGGAGTTCTTCATCTTTGCAGCCTCACCAATAGCTACCCTAACCTTAAATGAAAAGGAATTGCATTCTCCCTCTTACTGTAAGCTGAAAAGGAGGGAGAGAGGGGAAGAGAGGCAAGGAATGGGCTTTCTGTATCAATAGGAGGGGTAGTTCAGTGCACAGGCTGTTGCCGTGATTTCCACAGTCCTGGATTCAGCTCTGCTTTGTGCTGTAGAAATGTAAAGCGTACTGAGTAAATTGGTGGATCAAAGCTAAAATTTAGACTAAGTTTACCTCTAATCTTAGTCACCTACTCCTCTTCTGTCCCTTTGTATGGGATCTAGCCCCATACTCTGGTACCCAGCTTCCCTGTGCAGCAGCTGGGCAGAGGCACCCACCCCAAGCTGCCAAGACAATAACACAGCAGCAAACCTCTGCTGGTCTTCTGCTCTGGCTCCAAAGTCATGCTACTCTGCACTGTGATCACAGCATTCAGCCTTCCTAAGACAGATTTTCTTCATTCTTTTATTTTAAAACATAGGTAGAAGAAGAAAAATACAACGCAAGCTCCCACAACACAGTCACATGGAAGAAATATTTAGTACATTTCTTCGCATGCCCTGAAACTGAGAGATTTTATTTCATTCTGGGTTTATTTTTACTTTTAGTTTATGTTTGTATTTTTTCTTACCAGTAGATTCAGATATCCCATTTTGAAGATGCAACAGGGCAACAAAGCAGAGCTCATGTCCAATAGTTCTGCAGGTAAAGATGTGCTAAATTGCGGAAAGAAAACCTAGGGAGCCACCAGTCTAGAAAATAGAAATAATGTGAAGAAAGTGAAGGAGGACATGATCACAGCATGGGATCTGATTTTTATCCACTGAATGTCTATAAACAGTCATGTAAAATTTTTGCCACAGAAAAAATTCTGTCTATATTTTTGTAGACAGAATCTACAATATATTTTTGACCATTCTGTGAAGTTATCTGCCCTGATAGCTAAATTCCGAATGTTTTTGCACATATCTTTTAAATTAGCCTAATCAGTTTAAGTGAAAAGACTGAAGAGCTTTTGATCAGTTCAGTGTATGAGTTGCAAAGATGACATTAGACTCCTTTCTTCAAAGCCTTAATTTGATATGTTACAGGAACCACAGAGAAATCAGCAATTAAAACCAAAGCTGGTACCTTCAATATGAGAGGGGGGAAACCTAAATACCATCTGAGCTGCACTGTTTTCTTCAAAAATGAAAAATAAGAGACTGCAGGTTTGCTTTCTTTGCTCTTTGATGTTGTGTGTTTTCTTTAAAAAATTAAAAAACCTCACCTTATCCTCTGAACAAAATTGAGTACTAGCCCCAAACCCACTTTATTTTCCTGAAAGCAGATATGATTATATGGATAAACCCAGTTGTGAGCTTAATAAGCTTTGGCAGAAAAGGGACTGGAGGAAAATGAGCAATAGAACAAGCCAAGAAAAATACTCAAATTAACCTTCAACCCTTTCAGTGACATCTAAAGATGCTAAAAGAAAGTTTGTGAGTTTATTTCACAAGGATGTAGCTCTCCATTAGTGTAAGCAGCAAGTGGGAAATTACAAAGTAATATGAAATGTATTGTGGAGAGACTATTTTACATATTTCACAGAAGCTCTTTTTTGACCTCTCTTTACACTGTAGTTTGTAGCTCAGCTTTTTTGTTATCTACTCAAAGCATAAATTCTGTGGAGGGCGTCCCACTGGACTGAAATAATCAGAGCAAAGTGAGAATAAGCTGTCCATTCCCAGTTGCCACTTCAAGGGGATGTTATTGTGAAAAGACTTGACCTAACCTTGTTAACACCCTCATTCCTAGAACACTAAGAGACAAACTCCAAAAGAAGTATGAGGTGGAAAACAGGAGAGAAACCAAAATTGCTGCAATTAAAAATTGTATGGCAATGACACCAAGAAAAATGCAATCTTTGCTGCCCTTCTCAGAGAAGAACTAATGCCCAGAAATGACTCTTTGGGCCACTGCTGTTCTAGTAATGATGCATCTTCTCACTTATAGGATAATCTCATCTATTGTTTCTGATTGAATTTCTAATTCGAAGAGAGAATACCTAAAGTACCTAATTACTTAGTGATGCTGCCTATCTGCAATTAGACATGCCCATGTTTGGAAATACACACTACCATTTACCAGCAGCAGTGTTGGGGATATTTTACATAAAAATATTTCTCACATGTACTGTATGCAATCTTTGTCAAATGAGGCCAGGAGGAAAAATATACATGAACTTAGTGAAATAAAATATAAAAAATGGTGCATTGTTGTCTGCTTGCGAATTACTTTATATCCACTGGTATTTGGTTTTGAATCCTATAATTAAAATAATCTAAATGCAGAGCACATCATAAGATGGAGAATACAGAGATCCATGTCATCAGAGCTCACAGTAGGTTTTTGTTTTATGACAGAGATAAGTTTGGGAACTACATTTAATCTGAGTGGGTTTGGGGAAAAGGGTTAGGGAAAGATCCAGCCATGATGGAGAACATTCAGTATGCTCACCTGGAGAAAATTCATCTCAGCAAACATAGCGGGAGAGCTAAAAGATAAAAAGCAGGTGGGAAAAAAACAACCCTCAAGCAGGTTGCAAAGCCTGTCATTGCCACTGCCTGAGGTGCCTGTGCAGGGTGGGCTCTGCCCAGCAAGGTTATTTTGCCTCTTGTTGCATTCAGGAGTTTGCATGGTCTCCTCCTGATGCAAGGACCAAAGAACCCCTGGCAGCCTGGGAGCATCACAGGGGAAAAAGGGGAGGAAATAAACCATTCTGGGGACTTACTGCTTTCATTATTCTGAGCTGGCAGGGACTGAGGGCATCACCTCTCCAGCCTTTTAGTCAGCAGAGGCTCACATCAGATCTGCCAGATCTGCCATGGCAATGGTCTCATCTGACAGAGCACTGAGACACACTGTGCTGTAGCAATTAGATAGTAGGGAAATAAGTAGCTTTTAGGCTTTGTTTTCTTAGGCAGATATGTGCCAGCCTGCCAAGTATGCCAGGCTCCAGACTGTTGCAATAATAGGGAGGAATTTTGTGAGGATGGGTGAGATGAAGGTGCAATTGTCCTTTTCCCACATTTCATCCACATTTATAAGTACTTACTTCTATCCTCTTCCAATGAGCATCTGCAGTGTCAGCAGGCACCTCTATGATAATGGGTTCAATTTCCAGTGGCTCTGCCTTTGAACTGCATGCTTTCTTCTGTTAAGATGATTATTGTTGCCATAGCTACCATAGACTGCTATGAAACCTCTGAAGAAGGTAACCATATGAAGCCAAGGTGTTCACATCACATCCTCAATGTGTACAGAAATTCCAGGGGTGTTCCCACAGGGCTTCACTAACCAGGTTCCTTCCCCAGGGAAGCATAACCCTGTCAAACAAGGGATTTTCCATGCTCTTCCTGAGCATGGAGAGAGCTGGGCATATGCTTTTCCAAAAATCATTGGAGCTTCCTCTGCCTCCTTTCCCACAATGCATTCCAAGGACACATCGGGAGAATCCACAGAAATCTGCATCAGCTGCATGGTGGACCTGGATTTCCCAGGTACTCAGGTGATGTTCTCTGCTTTTTCTAAGCAGTTTGCTTGCGCTACTGTAATAATGCAATTTTCAGATCTCCATGGGCTTCCTTTGTTTCCCTGCTCTGTATACTATTGGTTCATTTTAAAATATGCACTCTGCTGTACCTGAAAACCTATTGGTGTGTTCCCCCTGTCAATTCTCCCCTCCTCCTCCTAAGACTGGCTCTAAGGGAGACAGTCCCGCCCCTTCCTTTCCCCTTAAAAGCCAGCATCTGCATCGGAGAGAAGTCCTGCATCTCTGAGCTGCCAGCTACCTACCCCCTTCTCCTTCCCCTGGAACCCCTTTTTCCTTACCCCAAATAAACCTCCCTGACAGAACAGAGATGGAGTTCCAGTTTGTTTCTTCATCTTCCTTCATTTCCTGCTGAATTTATGTGGCTGGGAGACTCACGCCAGCCCACAGGACCCTGGGGGCCGCCCGCTCCAGATCCGGTGGAATTACACAGACCAGGGACTTTGTTTTGGGCTGGAGCCAGCTTGTGCCACCCTCCCGGAGCCTGCCATATCATGCTACAATCAGTGCTGAGCTTAGGGCCATTTTTATTGCTTTCTGTTGCAGCCTTGCACCTGCCTTCATTGAGACTTCTTGAATGACAATGACAACAGAACCTACTTGGAACAGTTGATTTGTCAGTGGGTTAAATATTTTGCTGTAATACCTTTCCTGTGATGTGTGACATGGGCACACAACAAAGAAACAGGGAAGGTTGTAAGTAAACAATCACTCAGTCTTTGTCCCAGAAAGAAAGAAATAACTCTCAACAAACTGAGTAAAAAACAATCCCTCGTGTTATCATCTGTGTCTCTATCACTCATTTGATCCAAATCAGTACCTCTCCAGGGGTTCTACCATATGCTTGCAAATGTACTCAGATTTTGTGTTAAAACTTATCATTCTCTATTGACAAAACCATGTAGTGACATAAGAAGCTCATGAATTTGTAAGCTCAGAAAACATCACAATGTACGACACTACTGCATCAATATTTATAAGCACTCAAACCACTCTTGCAAGTATGCTTCCACTCTTCTTACTTCAGCCATCACTTCTCTGGAGCAAGGCAGCTCTTCCCTCTCTTGCATCAATTTCACAAGCTGTAAATAATGGGAATTACATTCCTTCCCCATCTCAGTAACGGTCTTAAAGAACCACAAAGGAAAAATTTGTATTAATGGGAGCTGTTACTACCATATGAAGACATTAAATTGATTCTTATTTTTGTTGCTTCCATTTCCTGTCAAAACTCCAAATATTTCCATCCTACACAATATTGGAAATTATGTATTTTATAACATAAATTTTCCACTGCAGAAGCCATGAACCCTAATTGATTCCTGGCCCCAGTGAATCACATCAGGTTGGGTAAGTGTCGGAAACAATAAGAGTATACTGTGGCTGAGATCAATACAGCTTTCTTGAGCTCCACAACCAATCTCTCAGCTACATACACTGATAAATAGACAGTACTGCCCCTCAGCTACACACTATTAGCTATGCTTTCCCTCAAAGTGTCAGAAAGTAAGTGGTATACCTAGCATTAGCTCAAGAAACAACAAAAAGGTTTTGTCATTCTGCTAGGGACACTTGGCTGGCATCTGTATTAGTTGCAAATGCTATTAGTAGCTCATTTGTCTTGATTATTATTCTTCACACAAGTCAGCAGTGGCTTTGCAAGTATTTGTAAAAACAGCAACAAAATGAATTTTAAATTTGAAATGTTCCACTCTCAAAAAATAAAGCAGCTTGAAAAGAAAATAAATAGGTTTACTGCAAACAAAATAAATATACCAAAGTAACAGCACTGAGCTTAAAGTATTATAGTATGACATCAAAATCCTGAACTGTGCTTTCAAAAACCTGGTAAAATATATTTTCAGATGTTAATCTTTTAAAACTACATTGGCATTTTTCCCACAAACAAAAGTGTGACTGTAATAACCAAGTTCCAGATACTGCGTTCTTTTTTTAGGTTAGTGCAATCTTCTCAAGGCATCTAAAGCATAGTCATTAGTTTCACAATAAGATAACTGAAAAGAAATTCAGTTCACCTTCATAAAATAAAAAAAAAAGAGTTCAAAGATCAGAAATGTAATGGCAAGTCCTTCAAAGGACGCATATACAAGGCTGTATATACCGATAGCTTACTAGAAACTCGGCTTCCCCTCCTTTTCCCATTCTGTCTTTGATCTCAAGCTAAACATCAGAACCCAGCTTTTAAAAAGACTTGAAGTGCCTTTCATTTTCCCTCAGCTGCCTGAGCAGCAACAACTCCCGCATCTTACATGAAAGAATTTATTTCTCCCTAAAAATAACTTTGGTTTCAAATGCCCCCTGCAAAGAGGTTGAAATAATTTATCCTCAACTCTATGAAGACAAAAGAAGGAAATTGCATGGGTAAGCTTTTACCTACAGCAGGGAAAAAGGCAGAGGAGTCATTACGGATCTGGCTGGAGCAGTAATGGAATATTTCCTGCTTCTCAGTTCTGTAAGAAGGAAGCACAGTTCAGACGTGGCAACCTTCGGGCACCTCGCACACAGACCATTAGCATCAGCCATGCTGGCTGAGTTGTTATTGGGTATAATCTAGAAATTCTTTCCTTTCAGGTGTTTTCTGGGTTCCCCCCTCCCTTACTTCCTGTAAATGCTGAGAGCTCTGGGACTTTTTGCTCATTTAAACTATTAATTTTCTTTGCTTCTCAGCTAACATTGCTCAGGGTCAGGTACGTAGCATAAGCTTTTGCTTTCAATATCAATTTAACAGGTCTGGAGGTTCCAGTGCTCACAGACACAATTTTCTTTGCTCATTTTGCTTTGTGTCATGTCACAAGTCAGAATAGGGACCACCTACAGGTGATGAACAAACCCCAAACCCCAAATTCACATCAATTAACCAGCCAAGATTCATATCCTCAGGTGCAATAGAGCTGCTTTGTGGATTTCAGGACTGTAGATGCATGACACGTTTCACTGCTGATGCTTGTCCCGATAGACCAAGAAAATACTTATATACTTATATTCTATTACATCAGCATATCTGGTGAAACCACCCTAAAAATGCTGACATCCAAAACACTACAGAGCTTTCAATTCCAGTTTCAGAGGTTTTGGGGTGTCTTTCTTCAAAAGCTCTCATTCAGAAATCAATAGGCTTGTGTACAGAGTCCTGAGGTGGCTTGCTTGCTTGCTAGCAAACAATAAGACAGAACTCATGGACATTTACATGATGAAATCTTTAAATATTTAAAACTGAGAGAGATCCAGATTTTGTCATGATTGATGCTGCAAATATGAGAATATGCAAAATGTTTTGACATTTCTAGCTTAAGCCCCATTACACATCCCGTGTGCTTTCTCTCAGAGGTGCATTTTGGCATGAAAGGTTCTCTTCCCAGCCAGGAGCCAGATGGACCACTCCATGAGCTTTCACACTGTAAATAAAGTTTGGCCCCAAAAAGACTAATGATTGTAATAGGGACGCTGTTGCAGAAACAGATATTTTTTAAAAGATACATGTTTGTTTTAAGCTGTGATTTTATTAGCAGCTTAGACTGTCCTTTTACTTCCATATGAGAAGTATTTCAGTATTTCACACGAACAGGTAATATGGTTTACATGTGCCAGTACTAGATTCTCTGTCTGGGGACTTGCTAAACTGTTGTCTGTGTAGCAGCAACACAGAGAGCAGATTCACATGTGGAAAAAAGCTCACTTGGAAGCTCAGACTAGCTGGCCCTGGCTTGAACTTGGCCTTGGCTTCTTGTAGCATGAGCCTGAAACATCTGCACTGCTGAAGGAAGCACAAGCTCCATCACAAGGAATATCTCACCGTGGGAAGGAAGTGAAACCTCTTAGGTTCTAGATTTTGTGCCAGCTGACTTGCCTGGCACGATTTTGAATCTTAGCAGTAGACTATGACTGCTTGTCTAAGACTGAAGAGTAGAACAGACTGCTGCCCCAAAGAAGGGGGGAGGATTAGGAGGACTCCAAACAATCTTTACGTAGCATCATTTCGACTGTGATCCATGTATCTACAGAGATCCCATCAAGAAACAGAGGACTATGACTTTCTTCCTCCTATTGCAAATTACAGACAGTGACGCCAACCCAATCTTAGAAGACTCACTTGAGCCTAAGAAGAAAGCTGCCACAAAGTGTTTTCATTTTTCTATAGCATTAAAGATTCTCTGATTTTATTACTTTCATCTGCCACAGATATATAGAGAGGACCATGCTAAACCTACAACACAATGTAATTCAACAAAGTAGCTTACTGTTGGCATATAGCTTTCATATTCAGAAAAAACTCCAATATTATTATCATTTATTTTAGCACCTATGAGGAATTTTTAGGCATGCAGGTCCCACATAATGAAAAATATAATTTAAAATAACTTTTCCTAAATATAGGGAGGCAACCCTTAAAAACAAATGTTCCAAACTCACACTTATTTCAACCACTTCATTATTTGTCCAGTAATTTTTTTGTAATGTGACTATAAAAGATGACTGGTTGCCATGCTTCAAATAGAAGCATTCTTCATTACCATACAGGAATTCATTCAATAAGGTCTTCATTAGTTACATGCAATATGTTTATGATGGATTCCATGTAGCATGGGCATATGCACAGTAGCAAATTGTCTTGATACTGGTGGCTTTGACAATCATTTTAAAAACATCAGAAAACTCTTTTGAGTACTGGAATGCTGGTAGGGTTTTTTTTGCTTTTAATTCCTTTAGTCTTCCATTTCTTCTAAAAACAATTGACATTTAAAGCACAAATGTAGTTTTAATGTGTCTCTCACTGCTTTTCAGTATAAAAGTAATTTCGTTCAGAGAGTCCTACAGCCAACTTCAGACCTACAAAGCAACTTAATACCACTACAGCCAGCTGTGTGATCACATCAGGAGTGGAGATGGTCCTTCTAGATGCAGATGGAGGATCTTCTGGAAAGATGGTTAGCTTGTGAAAATTGCCACCTTATTAAGCAGATAACTGTGACATCAGTAGCTTATTTGCCCAGGCCCTCCACAAAGGAGATCTGTGAGGGAGGAGAAGAGGAGGGGAGGAAATCTTAGCTCAGGCATGACTGCAACCACTGTTCCAGCAGGCTGCAGTGAGCACAGTCCTTGCTGAGTTTGATCCTGTCTGTTTACAAACCTTCCCCAAGCTATGCTAAACTGGAGCTGAACAGAGAGGCTATGGCTCCTGCAGGGTACCAGCACTTTACCCTTTTTATATTTGTCAACTGGTGGACTGTGAGCATTCTGGAGAGTCACAGGGATTGCTGGAAGGGCCAAACAGTGGTCTACGCAGAAAAATAGGCAGCTCCTTTCCTAATATTCCCTCCCCTGTCATCCTGCCGTCCCCATGCCATTATGGTACTAAAAATATGTGAGGAGAGAATTTCAAGTCGCTGGTGACAGTATCATGCCAAACTTGAGTATCTGAATAATAAACTCTTCCATTAGGTACCCTGTATGCAATATCACAAGGGTGTTTTCTTCATAGCAATTCCTGGATTTTGAAGAGAGAATTTGCCTGAGTGATTACTTCTGTGTTTGCCATTGGCATCTGAATGAAATAACATTCAGTTTTGCAGAGAAGAGGTAGTAGTTTCTTCTGAAGCATCGTCTTGTAGGATAGGTACAGATAAGTTGGAACTAAGGACTGATCTCAAACCAGTTTCTGAGGTGTAAAAGGCACGTATAAATCATTGTAGGAGAAGTGGAATGAGAAGGAAAATACTTCTCAGATATCTAGAGATGCAGTCTAGTGGGGACTTCAAGTGCCAAAGTGACTGAGGCTGTGAACAACCTGTCTCAGGTAAAGAAAGATCTGTTGGAACAATGAAAGCAAACCCAGAACATGAAATAATCATGGAAGTAGACTAAAGAAAATATTCTGACCTAGAAAACACTGAGAGCAGAACTGCATTTTTTTCTCATTGTAGACTTGGACAGAACTCAATTTTTTTCTGTCATTTTGAAGCAGGAGGGGCAAAATTGCATGGCAACAGGCCTAAAAAGATAAAGTCCCTTCCCTATTCAGATTTATAGTTAATTCTGAGAGACACCAATACTTTCAACTGACAAAACCGATGTAGCTGGGGGTCTCATAGACAAAACTGCTGTCTTTCCTGGTAGTCAAACATTTCTAAGGGGAACAAACATTCTCTTTTGGGGACCACAAGGTTATAAAAACCAGTGGTATATTTGGAAATCTTGTTTCCAGGCTGCATGGCAGCTGCATGACTTCCAGATACTATTAGTACTCATGGTACAACAAGTTTGCTCTCAAACACTCAAATATGCCCAAATATCCTTGAAGACTTGGTGGGTACTGGGAGCAGAGATGTAAACATGAACAGAAGTCTCTGGTTTTATTGCTTGTTGTGTCACAAATCAAGTAACTCATAATATTTGGTATTTATTTTCCCTTCTTCCCATCCCTTTCTTTGAAAGATTGCAAGGAGTTTAGTATTTCCTAAATGAACTTGGCAGTTTTAAGACTTCAACTTGACATATATCCTGAATACATTGCATGTTACTGTAATGGCCTTAGCAGATGAGAACTTTCCTCATGACAAGAAAAATTCAGGAGCTCCTCTGCATACCACGTATTGATCATCTGTCTCTCATTTTTCTGATAATGAGTAGTGACTTAAGTAGGAGAGGTGGTAAAAGCCTCTTTGGGAGCTACTCTGGTGGAGTTTTAAGCAATTTTTCTCTCTCCAGTAGTCTGTCTTGAAGACTTTGATAGCGCTCTGCCTTCTCCTTCTCCTCTTTTAGTCTGTAAGAGAATTAATAGATGGAGCAAATTGTGTTGGATTCCTTTCTTGGCTTCATAATGGGGGAAGAATCCCTTACCTAAGAAATTCACCCTACTGGCTGAATTTTGATAATGCTTTCAATGCTTCCAAAAAAAAAAATAACAGCTTTTTCCATCTGAAAAGGTTTAAAATTTTTGACCTGCTCTAGCAGTGAAAGATCTTGATCCTTGGCATAACTGATCTGGTATCCACCACCTTTTCCCATGACATTACCATCTTTGGATAATGCGGAACCCTTTGATAATGTGAGAGAAATGTCTGCTCCTGGAACTACAAATAAAATAGGTGCTGGTACCAGTTGCTAGATGGGGTAAAAATACACCTGTCTTTTATTAAGGGCAGTGCCTTGTAATCATTTCTCAATATCTTATCTACAAGTAGTTCTTAAATGAGTATTGTCAGGTAGTGCTATTGGTAGTGGTAGTGAATTTGGACACTTTCTCTAGCCACTTAGGAAAATGCTGTTGCTTGGTTAGGAGCCTTACATTGCTACAAGGAGGAAAGTACAGTGAGATAAGAGCAGAAGGGCATCTGAATAAATCTATCACAATTCAGTGACGACAAGGGGCATAACAGGATGTTAAACCCTGTAAAATAAGTCTGTTGGGATTTTGACTTTCCAGTTTAGGTGACCAATCTTTAATGTGGAAAAGCAAGTTTCAAGCTGGTGAGATCCATCCCAAAGCCATTCCCAGTCCAAAGTATCCAATGAACCTGAGCAAGCAAACATCTTTTGAGAAGGGACAGCTTCCAAGGGCACATTCTTCTCAGGGAACTTCGATTCCTGATCAGTTCAAATGATGGACTGCCTAATGCCGTAGCTTTATTGCTGTCTCCAAAACTCACAAGTTCAATTTATTTATTTGCTCTGCACTTCCATTACACTTAAGAAGGCTTCCAGGGCATGGATAGGCAATATGTGTATGCACAAAGCAAAGTAAATAATATTATTGTGCAAATTTTAGAGTAGCTTCCTGGGCTACTAGACACTGTGGCCTTTGGAAGCTAACTGCAGGCATAAGCAGCAAGAAAGTTCCTCACATAAGGCTGAAATTCTTCAAGAACATAATACCTTTAAAAAATCCGGCCTCGTAAATTTGTTTTGCATGACATTCAGAAGAGTAGGTACAAGAGATTATTTGAAGCCTGCATTGTGAGCTGTATGACTTCTAGTTATGATGAATCATCTCTGTGTGTCATGGCATTTATAAACATACTGTTTCTGTCAGTTTCAAACAAATACTAATGTTTAATAATTGTTTCTATGCTTGTAGCCCACAGCAAACATTAAGCAGTTTGTTTAACCCTCTTTCATTAGAGCTGTGTAAATCTTATTATCTCGTGTATGCCTTGAACGAAAATAAGTATAGACAGTTAACACCATGGCACAGTCAACATGCAACAGCTAGTTAGAACTCTGATGGCATGACACTGCATTTCAGTTCTTCTAGATTAACTGTTTGAAGTAAATTTTTGTAAAATTCACTGAAGATCTCTCCAATGAAATAAAATTAAATTAAAGAAAACCAAAAAAAAGGGATTTCTACTCAGAGTAGCATAGAGACAGAAAGAAAGGTATCCTTTAAAAAACAATAGTGCAATACTTTGTAATCAATACCAGCAACTGGCACCTCTTGGAACTTCTGGCTTTAAGCCCCAGGTTGAATTTGAGACAAATGATTGTGTTCACTAAGCAGTCACTATACCTAGGTGAATGTCTGCATCCAGTGCGTGCTTGTCCTACTTAAAACTGTCAGTTCTAAAGAAGATGGATGGTTAGCCTACTCTGTTTATATTTCACCATTAAAGGCACAAAAGGAATACGCATTAATCACTGACCTGATACAAAGTCTGGCATTGCATCCTGAAAGAGAAAATCATTATTTTAATTGGAACTAATGGCTTGTAGCCATGATAACTCATGGCAAGGCACAATATTAATGTCACTTTGTCTGGCGAAAGCATATCTTATGCCCACTTACTCACAGTCTGCCACAGCATCAGCTGAAGTGTCTGTCTTCAGGCCAGATGCACAAAAAGGACTTTGTTGCCTTTCATCCCTAAAAGAGTGATTTGAAGTTTTTTACCTAATGTCACCTGAAAGTGACAAACCCAAGTGTCTGCCAGGATTACTCTTGTCAGAGCTTAATCAGGAGCTGGTAATTACATCCATGCATTTATTCCTCTTTTGTATTTTGTACCAAGTGTGTTAGCAATAAGAATAAGTAGATGGATGTTTCACCCAAGAAAATGTGCCACAAAGAAGGAAAAGGGACGAAGAGAATTCTATTTCTGCTGCTGATTTAAGCGTAATGGGTGGTGTTGTCCAATAAATAATACTAGCATATGCAAAGAGACAAAATAGTGATCGTACTCAGAGACAGGCAATCTTCTGAAAAATTCAGAAGTTGTTAATGCCTATGGATTGGGTTGGTTTTTTTTCTGGAATTTACAAAACCAGAGTTCCAAAACAGAGATTTTTTTATAACCCTTAACAGTTATAATTTATTTTTATACTAAGAGCTAGAATCTGAATTGACATCTCATTTAGAATACTTGTTGTCAGGTCTTTGAGATAGGACAGGGTGGTAAACGTAGTAACCATTTATTTTCTAGACTTGAGGGAAGAATTGAGGATGTGAGGAATATTATCTCAATGCCATAGCAAAAAAGTCCATGAATACTGATAATGGGTTTGAACGAATGCACTTCAGAGCCATCACTTTAAATTCCTCCTACATCAGTTCAGGCTTCAAGATTAGAGCACCCAAATCATAATAGTACAGTGCCACTAGAGACTTAGAAGTAGTGTATTGATCCGTCTTGTCCCTGCTGCTGCTTCAATTCCTTCAAGCTCCTTTTTTTTTTTTAACAAATCTATGAGCCTGATCATAGGCCTAAGATTAAGCAATTAATTTAAAATTCACTGTTCTATGGGACATTTTTGTAGGTAGCTTCAATTCCCAGCACCTTAATTGCACAATAAGTATATTTTTCTTAAAACCTAATTTTTTTCTTCAGTTTCTTACCTAGACAATAGCCAAATGCAGAGCTATGCCTGCAAAGATACAATTAAAACCACAAGATTTCTGAACTGTATCACAGTATAGATATTTGTCCACTAGTGAGACATAAAAGTTTAATTTCCAAGGTAGCACCTAATAAACTTTATCAACTTTTACTGATGCCATCATTTAAAATGGATGTTTCACATCACAACTTCATAATCACAAGCTTCTTGATATCACACTGTAAACCAACATTTATATCTCATCATAAATCCCAGCAATGTCTCCCTTTTTTCTTCAAACTTTTCTATTGACACTTTGCAGTAAATTATCTGTGTCATCACCATTTACCATATCATATTCTCCTGCATTCACCCTGATCAATGTCAAATTAATCATTATGATTGGTTTTGATTCACATTTTTCTTTTTTATTTCAAAATACAATGATAGTATTTCTCACATGCCTTGAAAACAAAATTTCCATACACTCCATCTAGGATGATTTTCAATCGAAGTCCATTTTTTCTCCTTCCTGTCTTGTGAAATCAAATCTGTATACACATTGTTGTATTTGAAACACACATCAGCAATTATTCTAATGGGAATTGAGAATAGTATTTAAGCTAGTGCAATAATGGAAAATTTCTGCAATCCTATTCTAAAGTGTTCTTTCTTTCTTTTCTTTTTTTTAATCTTAAAAATGAAAGGTCCGTCCTAAATTTATTTTCTGGTAGTGAACCAGGACATGCAAAATGTGATCTCTAGCTCAAGAACACATTGACTTCAATGAGGCTTGGGTTCTTATTTAAAGATTATCCTTTCCGGAAACTCTTTAAACTTTAAGCATTCCCAAGTATCACCTTTTCATAGTAGGTGTCCAGCTTATTATTCTTAGCACTTCCTGTTCCCAAGTGTCCTACAAAGAATTTACTTCTGAAACTGGATCTCCTTGATCTTATACCATTAGTGCCTTGAACAGTCATATACCACAGGAATATGACCAGGGGCAGTGGGAGAAGAAATTCTGTATATCAAATGCACACAGTAGTCTGAAAAATGACTCTGTAGACCGCTTGCAGCAGAAATTACAATAGATCTTGTAAATATTTCTCTAGTGTATAATTCTCTGCTTAGGCAAGTTTTCACTGTGGATCGAATTGTGGTCCATGAGTGGGCATTATTACTAAACAAAAAATAAACCTTTAGAAATTATGATGCTTTGTGAAATAGTAGAGACATGGGGGAAGTTATTGACTATTCTAAAATGAATGCAGGAACAGTCTGTGCTATATTCATTCACCTTCCCAGAGATCATTGTTGGATGACAGCTTTGCTAACAGGGCATTTCTAGGCAGAGGCACAGTCTGCCCTAATAGAGCCATTATGAAAATAAATGGATCTCTTTATCCCCTCTCAACTGAAATAAGGGCTTATGAAGCTGTATTTTGAGATAGTCTGCAGTGGTACATATGGTCTTCTTCTTGATTTGTTTCAAAGACAAATAACTCTGAGAAGTTCCATTTAAAAAGTAATAAAGATCATACTAGCCTTAAATCTAGTGTATGCTAAGCTAAATGTTTTAAAGAAAAATTATGAGGGAAGTTATTTTTTGCTGTCCTCTTTTATAGTTAAATAAATTAGGGTGAAGTCTGATTCTTAGAAAAGCTTGAAAACACCATCATGTTCCTTAGAAGTCTTATCCATTTTTTTAGAAATTTAAAGACAAATACAAGATTCTGAAAGCTGTGATAGTCCAGTAATGCTTAATTTTGACAATTGTTTAAAAAATAGTAGAACTGGAGAGACTATTCCTATGGAAAAGTTAAATTCAAGAGCACATGCCCTTTTTCTCTACTTTATAGACTACAATTCACACATCTATGTTTTTGTCTGTGCTGTCTGGCAAAAACAGCTGTATCTTCTGGGTCTCCAAAAGAAAGCCTTTAAAATGATGGTGTTTAAGAAAAGCCTTTAATAAATATTGAAACCACATAGCCCTAAACTGGTCAGTTGTTTCCTAGTTGCCTGTCATCCAGCCATGGCCCTTGTCCCTGTAGGTCCATTGTCTGTTTATCCTGCAGCTGCTTTTCAGCCTCAAACTGAGAGAGCTGGACAGCACTATTCATTAACATGCCAAAAATGTATATTCCCTGTTTTGGGGAAAGGGCAACTGCAGTGGGGCCAGTCTAAAAATGCATGCTGTTATAAGATGTGTATCAGCACTCTCCCTTCTAAATGTATTCTGCTGAATGTTGGAGAAATAACAGAATATAAATACAAGGGGCTAGTCCTAATGGAAAAGATTATTTAAATAGCTAAAAGCTGAGAAGGATTATCAAGCAGGAATCCACAAACCCATTACTATGAGACATTATTTATTTCATTATTAAACATTGCTTAGATTACTATTTAATGTACTGGTGAGTGGAGGGGGGACCTAACTGTCAGGAGCAGAGATGAGGTGTTGGCATGAAGATGAATGACACAGAGCCAATGAATTTGGTGGAAAATGTACTGTCACAGATTTGACCAGTACAGTTATGTCAACTTAGAGAAAACTTTACGAGTGACAATTTCACATTTGGTTCAGTTCATTCACTGGCTAAGCATCTTGACAGGATATGAAACGAAAGACAGTGATATGCTATTTTGAGAGTACTGTATGGTAAAAATGGACATACCAGCTAGATTGTCATTTGAAAAGCTTGTAAAGAGGAGATCTGGGTAGGTCAGCAACAAAACTGATGGTGCCCTAACCTGCTAATTCCTGACTTAAAAATACCTTAGATGCAAAATGACAGCTTTAGGACATTGAATAAGAAACTGCTTTCTACAATAAGATGCTCTTGTAAAACAAGGTAATCTTTCCGACCTTAAACTTCTAATTTCATCCATGTTTGGATAATTTCTAGGGTAGAAATTGACAGACTTTACCATTGTTATCCCTAAACTGTCCTAATGATTTGGCATCCTAATCAAGACACTGATCCATATGTTTTGTAGTTCCTGTTCTTCCGATTCACTAAGTTATATACAAAGGAATGGTACCACATAAACCAAAGAGGACAAGTAACTAATTCCCATATAACTGTGTAACATTTTAAAAAACAATGAGGTTGTAATGAGGAGAGTAAAAATCTAATTGGTCCTACATATGGAAGGTAATTCAAAACTTGGATCATTCCTATTCAGTTTATCTGTTTTGTCTTTCTTTTACCAATACTTTTTTTTTTTTTTTAATGTTAGGGAGAGCAAAGCAGATAAAGACCATAAATATATGCAGTTACCAGGATGAGATATCTTAGACCTTTGTTTATAGCAGTTCTGCTGCTCCTGGTAACAGAACAATGTTTTAATTTTGGTTCTTCATTCCAGTTCTTCATTTCCTCATTCCAAACAGTTTGGTTTGTTGGGATTTAATGCTACTGATCATTAAACCAGTTCTTTATTTTTATAACTGGAATGATAATAGTTATCTCAGAGTCTGCCCCCTTCTTTGTTGGAATTAAATTCTTTAATTCAGTCAATTGAACCATATGGTGCCAATTGCAAGATGCTGTGACTCTACTCAGAAAGAGGTTCAGTTTCTTTGTCTTTGGGCCTGGGACACACAGCAACATTCAACTAAATTTCCTGGGATACTATCCCAGCAGTGCAGATTAGGTACAATAACTTTCCATGAACATCTACTGAGGGAAACGGGAAGTGAACAAATATTGCAAATATTCTCAGCACTTCACAGTGGTGAAATTAGGCCATCCTGGAGAAATGTTGCCTGCAAGAGCACTCTCTTCTCTGTTGTATAACAGTGCACTGGCACCCTGTTCGTCACTTGCAACATCTTGATTATTCAACAGAATAATTCATTAAAACATGTGGAGTGGAAATCGCAAATGCCCTAAAATAAGAATATGAATTAGAAGAAAAAATAGCTGAAAGCATTTTGGAGGTGTGTATGAGGAGCCATAGCAAATTGTCCAAAATTTTAAAAATTGCAAACCAAAATTACAGAATTATCATATTAATATAATGTTTTGAACCCCACCAAAGTGTGCAACTTGGAGAAATATAACTGAATTTATTTGGGGCTGTTTAGACATAGTTTTGCTTCTTACTGTGTTTTCTGCCTATGAGGAGGGAAAGGGAGGGAGGGAGACTGCCCAGTATTGATGCCCATTTCAAATTCCCTCTGTAGGTAAAAATTAATGCTCTGGGCTATAAAAGCAGGCTTTAGGATAACAGAAGATTAGCTATGGAAATGCAGGACACCTTAGAATTTTCTCTGCATGGTAAACTACATTGTACTGAATCAAGGAGTTTGATATAGGATTTTTGATATTGAGGAAAAAATAAAGCAAATCATTAATCTGACTGTTCTTAGCTAAAATTAATTAAAAGTCAAACATTTCTTTTATTAATTTCTTGTTTCTTTCACCCACCTCTTAAAAAATGTTGTTCTTGGGCTTAGAGTAAAATAAGAAAGTATTATATAATGTCAAAGAGTTTGCCATCACCAAAGATAATGGTTTGTTTGCCAAAGAGGAGAAATGGAATGAATTGCAAGTAATACAAAACATTCTTTCTAATTTCTTTTTTCCCTGCTCTATTGCATTTCTTTAACTGTAATCAGATGTAGTTTTAGCCCTATGGGGCTGCAATTCAGAATAGGAACTCTTTTAACCCCCAGTTGTCCCTGGAAAGGTCCTTTTACAGAAACCCTCTCTATATTTGATGTGTTCCTCAAGGCTTGCAGTTTCATTTCCAGCATGGAAAGGAAAAAATAATAAAAAATAGCCAAGCTGTGGCTGGTGCTTGGCAAAATTTCTGCTTCAGCCATGCCAAGATTATCAATATACATTAGTCAGAGTGGAGATTTTTTTAAAAATGGCTTTTAAAAGTACTCTAATTTTCTCAAAATAAAATATATATTTCACAGTAAATTAATAAGTCAGGATGATGAAAAAATAAAATTAATAAAATAACATAGGAAATAAAACATGAATGTCATGAAATGCAAAGATGTCTCCAGCTCAAATACTGCTGTTCTAATACTTCATGAAATGTCGTTGTTTGCTAATATAAGAAAATCAAAATGCTGCCAATAAGACATTTTCTGGTTTAGAAAGAATTCTTATTCTTTGCCAGATTTTTGAAGAAGTAGTACAAAGAGTTGCCATGTCACTGAACTTATACAAGCCTTCTTGCCAGAAAGAGAGTGCTAAAGTTGAAAACTGAAAATAGTAGATTGCTTTTCCAACTCTTATGCTTCCTAAATCCTGTCTCTTTCTTCTGTGTTGCTACGAAATAAAATGCTGTCAATCCTCTAACCCAGTACAGCATTTCAGGCCTGATGAATACTTCTTTAGAAGGTTCTAGAGAATAGAGACTGGGGGGGAAACCTGTGCAAAAAGCAAATAGATCTCAATTTATAGATATATCAGAAGCTGCAGCCATCCAAACAAGTTCAGGGAACAGGTGGCATCTACAAGATCATTTTTTTCATGGCAGAATGCTAAGACTTTCCACAAGTGCCTGTACAGAAAGGCCTATCTGTTTAGCAGGGCCTGTTGCAAGAGGACAAAGTAGAATGGTTTTAAACTAAGAATGGGATATAAGGAAGAATTTTTTTTTTGCAGTGAGGGTGATGAAACACTGGAATAGGTTGCCCAGAGAAGTGAGAAATGGCCAATTCCTGGAAACATTCCAGGTCAGATTGCATGGGGCTCTGAGCAACCTGATCTAGTTGAAGATGTCCCTGCCCATGGCAGGAGGGTTGGACCAGATGAACTGTTAAGGTCCCCTCTGACACCAGCTATTCTGTGATTCTGTGATATCTGGTAGAAAAACAACCAATGCTGCAATTCTGTAGTCCCAGATCTGTGAGACAAGCCTAAGAGATAGTAAATGTAAGCTGCTGGTGGTGGCTGGTGAATAATTGCATTTTTGCCTTTAGAAAAGTGTAAGTAAGGCAGAAGACAAACAAACAGAGGGGAGGGTCAAGTGAGTCAAAACTTAGCTTAACTACTGCTTTTCTATATTTTGCTTTCTCAAGCAGTAGACCACATGTTCCTGTTTAGCTTTGAAGATCAATCCAGGCTTTGGGTATTTAACTTGTTCTCTTGAAAAAAAGGGGGTAATTTTACAAGGGTGAGAGATTTGGGAAGCCAGGGATTGAACTCTTGTTCTCTTAAGCTGTCACTTTTGCTGAAGAAAACTGAGGAAATATTGGTACTGGCTCAGCAAACCAATTAAGACCCCAAAATAGGTTGACAAAGTCCTTAACATATGCAGCCCTTTTAATGCACTGTGCATTCATCAATACATGGGGAGGGATGGAGGAAATGGCAGCACAATGTCAGCCATAGTAACGCCTTCTAGAGCTCTCACTTCTAGGAACAGCTAAAAATGGAGGAGTCTGGGAAACAGCAATAGTGATGAAAAGGCTTTGAGTGAAAACTTCTAACATACTGTAACATTTTAATGCAACTATAAGCAGAAAATAACATTTTTCTCACTCACCAAAGTAGCACCTCTCTTTGTCAATGGAATAGTTGATACATCAGTTAAAATAAAATGTAAATTGAATTTTCCATCTGGCCACTCTTACACCCAATAATTCAAGCCAAATAATGTGTTGCCTTTAAGGAAATCGTTCTACTAAACAAAATTGTACACCCTATTTTTTCTTTTTCTCATAGCTCAGCTTAAAGCTCAAGATAATGATTAATCTTATAGAACAAAGCTGAAGGCAACTCTGTTTTTAACCAAACTTTATCCCCCTTTGTTTTAGATTCCCTGTGAAAGTAACATGGTTATTTTCTTCTTAGTCCAGGCAGTGATTGGAAATTAAATCAAATAAATTTAAATTTGTCTTTTTAGATGAAGTCATTATTCTTTCATTTAGCAAACACCATTGTTATCCAATCCTAAAATTATTCTTGAGCTAAATAAATCTATGCAAACTTAACACCATCTTGCACCAGCTTTTTTCCTGTTTGTGTTGTTTGGGGTTTGGGGTTTTTTTCCTTCATTTAGTGGTTTGTGGTTTGAGTTTTTGTGGGTTTTTGGTAAGCAACTAGTATTTTTAAATTTGATAAATTCCTCATCAACTTTCCTGTATATTTGTCACTCTTACCTGTGCAGTCAGTGAAATTTTCTCCAACTACATTTTGATGGACAAGGCAATCCACTTTGTCGTCTAACCCTTATATCAAAGTGACAGAAGATTCTGCAGTTTAACACCTGGAGAAATTTTCATTACTTCTACAAGATTTAGATAACACTTCCATTAACAATGCTTAGATCAATGCTTCAAAACATACAGTTCTAAAACTTGCCTTTGGGGTCCTATGTGTATTTTTAAAGACAAACATTTCAGATGAATAAATGTGATATGAACAAGAGATCACCTTTTAGAGAAAGCACTTTTGAGGTCTAACCAATATGTTTGTTAGTGATGCAGCAATAATAATTTTCAGGTTGTTCATTATACAGAAGGTATTTATTTTGTACTCAGGTGAAGTGATTCATTTTTTAATAAAAACCTTTTCCCATCAAGACAAACAAACATCCACAGGTAAAATGTCATCTTAGTTTTTAAAAAATGCAAAAATTCTTTTTGCAGTTTCACTTCATAAAAGTGATTTGTAAAATGCTTTGTCATTTTTTAAAAGGCATGGCTAAAAAAGTAAATTGTATTTTAAATATAATGTGACATACTTTTCTGAGGTGCCAAAGCCAAGAAAAATAAACTGAGGTTAAATATCTGAGTCTGTACTAGCGGACTTCAATATTTCTCTGAACTGTGGGGATTGTTACAGGGAAAGAGAGAGGGATTGGAGGTTTTGATTTTTAAGAATGTAACACTCCCAAGGGACACAAAAGAGTTAAAACACAACACAGCCTTGCCTACCGCTCTTCTCAATGCTCTTTTGTAGCAATCCTTTGACAAAGATCATATATGACACTAGGGAAGAGTATAGTGGTACACAGTCTTTCACTGGATTTTATGTCTCAATTACTATAAATATATTACCTAGTGGGTATTACTGTAAATCTGACTTAGGGAAGAAGGTATGAAGGGAAGGTGGAGACAAGAGAAGGGTACAACAAGGTACTAGTCATCCTGTTATTCCCCTTCCAGAAAAATATGTTAGCTGTAATGAGCTAAATCATTTTCTGTCTTCAGATGTGTAATTTTTTCATTATGTATGGGTATTATGAGTCCTTATATGCTGAATAAATGTTTAGTTGTCCTGAGCAGGGAATTGATAAACACTCCAACTAACAAAGCCCACCTAATTTTATTTATTCTTTTATTATAGAACGGAATATACTGTTGCAGGACAAATCAGATGCTAGGTATCTTCAGTGATTTAACAAGTTTTGCCCCAGGCCAGCATGCCTAATACTCTGATAATGTATTTATAACTCATTTAGGTAATTATCTGGAGGCAACATGTGGGTTTCTAAACTTTCAGTGTGAGGAGAGAAGGAAAGGTTAACTGACACAGTTATGTCAGTCTGCTCCAAATAAAGTATAGCTGTGAAAAGCATTCAATTGTGTAACTATTGTTACAAATACTAAGTAATTAGGTTGATTCTGCTCAGTGCTCAGGAGAGAAGATCTGGAATCTCAAGTCCAAAAATCACTGCTTATATTGACTACCAGTTCTGATAACAGTACTAGCAGACAGATTAAAACTGCCCATGTTTGTTTGATATGAAAGCGGCACTAACATCTCCTACAATTCACAGGAACAGCTTGTTGACAAGAAATATTGCATGATTCCTTGGCTCACCACAGGTTGACACAGGGATGAGGATGGCATTCAGGCATGACTGTTTTGCATCTTTTTAGGTTTTGCACCTTTCAGTGCAAACTGAGTACAAGTAAACCATGAATTTCTGCAATGTCTTCCTAACATGGAACACCCCTAATAACACACAGTACTGAAATTTTCTGAAAAATTAGTATGACACAAGACACCAAAAGGCCCTGGCTTTTTTGTACTGGAACACCAACTAGCACATAGCAGCTTTTGAGACCAAAAATCTGAACTGTGTGAGTATGAACCTGGAACAAAAGGACTGCACAACAGCCTGCACAACATATTGTTGCATGGTGGGACTCTGCCTTCACTTGGTTCAAGTGAAGTGTTATGGAACTGTTTGAAGATTTCTTCTAGGCTTCCCCCTACTTCAGAGATTGTTGTCCATTTTCTCCTGGGAAAAATCTATCTTTTTACCTCTGAGGGCTCCCTACCTACCTTCCCCTTACTCTTTGCTGAAGTCTTTCAGTTTATTTGTATTACAGTCTCTAGCTCACAGTCTTTCTCATTGTCTTTAGAGGGTAGAATAAAGTTGGCAGAAATCAGGTTTCTGCTTCAACATGTTCAGTTGTTTTTGTGGAGAGACCCACTTTCTCTCAGAGAGAGCTCCACCTGGCTCATGCAGCAGACAGAATGAGGCAAAAATGCAATCCTTTCACAGCTCTGTCCTCTCACAGGACACATGGTACCCACATATCATGACACTGACTGGTCTGATATCAGTTTGATTTACCATTTAATCTTTGCAATCGAAATACCTGCCCTTTCCTTGTATCATCTTCCTCTCTATCTTAGAACTACTCTCTTCTGTCACACAGAAACATGAAGAATATTTTACTTTCAAACCTGAGAAGAGAGACAGGACTTGATTAATTCAAAAATTAATGTGGTGTGTATTCCCCTCTGCACAGGTTGCAACAGGAGTACACTGAGGCTCTAGGTACATGAGTAAATGAGAAACTTTCAGGTTGGTACCTTGCCTCACAGAGAAATGGAAAGCTTTTCTCTTTAACCACCATCTATGTGGCTTCCCCACTGGCAAATTTAATATAAATAAATATATGCCATCTCTCAACTATTAGGCCTTCTCTGTGGGGACTGAAAAGCCTGCCTACAAAAAGTAACTGAAGTAGAATGTAGGAGAATGTAGGAACCACCTTTGATTTTGTTTCATAACTTAATGTCATACAACTAAACAGGTTATGCAGTACATTGTAAAAAGGGCTAATACTGCCTTAGAATCCCTTGAGTATTTTTTAAGGAACACCATGGAAAATAATGCTGCTGCAAAGCTCCAGGCATACTATATCATGAATCTGACACTACTTTAATAATGTATAACACAAACACGGTTTTGGTCCAGCAGGATCAATGGGGGGAGGTATTTTATTAAGTGAGAAAAAGAAGATCTAGAGGAAAGTCAGAGTGAGAAAGAAAAGCTATTGCAAAATTCATGTTTTCTAAATTAGGATATGTCCAAACTATAATTTTCCCTGAATTTCTCAAAGCCTAAATCAATTTAGCTTAACATTTGTGCTTTATACAATGCTTTTGGCTCCATTGTCTTAAAAAGAAAATACAAATAACAACTTGTTTTTCATTTATTTAAGAAAGGTCAGGGAGTTTTATTAATTATTGAAATGTGGTAAAGGCTGAATTCTGTACATTCAGTTATTCTTGAAAATGTTTCCTTTTCCTTCATGTACTGTCAATATGACAGGAACAATTTTAACAAATCTGTTCTAAAAAATGCATATTATGACCAATATAACCTGCAACTAAAGAACATATCATTTACCTCTTCCTTATGGTATACCTAGCTGCTACCCAGATGCTCAGTCTCTTATTAATAGCCTTTATCTTCCCAACAAAAGACTTAAAATCTTTGATCCCAAAGTAAATACAGTTTCCTTTCCTCTCTGAAACATGATGCAGTGCAAGAATCCTACAGCAGTTATCTTCTAGAATTGCTTAAGCTTTTCCATTTTAAGATCCCACTCTTTTGGGTTGCCATTGTGAAAAAGATTACTTATGAACAAATCTGTTATAAACAGTGTTTTTAAACTGTTTGCAGAGCTGAGCCCAAGTTCCATCATTGTTGTGACAGAACTACACTGAAGTCAGTGCTGTGTCACTTCCACCTGCTGCAGATACACTCTGAAGTTGACAAGTTCCGTATCTTCAAGCTGAATTTATATGCTTTATATGTCAGATGCAGTGCACTTTAGCTTCTTGCAGAAACAAAGCTGCAGGAAGGAGAAATGGTGATGCTTATTTAGAAAGAGTGAGCACACAAGAGAAAGAAAAGAAACAGGGAAATATGAGACTCAAATATACTTTGAACCTTTGTAAATAATAGAAAAAATTGCATTGCACTTATCACTAGCCTAATGTTCTATAGGGCCAAATGCACAAGCTGGATGTGGTAAAACAGGGAGATGGGGGGATTCTTTTCAGATTTGAGCCTGATAAGCTCTCTCAAACTTTCAAACTCTGAAGATTTTGCAAACACAAGAAAGGTCTCTTCTTGGTCCAATAATGCCATTCCATAAAAACACTACAAAATATTATCTGACACTTCATTAGTTTGCTTCACTAGCTTCCCTGAAAATCACTTAGCAACAGAACTCCCGAAACACACACATGCATGTCATTAAATAAAGAGAAATGGCTCTCAGCTCTAAGAAGGTCATCAAAATCATAATTAAAGTAAAATGCATTACTAGGTTGAGCTCATTTGTAATTAAAAAACAGATTTATGAAAGATGTAGCTATTCATCTCAAGCATATTTATTTTATAACTCTCTTCCACATTTTCATTTATCTCAAACAAGATTTGGAAACAAAGAAGCATGAAACAGTAAAGTAAGTAAGCAAGCAAGTATGAGGAAAACTCCTACATGGAGAAATACGGATATTAACAATGTTTAATTTAAAGAAATAACAACAAAACCATAGAGTGACATCAAAGATATACTGAAAGCTAATAAGGAACATTTCTGATTCCACATTTGAAACAGGTCAATCTCAAATGGAGCTTTCACTTGTTTACATAACGATGAATAAAACTGCATGAATAACAGCTCTATTTAGAAACAAACTCCAGATTAATAAATATAAAATGGATTATGAATCTGGGAATTCAACTTGGTTTTACTTACCTTCACTTTTCCAATTCTACCTCTGAACACATTATCCAAAATGTGCAATTTCAAGTCTCCCATCTAGCTAGAGAGAAAATAAGGTTTTTTTCACCATATTTCAGTACTTTCAATTTTACACTCCAACCACTGAAAACAGTGCCTTTTCTTAGCAATGTTAAGTATCTTGAATGTTTTAAAAAAAAAAAAAGCTCACACTTGTCCTCTGAATTTTTGATAGTCTAATCATTTGTTTTACATTAGGAAACACAAGTACAGTTTTGTTCACTTTCCATTTTACCTGATAGAATGCACAGGCTGAGCCAAATCCCATCAGATGAAAGCCAGTGTTATGTTTCTGATCACTTTGGTGATGGGTCTAGCCCAGTGAATATGATTTTCTGCCATTGCTAGTAGAAGGCCACAGGTTTTGTATTGATTGGCCAGTGCAAGGTCCCAGGTCTCATCCAGGCTGGCACAGCCTGAGCTTGTTGCAACAATTGTGTGGTGAAATCACTCCAGATGTGGTACCTTAAAAGTACTTTGTGCAGCAATAGTCCCACAGGCCTAGGGAATCAGTGCATGGCAAACAACAGCTCTTTGCGTCAGAAATAGCTGGGGGGTCAATGGAAAAGGAAATGTTCTGAGAAAGCCTGTAGAAACAAACCTGAGAATGAAAGGAAAGAAACTCCCCCACAAACATTACGGTCCTTCCTCCAACATGCTCTGGTTGCTGATGACTTATTATCACTACCAGCACTGTGGCAGCTTAGAAAGGCTCAGCTCTTGGCCTTTGGATTCAGAGGGACTTTGGAAAGGTGAATATTTCAACAAAGAAAAGGGTGGGGTAGAAGTTTTTAAAGAAATTTTTACTAATATTAACTACATTTTTCTGTACTATTTTGCACTATTAGACTGTAAAATCATTATTGTAACTAAAAACAAGTTATTTGTTCCCTATTTGATACATTCATTTTTGTCCAGAACAAGATTTTGATTTAGATCATTATTATCTACTGAATTTCTACCTTACATTACTTAGGTTGTATTTATATCAACATATAAAATTTCAACTCAGTGTATGCAAAAGCGCTTATAAGTGTTCAGGCATTATTTAGAAGAAAATCCTCTTATTTTACTGCAATTATTTCATAGTACATCGTCCAAATACCTATGTTGTTTTTTCTGTCAAAGGTATTTCCACCAGTAAGCACTGCTGTACCTGATAAGGACACAAGACTAGTTCAGGAAAGCCAAAGAGGTGAGCAGTTCCCATCTCTTTGGATTAAATACTTGCAGTCATGTAAACCTTTCTCAGCTTCCAAGCACACTGTGGCTCCAGTTAACTGACTCATTAAGGTAATATGACTAAACTGGTATCATAGAACTGCCTCTCTGATGATGTATCTGCATTTTAAGTAAATATTCTGGAAGTGTGACCATCACTTTTTTCTGAGAAAACTCTTTGCTTTCCTCCTTCTATTTAAAAATTCTTAATTTTACTTCTTTAGATCAACTGCTTGACAAGTAGGTGTGACTTAGTAATTGGAAAATCTTAATCATTAATATTTACTGTGATGTATCTCTCCAGTTTTTCTGATATCCTCAGCAGTGCAGAGACCATTAAGACTATCCAAGTTGTGTGTATCTAATGAATCACTCTTCAATAGCAGGATTTGAATGGTACAAGCATTTTTTTGCTGAAGCAAGAAAGAATTGAATTAATGCAGAGGCCACATTAGCTTAGATTTATCATTTTTTTACATTTTTTGCATTTAGAATTGGCCAGCTAATGCTGTAGTGAGATCAATAGGTTTGGGCTGCTTTGAATTTTTGCAACTTCCATGATGTTGTCCAAGCTTTTTATTACCTGAACTACAGTCTCTAGACTGTAGAAAAAATCTAATGTCTCTCTTGTTATACTTGATACTTGTTCACGTTCTTTGTGTGTTTGAAAGCATTTTATTAGCGGTAGGGCCTTTAATATATAGTTTTAGGGTCAGATAAACATTTTGGACACTCACTATCAGAATTATTTGAAGTAGATGCAAACAAGAGAACTATAATGTGACTGCAGAGCAGTTGTGCTTATAATGTTCTGGGCTGAAAAACAAAGTTGTGCATGATGGCATCTACTTCATAGTTTTTTGTATTAATGTCACAATCAATCAACAACCCAAGTAAACTACACTAATATAAAGGAATTACTGTAATACTAAATTATCAGATTATTATTACATTAAAAGTTATTATGAATTATTATTAGCATGGATAATACATACAGGATAATTTAATTATGGCACTTTTAATTGCCCATTTTTTCCCAAAGTAGTGAATTTGGGAAGAGATCTTGTCCAAATTAAATTATTCAAAAAGCTGAAGTAGTTCTGTACCAAATGACTGTGTTTTAAAAGGTAGTAATATTTCTATCCTTTAGTCTTAGACTTTTAAAAAGTAATAGTTATATTATTTAGAGTTTTCTCTTACTACTATCATTTCTCTAACATCATTTTGCAGACTTCTGTTTCATTTTAGTTGAAACCTGCACTTTATCCAGAAGCGTTATGAATCAAAATATCTATTGTGTTAAAAATACTATTGTTTTCACAAACATCTTCTCAAATCTCTTTCCCAATATGTAGAACACAAGAAAGTAATCAAGCCTTTACTTTAAAAAAAGCTTTACATACCAGTTTTTGTAGAAAAATGTGATCTACCAAATTCTATTCTTAAATGCAGAGTAAAAGTATTACAGTTCATGCATTTTGTGCAACATCTCTTGGATTGCATTTAGTACACAATGTTCTGTGTACTAAAAATAAAAGGATTCTTTTTTAGAACCTATTAAAATTGCAGTTCGAGTCTATAAAGGAACTGGCAAAAATAGCATCAGAGGAATAAATTTTAAATGTGTCTAGTAAATCTGAGCTAGAAACCAAAGTTTAAAAGAGAGAGAAAGGGAAGAGTCTGTTCAATTGACAGGCATATTTGTCTACAGAAATGAATTTACATTCTCAGTGAAGTATCAGATGTTGTTTAGATTTTTTAATTTTCATTTTCAAGGACTATTATCCACTCCTTCAACTGACAGCCATCACCTGTCATCCTTTAAATGATCTCTTCTCTTCCAAAGAGAATTGCAGCTTCAGACCAGCCACATGAACACACAGTACCACACACAGTACCACTAAACTACCATCATTAATTACATCTAGCTCAGACTATCCACATTGCAGCTAGCTAGCCAAAACTCCATTTTTGACCGTGATAAGATATGTGTCGAGAGAACATACATGAACGCTTCAGAAGTCAAAAAATGGAAATGCTATATATACAGCTAGGGATTTAAATAGTGTTATTCAAATTCAGTCCAATTAATTCTTTGTGTTTCATAAAACCTTTTTGCTTAACACACACAGAGAAACACATTAACTACCATTGTTCTTGACTTTGGCTTTGCTTAGTCTCAGTCATGCTTTCTTTTAAGTTTAACTCCAAGACTGGGAAGTTATGAGCCATCAAAAGGTTTCAAGTTTCACACAGATGTCACATTGCTAAGAAGCTTTATTTGTATGAATCTATCAGTCATTTTGATGTTATAACCACGTGTCTTTTATTAGGACTGAAAGATTGATGCGCTTGCAGCATGTCTTGATCAATTTTTGTAAAATAGCTAAACACAAGAAGCTGACAAAATTAAGAATGTTCTTTGAGTGGAAATAACTAACAGTGTGTCTGTAATTACATACAGATTTTCAATCTTCCTGAATTTATCTTGATGAGGAATATCTCTAAGGAGGATTTTTAATTTCTTTGGGGGGGAAAGGACTCACCTGAAAAACAAGTGTTAAGTGTTTTCTCTTGCAAATATTGTCCTCAAGTGCTTATACTGCATCTTGGTAATGTTTCCCAATAAAGTGTTCTCCTAAAGTTATTAAAATTCTCTGAAACATCTTCATATCCAATTACACCTCTCTTAGCTTTCCTGACTGGGCATGATAAACAGTCTGTTGAAGGAAAATAGCTTTTTCAAGCAGGTAAACAACACCTAGAAATCAACTTCAGGTGGTGCTGGGGTGACATTTTTATGTAGTGTTTCAGGTTCTTTCTTCTCCTGCCCCCATGCTTTCTAGAGCACAGTATTCAAAATAACAAAAAACTGATGTCAGTGCTTTATAACTGAAGCTTGTTCACAAGTATGAAAATAGCTGCTCAGTTGGTGCCCCAGTTTTCTGTAGGGGAACACAGCTGATAGCCCTGCTGGAACATATCAATTTGTTCAAAGGGCCGCGGGGGCTATGGGTAACTAATCTACAATGGAAGCAATAATTACAAACTATTAGATTTCACACAGGAAATAATGGAAGAAGTAAAGTTAAAGGCAGAGTTAGGAGAGGGGCTGTTCAGGTAGTCTCCCCAGGGACCTGAAGAATGTTAAAGCCAAATTACCATGACAATTTGATGGGAGAAAGAAAAGCTTACTTTTACAGGGTGGTATCCAATTGCATCTTCCACATCAGTGAATTTGACAGAAATGTAAAGTCATCATTGCTTCTTGGAATTAGGTAAAGTTAAAGGCAGAGATGATGACGGAAAGAGTGAGAGAGCTCTGACTGCTCAGCCTAGAGAAGAGAAGGCCCCATGGGGATTTTATCAATGTACATAAATACCTGAAGGGAGGGTGGAAGGATGGTGCCAAGATATTTTCAGTGTTGCCAGCAAAAATTATCCAGCTTTTTGTATAAGTAATAGCCCATAAATCATCCCCAAAATTTCCTGTAGTGTCTTTCTGTATGCCCTGTACAATGTGGGGTTTTAGGATTCCATTTGATCTCTTTGTTTCCCCACTCGGTGTACCATTGGTTCATTTTGAAATATGCATTCTGCTGTACCCAAAATCTATTGGAAGGTTCCCTATGCCTGTCTTCCCTTCAGACTCCCCGGGACTGGCTCTAGGGGAGACAGTCCCTCCCCTTCCTTTCCCTTTATAAGTCGATGTCTGGATCAGCTCAAGGTCTTCCATCTCTGAGCTGCTAGCATCCGCTACCTGCCCTGTCTCCCTCCCCCTTCTCTTTCCCTGGATCTCTTTTCCCTTTACCCCAAATAAACCTCCCTAGCAGAACAGAGATGGAGTCCAGTTCTTCCTTCGCCTTACTTAATTTCCTGCTTGAATTGATGTGGTTTGGAGACTGCCGCCATGCCGCGGAACCTCGGGGGCCGGGCGCACCAGATCCAGTGGGATTACATGGACCAGAGACCCCGGACCGGGGGGGAGCCAGCTCGTGCAGCCCCCCAGCCCATGATACATCAATGCCCTAGTGAAAATAGACATTTTACCTACCGTTAGGGTCAGATGAGTACTGTCACATGATTACATGAGACAAATAAAGGGATGTTTAAATAAAGTCTTATTCTTCATAGCAGAATGAGCTCTTAAACACCATGAGGATTTTTTCACCTTCATGCTTCCCAAATATTTCCAACTCTTTCTAAAAATGTAACTGATCTTTAGATTCTCACATGCAAAGTCCCGGTTGCTTCTTTCTGCTTTTTTATTAGGATAACATGGAAAAGAAGCACTATTAGTTTATAAAGAACGTTACCAGAAGGCTATAATTGTATACACACATATATGGTGATATAAGACAATAATAACATTGCGAAAGAGAGCTCAAAGATAGAAGCAATCTGTTAGAGCGTTTGATATCATCTCACGAAATTTTCTGTGGCAGATTAAGACAACTGCCTGTGGATAGAAACACTGTCTGAACTGAAAGCTGTTTGAAACAGTGGTGATTCATTAACAGTGGTGATTAATTAACAGTTGACTGAGTTAGGAGGGCTGGAGGCCTTCAAGCTGCCAGTGATGTTCAATAAATAAGCTGAAATGCAGGGCAAAGTTCCTGACTATGGACTTGTTTTAGGCTATGAAATTATTAAAATCTCAGATAGTGAATGCAAACATAAAGTGGAATAAAAAGAGGAATTCAACAATCTGAAATGTTATTCAACTGCCAGTGCTGTTATTGTTGCATTTTCATTTGCACTCCAGAATAAACTCACATTTTATATAGATTTTGAATTAAGGTACTGAGCAAAATTTAATAAATATAACAACTAAATTGACAGCCTGAAGCAAGCAGGAAGATAGGAGCAGCCTTTTTTGCACATAGGATATATCAAGGAATATAGAAAGGTGGCTAAAGGTAGAACATATAGTTACCACCTGGGCTATTTCACCAGGTGAGGATAAGACAGCCTTCACTGTCATTCACCTGCGTAAACAAGTGCAGCTTTAGTGACAAATCAACAACTTTTTCTGTCTCTGCAGAATGTGACTCCCAGTGTCATTCATACACTGCTGCACAGAAATAGAGCACACATAAAATGCCTGTGTGGATGCTACTATTTTTTTTTAAATTGTCCTTTATGTCTAATGACAGGAATACAAGTTTCAAATTATTCTTTGGCTTTAGTGCTTTCTCTACAGGTCACTGTCTTTTGAGATAATACTTTAAAAACATCATATCATGTTGCATTTCTGTATGATTGCTACTAGCTCATTGTGTTTCTTGACCAAACCCCCTTTCTTATATTCAACATGCATTAAACATAATAAAAAATCAGGTGTCAGATTCAAGGAGTTGTTACAGCAGCACTTTTACTTGAACTTGTTATGTGTGATACATACCAAGTGCAGGCAGAACAGACTTGCTGCATAGTAATTTTTAGATCATTCCTTAAAAAAATCTTGTTCATGTGGCCCAAATACGCTCATGATAAAATAGATGTCTAAGAACACATTAGCAGAGTGTCGGGATATTACATTTAAAATGTCATTGTCTTCAATCACTTTAAAAAAATGTTCAGGCATTCTAAATAACAGGCCTGACTAATGATGGCATCAAAAGAGGTTTCTGCATTTTTTGCTCAGAACACTGACTTCTTACAAGACTGCCAGCTAAAATGTATTTCAAACAAGTGATGGGACTAACTGCACACCTTAGAGGAAAGCTTTATTGGGGGTGTGCCAGAATTCCTGCTTTCACTTGCTTTTGCTTGGTAGTAGGGTAGAATTCATAAGAACTGGGGTGGAGATGGCGAGTTTTATTGATAACTCATCTGTGAAGTGGGTATTTGGCTATTTTTATTCAATGGCAAGCAACTACAAATTCCTTTTCAACAAGAGTAGAGCCTCAGTTGATCTGACATTTTTATTACAAAGGTTTCCAGAGTTTTAGAGTCTACCCTCTCTGATCCTTCAACATCTTTTACCGAGGTGGACTGGAAACTAATGAAGCCACCCATGGTCTATCAGGATTTGGATTTTAAATTAGATATTTTATGTTGCTACCCTTTGTCAGCATTGCAGTGAGAAGAGAAATTTGTTATGGAGGGACAATTGCAGTTTTTCTCTTAGCAACCAATTTTGTGTAAGATCAGTCTGTGGTGTTCAAAATCCAAGCCTTCAGTCACATCTCCTGAAATTCAACCAGATTATGTCATTTCATGGCCCTTGCCACACAAGGCTTACTATACGTTTTCTTGGTATATTTAGTCCCATAGCAACTTTTACTCCAAATTTTTTTATTACATATTTCAAATTTTAATTTGCTGCTAAGATGACTCCTATTTCCCTCACCAGAATTTACTTCCTTTTTGGTCTGTTTTAAAGAGGACTATATTGATTTGTAATAGCTTTTTTATTCTGCTGATTAGTTATTCTGGCTTTTTCTGGTCCTGCTAAAGTCTCTTACTATAGTTGTCATAAACATTCTGTCTTTCAAAGATGGGATCTTGAAACCATCTCCACACTCTTCCAGATTTAGGCAAGTACCACCTTATGATATTGAGTCATTGACAATAAAATGTCTACTGAAATCCAGTGGGTATTGAGATAATAAAATTTGTTGTCACGAGATGTTACAGCTCTCTGAAGTACAAGTAGACTCAAAAGCCAAGTTTATTGATTTATAGAAGAGGCTTGTAGAAAAGGTCAATACTTACCAGTTTTAACCTTCATGCATTTCTAATTGCACTCCTGCTTTCTTTCCATTGAGCATTCTTTCAATTCTTTGAAATAGTTGAAGTGAAATAAGGTGTCTATATAAACTGTATAAATGAAGAGGACCTTGAAAAATATCACCTGTACTTTATATCGTTAGGCTGTCAACCACGTCAAGTTTCCTGAATTAGTCATGTAACAAATGTGATTGTGCGTACCATACCATACAGTTTTATTATGCTTTGGCTCTTGTTGGCAATATTTTTTCCAGCAGTTGCAACAGAGGTCAGGACAGTGACAAACAGGACAGTGGATATCTGCACATAAATGGACTAAGACTTTACAAGGATCCTTCAAGCATGAAATAGTGTTTGAGGGAGAAAAATAAATATTTCCTGCAGGCGATATGTTCCTTCATACTGAAGTAGGAACTGTCATGTCATGAAATAAATTCTATAAATACGCCCTTTTTTGCATATTTTTCAGTGTGGAAAATAAGTTCCAGGACAGTCGCTCCTGTGATGTCTCCTTATGTGTTGCCAGTAGGCAGAGTGGAATACTTGACCAATGGGTTGCATATGTGCCGTAAAATTGTCATGCTGTCAGCTAATGAGTTACAGATATTCAAGTCTTAACCTATGCTTTTTGTATTATATAATTGTATTTGAACTTAAGGAGTTTGTATGTCAGTGGAAGTTAAGAAGAGGTGAGCTAAGTATAATGAGTTTGTATTAACTCACAAAAAAAAGTATGTAAAAGTATAATTAGTACAGAATAAGAAGTATATAGAAGTCTTACTTGTCGGTGTGGTTTAAGTTCAATAACCTAAATCATTATTAAGAGAACAAGCCTTGATGCAGCACCAAAGGACTCAAGTTTGGATTATGAATGTTGACCAGCATTTGATACAAACTTGGTAGGACTAGCTCCTATGTTAGTTAATATATCCAAGTTAGGGAGCACTGAACCTTGAACACAACCATCACGAGTTATACAAAAGTGTAAAAATGAAAAAAGAATGTGGTTTTCCCCTTTCTTTCAATAGTAATGCCTATTTAAAGTTCCTTAGGACTCAGAAATATTAAAGAGCCTTTAGTCTGGTTAATTACAGAAAAAAATCACCAGAGACATCAATATCACATGACAAAATTATGTAGTTTATATAGTGCTAAGCATAGAATAAGTTTCATAGCAATCCAGTCAGATTTTGGTGAGCATCCTAAGCAGTCATTTCTCAGAAATTTGCTGCAGTCTTTCAGCTAGAGCATTCACCTGCCCAAACATACGATAGTCACATCAGGAAAAAAGAAAAAAAAATGGAAAAAGCTGAAAAGGTGTGAAGATCGAACTCTCAGAACCTATTCTTGCAGGAGAAGGCTAGTGCATACTGGTATGTTAATACAAGAAAGTTTTTTCTTGCTGAAATAACTCTGAGGCTAATGGGAAAAAACCAGTCTCTGAGAGCATAAAGGTATCATCTTTCCCAAGTACTTGCTTCAAGTCAAATCTTAAAAAAATAAAATAAATTAATATATAACCAGTTCTTCCAACAGAGGCAGTAGTGTACATCTAAAAGAATCAGAGTAAAATCTCAGTTGTGTGGAAGCCAAAGTTGAAGATCCTGCTGGCTTTGCTGGAACCACCATTTAGTCCATGGAGTGTTTCAGAACATTCTTTTTTGCAGCATTTAGAGCTAATGCTCACAGGGTCCTGACACCATCCGAAGATGTGCACATATAATTTGCATCATCTTAAGCGAGAGCAGTGTGGATATCTGAGATGTCAGTGCAGGTCTCTATGTGTGGGATTAAAAAGAAAAGATTAGGTTACAACCCTGAGCCTGAGAGATTTTCTTTGATTTGCTTTTACATTCATGAGCTGATCAAATCTACCATAGCCAACATCGGAAATTTCATGAGCTTCTTTGCAGGCAAAATGTATTTTGCTATATTTAATGTAATTCCCAGCTGCAACATAAAATTGGTGATATGCAGCCTGGAAAGAGAATTTAGTAAAGGCAACCATGGGCTCCTTTCTGTGGAGACTGCTGTCTTATGTCTTTCCCATAAAAAAAAGAATTCCCAGTTCATCATTAGAGGAAAGGATATTATATGGTTTTTATGTGATATAGTAAGTGGGATTTTGGTTAATTTATTTTTTAAATAAAGTAAATAATTTACAACCAGTTCACACTAATTTCTCTTAAGCTTTTGTAAATAATGAGACAATTTTAAAAAAGTACTCTTTGATGATGCACATTGTTATATGTACAATACTTGTCATTTTAGTTTGTAAATGATAAATTATTCAAACATTTTCTCACTGTGGTCATGTAGTTGTTTTATGTGTCAGTGAGATAGGAGTTTTATTTTTTGGCTGGATCTCTAAAAAAGGATGAGCCTGAGAAATTGGATACATTCAATTTGTGTTATTCATCCTTAGCTCTGAAAAGAGGAGGAAAAAACCCCAACAAATACAAGAAAATGTACTAATCATGTACTTCTGAAACAAATATACCAAAGAATCTGGAAACCATAATGTTGATGTTTGTTTTTCAGGTAATTTACAAGTTTGAGGGAATTGTCCTTTGTATATGACAGGCAATATAAAGTTTATGATACAATTTTAAGATGATCACAATAACTACTGTCTATATTCTACCTTCTAGACAAAGAAGAAAATGAAAAATGGGTTGTTCTGTAAAAGGTCTGTTATCAGGTTATTAAGCAGTCACAACCTGGTAGCTGATTGATAAAGGAAACTATGAAATTGTTTTAACCCCAGCTACTTCAGCGGAAAAATGAATTGCAGCTCATGTATTTGCATATGTGATAAGTTTGGATAATGAGTTCTTGTACATGAAATGAGTTGTGATAAGGAAAGAGATACATGTTTGAAAAATTGCAGGGACACATTCATATCTGGAAGAGCTGAAAGATGAATGATGATGGTCGACTTCAGGGCCCTATCTTGCTTTTTTAACAAAGACTGGCCTTTTGGAGATCTTGGGTAGAATACATAGATATGACATATTTTATGTGTATATGTGTATCTTCCTCTCTCTGTGTTAACATCTGAACCTCTGTTAACCAATCTTTGAGTACTCTTTGCTGCACTGGCATTGAAGCTTGTTTGAATGTTGTAGCATTTTATTTATTTTTAAACAGAGGAAATACCTTTTTTCCCCCAACAACTAGAGTACCTCCCATTCTGAGAACCTCACCAGACCCTTCTAACCTTTTCCTGGCACTTGGGAACACTATCAGTTCTCTAAACTTTTCTCTTGTGGCACATTCACTTCATCCTACCCATGTTATATGTCTTGCCTGCGCAGAGAAAATCTTGATGCAACTGCAGCAGATAAATCCTGCACTATAACAAAAGGGCCTTCGGGTACTGCAGTTTATATAGGTTCATGAAAAGAAGCAAACAAAACCAACAAGAGCATGTTTAGAATTGTGAAACTATCCCATATCATTGAAAAACAGTTTGGAGAACATCCAGAACTGTTCTGCCTTTTTTTTTTTTTTTTTTTTTTAACCTTACTATGCTTGTACGTAATACAATGAAATGTTGTATGTGTTTTTAGGAAGCATATTGAAATTTCTATGTTAATTATCCAGGAATTCTAAGGTATATCATCTTATGGTACATCAGGTGCAAGGACAATTAGTTGAGTGCTTGTGGGCTATTAATGAAGAAAGATTGAATTAGGTTTAGCAAAGGAACTGTCTTTTTCCAGTCTTTTACTGTACTTATGACTTAAAATACAATCATTTATAATTTAATCATGATAGTTTTCAAAGTATCTACTTTTATAAAAGAGAAAATAAGAAAATAACATACGAGCATCAGGGAAAGATGAGTGGAAAGCAGTGCACAAAACAGAACAAAAAATACTTTCAGTTTGCCTTAGCTTAATTTTATTTTGCCTTGATTTAACTTTTAAAAAAAATAGTATTTTAACACAAAAATAATTTCTTTTATTCACTACTTTCTGCTTCAGGGTATGTAACGTGGACTCAATTGTCCATCTCTTCACAAATGAAGAACTTTAAGTTCTGGTAAAATGATGTTTTGTATCAGGATTGGAGAAAGAAGGTTTACAGGAAAGTCTCTTGATGTATAACAAATGGAATAAGATGGGAACTATGCAACATGCACAAAATTTAGCTTTCTTTATGTGTTTCGGTACAAGTGGAAGAAGGATTGCATAACTCACGAAGCAGCTACTGTGCAGCTCATATATCTACCAAAGTACAATTACTGACTGCAGAAAATTGAATATACAAATGCATACTGGAAATACAATCTTAAGCACAAAACCTCCCATCAGATCGTAAGTTCTATTTAACATTCATGTCCTACATAGTTCACATAGGACTATATCCTAAAGTCTTTATCTGGCAAGATTCTCATTGCCTAGAAGTCAACAAGGGTTTTACCAATTTGTTCAGTAGGGAATGGTTTCCTCAACATGCTAGAAATGTATCTGTGCAAGAATTAGTCCATAAAGACACTTCATTACTCATAGCTATTTCTTCTTTCCATGTATTTTTCTTTATGGAATATATTCCCTGATAATTAGTGTATCTTCTTTTGCTGCCATGTGCTATACATGAAGAATTTAAAAAAGCAACCCAAACCAGAAAGCAGGATATACAAAGGTAAAGAAACCTCTGTTCTCTAACCTAGTTGTGTGAAGCCAAAGGAAAACTAGAGCTGAATGATTTCTTCAATTCTAGAAAGATCAGCTCAACATACCTATTTCAGTCTAAACCAGGAATGTCAGAGAGGCAAGACTTTAGACAGTGATTTATTCTTGCCTTTAACACATGAGGTACAAGACTATATTGTGAAATAAAAAGAACTTAGAAGGTTCTGAGGGTTGCGCTGAACTTTGTTTACAGGGAGCTGGACAGAATGCAATTTTTCCAAGCTCCAGATTTGATGGAAAAACTTTTAAAAAATGGAATTGTATTTTTATGACCTGTTCTGTAACATTTCCTACTGATTTAGACATATTAGTGCAATGTTTTTAGTGTACTGGTAGCTGTTGGAGTGTTTCTTTAAGCATCTGCTTGTTTAAAATTTGTATCTCTTAAATTAAATCTTTAAGCACGTGTTGAAAGTACCTGTTGCATCACAGGTTCTACAGATCTTTTGAGTTTTTACCCTCCTGATTATTTTTGTCCATGTTTACCAAGGGCCTGTAAGCAAGATCAAAATGAATGTACAACCTGCTCTACATCCTAGTCTCCTCTCCTGGCATATTCAATGGCATTACAGAAAAAGGTAACTTGATTAATGTATAAATCCAAAGTGTGGTAGAGGTATTTAACCTAGATAACATATGAAGTGGAACTGATACTTAAAAGGCAGCTTATGAGTTTCCTAATTTAAGTACAAACTGGCACTTTGAAGTTGAAGACGCTCTATCAATCTGTCTTGTACAAACTTGGGATTCTGTGACTGCCCTTGTGCAGTGTTTCTCATTTGTGCTACTGAAAATCCAGGCTGATTTCCTGGTTGGCTGAAAAGCCAAGGAACTGTATCTCTGCTTAGGCTCAATGATTTATGGATGATATGCTAGCTCTTTTTCTGTCCACCAGTGTAACGTCACAGCAGCTTACAAGCTGCAGTGTCACTAAGACAGTTGTTATTACTCTTTTCTAAGCCCAGCAGTTGCACTTGCTCTCGATTCTTTAAAACAGTCAATTGTGACAGTAACTATGATGTATACCTTCCCTTTGTACAGGAGACAGAATTCTGCAGCACTGTTCATCTATCTGGTTCCCTTGTAGGCTTTTCACCTACCGCTGTAATTTATTTTTCAGAAGAATACCTCCTGAGAGTAAACACGGATATAGGAATATTGTATTGTATACGTGCACCTGTGTGTGTGCCCAGTTTTCTCTTTATACAACTTTGCTCTGTGCCTGAGGCTTTTTCCTCTATTTATTGCAACTATCTACTCTCTTCTATCACACTCCTTTCTATAGGTTAGCCTAATCCAGACACTTTTTAAAGACACTCCATTATGAGACTTTACCACACTGGATAGATTATCAAATTAAAAGCTTTGATCTTTTTAGCTTTGTCACAGCATTATTTTATTGTGACAGTTCATGAAGAGTGAAAACTTTCAGGGTCTTAATTTTGACTCCTTTTGTCTCTTTATGAACATCAATCTTTTGTGTGAAACATTATCAGAAACCAGTAATGTAGAATAACGCTGATCTAAGTTACACAGGAATTATTCCATCTACATTTGAATGTTTATATGTTTCTCTGCCACCAGACAGAAAAATTTTTACAGAAACTTTGCCAGTCAAGGTGTTGAACAGAAACAAAAAGTGATTATCACAGTTGGAAAGTATCCAGGGAACAAGAATAGGCTCTGTTCCCTCTACCTTGCCTTATCGTGTCAAGCAGGAAGGAGTTGCTGATGGAAACGCAGAAGACCCCTCCCTTCCCTTCTTCTCTAAGTCAATTTGGAGACTCTGGTAGGAGGACTGCCAATTGCCCAGTCAGTCAGGGTGGAAATGGAAAGCCCTGTGTTTGTGCGGGAAATTCTGTCTTGCACTTCTGTGTGATTGATGAGCTACTATTTCTCTCTTGTTCAGAATTTTAGATTCCATTTTCTCATCTAGTTTTTCAACTTCATGGCAGTTAGCCTTGGCTAACAGGCCAACTCCCACTGAGCTACTCGCTCACTCCCTTTCTTCAGCAAGACAAAATGAGAAAACGAAAGCTCATGGGTCAAGACAGGAAGAGCACTTGTAATTACTAGTGTGAGCAAAACAGGTTTGATGTAAGGAAAATTAGCATTAATTTATATTCAATTAAACCAGATGGAGATAGGGAGAAATGAAGACAAACGTTAATGTCTCTCCTTCTGCTTCTCTCTGGCTCAAGTGCACTCTTTAATCCTGTATGCTCCCCAGCAGCACAGGGAGAACGTTGCACAGGAGGCTCTGTGGTCAGCACATAATGGTTGCTGCTCTCTCTAATGCTGCTTCCTTCCATACTTTCCCTCTTCTCCAGCATGACCTCCCCACAGACTGCAGTTCCTTCAGGAAATGCCCATCTTGTCAGGAATTATCCTGTCCAAGCACTGCAGTGGGGATATCTGCTGTGGAGCCTGGAGCACCAGCTCCTCCTCCTTCTCTGACCTTTGTGTTCCCACTGCTGTATCTCCCTGGTTTCCTCCCTTCTCCTCCGTGTCAGTGACACCCTTTGCCTTTCCTGAGGTGCATTTTCCCAGAGTCACCACGACCTTGGCTGCAAGGCGCAGCCATGCCTTGCACTGGTTCTGCTGGAGCCCTGCATGCCCCTGGCCAGCACCTGGGCAGCTGCAGTCCATACAAACACCCATTTGCTCTCCTGGAATACTTCTGTAATCTGTTTGGTACGCAAGCACACTGCATAAATTAAAAAGTAGAAAGCCTTCATGTAAACAATTTAAATTCAAAAAGAGAAACACTGAGTTTTCCTTAGGCAAGCACTTCCTTACTGCACGTGCCAGGCTGTATGTAGACCCCAACACCACCACAGTCCATGGTAAGGTGCAAACTAGGAGGGCATCAGCTGCTTTGCACCCAAGCTGTGAATTTGTTGCTTAGGGTAGGAAACTAAGAGAGCTGGAATGCATCACCCTCTGCCCAGGTGATGTGGGAGAGGTTCAGTGTGCACAGGTCCATGCTCCAAGTCCTCTCTTGCAAGGCAGAATATCTTGCTTTTAAAAGCATGCAGAAACTATGGAAGTATTTTAGGCTTTCCAGTGCTGAGGAAGAATATATGATGGCATTTCAGACTTTAGTTTCATTTCTGAAAGGGTTTTTTTGGTCTCCTGATTCGTGGCATTTTTGAACTTTTCACCTATTTATCCAGAACACCTTACAGTTCTTGAGCCAGTGGGAAAAATTATGAGCAGAGTGAAATGGTGAGATAACACAAAGGGAAGAGAAGATAAGAGTGCAGTACATGGCATGTCATCTCACCCTGCTGAAAGTCTAGACAGAAACACAGCCCTTCTCAGTGTCTGGAAAGTCTACTAGGTTGACTTCTCTGCCCTCCACAGAAGATAGCGCCTTTCTCTCTCTGCTCTCCTTCCTGAGGCCCATAAGCCCTGCTCCAACCGAAGAAGAAATCACTGTTGTCCTTCATCCCAACAGTTTCCTTGCTGTTCTTCAGTGTTAGCTGTACGAATAAGGTCATTCTGCCACCAAATGATTCCTTCACAGGATACAATTTTGCAGAGAAAACAACAGGACATGTGTAACATTTAACATGTGCCCTTACCTAGGTTAAAAAATGCAAAGACTTGGAACCTCCTAACAGCTTTCAATTTATAAATTTCTGTTTAGAGATGATGTGGAGATTTTCAGCTGTTTCTCAACTGTATATAACATCGAATATATTTTTTCCCAATAACTTCTCTTTCAGAGCATTTTTTATTTCTTATTTTGTATCACAGTGCCCTGAAAATTCGTGAGACAACTGAGTTTCAGTCAGGCTTGCAGCTTTTTTATTTCAGTCATGACAAAGTATTAGTTTCCAGTGGAACTGACTCTGATACTCTCAGGTTTCTTTGTAAGCTTAAAATTTAACACCCAACTTTTCCTCATTTGTTTTGGATGCTTTTAACTCACATGCAATTCTGACTTTGCAAAGTAAATCAATGTTTAGTTGCTGCTTTAGTATTTACCCACATCCTCAGCAGTTTTCTCATAGAATAGAGTTCTATATTACATTGAGACATTCACTCTCTTGCTTTGTTCATAGCTCTGTGCTAAGCTGTATACTATTCTCATAAGGAAAACTTTTCTTAGCTTTCCTACAAAATATCACAGAAACATTAATACATTGGGTTTAGACGGAATTTTTCATCTTGTCAACTTCTAAAAAAATAATTTGGGTGTTTGTAAAGACAGCATGATTCACAGAGAATGGCTTTTAAAGTCCACGAAATTCTTTAAATATCTTAAAGACCTCCTAGAGTTCTTGTTTCATTTGTGAACTGTATGATACATTACATTCACTTCAACCAAATTTTTGTTGTTGTTTTAGTTAACAGACACACAGGGTATAAAAACTAATAGCAATTTTTTTTCTGTCTAATATAATTTACATTAAGACATTGCTTTAAATTTTCTACATGTACCTTATTATCATCTGAGCTTTTTAATTCGTGGTGAAATTACAAGTAAAACCAGCAGGAATCATAAACAGGAAAAAAATAACTGTTTTGTGTATTTGTGAAAATAAAAGCTTTTTCTGATAGTGAAATTGCTTTAGAGGTAGGTGTATTTCATTGTAGCTATTCTAATTTCTTCTGTCACTTTTTTTTTTTTTAGTATAATCCTCTCTGTGCAACATTTGACTTATAAATCTTTTTGTCTGGTTTTTTTCTCACCTTAATGTTACTTTAAACACTTCACCATCTCTAGCTTGTGTAAATGGGCCAAAGAAATGAAGTTATATCTGTGCAACCAGGGAATCTCCCTGGGTATTGTTTTTATTGTCGTACAATCGTGAAATCCTAGATTTTTGTCTTTTCTCTTTTTATCATAGGTAGCTTCCCTTTCTGCTCCATGGACTTAGGATGTTTTTAATATCCTGTATACTATTCTCAATATATTTCATATTCTTCATACTCTACCTTTTTAAAGTCCAATATTTTTGTTCTCCTAGCCTTATGATTATTCTCTTGAGTCCCTAAAATTCTGTGCTATTGCTCTACAATCAGAAAAATAAAATCTTCACCAACTTTTGTGTCATTAATTACATATATTTATTTTCTTGGTGATATATTCCAAGACATGTCTGGCCTGCCTGATTGCTCATCAGATTTGAAAAGAAATAGCTCCATGTTACCTCCAGAAATAGCTTTCCATGGTCATTTTACAATTTCTGTTCTAGTCTATGCCAGGGTAATTGAAGTCTTCATGATTAATGATGTGCCTTTTTAAGAGAAACTGGTATGGTTACAAAGTTTTCCTGATCTGTCTCTTTTCACACTGGTTTGCACATTTTTATCTATTCCTTATAATTTAGTTTGTACCTTCTTTATCATACATTTCCATCCAAACTGCTCCTGTTCTGCTAAGCCATTCTGCATGTAGAATATAATTTCTCTGATCTTACAGATACATTGTCCTTTGCTGCATATACTCTCCTGTTACTATGGTGTTTTCATAACTTAGATTTCTGAGCCAGCTCTCAGTTAACCTACAGTAATTAAGTTATTTTTGTCTAAACACATATGGTTTCAGCTCTGCAATCTTCTGTCTTTATATAATCCCTAAGAATTCATGTAAAACAAAGAGTTTCTCAGTTCACTTTTCTGAAGAAAGTCTTCTTATCACTTTCACTTTATTATTTGCAACAGGCTGCACCACATTACCTTCATTGTGACATTCTAGAATAATCTGTTCTCCTTTTACTATAACCATGAGTCATGAAGTTGTTAGCCCGAGGATGTGCATGTATAGGCTGGGATCATTGTAGCTTCAAGGGACTCAGCAGCTGGTAAATCTTACAGAGATTGGCAGATGATTAGCATGATCCTTAACTAGAGAGGATGCATTCAGTATCTGGGAGAGAATTCAGGGAACACAGTCTCTATCAAAGAGCAAAACCTACTGTTGTGGGAAAGATGGATGTTAAACCTTTTTATAGAATAATCATCCAGAAGCAATAGTAGCTTTAGATGAACAGAATCATAAAATAGAATCATTGAATGGCTTGAGTTGGAAGGGCCCTCAAAGATCTTTTAGATCCAAATCCCCTATTGTGGGCAGAGATACCTTCCACTAGACCAGACTGCCCAGAGCCCTATCCAACCTAGCTTTCCCTTCCCAGGATGAGGAATAGTAATTAGAAACCTTAAAACAAAGCGTATTTTAAGTAAAAGATTTGGGAATTATTTGTTATTCTTGTTTTCTTCTCTAGCTGATGAGTCTATCCTACCTCCACACTCACACCCCACACCCACACCATTCCTTTAGCCTTGTCTTCTTTCAGACAAAAGAAATGAAAAGAAAAACAAAGAGTACATAATACCTTTTGGTTTTATCTCATTGCTTCATCAGCCACATTTCTTTTTACAGTTCTTAGCAAAAGTCAGGAATAAAAGTGACATTTCTTACACCAAAAAATAAAATGGTGTGACATCATGCAGACATTACGGGCATGAGAAGATGACAAGGAAGATAATAGGTAGAGAGAGAGGGATCAAGTTCAAAACTCATGTGTAGCCTCCTGAGGCTGTTATTTTTAATTGACTGAGCTTTTGGAGTAATCAGTTGCTAATAATATCTAGTATTTCATCACTAAACCTTGCCTTTAATTTGCAATTAATCTGTGAGTACCTTTGCCCTTTCTTCAGTAACTGAAGAAAATAGTGGCGAAAACATCATTAAAGTCTGTAGGAATTTTTTCCAGTCTGAAAACCTCTTTACAGCTCCAAACTTCCTCTGCCTTTTGCCATAAATAAATTTGCATTCTCTTTCCTTGAAGGCTTCTAGCCTCAGCCCTTAAGTAAATAAATAAATAAATAAACCACTATCTTATTGCCCATGCCCTTTCAACAGAATACACTGTCTATCAAGATGAGCTATTCCTATATCGCTGAATGGCCATATTCACCGGTCCATGAATTTGTAATTTACCGTGTTTACTGCAGTCCTGGGATGTGTACCGCTTAAAATGTTCACTGGGGACTTTGTCATTTAGCTGTGTCATATTATTATACTGTGTAATGAAACATAACCACATAATGCATGTAAATAACAAAGTGTCAGCTCCCTGCCAAATATAAAGGGAATATAAAATGTACCTCCTATCACAATCCCAGATAAAACAGCTTAGCAATCCTCCAAAAAATGAAAAATTTGGCTTGGTGAAATTATAACTTTTCCTTTTCAGTTAAATACAAGCAAAAGGAGTAGGCTCTTCATTTTGTATTATTCCCCAATCTTTGTTCCCTACTATGTTTCAAACTCAAGATTTTTATTTTTAATGTGGTATTTACATATCTTTTTGAGTTGTAAAGTACACACTCCTGTGCACATCCATCTTCTTCCTGGCTTCTTCCCTGCAGCTGTCCTCTTTCTGTCTTCGTTTGCTGCAATCTTGACAACAAATATTTGGTATTTTCTTTCTTTTCCACTTGTCCTTAGCTTGCCCTTAGTACTTAGTACTTAGAATGAGCTAGGCTAAAGAAAAAAATATGCCCCAGATGTATGCGTGCACACAGTAGCAATTCATTTCCAGATGAAATTTCAGTTCTCAAAAGTCTGAGTTCAAGAAATCTTTCACATTCATTTGTCCCCACTTGTTTAGTGGTATTTCTTACTCTTTCTCTTTTGTAGATTGTCTCACATGGTGCATGAAAGTTCTCTCCAATGTTCATAAATGAATATATACTAAACTGTTGTAAAGCACCATTTCATACACACACACACAAAGAAATTACAGTAATTAAGAGGAAGAATAAAGGTCTATCACAGAATCACTCGGACAAACATACTTAAAAGCCAATATAGAAAACCAAAGCACATGGCAAATATGCTGAAAGAAAGCAGAGCAGAACACAAACTCCTGAAGTTATATTAGACCCATTAGAAAGAGGAGTAATCACAGTTTTTGAGATAGGGTAGAAAGTGAAACACTCTCTAAAAAGCAGTTCCAGAAGAAATCTGACAAGTATGCAGAATGCTGATTAAAAAAACTTGAAATGAGAAAAGAGAGAAAAGATGAGCTAATTTCCTTTTAGCAAGAGTTTGTGGGGAAAAACACAAAGGAACAACACTGTCCTTTTGAAATAAAATAATGCTTTTTTAAAACCCATTTTTGTCTTCAGTTTCTTATTTGATGTCTCAAGCACAGGAGAATAAATGCCATATCATATGTTCTAATATTGGCTCAAATTGCAAAAAAAAATGTTCTTCCCCTTTGTTTATTCCTTTTGTGTTTGCCAAGAAAATCTGCATGTCTCTGCTTAAGCTGAGAATCATTTTTTATGTTGTATGTTCAAATACATCAGCGTTGTCATAAACTGTACATACTATTTTCCACATTGGGGGATCTTTCCACACAAACCTAGTTTGGAATGGGCTTGTGAGAAAAGCAAAGCTTTCATTTCCCTTACGTGTTTAGTTTATGCAGATGTTAAAAAAAATAAATAAAGAAAAGAAAAAGTCTGAAGCCTAAAACCCAGCTATAAAATCCTGCATTGACTTACTGGTTTTCGAAATGATGTGTGATGCAAAATGCTTGTTCTCCAGGCAGATGCCAACTATTTGAATGACAGTTTCTGTTCTTTGGTCTCCTCAGTCATACATCTTTTCACGAAGGAAGCTAAAACAAAAAAGACTCAAACACAGATTTCACACATGAAGAACTGCAACTAATACAGGTCCAATTTTACTCAGGAGTAAAACATTCATAATGTTTTCCTCATAGTATAATCCCAATAATAAGAGAGGGAAAAAGTGGGGGAAAAAACCTACCTCTGAGTACAATTAAGCAGGTAAATTCAAGAATCTTTTCACAGACAATTGTTGATCCAAAGAGACTAAATTCATTGACAATAAGCTCAGCTCTCATCAGAATGACAGTACATCTTTTATGAGTTGAATGAATTGTCTAATATGATGGGGTGCCTCAAAAACATTCTGAACAAGTGAATAATCTTAGTCTAGATGCTTTTGTATCCGCTCATTTTCTTCTTTCCTGCTTTGATATTTTATCTACTTGTAGTCAAACAAATTAAATCTGCCAAGTAATATAATCTGCTTAATAATCTGTCCCATGAATTAATACTTTTTCTTCGTAGACCATTTGGAGGAACAGGAGAAATAACTGCACTTCGTTTAATATAAAATATAGCTGGATATATATATATATATTCCTTTTTTTTTTTTTTTCTAAAACATACTTCTAATCTCTAAGAAAGTTTAGCAAGCAGCTTGATTATGTTAGGGATGTAACACAACATCTAACTATTATTTAGGCTGATAGTAAACAATACATGCCCCAGCACTATATTTCAGAGCACAGGAAATACTGATTAATAGCAACCCTGACATTGTAACAATTTCCCAGTCACTGTTCAGTCTGGTGAAATCATGTAAGTCAAATGGACATAAGAACCCAGAACTCAACCTGGGCTACATTGTATTTTCATAGATTTTCATACATTTAGCGTCTACTTTTGAGGATTTAGCTGGTCAAGCTTTTCACTGGAAGCAATTGGAATGTTGACCTTTGTCTTTGAACTGTTTATGAGCAGTTGTAAATGCAGTATCACATTCAAATATTGCCTCAGAAGCTTTCAGGGATGCACAGTTCAGCATATGGATTCCTCTCAGATTTAGCAGTCTGTTGTGGCCATGAACTCCAGTTATTCCAGCATGCAGCAGGTCACATGCAGCAAACTGCAAAACGTAGGTCTCTTCCCCCCTCTCCCTTTATGAGTAGCAGAGCCTGAAGAAGGGGGAGAATTGTGTCACGGAGGAGGTTGAACTGCTGGGAGAGAACTAGCCAGAAGGATTCTTGGAACTGGCACTCTCACTTTTTCCAAACTGGGTGAGCAAATACAGCACTGCTCACCCTCGACAGCATCAGGGTTTTACAAGGGGCTAACACGAATCTCATCCTTGTAGCAGCAAGCACAAGTTCCTCTCACTGTTGTCTGTCCTAAGTACTCTGCTCAGGCTGAAAGACAAACAATTTCATGCACTTCCTTCAGAAGCTGGCTGTTGCAGTTCACTGGAGTGAAGAAATAGAGACCACAACCACAACACTATGCTGCTAGGCCAACCAGCAGATGCTCAGTGTGTCCTTGGTAAGTTTTTAAAAGTCACCAGGGAATCATAAAGGAGATAGCCCTTGCGGATTCAAGGTGGAACAGTTTCTACTGGGGACTCAGCTATATATGGCTATACCTTTATCCTCAGATGATTGCACAGTATTAACTAATAAATCCTCATTGTTTTGGGGCTGTGAAGATGTGACAGTGTGGATCTCCACATACAAACAGGTTTTCTTTCAGAAAGGGTTAAAATAGGGGAAAAGTAATTGGGAAACAGGGGTAACAGGCTGGAGCCTAAAATCCAACACTGTTGGGCAGAATAAAAGGGGTGGAATTCAGGGAGTGGAAGTGGAGACACCCTTGGGAGACCCTCTGGACCACATAAGGGAAAGTAGGGATAGGCCAGGAAGGAACAAGGCATGATCACTGTGTCTGCAGGCAGGCAGGCAGGCATCCCACTGTGCCCAGGACAGAAAAGTGACAATTTTCAATAAAAGAATATGCTACCATCTTCCTTAGAAAATTATTTCACTTAATGTATTCTTCTGGGAGGTCTACCACAGGCTTAGAGAACAGTAGTCTTGATATTACTTATGACTGTTCTTCAACAAGCAGAAAGAAATAAAAGGAAGCACTTAGTCCATGCCTTTGTCTGCAGCACTTTTGAGTGATTTGGGATTGTTTTTTTTCTCTTACACTTGGTTACCCACAGTTGATTTAATCTATTATGGAGCAATTTCAGTTGCTTCACAATTACAGTTTCAAATTACTTCTTTTTATATCTCCAATATTGACTTTTTTTCCCTTGAAGGTCATTTCTTCCATCACAGAAGTCCACAACTCCTAGTAAAGGAAAATCCTTTTCCATATAAGTGGAAAAATAAATTTAAGCAGTTTCAAAAAATTCTGTAATTGAGATTAAAATTCTGTTTAATAAACAGAGTTTTGATTTATAATTCCAGTCACTCTGTGAATAATCACCAAAAGTGACCATTATAAAAAGGGTCATGGACTTATCTGAATTGATTCATACACAGGTACATGCATATTGGCATTAAAAATATTTACACTACATATCCAGATTTCTGGGCCTGGATCAGAACAGATTTATTTACACCAGAAAAAATATAATGCCCTTGCATGGAACACATATTTCAATTAATGAAGTCTTCAAAGTTTTAGCAAATGAGGTTTCAAAACCCTGTTGTTAAAAAAATGTATTTTAAAATACAGTACTGACAAACATAATCTAGAGTAAAGTCTGATAACCTGCCACTTTGCTTCAAACTGTCTTTGTAATGAGCTTTGAAACATAATCTATAGTATTGATTTGGAGGTGATTTTCATAGGTGTAAGGGCCAGTTAAATAAAAGTTGGAGGAAAAGAAAATTGTTTTTGATTTTCTAATTTGTTTTATTATGAACCTGTTTGTATTTTCTAGCTTCAATCTAATAAAAAATTCCTTACACAGATAATTATTTGCTGGTTGAAAATGATAAGTCAGAAAAAAATACTAGATACTAGTTAATAATAAATTTTCTACTCTTCCACAGTGCACAGCCTGACATTAAAACTACTCTCTGTCTGGTATTTGCAATAAAGTTCTGAATAAGCATTTTCCATCCTCAAAGAAATATAGGCTGAATTAGGTTCAAGACAAAGAATGAGTAAAAGCATAGTTTTATTTTATCTAAGCCAGGTCTAGCTGTTCTGATGCCTGCACTCTATTTTTCACTTGGGGATAGACTGTCACAGCCCTTTTTAATCTTTCCTGCTGGGTATAGGAGTCTGTATACAATCTGAAGGAAGAAAATGCACTGTAGAAAGGAAGAGTTTCCCAGAGGCACTGGAAAGTTCACCCTCAGGCTCAGGGCTAAAATGCCAGCTACTGATCTGCTGCCCCTGAAACATTTTTTTCTGTAATTATCCCACTCATTTCTGATTGAAAAAAATCCAGTCCATAATGCATACAACTCATCAAAAAATATCACACCTGCAGATCTAGGAAAAATGTGAAAAGCAGCTTCTATCTGCTGAACTAGAAAACTGAATATTGGGATGAGATCTGTTCTTGTTTCTTCTTGATCCACCCCATGGTTGCCTGGCTAGGTGTGGAAGGATAATTAAAATGTACCAGCTTGGAGGGCAGGAAATACAGGTGATCTACAGCTGCCTCCTGCACTAGTGATGGGGCACTGCCACAGTACACATCTCTTGTACGGCAAATTACAAATTAATAACTCCTTCTTCGGTGATCCAGTAAAACTATTTGATATTTCCTTTTTTCACTGTCTCTCTAAGCAAACATATAGTGGCCTATAAAAGCAAAATTCTCTGTTTTGCTCTAGTTTCTAATCATCCAGGAAGAGACCTCAGACTGACAGAAACATTATTTTGCAGGTGATTTCTTTTTCTGTGGCTCCAGGAAAAAAAACCCTGCAATTCCAATCACCCTATACACCATTGCTGTAAAGAAATCATGATAATGGAAGCTGAGTCTAGACAAAAGGCTCTGTTTAGAGAAGTCCTCCACTTGCAACGAATGCCTACATTCACTGGTTTTTGTAAACACAAATAAAAATAGTTGCTTTGGAAACACAATTATGAAAACACTTCTGTTCTCTGTCATCTATTTTGGCTTGTCTGGGACTTGTTTTGTTTTTAATTCAGTAGATCCTGACTACATATCCCCACCTGTAGTTCTAATCAGTGGTTACAAATATTGCAATTAGCTGCTGTGGAAATGATTATGTTGTCACAAACAGAGGATTAGAACTTCATACGAGAAAAAATCATCAAGAACAGATGAATGCCTGAGAAAAAAAATATGATCTGGGTCTCATGCTATGATTCTTAATAACAAAATAGAAAATGAATAGTAACAAAGAGGAAACCAGAAAAGTATTACTGCTTGCCTTTAATGCAATTTCCCCCTAAAGGTTATTAAAATCCATTGATTGTGAAATGTCAGTTCTCAGGCAAAGATTTAAACTGATTAAAATGCACAGTGTATTGGGGATTAAATCTTTATCCCATGACAAAGTTCCTCTCAATGGAAACATAAATGACTGGATTCTGAAATTCTAAGAAAAGGATTTACTTTGAAAAGGAAAGCTGTTTAATTTTATCTACACCAGTGAAAGAAATAAGGGACCAGTCCTGCTCTAACTTACAGTTCTTGGCAAGAAACAATGTAAAAACTACTCTTCCCTAATGGTTTCCACATTTTTCTTGATTCAAACCCTGCATTTGTAGTGCTGACAGACCTACATATTGGTGCAAATGGCAACGTCCTGTTGTTCTCAGGAAGCAGCTACAGCCTGTCTCTGATATCAGGACCCTGCAGTACCAATTCGGAAGAGAATAACCCATTTTTGTATCAAAGACAATTTGAATGACTCGTAAAAAGAATTGTGATATTATTTACAGTTAGAAATCATTCTGATTATATTCTTTCAGATAGCTTTTCTGGAAGTATTCATTTTTAAGACAACCTGTTCTTTTATTTTGGGTCAATGAAATTCCATTAACGCACTTGCAAAATTACAAGCAATTCAGTTGGTTTTGTTGTTTAATGCAAGCCAGAGCAGCAAAGGTGATTGTTATCCCTTGCAGACACTAAACAGCAAAATAGCTGGTTCAATAAAGCATTCTGCATTCTAAGATGTGAAGATGACATTTTGTGAGGCACACCTTAATAATAGTTTTCATTATTTCTTTTAAGGGCCCCCAGTTTTTAATTCTGGACCTCAGTGTACACATATTTGTTTCAGATCAGATAAGGCATTTTTATCAGATCAAACAAACAATAGGTGTTTCTAGCCTCTTGATCTATTAAACGTTTGTCAAATGTTGAATAAAAGACCTCTGCTTCTTTGGAGAGCATGTTCCTTCAATACTGATAATGCTTAAAGTACAATGCTTACAACATATTAAACTAAATTCAAATATTGTCTTCGTGAACTAAAAGTCTCCCTATGTATGAAGCATAGTGTCATTTTATATTTCTTCATAAACTGGCAACAGTTTTCATTGTGTTGTATTCATGTAAACCTGTACACACTTCGGAGAGATTCTCAACTACATTTTGTTACTGCTTTTTTGAGTTTCAGCCCTCTTTCACCAAATCTTTCAGATTATTTAGACTCAGTGTCTGTTGTCCCATACTTTTGAGTTTCTGGGTGGGCATGTTTTTAAGATAAGAACATATTCATTTTTCCTAATACTATTCAAATTTTCTAGTATGCTATTTGCATGTGTTTGTAGCTTACACATGCATTTAACAGAAATAGACACATACAATAAAGGATTAATTTTTTCTATCATACCTGTGCTTTTCTCCTGCCGGTCCTGATTGGATGAGTCTAGCAGCACTTCTATTTGCTGCCTGCAAATGTTCAGCTTAGAATGAATGAATGCCTCATTGCAACTTTTTTTTTCTGAAACATTGCCCATTCTGTCTATGTAAACTTACCTCACCTCATTCCACCAGGTCTTTGGGTACATTGCACATACTCTGTCATTGCTTAGATATTCCTTTCACCATATCTTAGCACCTTCTCCCACAGTTCCAGATTGCAAAACTGTTTTTTCAGCCTCAGTTCTACACCAAAGGCTTGTATTTTCACGTATTGTTAAAAAAAAAAATAAAAGGAGATAAGCTTTCTCATCCATTTAATGCTCCCACGGAATGCAGGAAACTTCAAATATTTCTAGCGGTTTTACAGTCAATCTATTCTACATGAGTTAAGTGGAAGCTATTAAACACATCAAGAGCTTCAGAGCTAGCTATTGTTAGAAAGAAGACTACCTTTCTGAAACCGTGCCTTTTCCTGACATGCCTTGCTAGCAAAGGCAGAGTGAAGTGCTGTTTAAAACTCTTCTATTTCCAGGGAGTTTCAACTCTCATGCAGCTTTTAACTGCCTGTTTTTCCACTGCAGGTCCTTTCTTTGCTGCTCCTTTTCCTCTGTTACCATGCAATATCTATTGATCATTCAATGCTTTGGTGCTGTTTTGCACCATAGGTGCCTCTTACTGCCTGTGTTCAAAGCAGCCTGGTAAGCCTGGACAACCCAGGTAGAGCCTAAGATGTGACTTTTTTCCAGCTGCATGTCAAAACCATCAGAGTCATCTTTGGTCTGACCAGGTCCTCTAAGCCCTGTGTCCATCTCTCAGAGAGAACAAAAGGAAATTTCTGACAGGAGTATAAGAACAGAGTCACCTTATACTTCCCCTTTGCCTCCAAACTTTTTGCAGCTCAATCCCTGGTCATATATATATATATTTAGAAATCTCACAAAGATCTGTTTTCCATTACTTTCACCAGCTTTCTCTGGGATCTTTGTAAGCTTAAATAATTGCAACATATTCTGGCAAGGAGTACCACAACTAAACTACACGTTGCTGTTCAATTCACCTATATCCTTGCTACTTTTGACCCCTTCCCCTCCTGATTTCCGGTAAAGATGCAGGAAACAACCAATCCGAATCCCTAACTTCCCAAATCTTCTTACACCATGCCTACTCATTTCTTTTTCAAACAGAAGACTTCTCTTTTATATACTCGTTTCTCACACGGATGTTGGTCTTTGATAATCCTTGTTGCCTTTCCTCTGACTATTTTTAGCAATATGCTTTCTGAGATGGAGAGGAGCAGAACTGCACAATTACCACTGTAATTGTGTACCACTGACCCAGTGGCTGTTCTACTGGGTCACTCCTTGAATTTCTGCCATTTCCACTTAGGCTCAAAAATGCTCCCAAGGAACCCAATTCTGACTCTGTCAGAACTGGCCACCTCATACAGGCACAGTCCCAAACAACACAATATTGTGCAGTAAGTGTCAGCTTTAGATTAGCAACACAGTTCTGCTGAATAAAAACTGTATAAGAAATTTCAAGAAGTAGATAATCAAAGCAAAGAGATTTTAAATTTGTGGTGTTAAGAGCATTGCCCTCCACCTGGCTAATAAAGCATTCTTCAGCTTTTTGTGAACTTTTACATGCAGAGTTGTTGTAAGGAGAGAAGCTTTCAAGCCTGGATAGAAAAAGTAAAAGCACTAGCAGCATCAGAAGAGGAGACATTACAGCCTCCTTCAGTAATATCTACTCTTTCTGAGCTCAGGTTTGGCTAGGACTCCTCATACTGTATTAATGTGCAGAGGTCACCCAAAAATACAATGCCTTTACAGTGCCAGTTCCAATCTTCTGCCTTGCCTCTCTATTTTTTTTGTGTTCTCGCTTGTTTTCTTCTTGCACCTCAGGTATTTTTTGCTGCTTCTCTAAAAACTGTTAATGCCTCTGCAATGCTCAATAGCTTTTGGTTTTGTGGGGAACTTTTTCTGAGAAGTGAGACTGATAGCACTGGAACCCATGGTGTACTGAATAATCTCTCTGCTGTTATATTTATAATAATAAATATTTGTATGCTGCAATAATGTCCTTTATGAAAGCCATTGTAAAAAACAAAGACTCCTGTTTGAATAAAACTGTAATGCTATCAGCCATTCAAAGATAAGCAGTCAAAATGTATTGTAATGTTCAGCAGCAGCACTAAGCTGTAACTAGGGCTATAACCTGACATGGGAAGCCATCTGAAGATATTGGCAATCAGAGTTTTGGGGAATAGAAAATTACTGTAATTATTGGCCATTTTGTTTGAAAATATCAATTTCATTTAGCAAATTGGCATGGTCTCATTCTATTGATGACTATTTGATGTTAAAATGAAGTTAATTTTGCTAATTTTCATTTTGCCTTTTTCTAAAAAAAAAAAATCCAACAAACTGAACAACCCTATCACTTCACTATTAACAGATAATTCAGAAATTGTTGGTTTTGGCTGGGGTAGAGTTAATTTTCTTCAGAGTGGCTGGTGTGGGGCTGTGTTTTGGATTTGTGTTGAACACAGGGTTGATAATATAGAGATGTTTTTATTATTGCTGAGCAGAGCTTACACAGAGCCAAGGCCTTTTCTGCTTTTGATATAGCCACGCTGGTGAGGAATTTGGGGTTGCATGGGAGGTCAGGAGGAGACACAGCCAGGGCAGGTGACTCAAACTGATAAAAGGGATATTCCAGACCATATGACATCATGTTCAGTATATAAAGTGGGAGAAAAAGAAGAAAATTGAGGATGCTCGAGTGGTGGGGCTTGTCTTTCCAAGTCAGCATTACGTGTGATGGGGCCCTGTGCTCCTGGAGCTGCCTGCCCATGATGTGATTAATTAATTCCTTGTTTTTCTTTGCTTGTGTGCTCAGCTTTTGCTTTCCCTATTTGACTGTATCTATCTCAACCCATGCGTTTTCCAGCTTTTACCCTTCCAATTCTATCCCCAATCTTGCTGGTGGGGGAGTGAGTGAGTGGCTGTGTGGGGCTTGACTGCTGGCTTGGTGTTTAACCACAACCATTTGTGTCATGCTCCTAGAGTCAGAACAGTTCAAGCATGCATCAGGAACATATGCTTCTGTAAACCCCTTGGATTTCTTTTAGGCTTTGTTGATGTATCATCTTCCTCAACTGCAGGGTGCCCTAGGATTCCCTTTGACAAAGACTTTTAATTGTTGTATATCCATTGAAATTATATTCCCTCTCTCTCTTAACCCTTTTCTGCCATGGCCTGAACTTGCCTATCTGAAACTGCCCCTAGAAGTACGTTCTACGGCACCTTTCTCAGATATTCCAAAATATTTTGTAAATATTAAATCACAAGCTAATTCCAGACACTTGAAGAAGCTGAAGAGTATTTATGAGAAATTCTGTCTCCCAAACTCCACTGCATAAATCAGAAAACTGATATGATGTAGCAGACACCACATGAGAAAAGCTTCAAACAGGGACTAAAGCATTCTGCCTCTGAATATATCTGCAGGAAGAATGTAAATCAACAGTACATTAAAACTGGTCTTTTCCCTGATGTAGGATCCTTGTGAGACCCTGGGTGATTAAGCAACTTGACTTAGAGTCTTTATGCCAGAAGTCAGTGCTTGTTACAGATATATCCGGTGACAGGCTCAGTGGTGAACAAAGGCAGTGGCAACTGCACAGCAGCCAGCAAAGTCACTAGCAGTATTTTGGGTTTCCTTGGAGTTTGCCAGTCAAACACTCAACCTGCCTACCAGAGCATGTAAAATCTAGAGAGATCAGAGCATGAGATGGTATTGCTGGAGGCTATAAAGAGCAGGCTGTATTTTTGTCATGTCTTTGAAAGGTTTCTCAAAACAAAGTTTTGTCACAAACATCATCCTGCAGTTTGTGGCTATTGAATATGAAATCTGAAAATACAGCTGGGATTGCAGCTTTCTATCATCAAACTATTGGTTTCTTTTTTATATTAAAAAAAAGGCATGCATGGAGGTTCAACATCTGGCCCTGTGATCATTGCCATTTCTGTATCATCTTGGAAATTCCTCATAACTCTGGACTTGAATTTAAGGAGAAAAAACAATGTTGTATATAGAAGGCAACAGTCCACTGTCACAGCCACTAACATTAAGCAGTCTAAGTCATGGACTCTTCCTAGTGCCAGGGCCCATGCAGGATCTTTCTTTTCTGCCATTAATTAACACCATTAATACACTCCTTCCCTGCTGCAACAGTAGCACCAGGCTATGAGACTGAGACATAGTTTCCTGCCTCTGACTTTTCCTCTTTTCTTAGAGATCTGTCATGTAATAGAAGAAAAACAAATTGACATATAAAGAGCCTAATGGGTCAAACTTTCTTAAGACCACTACAAGGAAAGAAAGAAAGGCTTGTCTTTAAAGAAATGTAAAAAGGACAACTTTGCTCGTTTGATACCATTCTGCCTTCCATCTGATCTGTCCCAGGGGAGATGGGGAAGCTAAACACTGCATGAACCTGTCTCTACAGTTCACTCCTTTCTGGGCATTTTCAAACTTACTCCACAGTACCTTTTGGTCAGGTCTTAAAAAACCTTCAAGAAATACGCTATTCATTTTGATACAAAAATCATTAGATTAAGGGGACCAAAAGCCTGGTTTTTTCTATCTATAACATGCTTTTTTGTACAGCCTTAATTAACTTGGAAGAAATAACAAACAGCTATGAACATAGTTGTGTTGTTAAAAGTCAGAATATCCACCAAATAACAGCCTGAGAATTTTATGGCGTGTTAAGACAGCATATGAAGCAGCTCTCATTTGCATGAAAATCTTGCCCTTCCTGTAGGTGACTTAGAATGAGCTTTAATACAGTTTCTGTCCTGCCATACGATGCTGAAACCATCACACACTCACTGCCACTGTCTCTTAGGGCCAAAGAACAATTTCAATATATCACAATAAGCATGTAAAAATTGAGGTGGCTGCCCAAAATCTTTAATTTCTTCAATGTTACAACTGGCCATATAATTTTAAGAAAATTACTTTTCTCCTCAAGCTTCTTACATTTCTTAACTAAGCCTAACTGGAAAGTGGTGTGAAGTCCTCATTGTTTGTTTTATTATATACATACCCACCTCTTTATATAAAGGAGTTCTGAGATGCTTAAACAAAATTAAATACAGAATAGAGCAGAGAGTAATCATATGTTACAGGGGCATAGATGAAAACTTAGCAATGCTTTATCCTGGAGAAAGTGTTCAGCATGACAGAAATAAGCACTTTTTTTTTACTTTTTCTTTTTTTTAATGAAGCAGATGAGTCTTGCCCCTCAATACTTCTATGGCTGCATTCACACTTGGATAGACTATACTTGTATAATCATGGATATTTTATATATAGGCCACCTGCACATTTCTTTTCCTCCCGAAACTCATAGGTGAACAGCAGGGACTGTTTCTCCAAGAAAGTGTGGGGGGAGGTAGGGTTGTTCATTGAAGTTTAAATCTCTACTTGCATTACCAGACTGCTGCATCTCCAGCATTCTGGGATTTTTCAGCTCTACTAGCAGTAATTTATAGCAGTTGAGTGTATAAACTCTTTCTTTCCTCAATCCTTTTTAAAGTGTCCATTTGCTCCTTTTCTTCTATTCTTCTTGCCCATGGTAGCATGAAAGTATTTGAAGATGATGAAGCTAAATGTTTGATGTTTTTTTGCAATGCTTCTGCCTGGACCCAGTGCATTATCTTGTGTGTCACTAGATAATACCTGGGGGAAAAAAAGGCCCTGAAAATATAAAAATAATCATATATGAAAAAGATTTCATTTTGCCCCATTGCCTCTGAACAAATTTAAACAGCTGCTGACAGCTCAAGAAAACTTTGGAAAATGTTCTTTTTAGAAACTATTGTAATATATCATATTTTCTGTATATTTCACGTCTCTTATTCTCTCTTTCTCAAGACATTTGTATGAGAATGAGATCTTTCTTTTGAATATTTTGCTGACTCTGGCTGTCAATGTACAGATTTGATTCAGGCTGCTTGGACAAGACTTCTGGCAGTGCTTGTGTCTTTTCAACACCAGCAAAGCTTCTGGGTAATCAGAGAGGTCAGGGAGAAGGAAGTTTCTCTCTTATTCCTGCAGTCAGTGAAGTGTAGAGCCCATTGCAGTTCCCAGAAGTAGAATTACACTTAAGAACTAGAGCTGGCTATAGGACTCCTCACAGTTTGATGGAGGCAAGCTCCTCCTAAGTCCGTGTGGGGATCACTTCTGTAAAACACTCCCTAAGCCCCTGGGCTAATGCAGCACAGCACTTACTCTCCCAGTTAATTCCCAGTATGGTGATTAGCTCTTGTAGATCTGGGCCAAACACACTCTGTCTCATGCAAGACTGAGCACTGCCTGTAATAATAAAACAAAGTGAATTTCCCCCTGTCAAGTGTTGAAATATTTGATATGCATGGAAAGTTCTACCTTAACTTCATTTGTTTGTGCCTCTCTATAGTTTCTGGGTGGTAACCAAAAGGCCTTAGAAACCTTAAGAAAGGCTGCTCCCTTGTGGTTTTTCTAGCAAGAATGAGAACTTCTCGTAAAATCTGGTATTTTGCATGTTCTTAGTTCAAGATGTTAATCCCAGAAAAAGCATTGATTGTAAATGCACTAGGAAAGTCAGTAGTACCCACATGCTCCCAGGCATCCAAATACTTTAGCAGTTTTCCCAGGATTAAAACCTTGAACAAACCATTAAGTCAGTTATCTAAACTGCACAGAATCTGCTCAAGTAAAATGGAACCTCTGAACCTTCTCATATTTTTCATGTCCAGGGACAAACTTCACTATGATTCAGGGGAAGATTACTATAAAGCAGCTGCTGGGCCCTGGGCCCAAAATCCAGGCCACAGGAAAGGTAAATTCACACAGCTTCCATATTGCTGGCAGAGCCCTCTCCCAAGGCACAAGGCTCTCAGGAACAAGCTGGAGCCTCAAGCTTTATGTGGCTGGGCAGAGTCAGGCTGGGCAGCACGGCAAAAATGAGGGCAAAAGCATCCATTTAAGAGAGAGGGTTGGGCTCAGAGGAACCTAATCAAGTTCAACAAAGGGAAGTTTCAGGGTCCTGCCCCTGGAGAGAAATAACCCAACACACCAGTACAGGTTAGGGGGTGGCCTGCTGAAGAGCAGCTCTGCAGAGAAGGGTCTGTGTGTCCTGGTGGACAACAAGCTGTCCATGAGTTAGCAGTGGCCCTTGTGGCCAAGAAGACCAGTGGTATCCTGGGCTGCACAGGTAAGAGTGTTGTCAGCACATCACAGGAGGTGATCCCTCCCCTTTCCTCAGCCCTGGTGAGGCCACATGTGAAGTGCTGTGTCCAGCTCTGGGCTCCCCAGTACAATAAAGACCTAGCAAGTCCAGCAGAGGGCTACAAAGATGATCAGGTGGCTGGGTCAGCTCTCTTATGAAGTGAGACTGAGGGAGCTGGGGCTGTTTAGCCTGAAGAAGAGAAGGCTGAGACAGGATATTGTCAATGTACACTAAAATCTTAAGAGCTCATGTCAAGAGGATGGGGATGAGCTGTTTTTAGTTCAGACCAGCGACAGGACAAAGGGCAATGGGCGCAAACTGAATCACATGAAGGGTGAACACTTCAAGGGTGACACAGGACTGGTACAGGGAGCCCAGAGAGGTTGTGGAGTCTCTTTCCCTGGACATAGTCATAACCCACCTAGATGGGAACCTGTGCCACCTGCTCCAGGTGAACCTGCTTTAGCAAGGGGGTGGACTAGCTTCTATGCAGAAATCCCTTCCAACCCCAAGCATTCTGTGACTCTGTGCAGTACTTCCAGAGGCAAAGAATTGAAGCCCCCACTCTGAAAACAAGGAACAACAAAAAAAGGAAAGAAATTTAATGTTCTGAAATTACTACAATTTTTGATTAATGTCCTAGGCCCACACAAATTAATTTAGCAAAATATGCTTTCCACATGCAATAGCAATTCAGTGGCATTTATCCATGCAGATCTACAAACTAAGTTGTGTACACTGTGTGAATGTGTGTTAAAACTAATAAGCATACCTGAATTAAATAAACAGTTGGAAACTGCAGGCTCGGGGACTTTGTAATACCATATGGAGTCTTTCAGATGTAAATTACCAGCTGAAATTCATCCTGGGTCAGTAAAATCCAAATTGTTGCATTCTAATAATTGTTCAGTGGCCTATATGAAATTAGTTGATTGACACGTCTACAAATTACAAACACAATTGCTGCTAATAGAGCCTCTCAGAGAGACTGGAAATTTCATGGGCATGGAGACTGAACTGGCAATTCATCCTCAAGGTGAACTCTTCATGTCAGGAAGAGGCACCTGGGGGAGCTGTGTAGTGCTACTTTTCATGCTCAGACTGTTCTGATTAATTATTATCATTTATTATTTGTACAGTCCTCTATTGCAGTATCACCTTTAGGCTGAAATCTTAGATCATTCACTGTACCAGGAATGACAAACACACAGTTCCAGCATCAAAACATTTGCACTTAAAAGTCCATCTATAAACTACTCTGAAAATGTAGCCAGATCCCTCAGTACAAAGTAAGGTGGGATGACTAGGAGATACAGAAAATGAGTTTAAGAACTGCCTAAACTTTACAACAAGGTCATGTCAAGGAATTCATTTTCTACTGTGGCAGTCTGCTGCTTTTCCAGAGCTGAAGTATGCATATCAGAAAAGTGTAAGATACACTTTATATTACATCTGTGACTTTCAGAAGTTACTTTCAATATGGCAAAGACTATTTTGGGAAAGAAATCTATTTTGAAATTTTGGGATCTTCTAATCTCACATTAGTCTGGTAGGAAGGTATTTAGAGGGTAAGTCCTATGAGGAACAGCTGAGGGAGCTGGGGTTGTTTAGCCTGGGGAAGAAGAGAATCAGGAGTGTCCTTATCACTCTCTACAACTGCCTGACAGGAGGTTTTAGCAAGGTAGGGGTCAGCTTCTTGTCCCAGGAAACAAGTACAGGAGCAGAGGACGTGGCCTCAGGTTGTGCCAGGGAAAGTTCAGGCTGGACATTAGGACAAATTTATTCAAAGAAAAGGTTGTCAAGAAAGCATTGGAAGGGACTGCCTAGGGAGATGGTGGAGTCACCATTCGTGAAGCAGTTCAAGGAGAGAAGGATTGGATGTGGCACTTAGTTGGTCTAGTTGACATGGTAGTGATTGATCAAAGATTGGACACAATGATCTTGGAAGTCTTTCCCAATTTAATTGGTTCTTTGATTCTGAGAAAAACAGGGAATGAGGTTTTCAATGTATATGATCACAAATGTACATGTTTAGAAACCTTTTGCATATCAATGCGTTAAAAAACTTATGCTTAATTTGGATTGCATCAGGAATTTCATTGACATAGTAAATGTGATGGGTTTTAATAGAGATTACACTATTGCATCAATTGTTTTTCTTTTTTTTTTTTTCTCAGTTCTGGGGTTTTTTTTCAAGTTTAAAACAAGATTCAAACACTGCTAAGAAATTACCTTTTTTCCATACCTCTGTTTTACAAATTTCTGTGGGGGGAAAAAAGAGTCATCTTGGCATCATTGTCATTGGCATCATGCTTATATTGTCATGTCCCTTGTAAATCTGATAAAATATTCACAAAGATAATTTCATCCAGTGGGTGATGCAGGGCCAGGATCAGCTGTCATGGGACAGATGTTACCTCCCTTACTGCAGAACAGAGTGTGCTTATTGCTTCATCCCACAGCTCTATCTCCCTTAGCTCTTTTGTCAGATCCACCCCAGGGAGCACAGCCATTACTGGTGTGAAATAAAGCAAGAAAAGAAAAAGAGAGGTTGGTATATAATTTCTCCTCAGAACTATCACCTCAGTGAAATGCCGTTGAAACACAAATTAACTTCAGTTCTGACAGAGCACCGGGCGTTCCTGCAATATTAGACCTACCGGCATCTTAAGAATACCTTACACATCTGACAGGGATGAAAACATTTAGATGAGTGGAAGATGAATGCCCACACTGGAGCTGGCAGCATATGAAAGCCACTCTTCTCAAGAACTGATGGCATTAACTAAAAGGGAGTCAAGCTTCAAGGAGGATTCAAGCTTTGCCTCTCAGCGGAAAGACATTGCTTAAACAACGGTGAAATATTGCTGGTCAAAGGAAGTGTGGTGCCTGCCAAAGCGCTCATGTCACATTCTGCTTCATACCAAAACATAAACCAACCCATTTCCTCTCTGCCTGCACCAGGCAGTGTTATTAAATCACCTAAAAGCTTGTGACTCCTTCAAATGCATATGGCTTCTTTACTGAACGCTGCCTTATTTAGTAACATTGTCATTTGCACCAAATTTTCCTTCTTATTTCTTTAATGTATTTTTCTGACCAGTCAGCTTTCAATCTTTCATATAGCTTGGAAAAGAGAAACTCTGTAGCATGGCTTTAGCATATTAGTTTAAAGCCTTAATTTCTGCTTTCCTGTTTTTCTTTTCTGGCAACTTAACTATCCTTCTGTGTAGAACTATATAAATTAGAATTTCATTTGTCAAGGCCTGCTATGGGCCAATATATTATATTTATCTGAAATTTAATCAGTTTAGCTTAAAAAAAATTAAAAACCACCCCATATACTATGCTAAAATGATCCTATCATTTATGTTTCTGTAACAGAATTGCTAGGAAGAAAATTATAATTAGTGACAGAAAGGTATGTTACTCTGGAGGTATGCTAATCATCCCAAATTTCTGCTGAAAGTAGCACAAACCAAAATGTAAATGCTGGCTTTAAGACCAAAAAATTACATCTTCCGTTTATCCAAAACAAAACCAGAAAATATTCAATACTTTGGCTAAAATGTGGTGGACTGGGAAGGGAGAGACACCAAGGCTGGGAAGGTCAATAGGAGATAAATGTGTTTTACTATTTTTCTAAAACAATATTTAGGGTAAGAAGAAATATTTTTCTCCTTGTAAAAATGGTCACAGACATGCATTTTTATATATATACAATCTGGTTTATGGCATATAAATGCTCTTTATCACATTATTCTAAATACCAATTGCATGTCTTACAATAGAAGACTTATCATGAAAAGTATCTATCTAAAGGCACAATTTGGCTGGGATATGTAGGAACCCATACAGAAAGGTGCATAAGCATATGTTGTCAAGGACCCCTTTAAAGTTAGATATATAGATAGCTAAGATGGTCAACCAAGCCTTGACTTTAGCTCAAGCTTTGATTTTCTGGGTAGTGCTTTTAACAGGTTTCACTCTATGTCACAGATTTCCTCAAGAAGTAATGTTTTCAGGAAAAATAGACAGCAAAAGAATGCTGAGATCTAACTCAGAACATCCACTCCATGTTTCCCCTAATGCCTAAAAAAAAATACTCCTGAATACGAGTTTTGTAGAAGAAGGTCTGTTATATTCTGTATGGCTTCCTGTACTCTGGCTTTGAATGCACTGAACTGTACTTGAAGACCAGGTAAGAAAGGCACTTTTCTCTAGCTGTACTGAAAAGCATTTTTGCCCTCGATAAAATAATCTCAGTAATGAAAGTCTTCACAATGACACTAAATAAATAAATAAATAAATAAACCCCTCACTTATTTTCCCCTTTCATTTGCTTTTCTTTTAGATGCCTTCTACCAAAGACAGTGCTTATTAGGTTTTCCTCTGACAAGAGAAAAATATAACATAAAACTGGAAATTTCAGGTTTGATTTTATTATACCCTTATAACTTAGGGCTTCTGCCATATAAGAAGCTGCAATTTTCTATTTACTCCATAAAAGAAATGTATTCGCTCTAAGATGTGTTCTCGTATTTTACATTTCCTGGCTCATAAGCCACCTCAAATTCTTGAAGATGAAAACATAAATTGAAGTACTGAACAAGGTCATTCCACTTACCAAATCCAGATCATGTGGAGAAATTATTATGTCAAGAGGTAGAAAACAATTTTTTAAGAGGAAATTTTTTGCCATTCTTATTTTAGTAATCTTTCATTTGTTTTGTTTCACTGTAATAAGGGAAATGTTGCTTTGGAGAAGAAACAAGACTTCAGAAAAAATGGGTCTGAAGTTAACAAAAAAAGTCAAAACTAATATGCTTTGGGGTTTGGGGGTTGTGGGCTCAGGTATTATTATTTTAGGCTCTATTCTTTGTTTTGCTGCTATTCCATGAAAGTACATTTTGAGGGTAGACCCAGCAAAATTGTGTGTTCAGGATTTTTATGGTTCCAACTGGCTATCTTGTACCTGTTTGCATAAATGTTCACGTCAAACACTCTCCTCCCTACAAGTGCTACCAAACTAGCCCATGTCTGATATCAGGGAAAATGTGCAAGCTTTAACAAGGGACCATGTATGAGACATTCCTAGGGATGCTTTCAGCTGCAGCAGGAACAGTCACATCTGAGAGTTTCAAAAGCATGTAAGCTCTTTCATCAATAGATTCCTCTGCCAAAACAGCATGGAAGAAAAAACCTCATTTGGACATTCTGATCACAATAATATCAACTTCAGGAATTAGTGGTGAAAACTGGTTCCCCTCTTTTAGGATCATGATTATATCAGAAAGATCCTGATCCTCACTGGGTTGTAAGTGTTTAACTTCCACTTAAATAGTTATATGTCTTATACTCCTTTGTGGAGCAAAGTCTTTCTTCACATCTCAAGGTGTGTCTACATCACAGGTTAGAATTGAGACCACTCCAATTAAATTCAGGAGCCAAAATATACAAAAAATCTGGACCCTTCATACCATATATGATGGATAACAGAATAAATTTCTGGTTCTGCAACTCAAAGTACCTGCACAGGGACCAAACAAGAAGCTCTACATGGCGTTCCTTGTGAGGGTACAATTAAATCAGTGCTAACTTAGGAGTCTTGCAACATGATCCATACATATTGTGTGTGCCCTTTCCCATCCTTAATATAGACCCAGATAATTTATCTGTTTCACAAGGGCGTCCTGAGGATGAGGTATACTCATAATAGTGAAGCATTGGATGGCTATGATTTTAAGACTGAACCAATAACCTTCATCAATTTTAAAATTATTATAAAGTAAAAGTATTGGACAAGCCCTACAAAATGAGGTTGTGAGGCTGAATTGGGAAAACTGGTTGAGAAAAGAGCACCAGGATAAGTTTGTCAAAAGTAAAAAATATACCTTTAGAGACAATACCGTGTCTACAGGTTTGTAGAGATCTGTATAACAAATTATCATTTTGTTAGACTTATTCCCTTTGCAGACTGCTTCTATTTAGCAGGTTCAACAAGGAGCATGCAAAAAATGCAGCTTTCCTTAAGCTTACATGGCAGGATGGAAAACCCAGTGCAATATTCACCCATATGTGTCCTCAGGGTTTCTTTCTTAGATGAAGATTGTCAGTCATAAAATTCAAGAGCTAAAATTTGATTATCACTACTTCCAAATGTATTTGTTATTTTTGTTTATTAAGGCTTTTGCCTCTCTGGTGGGGTTTTTTTTGGTTGGTTGGTTGGTTGGTTTTTTTGTTTTGTTTTGGTTTTGTTGCTGTTGTTGTTTATTTGGGTTTTTTTATTTTTTTAATGAATGTGAAGAGGGATTGGTTTTAAAGACAGAAATGTTGAATTAATTCAGGAGTGGCAGACACCGTGCAATTGGCAGTGTTTAAGGAAGTATACTGCTGGGCCGAACTCAGGAACTGACATAGTGCATGGAACAAAGATAATGTAATAATATGCAGAGATTTTCATCTAAGGATCATAGAGCTTTAATAGAAGTGTGTAAGTTGGTAATAAGATTTCTGGTTTACAGCAGAGGAAATTGGGCCTAGATATTTGACCTTTTTTTTATTCACTCAGAGCATGAGTTTCCTGCAGCAGTTGCCAGAGTCACCTACCTACTGCTCTGAAGTAGACCAGAGCATTGCCTGGAGCTAGAAAATCCATCCTAATGAGAAATAACAGGTTTCTGACTTTGTTTGACAAAGGAGCCTGAAAGTCTTTAGCCTCTGGGCCACAGCCTATACAAGGATACCCCAGGTTTAAGTTGGGTTTTATGGCAGCTGCATGACAAGTGCTTTGGAAGCCACTGATTGGCAAAACTCTCACAAATCATGGAAAATCCCTGCTGTCAGTGTGGTGAGTCCCAGGGAGCCAGCTAACTCCTACCCCACGGCTGTAGACTTGTAGGTTTGTGCATCCACAGTAGAACATAAGACTCCCTGGGAATTCTGCCTCTAATGTCTTGAAAGAGCACTGAATCTAAATGTCAAAAACATACTGAGCTCAAGTAATAGGTATTCTACAGCAAAACCTTTTTGTAAATTTTCTAGTAGTTTTATGTCTTTGTTCCCCCCCTGACAAATGTTGGTCAGAATAACTTAGCACACACTTGGATGCTCATAAAATTGATGTGCAGGAAGGATAAGGAAAAGTGCCAATAGAAACCTGGAAGACAGGCACACTGGTTATGCCTGCTGACTTTTCCCAAAGATTTGCTGATTCTTTCAGTCTTTATCAAAGAATCAGCCAGGTGTTTTAAAAAATGTTTGATTAACAAGGGTACTTAGAGTGGAGAAAATTAGACGCTGCTCTGTCTGTTAAAATAATGAGATTTGATGAGAAAAGTTAGATAATTCTACCCCAGCAGAAGGCTATAACAATTACTTTGGGAAGAGACAAGATTGTTTCAGGAAAGGGTTATCTGAAGTTTGTGGAAGATATATAAAAGGGAGACTTATGCAATAAGTTTTGTTCTGCACTAAAGACATTTTCCAAGGAGGAAAATTATTGTGGCAAAAAAAATCTTTACTTTCTGAGTGCAATTTATGCCTTGCAAAATCTGTGAACCACTTAAACCAAGTTAAGCTTCAAAATTCTTGGGATTAAGCTAAATTCTTTATAAAGTCTCTATATAATTATGAGAAGCTCCTGACATATCTGTATTCTTAATATATTCTATATGTATTCTTAATATATTCTATATGCTGCTAAGATCCCAGGCTGGGAATTTCTAAGTCTAAAGGAATTATGTTCCACACTGTTTTGAAAATCGTAGCATCAAGTGACAATACTAAAATTACCTATTCATACTACTGGTAAATATGCAATATTTTGAAATAGTTCAGTTCTCTTGTAATATGAATTATTTATACAGTCTTTTTGGCAAACTACAGAAAATTGCAAAGAAACCAAACAAAAGTGTGCATGAGCAGTGTGTAACCATAATGAAAAGAACAGTGCCTGGGATCTTTGAAAGATGACGTAAGTTTAAGTGACTTGTATTTACACCTCTGCCATTCAGAATGCAAAGGGCCATCAAGTCCCTGTAGAACTGGACAAGAAAGAAAAATAGAGTCTCTCTACAACCACTGTGATAAGACAGAGAAAGAAAGATTGGGTTTTAAATCCTCTTTCATGGTTCCCTTATAATATAGGAGATCCTTGCTGATACACAGAGTCAGCTTTGTTTTCTGGTTTCATTCCATTATATGTCCAGACAAAGAAATAGCAATAATATTTCTACCCTGAAAAAGCTTTGTTTAGACTCGTACCTGTCTATCAGAACCTTGTCTCTACTTGATTAAACAGGATCAGGACCAGCAGTTCACATCTGCTCCTTTTAACACAGAGCTCTCCTGTCTGCTCTACTTTCTTCACTCTTCCGAAAGAGCAGCAATATAATTCTCTATTTAAGAAAGATTATTTATTTTGTAAAAAGAAGGCAATATGTTACCTGGTCTACCTATTTGCATCTTGTGATATTTTAGGGAGATTATCTCAAGTTTAGGGTATATCACACCACAGACTGAAAAATTTCTATTGTGTGGGGAATAAACTCCTCAATAATTTGTTTAATGTTTGAGGTGTGTGCTCTGGCACAGCAATGCTGTCACAAAATTGATCTGTAAAGCACAGACACAAAAATCACTACTGTGGACTTTGCCTCAGTAACCTATATTCCTTTATTTAACCAGCCTGCAATAACATGTTCATTCAGACAACATAAATTCCTCATTTATCTCAGATTTTAGGACTAGAGATCACCTTCAGTCCCCAAATCTCCCACTGCCATGAGTTTTTCTTCTTGCTGTTCCCTCTACACAGAGAGTTTCAAAGCAAGGGCAGAATATCAGCAGCTGGCAGCAGTTTCCTGCCCCATCCTGCTGGAAGTGATGAGCAAGGAATTAGATTGTCCAGCTTATAAATGATGTACAGCACTAAGTAATACATGAAATGATACATTGAATCCCCTTCCTGTAACTTGCTTGTCACAAAATGTATGTCTGTAAACTGTATTTCCCACTTATATACGCACATACACACTTGAGAAAACAAGCTCATTTTAAACATAGAAATCCCTTTGAAGTACACCTTGAGTTTTTTTAAATGTGCTTGTTTAGCAAAATAAATCCTGTGCTAAGTTATAGCTTCCACGTTTCTGATTTTTTTTTTTTTAGCGTGTCATAGCCTCATAGCTTAAAATATAAATACCAAACAGGTGTTGGATGCTGGTAGCAATCAGATTTCTGTCACACACATGGGCACCCATACAGCTCCTTTCCTAATCATATGTATAACTATTCATATAGTGCTAATATTTAAAAGGCACATTTTTATTAGAAATAAGAAATACCTTTATAACAGTCAGCTTTCCTTACAGGAAGTAGGGTTTGGTGAGAAAACCTCAGCTCTATGAAAAATTCCCTATGACATTTTTCAGAAGCTGAAGTGCAGTTCAGGGCATTGCACTTTGCAGGGCATGGCAGAAAGATGCAACATTTGTAACACCAGCTATGTGACCAATTTCCCATGTTTTAATAATTGTAAAAGATATCACCTACTCAAATATTTACTACTTCTAGAAATGTTACAACTCCCTTTTTATTTGCATTAAAAGTGGTCAGTTTAGACATGATGGGATTAATGTAAGATAAAGAATGAATTTGCTTTTCTCTTACATAGCACACACAAAGTGGCTAATGGAGGGTTATATGAAGGTGCCTCATCATGCTCACAACCCAAATTAGTAACAAAGGCCATTCTTATATGGGACAGTTTAGCCTAGCACATGTGCTGAAGTAGCTACAGCTTGGTTGCCCAAATAATATAGCCTTCTCTTTAGGGTTTTATGAGTTTGAGGTGGCAAAAAGCCTTTGGCTGGAGTCACAGGAACGTCAAAACTATGGTCCTGATACTCTGGCCTCACGAAAGCCATGTGTAATCAACAGCAAGAGAATAAACACAGGGAGTGTCACAAAAGCACTTATAGTGACACAGACACAGATCAGCAAAGTGCACATGACAAATTAATCTTGATCATTAGATGGACAACTTGATTCAATTGCATTGTATGATGGACACATCAGACCATGGGGGTGCATTGTGAAACTTACCTGTCTCGACAGGGGTACAAATAAGATTCTTAATAGGTGAAGCTAAGATAGATGCATCTAATCAATTTCAGACCTATTTTGATGAAGAAAGCTAAAACTAGATAGCACTCAAACATGAAACAAATTAAGGAATCACTTTTTTTTCCATTTTCACAAAATTTTCCTTCCCTATTTTCCATAGATGGGCATTATAGTGTGCTGTGCTTTAGGAATGGCATTATACAATTTATTGTTCCCACTAAAACACACTAGTCTATGTGCTGCTTGCTCACTTCCCTTCCAGCCCCACTTCCCCTGCAGAAGGATGGAGATGAGAATTGCAGGCACAAAAGGCATAGATCATGGATTGCAATAAGAAGAATTTACTAGACACAGGAATGAAATAAGAAAATGAACAGTAACAATATTAATAACAGAATGTAAAAGGCAGGCAAACAATTCACATATGAATGGTCCTGACAGGGAACCCATTGCCACAGCAGCACACTCTGCCACCAACCCAAAATGGAAGGGAACAACTCTTCTCCATCCACTCTGCATGGCATGAGGTGGTATAGAATAACCCCAGGGTCCTGGCCATGTCTCTCCTGGCTGCTGCAAAGATCAGCCCTGTCCTAGCCAGAATGAGGACATAGTGCCTGCTGATGATTTACCACTACTCAAATAAGCTTCGTTTAGTGCACCTGACCCTCTGAAAGTACCAAGGGAGGGGAAAAATTTAGGCAGTGCATTACCTTTCCTTAAAATGGAGAATAAGCAAATACAAGTTATGCAGAGTTCAAACTGTATTTCATCTAGTTTTGCAGCACCCTTCAGATGTATTCTTCTGCACTTGTGAAAATCTTTTTCTCTAATTTGTTTTCTGCTTTCTCCCACTCTATTTGGTTCCTACTGTTAAACCTTGTCTGCTATCTACTGGTAGATACTAGATGTTCAGCTTTTGGTAATCTTAGAGTTGTTAGATGTTTGACTTTTGCTTATCTCTTGTCAGCTGCTCAGTTGGACAGCACTGTTCAGCTTTGTTTCCCTGAAGCAGGAGGATGATTTTAGGTCATCAATTAAACTCCTTTTTGTCTTTAAAATCATTACCCTTTCTGTCACCTAAAGAAGGAAATTTTCATTCCCTTTGTAATGCAGTTATAGCACTGCAGATAAAAGTGTATGAATAACATTTATCTTTGCAGACTCTGAAAATGAAGTGATGTAACATGGAATTAGCTGCTGATGAGAACAATATTGCTTCCTGTTCCTACTTGATATTAAGAAAGGTGTTCCTGAATTAAGAATGACTATAACCATAAAAAAATACTGAACTCCATCAGGCAGATGTTGAACACAGAAGATTGCTTTCATGTGCTCTACAGAGCACTCTGGAACTAAAACAAATGGACCCAGTTATATCAGTTCCTCTATCTGCCCTTTTGGAAAGGGAAGCAAAAGGTCTGCACCGAACAAGGCAAATAGAACATAAACCCTGGCTTCTGATTGCTGCTTGCTTACCAACCTCATGTGAGGATCACAGGGGCTGGTGAGTCTTGATTTCTTACAACCTTTTTTTACCATCAAAGTCTATCAGGACACATGTTGGAAACTGCAAAGAAGAAACTAAATCTTTTTTCTTTTCTCTTTGTGTAGCTTCAGTCATCACTCAGAACAGAATTTTGGTAAGAGATTGACTACTGGGGCAAATTTTTTTCTAACTTTGGAGGAGATGAGAGTACTTTATTGCTTTCCTTTCACTTTACTTTCCTGCAGGGTGAGATTTGTGAGAAACAACTAAACATGTAAAATTATCAATCATAACAAATATGAGGTTGAACTGAACAGCAGCTGGGACAGTCAATGGATGATCTTTAATGTCTAAGGTGTGATAAATACATAATCATATGTTCTTATCAGTTTTCAAATGCAGACTTTATTTTCCTTTCTCCACAGACTTGTGCACTTCTCCAGAGAAATTAAGGTGCATACATGTGGTATTCATTCTTACATTCAAAATGTTGCTCTGGGCAAAAAAGGAGCCATAGCTTATATGCAGAGTCAAGGTTTATTGTTAGTTTAATTAAAGTCTTAACAGCCTTATCAAATACAATAAACAGGTAGTATTGCAGTTGTAATTAAACTAAAAGTCATAGTCTGAATTACCTAATTATTACTGGAAACATTCCTTAATCATACTGTTACACATTTTGAACACATAAGTACCTTTCCTCTGTGTTCACTTTCCAGCACCCCACTGGCTTGCTCAAAAAGAATAAGGGAGAGAGGTACAATGTTTCCTCAGCATGCCAGCCTCTGACAGGATGATTGTGGAAACAATCTGAAATTACGGACTGGGGTTACCTCTGTTCTCAATTTTCTGTCCATTTGGCACTAGGATTTTTACATTATATACCAGAATGTGCTCTCTCTCACTTTCCTCCTTGGTTCTGAATTTCACATTATACTTGTTCTCCTGTCCTTTTTGCTAACTCTAGGACTGATTTACCTGTCTCTCAGGGTTGCATCCCTTTAATAAGCAGTGACTGACCATGAAGATTTATGGGTTTTTACAGACTAAAGCCTCTGTATCCTCCTATGCCTGTTCTGTCTCATAGTCCATTTTTATTCCAGGGTTGTAGAGAGTTCAGTCTGCATAGAATTGCTAGTTATTATTACTCTCTATTAATTAGCATTATGTACTGTGCTGTGCAACAGTGGAAAACGAAGCTAAGGCAAATTTAGGCAGTAGTCTCCTGACTGCTAGACAATTGCTATGATACCCAAAGCAAGCTGAAAATAAGCTCTGGTCAAAGGAAGCCCAAACAAGTCCTGTAGCACTGCACTACTAGGTCAGTACAAAAGCTGTGCCCTCTTACAGGTAATGCCGCAAGTGTATTTGTAGGGCTGCAACACTGAGTTAGTGAAAAATTGTCAAATCATCTGCCTTTCTCTTAAACCCCCAGGCCAGAGAACTCAAAAGCCTTTCTATGTCTGAGATTACAGATCCTTTCAAAACCTGAGCCTGTGGCTGGGAGCAAGTTTATAAAACTTCTGTTGGCCTGGAAAAATTATTTTTATCTCAGTCATTGCCTTTGTGCTACTCAGCCATGATGTTTAAAGTAATTGCAAATAGCAAAGAAAGATGTCTTTTGCTATTTCCTATTCTTACTTTCACTTTGTGTATTTAAACATTGAAGCTGTTGAATTACATTGAATGCTTCGTAACATTTGTGATGAGGTTTGTTAGTGACACTAAATAGCCTGAAAAAATGGCTTCATGTCATGGGGATGGACAGGGCTGGTGTCTTTTCTGTGAACTAGAAGTTTCCCAAGGTGAAGATTTTCTATTAAAACTCTGAAAGCTATGTTTTCCAGACATGAATTTCTTGACTACTTTTGGCCTCTTGACAATGTAACATTATCCTGGGATTCGTTGCTGTCTTAACAACCTTGGTGAAAGTCATTTATCTATATTTATTACATATCTGTATGACCTACATTTATCAAGTATAGAATTCCAAGAGATAAAGCAGACAATCTGAAGGGAGAAAGATTTTTTAATCTATTAATTTGTAGCTATAGATAATGAATGAACAATCTTTTTTTAATAGTCCTGAATCAAAGTTTCTCATCAGTTTCAACAGCTCAAACAGTGTAGTTGTTTCCTGGGACAGAATTCTTTCTTTCAGGTTCCTCCGTATGGACAAGCCTGCAGGGCTGGCTCCACAAAACACTAATCCCTCCCTTCTGTATGGCAAGATGCCCTGCTCTGCAGCCCTCTAATTTATTGTTTGATGAGGAGTGTAATCAGACTGCTCCTCTGATGTTTCTTTGGTGATGCCCTCTGATCCCATTCCCCAGTCATATACTGCTAACACCTCTGGTGTTATTGTGGCCATCTGACACACTGGCCTAATCAATAAGCAAGATGTACAAAAAAAGCAGAGCTCTGTGGTGAGTCTCTGCAGCCTCCTTTGTGAGGAAACATCTAATTATAAGCTACACTACTTACACTGCCCTCTTGAAACGCTGGCCTGAGGCATGTCAGAAAAAATTATTCCATTTTCTAGCACAGCTATGTCTCACCTTTATGGGCGTACACCAAAAAGGAACAGAAAATACATTGCACATAATTTTGCATTTTTATTATAAGGTTGAAACTAAACACTAGGAAACCTTGTCAGTGCCTGCTAAGCTGATTCCAATTAAAGCTTCTGGCAGAGTTCCAGCTGTTTTACTACCTCAAATAGCACTGAACATAACAAGGTTTATGAAGCATTCAAAAGTCAAATACCCTATTAACATAAACATGTAGTGAAATCAACTCTTCTACAATTTTCAGCTTGCTTTCTTTCTTTCATTTACGTTGGCCTAATCTAAGATGATGTCTGTTTTCTTTGTTGCATCTCCCTTTTTTTCTGCTTGCTGGAATGCAAAACAAGATTTAGTATTTGAATGGTGCCTGATTTGCCCTGAGAACTTACTCCCTTTGGCAATTTTATTACAACACTTTCAATTCCACTCTGTTTCGTTGGCAGCATGCTGAAGGTTAGTTTCCTACTCTGCTTTTAACTCCAAAATAGTAAATGGTATGTTCTGTTCTGAACTGTTTGGGAAGATTTCAGAAAACCTGGGTGCTAATTCCAACACTTAAATGATAATTGCTTGATTCAATTCGTTTATCATTAATAAGCATGAATAAAAAGAAAAAGTAGAGTAACACTCAAAACTACCTCCTGATACAGTTTTGTCATGGTTTAGTAGGAAGTCATTCTTGTATAAACTGAATGAAAATTAGGCATAATTTTCTGCATCTTCAGTAAGTTGAATGCATACTGTATCTTCAGCATGGTGAATGTCTGCTGTGTTCAAAAACATGTAGTTCTTTTTTCCAGGATGCAGATTAAAGCAGTGGACAGAGAATAATGACTATAGTATAACTGAATAAGGCTGAATTCCTTATAAGTAGATATATATTTAAAATAATCACAGGCATCGGAAAGTAGAACACACTAACAACATTGTATGCAACACATTAAGCAAAGTTATTTATAATCATATTGCCATCAAAGAATTTTTGAATAAGCAGAAATAGAAATATGCAATCATCATAAATCTGGTGTTGGCCACTATCTTACACCTCATGAATATGGTGACTTATGATAAAGCTTTATGATGTTATTTGTTATTCTTGCCTTTTTATTTATTCTGTGGTTCAGCATCTGATAAGTCACCTTTATACTCAACAGGTAAATTAAATTCTGTCAGTATATCATGTTGCTGCTCCTCCAGATCTGCAAGATTTACAGGATTTAAAAAAAAAACCCAAAAACATTTTTCTTGGAGTCAGAAGCGTTTTCTTCCTTCCTACGTGGCCTGACCCAAAGACCAAGCTAGTTTACTAAATGGCTGATTTCCACAAGCTCTGGATCAGATCCAGAACAGATTAGATGCAAATGATTTTTCTTCGGTTTCAGCTGAAATAAGATTTGTTAAACAAGGATAGTCCCCTAATACATAATAAAAATCACCCTAGAACCTGGTATTTTTTAATGCAGAAATCAATCCACTGCTCTGAAGCCAGATAAACTATGGTTTCTTATACTTTTCAGTTACGTATTTTAAGGAAATTTTATTTTAGGAATTTCTGGACCACTTGTCATGTAATGTGTCATCATCAACTCAGTCCTTAACAAGCTGAAATCTAAATAAGTCCAGAAGAGCCTCCAAAGATTTCAAATTTAATTAAAAAAGGATATTTCTGTGAATTATGTGTTATCCTTAAATTTTCAAGATGCAGTATTCTTTTAATGTTCTTTTTCCACCACAATGTTTATTTAGGGACAGCCTGGTTGCAAGAAACAACCAGAAAAGAGAATATTTGATGGTCATTTTGACTTTTAAGCCAGTTCAAAAAACTGAAGATTGAGGAAGAAAAGTCTTGCAAACACTTGAAATCAAGATCTAATGCTTTGCACATCTTAATATTCTTTAGTACTCTGACATACAATTATTAAGTTTCTTTTTATTACATGACTTTGGAGAAAAATAATTAAATTATTATTTTTATTAAACAATATCATACAGTTTTTAGTTTTGTAAGAATTTTCTGACTCCTATCGCTTGAAATTCATTATGATTGTGTTTGATACAGATAAGTGGGTTTTAAAAATCCTAATCTTTCAATTTTTGCAATATTTAATCTCTTTTTAAGGTTTTATATTACTCTAAAATGTGTTGGTTTAAAGTGTTGTGTATTATTCTGAAAGAAAAATTGTAATTCAAAGTAAATATTATAATAGACTGTTTCAAGATTCAAAAAGCACTGAGACCCTGACTTTTCTTTAACTATTGGAATCATTTGTACTGAGATTATAGTTCACTGTGCAAGAGTTTCCCTGCTGCCTTCTCTTTCTTGCTTTTTCCTTGATGGCAGCCTTCAAGGTGATTTCTTTTTTAAGGTGATATTTAACGCAAGCCAGTCTAGTTTGCATTCAGGATATAAGAAAGAAAAGCTTGTCAAATCCTACTGGGAAGCTCTATAGTACAACAGGTTACTGCAGATCTACCCACTTTTCCTTTTTTGAGACTGCCATGCAGTGTATCACACAAAAGGATTAATCACTAAAACATATCTTGTTATTAAAGAACCTTGACTGGAGAAAGACTGCAGAAGTTAGGAGGGGCAATGTTTTAGCTAGAGTTCTAAGTAAATGCCAAAACAAACACAAATGTATTGTTGTTTAAAATTTGGATTAAAATATCTTGTCTTTAAGATGTTCCCCAACAGTCTTTTAAGAATATATTGTTCCTTTTCAAAGAAAGAACAATAGTGCAAGTTTCTCTTTCACGTGCACCCTCATTTTGGAGAGGTTGCAAATTCTTTCTCAATTTGCTCTAAATTTGCTAATGTACCATTTTAGATTTATTCCATGTTCCTGAACATTGCATTTATCATCAATTTTTATTCACATCTGCTTAGTTGTTGAGCCTACTAACCTAATGCTTGCCTCATTTCCAGACATCTGGATGGATATGAAAAAAACCAAAAAAGATTATGTCAGAAAAGAGCAGCAGGATGTTTGTTAATTTTGAGTTCTGTGTATAAAGCCTGATTAGCCATGACTGGCTCCAAGTTAAATGTCTGCTATTTACAGAGGAACACAGGGAGAACAATATTCACAACTCTTTTTTTTTAATTATTTTTAGAATGATAAAGATACTATGAACACACACTTTCTCAAAAGGTTCCTCTCAGGTTTTTGTTGGTTCTGTTGGGTATGTTTCTTGGTGAGACTACTGATAAGGTGAGATGTGTCATTTTAAGATTAATAGACACAGGATGCATGAGATGCAACATTCAGAGCATGAAGAATCATTAACTAGCAACGATGTCTGAGGGATGTTCCTGCATTTCAAATGCTTCACTGCTTCATTGAGTAGTGAACACAGCAACTCACTCAGAGGCAGATGTTATGCCCGCACACATTGCAAATGCAAACAATTATCTCCAAAGTGTGCAGAGAAAAATCAGGCAAACTATGTGATATTCTTGAAGGAATGGGGAAAGAAAAAAAATACCGCAACAAGAAAAAATCAAAACTCAAACCCCAAAAAAACCCCTAACCTATTTAGAATTAGAAACTTTACGAATATTGTAATTGTTATAGTCCATATTAATGTGGATTAAAAACAAGATATTCAAACTCAGATTCAGCATTTGGCCAAGAAATTATCTTCTGGTTTGAAAGATTTCAGAATAATAGAAATCTTTCTGCTGAATCTATACCTAATTTTTAAATTGCTGATTGTGGTAAGAATGTTATATCATGTTACTTCACAGCTTCATAATTATCTGTTGGTCACCACTGGAAATGTCCTGAACTACTTGTCACAGGTATAGCAGAATACTGGAATAAATATATTAGTTATTTAGACTGGCATGGAAGTTCATAATCTAGAGACATTGCAATGTATCTCAGGAACCATAAGCTTTCCAATATTTAATGCAATAAATACCTAATGCTAATAAGGAGAATTATGAGAGAGGAGTATAAAACAAGGATAATACAAGGATACCTTGCTGTGGGAAGAGGGAAATCAGGCAGGAGTTTGGCTTTCTACTGTCTTCCCGAAACCTAAAACTGTTGGTTCTGTTCTGTTCAGCCAGGATACTAAGAGCTATAGTACTACAAGCTCTGCAACTATCACTCCTATTGACAATAAAACAAAGAGGTCAGGAGCTAAGTGCAAGTTAGTGTGTTTGCTGCAGTGCATCTTGCCTGCTGTAACCATTTTCATCGAGGATAGTGTGACTATCTACTCTAAATTTTGTTCCTGTGATGCTCAAAGGCAGTTTCTGTAGGTTGAACAGGAAAAAATTGATTCTAATGTTAAGCTGTGCAACCAAGATAAGAGACACAGTGCCAAAACTATTGTAGTTACAAGTATAAGGGTTTAAATTTCACAGCAATATGACATCTTAGACGTTTGCACCACCTTAAACAATGTGTTGAATCTCAAAGGGAGTACACAGGAATCTTTTCATCCAACATGAAATTGCAGTGACTTCAGGGGGTGAGATGGTATCTTTTTATAATGTAAACTGAGAATCAGTAGAGGAGAGAAATTAAGCAAATGGAAAAAGGTAAGGGAATGAAACATTATCTTCCCACCTATCCAGGAGGAAAAAAAGTGCTTTGCTTCTGCAGCAGGCTGAATCTACACACAAAGAGGATTCCCTGGTCTGCCTCCACAGCCCATCACTAGTACCCTACAAAGGCCATCCACTTTTCTCTTACTGCAGACATGGCAGTTAATTTCCAGGGAAGGAAACAGGAATGGAGGAGAAAAGGACAACTCATGAATCAGAAAAGACAGCTCTGAAAGTATTTGGAGAAACAGAAGCTTTGCTCTGTTATTGAAGCAAAAACCAGCCCTGGAAATAATATCTGAAACAAAAGTGAAGGAGGAGATGTTCTGACCTCAGAGCTCTGCTTTTCTCTCTAGACGTCTGATATGGCTCTAATCATTTTTCTAATACTGAATATATGTCAGACATGTTAAAGTAAGGAATTCGACACCTCTGTAAAATCTTCAGTGCTGTCAAAAGGTACAGCTGAATAGTAGGCTGGAAATTCCTGTTCTCAGTACCTTCAGTACCACAGAAATACATTGCCTTGTTTAATGAACATTCAGACTTTGCATTTTTTCTGGTTCTATCAAAGACATTTCCTGTAGGCAGTCCAAGCTCTCTGAGAGTCTCATGATGACATGGAAAAAAGCTGGGATATATGCAACAGCTAAATAAATGAGCCCAGCATTCAGCATTTGTTTTAAACCATTAAACCATTTTTTTTCCACTTTGAGAATAGTGGAGACAGATTAAACAGCCCTTGGTAGTGCATCATGTTAAAAAGGGCCTTCAGACTTGCAGCAATTCCACAGTTGTGTCACAGTTGAGATTCACTATAATGTGAAATGAAGCTGGAATTTTAGTTCTAGATATACCTCCAGTGAACTCTTTTTTTCCCAGGCTTACCAAGTAGGAACAGCCTGTGACTGCCCAAACCAGCATCTAAGTATCTTTCATTCAGGAAAGTGCTCCCAGACTGCTTCTTTAATCTCTGCTATACACACTATACAGGACAGATGCTATGCTTGACCTCAAAAATGGTTGTTTACTTCAAAAATTTAATTTCAAGCATGGTATCCTAGGTCAAGGGTCTAGAACACTGCAATGATGATTCTCAAATACCTGCACAGATGCACAGTTATATTCCCTTTTCCTCCGGAAATCCTGGATCACCGAACTTTATTATTCACCTCTGCCTGAAATGTCCAGAACTCAAGTTATCTCCATTTATCTGAGTCTTATTTTATTATTATTATTTTGTCACTAAAGATGCCATTGTATTGGATTTGCACTGGTAGTGGGGGTGCTACAGGGGAGCTTTCTGTGATAAGCTACCAGAAGCTTCCTCATTATCCAACAGAGCCAATGCCAGGCAGCTCCAAGACTGATGTGCTGGCCAAGCTGGGCCAATTAGAAATGGTGGTAATGCCTCTGTGATAACATATTTAAGAAAAAAAAGTAATTGTACAAATGTAATTGCAGCCAGAGAAGAGCAGGGTGAGAATATGGGAGAGGAACAACTTTGCAGACACCAAGGTCACTGGAGAAGGAGGGGCAGGAACTGCTCCAGGCTCTGGAGCTGAGATTCCCTTGCAGTCTGTGGAGCAGATCATGGTGAGGCAACTGTGCCCCTGCAGCCCATGTAGAACCATGGGGATGCAGAAATCCACCTGCAGCCCATGGAGGAGACCCACACCAGAGCAGGTGGATGCCTGAGAGGAAGCTGTTACCCTGTGGAAGACCTGTGCTGGAGCAGGCTCCTGGCAGAGACCTGCATACCCATGGTGAGAGGATCCCACGCTGGATCAGGTTTCCTGGTAGGAATTGTGACCCTGGGGGAGACCCATGCTTGAGCAGGCTGTGCTGGAAGGACTGCACCCCATGGAAGAGTGACCCATGTTGCAGCCATTTGTGGAGAAGTGTTGCCCGTGGGATGGACTCATGCTGGAGAAGTTCATGGAGGATTGTCTCCCATGTGAGAGACCTTACACTGGAGCAGGGGAGCAACTCCTTTCTCTGAGCAGTGACAGGAACAACCTGTGATGAACTGACATAACCCCCATTCCTTGTCTCCCTGTACCACTGGAGGAGGAGGCAGAGCTGGGAAGGAGGAAGGGGTGGGGGGAAAGTGATTTTAGATTTAGTTTACTTCCCATTATCCTGCTCTAATTTTTTTGTAATAAATTCAATTAATATCCCCAAGTTGACTCTGTTTTGCCAGTGGCAGTATTTGATGAGAGATCTCTGGGCTTATCTCAGCCCATGAACCTTTTGTTATATTTTCTCTCCCGTGTCCACTTGTGGAGGGAAGTGATAGAGCTGTTTTGGGGGGTGATTGGCATTCAGCCAGGGTCAGCCTGCAGCCATACTAGACTAAAAGGAAATACACTTACTTCTTTATAAAACCCTAGGTCGAAACTGCAGTTGAAAAATTCATAAAGACACATATACCAGAAAAGAAAGAAAATCACTTTTAATCTAAGGTACAACACTGTTGTCCCTTTTTCTCAAGCAGCTCGCAAGCTATAGATATTTATCTGAGCCATATAGCTAAAGCCCTACAAGTGTTGTATGTTGTATGTTGTCAGACTGCCTTCACTGAAAAAAAAACCAAGAAGGCATAAGAGCTTTGAGACCTTTTTGGGGGTCTCTTGGAGATGATCATATTCCCAGACCCTTTCTTACAGATATTATTGATCTAGACCTTACTCAATAAGCACTTTTTGTTTTGCTTCTCTTATCCTGCTCACTGTCCTCCTCATTTTAAAAATGTTCATGTCCTTTTGGCAGAGAAAATATTATCTTCTGTACTTGATCCTTGGTCTACTAAGTGAAAAAATATCTTTTCAGATGTGGGGGGCAACATGTCAATTTCAGTATGGGACCTTTTGGAACAAAAAAATCATATTTTTCCCACTGATACATTGCAGAAATGTCTTTATATATACACACTCATTTATCGTGAGACTCTAAATTTTTTAATCATATGTGTATGGATTTAATTAATAAATAAATAGAGATTCAGAGTCTGGCAGTAAAAGCCATGGGTGAGTAACAGTTCAGAGGACAGATACAGCTCAGAATGGACTGTGATCCAAGTTCTGTAAGACCATCGTAAATGCTATGAGCCATTCTCAGTGATCCATCTTGTGCTGTGTGCCTAGGGTTTTTTCCCCTTGGAAACACTCATAAAAGACTCACTCTCATTGCAATATAACAGATTTTCAATCCTCAAAATCTGTGTAAAATAAGGTTGATATTTAGGTTTAGGTAATGCTTGCTGGTGAACACTAGCAATGCAAAAAATTATTACTGATTAGCATTAACTAAATCATAACATTGAGATCTGTAGAAGCTCAGGTTTACATTTATCATGCAGAATCACTCTTTTGTGTATGTTAAAGCATTGTGGTGCTCAATATTAGGTAATAGTAAGGCTTGACACCATACTACATGCCTTGAAACCCAAAGCTCAGAATTTTCAGTACAGCAGTATTTTTTTAGGGGTAGCACAGCTATCCTGTGAATTCTTTTTCATGTTCTGATAGGCTTAAATCACATTTTTCAATGTTTCAGTGTCACATTGTTGCACAGGACCTCAGTGGCATTTCCTCAGTTGCATCTGGCATTAATGAAAGAGGACTGTAAAGGAAATATGTTGGCACACAAAGGTTCCACACCACCCTGGCTACATACTGCCAATACTTTATCATGTGTAATACCAAATATAACAGATTTGTCTGGCTTCTAAAACATAATTATGCGGACAACACTTCTAGGTGACTCATAACTGGTTGAAAAGGTATGTCTGAACTTCTGGAACTTTGTTTCTAGAAGCAGAAGCATCAGAACTGAGCAATCTTACTTTTTGGTCATGGGAAACACAGAGGAGACTAAAACTGATGGCTGTCCCCTTCACTGGAAGTGTGAGCACCATCGTCTCCCTTTCTCTGCATAACTCTGAGGAACAGCATGTTTTGCTCACAAATGACACTTGAGGAAAACATCCTACCAAGTTAATGTACAGAAGTCATTTGTGACTGTCTTATTTCTTTCTCAAGAGGTTTCAGGTGGTTTTTGCATGCATCTGAGGGTGTGAGGAGGGAAGGTGTGGAAGTAACTGTAATGTAAACATATGCTTCAAGAAAATTTTAAAGCTAGAAGTACTCTTAGTCGAAGGACTTATAAGTCTCAGGTCAATTAGTATAGGAAAAAGATTTAACAAAGAAGATCTGAAACAGGAGATACAGGAAGTGAGCTGAGGAAATATATGCTAATTGTGTTTTACACAGCCCAGTTCAAAAATAAGCTTATTCATAATGCAGAACAAGTTGACTGATGCTGGAACACCACCTGAGTAAAACACCACTACATTCTGAGAGAGAACATAATTCTGTGTCCCTGGTGTATTTCTTCATTTATAAGCTGTCTGAATTGAAAAGGCAGATGTTTTATTCTGGGAATTGACTGCAAGGGTGATTGCTTTCAGGTGAAACACTTAATAAATTAAAATTTAGGGAGCAAGATAACCCTACTTAGGGAGAAGAGCTGAAATAAGTAACTGTGAAAAGAAAAAAAAAAGCGTGGTGGTTTGTGTTACCTTTCTGTGCCTAATTAGATAATTAGAAGGTGGGGAGTAGAGGGCCTAATATTGATTATTTTTCTGAAAACATCTTTGCTGCAAACAAGGATACAAATAGGAACTGAAAGCATTTTGGTGTGCAATCTATAATGGTCACCTTTAAGAGCTTTATGGTTGCTTTAGATAACAAAACAATGTTCTCTCTGAATTTGCACTTCACTTTAAAGATTGTTGCAAATAAAGAATTAATTGTAGTTAGATATCATTCAAAATGAAAAGTTTTTGAGGATGATCTTTGGTGGAATAGCAGCAGTCAGCAGATGTTATTTTTTTCCTAAACATAAACATTGCCCACAAAAGAGAATATTAAATACTGACCCTCAGGCAATTGCTTGAGCCAAGTGTTTTATATCAAATTCAAAAAAGAAACACATAAATACTTTTTCAGTCTTGGCTACTCAGATAAACTTTGCATATTCCTTGTTGGGTTGTTGGGGGGTTTTTGCATAGATATTTCAGAACATTCATTCACAGGTGTCTCTATATGTATTTTAGACCAAATAAACATTTGGAAGTTAAGTAAATTCTCATTTCAGGACACAAAAGCATCACTTGACATGATCCAGAACACATTAGGCAACTGAGAACTGGTGCTTCAATCTGCATAAGGAGAGGGTGTTTTGATTCTTCTGAAATTTCTCCCAAACCAGAGAACTGTAAATTTGAGCAATTAAAATGTCTGTATACATTCATTAAGACTTCAAATTATATACCAAGTTACAGTCATACAATCCATTAGTGCTTCAAGGGATCTTAGGTTGGTTACTGTAGCAAAGAATGGAACACCTGAGCACTGGGATACAGACATTTTATCACTGACATGCAAGGGTATAAAAGTGGGGAAAAAATGAGAGCTTTTAGTAAACTCGTAATAACAAAATAAAAGCCTTCTTCATGCAATTTTCTCTTTTTTCACCATTTTCTTTTTCAAAATCACTGGAATTTACAGTTGTCTTCTCTGGATACAATTGCTCATTTTTGTAGGTTGTTTCAGATTTTGGGGGTTTTTCTCAGTATTCTAAAAAGACATAAAAGCCACATAAAGTCATATTTTTACTGATATTGCAACATATTATACATATATTTTTTATGTTTCATTTAATAAACTGACTATTAAGCCTCAGCGTTCCTGTAATTAGATTCCATAATCATTAGATTTATAAACCTGTTGATGATGATGTTAATGGTGGTGCTATTATTGTTGTTGCTGTTGTTGCTGTTGTTAGTTTATGTCTACAAAATAGTATAGCCTTCCTTTTTGTTGAGCTGCATTGGAAATACCAAATGGGACAGAATGGAAGGCAAAATTTGATTGCAATAGAAATAAAGGTGACAAAACTACCCATGCTTTCTTTACTTAGAAATAAGTCTATGAAAAATTCATAGAAGGAAAAAGGCTACTCTGGTACTCAGAAACATATTTCTTTTCCTCAATTTATTCCTGTTGCAAGTAGAAACTATTCATATATTGACAAACTTCCTGCATCTTGAAAAGCTAATAATATTGTAGAATTGAATTTGGAATTGCAGCTTTCAAACATTTCTTAAGTTTAATAAACCCACAGGGACTGTTTTACTTGAAGGACTTTAAACAAAAAAATCATGGTTTATTTTTAACTTCCACCAAACCCTATATCTCTAGTAGATTAAAAGCTACTTAATTTTGACAAAATGAGTCATCTTTCAATGCAAGTCTTTTGCTCTGGAGGTTTAGATACCATAACTAGATACAAGTAAAATAAATCTTCTTTCAACACATCATCTACTTTTGCCAAATTCTATTGCCTAAAACACCTTTTTTTGCTAACACTGGTGTATCTATGAAAGGTATCACTGGCTGTAGACTGCCAATAAAATTTTGTCATAGAATATATTTTATGAAAAAACAGCTTGGGAGACTCAGAAATAGAGAGTTCCTTTCACAAATTACAGCTCTCCTCAAAAATTATACATATGAGATGATAACTCTTGCAAAATTTTTCTCCTCTAATTTACAATAAAGAAACCATTTGTTACTAAAATCCGTTGACCTCATATTACATTTTCCTACAAAAATTCCTCCATTCTGCTCCCCCTACCCTGCCCAGCCTCCAAATTCTTCTGTTATGCTAAATGAAAAATAACCTTTTGGGGGATCTGGGGGGTTTTTTTGTTTGGGGTTTTTTTTTTCCAAGAAAGTGACAAGACATCAATGCCTGTCAAGAGAAACAATCTCATCAAAAATTCCTTCTTGTTTTGAATTAAGCAGGAACAGTTTCCATGTTTTTACAGGAATTTCACCCTAGAAGTGCAACTCACCAGACTGGTGAAGAATGGAACAACATATAGCCCATGTCCCACAGACCTAGTACATTAAATAAGATTAACAGGATTCATCTGGAGGTTTTCTGGTCCAGTTGCCTACTCAAAGGAGGGATAAATACGAAATGAGATAAGCATTTTCAAAGTTTGATTCACCTTCAAAGTTACAGAACCCCCACAGTTTTGAAACAGACAAAAGAGAATGCATTCCATTGTTTTCTGCAGAACTAATACAGTCTTGCTTTGCTGCCTTTCGTATCTTTAATTGATGACTCCTAGAAGCTTTCCCCAGTGTGGTTGGTGACAATAAGTATTTATTGATGTTAATGTGATGAATTTAGAAAGATTTGGTTTTTAGTATTTTGCCCCATGACTTATATTATTTACCATGAAAAAAATGAATCTTCTTTGATTTCAACTTTAAAATTTCATTGTCTTTCCACTTCAATAGACTTTCAGTACGAGCCTTAAGAATGATTCAACACTTGCTGTCCACAAACCACTTTCCATTCAACAACTGATATCAAAATTAAATCAAAATGAAGACAATACTGAAACTGTTTTGCTGGAGACTTAATTAGTTTTGTGTGTACAAGTGAGATCACATAGACTAATTAATAAAGTTTATAATACTTATACCAGACATGGATCATGTTCCTTGTGTGTGGTTGAATAAAAAATTTACTTAGGACACTTTCAACCTCAGATAAAAATTCTTTCTGTAAATGACTAGCAATGTATGATTGATGACCTTTTACTCAGCTACTATTCCAAAAACTAATTAAAATATATTATTGGACAACTTTAAATATATGAAGGAAAATTAAAATTTTCAATAATAAAATGTAATGTCTTTCTTTTATTTCTTGCACAGGCCAGTGTAAAGTGCCTATAACTTTAAGAAAATTATACTCTTGGAATGAATGGATATAAGAAAACATAGAAGTCTTAACTCTAAAAAAATTCCATAAAAATTTCTGACTTCCTTTCATCCTAGCTCATAAGCATATGCAAAATTAAATTACTACAATGGGATAAATTTAATCATTTATGAACAGTGTAATCAATTTCAACTGCTCAAGGTGTGCTTATAAAACTTGTGATTGAGATCAAGCCTGAAGTACCTGTATTTTGAACGACAAAGTCAGAATCTGAAAAAAAAGCTTCATGAATGGAGGAATGGTCTGGTGTCTGACAGAATGCAATGAAAGTGGTAACATGTAAATGTGACGAATAGAGGGGCAGTCAAATAAATGTCAAAAGATTGCAGACCTACAAAAAAAAGGTACAGGGCTGTAGAGTAGATCCCAGAATTAATAAAGATCATCCATGTAACACTGCTGCAAGACAGTAAAGAAAAACATAAGTTGCAGATGTATCATATCAGCCAGAAAGGCCAGAGAAAGACATGAGACAACCTTTTGCATATATATAATTATATATGGTTTAATGAGCCAATATCAATGTCAATATAAGGAACTCAGCTTGAAGAATAAAAGAATCAACAAATAATAAAAAAAGAGTCATGATATAATAGTTCTTTAGCCTTTTAGAAGTTAGTGAAAAAAAATGCAATGGTCACTTGCTCCTATGTATGGGCAGAGATGGACTAAATGCCCTCTTTTAATTTTTTTTAAAATCTTTGCAGACATCCTGTCTCATATCAGCCTACAATATTCCTATAACTCTCCTGAGGCAGAATTGTGATACTTACAATTGGAAAGCAGAGGTCATTTTATAGACAGCAGCCTTCCTCTATGTTCATTCAGTTTTTTCACTGTTTTATAACCATAGGGGTTTGAAAAGTGTGAAATCTTCCAAAAGTCCCTCTGGTCTGTATGACTTGAATTCAGCTTGAGCAATATTCTAAGTCATTTACCATGGCTGTCTTTATCACAGTTAATCTTAAGTATATAATTTTGCAAATTCTCCTGAAAATTATTTGTCATTTTCCCAACTACTTTTTTAAAAGCTATTTTGTATAAGGTTTCATTAGAGTCTACTGATGCAAGACACTGGGATCATTTCAAATTCACAGCCATCCTAATTAAGAGAGACTCAATTAAACCTGAGTCTCTGTATGTTAGATGGAATACCTTGAATTCCCTAATCAATTATTTAAATTTTAACCTTATGTCCTCTATCGCTTCTATTTACTTCTATTTAGTGTTTTTTCTTACCCTATTGTTTCATTCTTTTACTAAGTGCTGTGTGTGTGACATTTACCTCGCATTTATTCACAAAGTGCTTAAAGTTCATTATTGACTATGCATAATCAATGTATGCTAATTCTCTTTACTTCTGTTTCTGTCATTATTGCATTTTAAATTACATAAACAAGAGCTCAACATCTACAAACTAAGGCTTTAGGAAAATGCATCATCTTGGAAAAAAGTCAGGCCCGCTAAATGTATGCTCTTTCCTAGAGGAAAATAAAAGATGGAAACAGGCTAGGGCATTTGTTAAAGACAACATTTTTCTTTCAGATCTAGATGGCTGATCTTAACTCCATTACCCTGCTCACCTCTTCTGCACAGATCTCTGAGCATGAAAGATATACGGAACAGACTATCAAAGGTGAGATCTGCTTGGTAAGATCTGAAAAAAGAATATTGCTTTAAACTGACTGTCCAAAGCTTCAAGATCCAAATATGAAATAAAGCTCCATTTTAAGTAAGCTAGGAAAACATTTCCCACTTATGGCTTACCAAAATCAAACACTGACACATTCTTCAGTATTCTGAACAAGTGGAAAATTCTTCAATATTCCTAAAGAGTATATAGGCCTTTTTCTTTTCCTGTACTCAAGCTCTGCCACCCAAAGCTAAATGGACCAGCTGCAAAAGTTTTGCTGTCAGAACTACCTCTAAAAAAAGACCGAGAATAACCAAGTCCTGTTTCAAATTGTTACCATGTCTCAGCAAATACAAATATTAGATTCCTCACAGAAAAACATTGCTGCATCTTACAGTCTCAACCATAAGATTTAGAAGTCCTGTAGTTGCTATAACACCACCATTCAACCTCCTCCTCCTTATCCCTTTTGCACTCATATGCAAAAGAAAAACCTAATTGTGTGATTCTCATGCATATATACGGAGGGAGAGCAGTTGCAGGCAGAAAAGACTCATCAGTCATGATGCTGTGACATCTTTCTACAGCGCTGAATGAGGAGCTGAATGGTCAGAACATAGACTGTGAAGTGAAGACCCTCTGTCACTCTAAATTGTTATGTTTTGACTGAAGAGATTTAAGTTCAGAAATGACCAGATGATGATGTATGTCACATATCACACTTATCAGTCAAGAATTCTATTGCACAGCCCACGTGAGGCAAATAATACAAAGAAAGATCTTGAAAAGAGAAAATTTTCCTCAGAAATGCCAGTATCTATGGCTCCTGTTTCAAAACACATCAAATGCTGAAACATTGGCAATTTTTTCATAAACTTTGATAGATTTTCTAGCTGTCTATTGCCTTCAAATAAGTCAAAAGTCAATTAGTCCTCTATTTAGACTTGCAATTTTAGGAGCCATTGCTTAAATACATGATACCAGCTTTTTACTTTGGTGTAGAAGTAGATAAGTGGGAATTCATAACACTTCCACATGGTGATTTTAAGATCATGGGCTTTGGTCTGTAAACTGAAAGGACTCCTTTTTTCCCATTCATTTGCATTACCAGTAAAAAGTGGGAAAAGACATTTTAACAGTGTTGTCTGTTGAATGAATGCCATACATTCAATCAATTTCTCAGTAGAACTCATGGGTATCACTAAAACACATTTTTGAAGGAGAATGGGACATTGCAGCAGCAATAAGACTGATGAATGCTGACCCCAGAATTCATGATGAAAAGTAATTTGGAATCTTTATTAGTTAGGTTGGGAAAGTGAACATTTTTTAGGGATTATTTTGTTTCTCAAAATCTCATTGACAGAGCTAATTTTAAAGTCTCTCTTTTGGGAAGGTTTTCCAATGAAAAATGAAGATCCATGTCTCCAAGGACTGTAGAGATACTAAGCTTGAAAAACTAAATTATTGCCTACCAAAAAATTGAATAAACGAGCATATCTTATCAGATAAGATGCTTTTACCTTGTGAATAGACAAAAATAGGCATAAAATTGTAAATATAGAACTCAGTGTTACTGACATACTGGCCATGCTGCTTCTGCCAATCCCATACTAGAAGAACAGACGTGGTAGCAGATAAGAAGCAAGAATACATTCCACAAAATAAAATGTCATAATCATATGCAGGTCTCAAAATTAACTGCTTTTTCATGTCAATTTTAATTGTCAAAATCTTCCAACATTACCTTTGAGAAAATTTTTTTAAACTAACATGATAAAAAAGCACAGCTTTATGTTCTTAAAAGAATGTGTCACAATGCCTAATCCTGATATGGGAGTAGGCTTGAATAAAACATTTGCACTTATAAGTGTAAAGTATAAGCAAAGTAAAGATACAAAACTACTTCTCCATTACAAATTGTATTGTGTTTTTATATAATACAATCTAATTTATAAAGTCCCTTGTCACAGAAGCTTATCAAGGCACTTCACACCCTGAAAGGAATTATACATCAGCTCAGTAAAAAGCCTTCTTTAAAAGTGCCTTTAATCTTATTTTAAAACATTTAGCTAGGGAATGAAATAAATGGCTTGTAATGCACTCAGACCCAGCAGTCTCGCATATATTTATCTTTTGAATGCAGAATTCTCAATAAGGGTGAATGCAGTAGAGCAACTTCAGTATCACAGTATTTGTTCAAGGTCTCTGCTGAATATCATGAATTAGTCCCTCTTTCCTTTCTGTTGACCTTATGTTCATTTATTGCTACATAAGGTCAAAGACTGACATCCCAGAGCAGACTAAAGCCCTTTTAGTTCTTCCTGGAGTAAATCCCAAGTCTGTCAGCATCATTGTCTGCATCCTCCAAGTTCCATCAACCTTCTTTCAAGAAGGGTCAACCTAATGTGCAAAATGGAGTGTGGGTAATCCTGTGCTCAAGCTACATTTAGTCATTAGTCCTTGCTAGGATATTGAACAGCATGCCAGTTGTGCCACTTGTTTTTGTTGAGGCTTATTACCTGGAAATCAAACAGACCACACAGGTAAAATCTTGGCTCAAGTGAAATTCATCTCTTTTGCCTGAGTGTTTCTGATACCCTTTACTGAGTGAGTGTTATTACTGATATTCTGCTTTTTATGATGTGTGTTTACTTGGCAGTGCAGTGTGAAATTCCCACACAGGTTTGGAGGCGAGCGCAGTCCAGCCACAACGCTCCACCTGTGCCAGCTCAGTCAACAATGCTCCACTGCACTTCCCCGTGGGGAAAAGGAGTTGATGCTCTGTTCCACACTGCCGTGGCTAAAACCTGGGTATATGAATGAGCCTGTCTGAGGTGATCTGCAGTAGCACTGTGCCATACTGCAGTCTGCCAAGCTGATAAGCCCACAGTCTTGACTGCCATCCACCCACACATCTTTGCCTTCCTCCTGTTGGGGAGTAAATAGTAATATAGACTGTTGTGAAATGTCCATCAAAATCACTTAAAAAAAACTGGTTCCATATGTTCCATTCTCTTTTTATGGCTAACTGAGACATTCTTTCTTACAAGGACCTAAAAGCAAGAGTAGTGCAATTCTATTAAAACAAAAAGCTAAGTTATGCTAAAGAGACCTGAACTCATGTTTCTGAGAGCCTGAAGAAACTGGATACTGGAGCAGTGTCCAGGTATATGTGCAAGCTCCTAATGCCCTACATTAGGAGCATCCACTGAGAAGTGCTAGATCACAGAGGTAACTCTGTCTTTGAGGGCAATTCTGGCCATGCAACACATTGCAGCACCAGTTTTTTCCTGGTAGCTAGAAAAGCCGGGATGTTACACAGCACAGAGCACAAGGGTGGAGATGTTAGAACTGGACCAAGACATCACCTGTGGTATAAATACCTCATCAGTGCAGTGCTGTGCACTGTCTCTGACCCAGCACTGAAGCACCCTTCCTAGCTTTATAACCAGATTTTTAACATGGCAGTGATCCATGTGCCTTAGGCACAGTTAGAAGCTGGTATAAGACCTGTTTCTGTGGCTCTGTGCTTTTCTTACATGTTGGCTTTTGGTGATAAATTTCAGGGATGCAGCAACACTTGCAGGGTTTCATTTACAGGGAGAGAATGAGCCTCCTGAATCCAGAGATGATGGACATTTCAAATTGTGTAGCAGTTCCAAACATTTTTCTCCTCTGCACACAGACAGAACTTCATCAGATTGTTTTTTCTCTTTTATGCAAATCCCATCATTTCAGGGTCAAACCCTTTTAATAGCACGTGGAAACAACATATGAGCAACTCCCTCCATTTGGCATAGAGAGAAAGAGAAGTGAGTATCAGTTACCTGTCACAGGCACTTGTCACCTCTGTTCCCATCACAACAGAGCCGAGTGAGCTGCATTCAAAAAATTCTTGTATTTTACAATTTTTTTGCTTAGTCAATGTCTAACGTTTTCTTCCACTTATTTTGCATAGCTATTTATTCTTATCTCCATTTGGTTTGAACCTGCCATATCTCTTTCATACTCACCCCTTTTGTTTTCCTTGCTTCATCTCATTCTGCATTTCCTTGCATTTTGTAAGTCTTGTTGTTATCATTGTCTGTAGAGTTGCTGATGCTCGACTTTTCCCTTAATTTGAGATGAACAGAGGAAAATGAATTATGTTCGATGTTGAACATATGCACACAATAAACACCCAACTTTTAAAAGATGTCATGGAAGCATCTGCTATGTTATATTTTTATGATGTGTATAAAACTAAAATAATTGGTATTTACTTTTTATTTTCATCTTCAGATGTCATTTCTGCCCACCCCCTCTATTCCCACTTAAAAATGTAGCACTACATTAAAGTTAAATTGACATTAAAAAAGTCAATTTCAAAGCTTTTTTTTCGACTCCTGAAATTGAAACATTCCCAAAGTAAAAATAATCTTAACTACTGCAAAGTTTTATGCCCTCTCTTGCACTCTACACTCATTACTGACTACAGCTTAAAATCTATGATCATTAAGGCCTTTACTAACTGTTGGTGTGCATACAAGTGAAAGGCTTTTGTGTCTGACTACTTAAACTGAACTGACACCCCTAATAAAACAGGCATTGAAAACTCAATAAAGGGGTTTTTGGCACCCCAAGAAGCGAGTGGGATCATAACATAATTAAAATACACAGAAGGCAACTCTGAGTCAGCAAGGCAGCTACAGGACTTGGTAACTATAACTTGATTACTCTTCACAGCTGATAAAAATCAGAAATAGTGATTGCCCACCACAGGCATAAGATATCCTGGCTGCTTTAGAAACATAATCACTGTGTTGCAGGAGGTCTAATCAACAGCTACCTATAATCTCTGTGATAGCTGTAAAAACATGTTAATGAAATATTCATGCAGGTAACTGTCATAGGCATAAAACATCATAACCAGCTCCTTTTAGTAATGAATACTTTATTGGACCATCCTGTTCCAGCTTATTTTCCTACAAAAGCAATGTAGGTTCAGCTGCTGATTCTTCCTAGACACTGTGAGCGACAACTCAATGAAAATATCAATGTTGAGTCAAATTCTGGAAGAAGCAAGGATCAGATGTTGGACTCTGTTGCACCTGGAGAAGATCGCACAATTTAGTGCCAGAATGCAATTCACATTTTAGAGATAGCTCCTTTTGTTTATAATATATTGGCAAATTTCTTATTTGGGAAAGGCAGAAAATTTTATATATATGTGGTTCATTCTTGCTCCTACTTTAATGACTCAGGAAACTACCAAAGAGGAAGGATGTTGTTTAGCAAAGGCATTAGGCTGACCTGACAACTACCTCTAAGTCTTAGAAAGTTGATTAATCTCTCTGCATCTCATTTCAGGACAATAAAGAAGATAGTAATTCCTTTCTGCTTTGCTTACAGACAGAATTAACATTCATTAACATGAAGTGCATTTGTATATATATATTTTGCAAGGTACATTAAATATCTGTGAAACATATATATAAAATAAAGCAATATGGTATTGTCTAATTATGAGACTTCAGCTGGCATGACAGCAGACAAAAAGTATAAAAACCTCCAGATTTTTATTAAGAATCAAGAATCCCACCCATCTCAATACCGTGAAAGATTCCTAAAAGGCATAAGAAAATCAGAAAATTAGGGAGCTATTTGGAAAATACAGCCCATAATCAGTTTAACTAGGATAGAGATTCTTTTGTGTAGAACAATCAAAAGCTTTGCTTATATAGCATTGTATATGAACCTTTATGACATTTTCCTTTGATTAGAACATTAAACTTATTATCTTTAAAGCCTGAAGTGATCACTTCCTTAATAGAAAGTATTTAATTTTCAACTGCTTTTTGAATTTCATTTGCCAATTCAGTTCCATTAAAACTTTTAGTGTATATTAAATGAGGAAATGTGGAAAATATTTTTAAAAACAGGCATATTCTGTATTAAATGTCCAGTGATTATGTCAGATATGGTTTCAAATATACCTCTTGACTCATGATTTATCCACCCACAGTTCTACTGTCTTTTCAATAGCTTTACCAGAATAATAGCAGGAGATTGATCTGCTACCCAAAAGAAAATCTAAAATTCCCTTAGAGCATCTTAAAATATAAAATACCAAACTTAGCTGAGAAGAAGTAAAAGACAGATCCAAGAAATAAATTCAGATGCTCCAAGCAAAATTTGCAACCTTGCTCAAAACACCCTGCTCAGCTACTGCCTGCTCTGGAGACACTTACATCTGACAGATACTCACCATTAAAAGTTCTCAGGCTACCTAGAGCTACCTAGAGTTGTGCCCAGGAGTGTTTCAAGTCTCTGCAACCATAAATCATGGGCTCCCAGTCCAGGAGGGCTCTGGCTGCCAGAATGCAGTACATCTCTTCAAGCCACGTCAGCGCTACTGCAAATGCATCACAGAGGAGCTCCGAAGAGGCAGACTTGTTAAGCATATGCAGAGCAGATCAGGATGAACCTGAGATCAGGACCAAGACCTTGCTCTACATCAGGGTCACAGCCGGAGCAAACTCGTGGCAGTGATGACACAGAGCTGCTGCAGATACTCGTGCAGGGAGCCCAGGCACCCCCGACACCCCTCTGACTCTGCCACGCTCCAGCAGGAGCTGTGCTGGGGAGCTCAGAGCAAGTCTCACACTCCATATTTCAGGATTCACAGATGAAGTAGCAATGAACTCCTCTTCTGCTCAGGAATCTGCTTGACATGATGAGCCTGCTCTGAAAATATTTACCACAGTTTATCAGAACGAGCATTATATACAACACAGAAAACAGGCACAGGTGGCACTTCAGCTCTTTACCATAAGCTACTGTTTTGTGCCATAGTGCAGAATGGGTTGGTAAAATTCCTTTTTTTTCCCAAATCAGCTGTCTTCACCTGCTGGTGAATTCCTAAAAGCTAGTTATACAGGTTTAGGTTTATTGATATACTTACCTTAATTGCTCCCCTTTCTCTTCCAGAGGACTCTGAATTATTAGTGTGCCAAAACATAACTCCAGCAGGAGAAGCTGGTCTTATCTGCATGCAAAAGAGCTGCCAGAATGGAAGCTGTACCCTTCCCAAGGATTTGTGGGTTTGTCTGTCCTCAGGCAAATAAGGAGTCTCACTTTGCTATATTCTGACTGATGTAAATAGTTGGTACACCAGCTAATAAAAGAGACTTCACTGTTATAATTACCTCTTTGGACACGTATGCCATCCAATTACAAAAAAAAATTATACAGATGAAAAACGAGTTCTAGACTAAATCCCAAGAGCTGTAACTCAGAAGATCCCTGCTGGCCTGCCAATAGTTTTAGCCTATATTCTGAAAGCCCCTGTTTCTCAGAAGACATGGATTAACAGGCAAAGCTGCAGCATCCAAGGGCACTGAAAACAGCAGGTCTCTCTGTTGGCGTCCTGCAACAAACACAGATAAATTCAGATGTTCATGCACTTATCTCTGTTCAAAAGCAGACATATGTCCTGTCTCTAGTCTTCAATCCTGATCTGTATTTATATCAGGACCTAGTTTGGGCAATTTAAAAAATCTCTTTGGCCAATTAGCTCTTTTTAATATAGTTAATCTTTGAAAAAATTATCTGGAGTCAGAATTCTCAACACTCTCCAGAAAAAAAAATCTCAATATTGTCCACTGGTTATATGACAATATGAATAAAATAATCACCATATTTTGCTTTTAACAAAGCACCATACAAGAGTCAACTAATTATTGTTAATTTAAAAATTATCTTCAATCTGCCTCTTTTCTAGATGCATGAGAACCAGTCATCTGATTTTATAATGATGAAATTATAAAAATGTTTTCAAAGAATATATGAAGTAACAGGGCATAAAATACTGAAAGAGGTGTAAGAGCAGTTAATTATGTTGTATAATATATTATGTAGTTCAAGTATAATATATTATGTAGGATCAAGGAGAATCTCCACATGAATGGAGATTCAGTATTTTATTATCTTCAAAACCTTTCTGCTTACACTGTTAGCACAGTAGACTGAAAAGATTCAGTTTGCAGAGAGGCAATTTTATGTCACGATAACCAGGGATTGTGGAAGCAACCTCTGTCCACAGCACATTATGGGGATGCAGAACAATGCTGTTTGGGCAGTATAGGCTCTAAAAAATTATCCTTTTAGTTCTGAAGTAACTGAGTAATCAATATTTCACAATTTTATGGGCAGTCTAGGAACTTAGGACATCTGATATATGGCTCATATGTGAGATGTATTTTCATAAGTCATTATGACAAGAATAATAGATTTTATGTATTTGAGATTAGATATGTGGCAAGTGTGGAAATGTTATTTTTCTGATATGTCAGTGTAGAATTAAACTAGTTGTCAGTCAAGTCCCAAACATCTTTTTTACTCAAACAAAATAACATATTCCAAATAAATAGAAATATTGAAGCAGACAACAACAGCAAAAAGAAGGGGGTTGTGTTTGCTTCATCTGTTCTAAAATGCATTCTGGATGTTTTCATAAATTACTATTTTGGAAAAAAATAAGTAACCATGCAAGATACATAAATGAATATGGAACTATCTTTCAGCAGTCAGTCCATCAGCTGTAGATACTTTGGATGTATTAAATTTGTGGGGGGGAAGGGGGAGAGCCCTTCTACCCTCTGAGCTTTTCAAGTACCTGTGAAGTGTTTCCATTCAAACTAACAGGGGTCTGTGAGCACCCATTTGTCCTGTAAGAGGCAGTCAATGGAATAGCTTAAGGATCTAGATGTATCTAGAGGGCCATAGATTTCTCTGACTGCTTAGAAACAAAGCTCATAGCAAGAGGAGAATGAGGAGCACCAAAAGAAATGCAAGTATGTTTGCTAACTTGCCCATGTTTGCTTTCTGCCAACATGACATATGCTTTTTGTGACTTGTAGTTACTTCTGCCTTAAAAGTGAAAGCAGCCTCTTCTGATTCAAAATTACCAGGTTTCACAGAAAATTATCGTTTCAATATCCTTTTCTACAGTGTGGCTAGTCAGTACCAGATAAGGTTTCACTTTATTTTAAAATGTTGAAATACACTTATAACATGTTGGTGCTACAGTAGTGTAACAACACAGTGCTGTTGCTGTAAACCTCATCCTCCCTTTCCAACTTGTTTCTAAAATTAGTTTATGCAGTCTCTAAAACAGCATGAGTCTTCTGCTTGCTCTGCCACAGTTTGTAGGATAGCTAAAAACAACACAGCAGGATGCTGCAGCCTCTGTGGAGTCATCATGCCAAGCTTCAGGCTCCACGAAAAAGATGATACAGCACCAGAGATTTAGGCTACATGAGCATGCATAATCCTGTGCATTTGTCTCCCCACTTCTTTGGGACATTCCTTTCTCAAAGGGGAGCCATAACCCACCCTCAGCATCCTGGAATGGGCTGAATTTTATTCAGGAAGTCTATCTGACCTGCAGTTAAGTTTGGATCTTGGTTTTGAAAATATATATACTGGAAATGCACAAGAGGAAATAAGCCTTTCTGCTCTTTCTTTCTCTGTTTCGTACACAGACATCATCTGCCACCTGGCTAATGTAAATAGATGTGACTGTGAGTGGGAAAGGAAATAGTTCTGGTTTCATTGGTCTCAATTCACCTGTTTCTGTCTGATTTAATCAAGCACGTTTAGAATTTTCATGTCCTCAATCAAAAGGTAAGCACAAAATTATGAATAATCCAAGGAGGAAAGTGACTGAAAAATATTGACCATTTTTTCAAATCTTAGGTTGAGCAGGGAGCAGTATTCACATGGGAATTTCCTTCCCCAAAATGGTACCTTAGGCAAAGCAAGTTGCTCATTGCTTTCTCAGAGGAGGTCGTTTAATGACAGCTCTACATGGTCATTACCACATACCCTCTGGTTGTCATGAGGGCTTCCAAAGCACCACTTCCACAAGTCATTACTTCTTGTGTTTTCTCCACTAATAGCCTTGGCAAGTCAGGTGAAATTAAATCAGAGAGACAGCATTAAAATGGCAGAAAATAGATTGATAAATTCACCTAAGAACATTATCAGGTTTTACCTTATGTTGGAGCGTCCTTTGTCAAAAAAATAAAAAATTCTGCTGGAATTGTCTTTGCTGTACCATTGATGGACACCCTGGTAATGGATGTTTCCTCCAGCTGAGACAAAGAGACACCACATGCTAAAACAGCAATTTGCCATGCACTGATATTTGCCAAACTTTTTGACATCACTTCAGCTGTTATTGAAAAGATGGCTTCTACCAGCAAACATGTATGTGACCTGCATGTCACACACATGAAATCTTCTCTCTGGTTTGTGTCCTTAAACATTTTGATCATCTACTGAGTATTGGCATCCACTGAATTCAGTTGTTACATTTTCTATCTAGAAGTTAATGAACTCTTTTTCTTAAGCCATACTTCAGTTTTCTGTGTGTGACACAGCAGTTTGACATCATAAAAAGCATCTGTCTCTCTGGAGCCCCATGGCAGAGTTGGATTTTAACGCTCTGCAACCATGGTTACACTCGGCGTGCTTTCCTGAATTTCACATAATTGAGAAACTGGCTTAACGCTGTCGCAGCAAGAAAGGCTATTCATTCACTTGATCCTTCTATGTGGTAGTCCTTTCTTTTAGCTGTTTGTTCAAAACAGCTTGAACCATGGAACAGATCCAGAACATTTCTGTGATAACTGAAGATATATTTTCTTCAATTAGTACTAGAAGGAAACAAAAATTCATTCCTAAGTGTGCATTTGTGTTTGGGGCTAATTTAAGTTTAATTTCTGTGATATTTTTGCATTATATTTGTAATAGAAACAGGATTTTTGTTTCTTGTATTCACTGGTTCATATAACATAAGAATATACATTTTGAATAGGAAATATCATAATAATTCAGCAAGAAAAGTAGAAAAAGAAACCACAGGAGCCACTTAACCCACAGTCAGAAATAGTGGTTGCAAAGCTTCCATTTGCTTTTAAGGCTCGTAAAGCAGCAACAGGCCAGAGGGAGAAATGGAAAATTATAGGCACAGATGGTCTGAAGCTGAGAGAGGTAAAGGTAACTGAGGAAAGTCTCTTCAGAAACTGAAACAATATCATTTATGTTCTGGCTTTGCTTGGCTCTGGGCATTTAAGCACAGATGACTCTGAAAACTGTGGCTTGTTTTGGAGTTGTGTGTGTTAAGAGGAGATTTACCTTTACAGTATTTTATCCTTGCAATTTTTAATTGGAACTCATTATTTTCAACTGCACTATCATAACCAAATTTCAAGCTTGAAGTGCTGAATTTCTTTTTTAGGCATTTTTACTGTTTATAAACAAAAGATAATTGTACTCTGTCCTATTAATTCCTGAACAATGTACAGAGAGTTTTCAGAAATGGTGATATTTTGGCAAATAAGAGAATACTAAATACAGAAGCCAATACATATGATGCTTAAGAGTTGAAGATACAATTGTTAAATGATTGCAGCACATTAAAAAAAAATAGAAAAAATTCTTGGGATAGAGTTGTCTTAAAAGGAATTTTCATATGACCAAAATCTTTGCATGTGTATCAAACCACCCAATTGGCTTCAGTAAGGATTTATTGGAATGTGGGGTGTTCCCCTGCCCACACAAGTAAGTAGAGCTCTCAAGTTGTTGTAATTATGACATACAGGACCAGAAAATCAACCCCCATTGTTGGAAAAGACAGATGTGCACCAGTGCGTATGGTCATGACATGGACACACATGTATCCACACCTCTTAGGCAAGGTACGGGTTTTGGATAAAAAGAGTTTCCTTGAGTAGTTGCTTACCCAATGCTGGGTAAGTGGCAACAAATCCTACTGTATGAAGACAGGCATTTATTTTTTCCCTGACTTAAATATGAGCAACCTAATCAAGAGATTATAAACAATTATTAGTTCAGTTACAATGTCAAAGCAGCCATAATCCAAATTAATTTTAAAAACTCTCATAAGTAATAGATTTTAAATGGTTATTAAAAAAAACATTTGCCAATCCCTCTTCCTTTCCTCAGCTGATGCTCACCCTTCCAGGGTCATACAATTGTATTTCCTGGGCTAGAGTAACAAGAGTGGTGTGATTAGAGGCAACTGTTGCTGGAGAATATGCTCTTAGCTACCACCCCTTCTCCAAGGCACTCGGTCAGATAGAAATACTCTGCCCAGTACTAGTATAGCAGCAGCAGGGGCTGAGCCAAGCCATTTTCCAGGAAATGAACAGGTCCTGAGCTGCAGGAACTGGTATCCTGGCAAGGACTCGGCAAAGGGAACCAAAAAGGACATTGCTGGTACTTAGCAGGGAGAAGGGCTGCAATAAAAGCAGTCTTAAATGAAAGGTGCAGATTTATATTTGGGGAGATAGGGATGAGGTGTTAAAAAAACTGCAGACCTTTCATTAAATTCTTTTCACAGAATCACAGAATATGCTGACTTGGAAGGGCCCCACAAGGATCATTGAGTCCAACTCCAGACCCTGCACAGGACACTCCAAGAGTCATGCCATGTGCCTGAGAGCATTTCTGAAATGCTCCTTGAACTCTGTCAGGCTTGGTGCTGTGACCACTTCCCTGGGGAGCTGTTCCAGTGCCCAACTACCCTCCCAGTGAAAAAAACATTTTATAATATCCAACCTAAACCTCCCATGACGAACTTCAGGCCATTCCCTTGGGTCCTGTCACTAGCCACAACAGGTAAGAGATCAGTGCCTGACCTTGCTGTTCCCCTCTTGAGGAAGTTGTACACCGCCATGAGGTCTCCCCTCAGTCTCCTCCAGTCTGAACAGACCAAGAGACCTCAGCCACTCCACATACAGCTTTCCCTCAAGGCCCTTCACCACCCTTGTTGGCTTCCTCTGGAAGTTTAATATCTTCCTCCAACCGTTTAATATCCTTTTTATATTGTGATGTTCAAACCAGCAGAGTGCAGTTATGTTCAGCACAGGGTAATACCAAATAGTTCCCAGTACTGACCACTGAAGCCTGTGCAGACCCAGTGAGTGTCTAATTTGTACAAATCACAAAGTTGTCTAATTTGTGGTTCACAGAATAATATTATCACCATGATTGTGACTTCAGAATGTTTCTATGAGCTTGATAAAAAGGAAAATCTGAACAAAAAATGGTTCAGTGTTTGTTAGATTCTAACTCATAAAATGATATGAGGATATTTTGGTCTTTGAATGTTCCATTTAAGTGAAAGCATGTACATAATCTCATTTCATAGATTATGCCTTTTTTAAAAGTGTCCATTTACCATATAAAATATTATAAAACTGTTTCTGCTAGTGAGATTTCGAGTGTTGATGCTTTCAGATACTTCATCTGTCACAGAAAGAGTGATGCAACACTTAGCCATGTAAAATAACTTGGGAACTAACCAGAAATCAAGTCACTAAAATAATGAGAACATCTGTTCAACATCTGTTGTTTAACTTAATTTACTAGACCTGTGTACAGGAAAAACCAGTGTTCTCATTACTGATCCATTGACAAATAAAGTAATGAGAAATTGATTGGAATTAGTAACAGCTCCATTTCAGCCTAGTGTTCATGAGTTTATAATTTTAGTCTGACTGAATTATTTTTAATTCTGAAATTGGTCATAAAAATTACTACTTTTCAGCTACATCTGCTTGCACCACTTTGTGTACAAGAAACAAGTAAGAAAATGTTGAACATGTTTGAAGTGAGCAATATATAACAAAATTCTTGTTTATCTTTCTAACCACTGTAACTATTTGAGTTCAGGATGAAATATTGTATTTTTATTTCTTACATGATTCTGTGGAAATGAATGTAACATCATGGAACCCAGACCTGTGCTGAAGTTGCCATTTCATCTCACTTAAAGCTCTAAGGATATTTCTACAAATCTGAAGTAGTTTGGGGTTTTTTCATCCATTCTATCCACTGTAATTTAATCTTTTTGAAGTATGCAAGCACCATGTTATTTCCCTTAACATATTAAAAGTAGACCATATAGAATATGAGATTAAATTATACCTCTGCTTCAGTTGTGTAAATATTTATAAGCTTTACATGAAACATAGCAGTTATTGCTAATGTAGTTATTGATTAGTAAATCTCAAGTGAAAAAGGTTGCATTAGTCTTGCATTAAAACACTCTGAAATAGACCTTGTATCACATTTTATCACTTTTTTTTTCTCTAATGGGAGTGTTTTGCAAAGCATTTAAATTCATAAATTATCCCTCAACGTTTTTTAATCACTTACTTTCCTGTTATGGAAATAATTCATAACTGAATCATATTTACTGGGAAATAATCCATTCCTCCCACTACAAAAGCACAGTTTTGACTTCTGCCCTTCAGAGCCCTTCAGAGAGCCCTTCCTTCCACATCCAAAGGAAACCTCTCATTCTGCTTAATTTTGCTGAAGCTTTTGTTCACTTGGTATCATCACTTATGGGGCCAGAGGAAGAGGAGGTTTAGACATCAGCAATGCATGCAGTGAGTAACCCTGCAAGTGCCTCCTTTTCCCTAACAGTAGTTCCCACACACTTTCTTGAGAAATTGTGCAAGTATCTGAGGGCAAATTAGACCTCACATAAACGATGGAAACAACTAATTTAATTTGAGCAATTCATTTAAGGATCTTGATGAAAAGTGTAGGAAATCCAACAGGTTCCAGCTCAAGAATGTGTGGGAAAAGCTAATAACTTTGTAACACATCCCATCCATCTAATGGGGAAAATTTACTGGATTTCACTAAGTCCAGTTTCAGCATCTAACAGAATACAAGCCCAGGGCAAAACAGAGCTTAGCACTGCATTTCATTGTACAGATGAGCCCAGATACACAATCATCATATGTCAGCAGATTTCCAGATATTTTTTATGTGTGGGGGTTTTTTTCCTATTCCATTAGAAACTAATCTAAGTCAAATAGCCAAGAACGGACACAGGTTGAGCACAATAAGTGCTGCAGCTCACCTGATAAACTTGCAATGCTGTGGTAATTTGGTTCTGCATTTCCAGTCACTTCACAGAGCTCTTGACATACCAGCACACAAAATAAGCCAGATCAGTTTAGCTGGATATTTTGAGGGAAGCAAAGCATTAGCCCCCATCTGTTTCCCTTTCTCAGTGTTGCTCCTCTCTGGCACTCTGACCCAGCACACCAGGCACAGAGGAACAGGAAGAACTGCTGTGCCACACTAGGCATGTGAATGGTGTCAGCTCTGGGACATCAAAGAAAGGAGGGGTAGCCCCAGGCTTTCTCCCTGGCTTGTGCCTCTACCAGGGAGGCACCATATGACTTGGGAAGAGGCACACACACCCCTGCCATATGGCCTGGCACAGGACATAGAGAGACATCAGTGCTTCTGTTCACTCCAGGACTGCACCTATCTCTGGATTTTTCTCTGAATAAGTTTTGAATGGAGAAAAGAAAGAGAGGATATGGGTCTTCCAGTTTTGGAAGCTGTGATAAAAGTGTTCATTGAGTTATGTGAAATTAAGATTCCACCTAATCATACAAACAAGACTCTGCAGTACTTGCTGCATGTTATGCTTGGCTCCAGGTTCATGCAATAACTCACATGCTTCACCAAAAACTTGTAAAATGAAAAATTCATACAAAAGAGGAAATTTTTCAAGCCATCAGCTACAAAAAAACCTTAATTTGCTTTTACAAAAGCAGCAAGACTTTATTCCTACAACTTCTTGTAATGCTGATTCTTGACATAATCACGGTGTATTTCTACATTTCAGATTATTTTTGGTTTCTCTGAGGCAGATGGAGTTTGCCTTTCACATGATGTCCTGGGGGTGAAGGTTCAGTAAGGATGAACTATGCAATCTGCTTCACTATAACACATGACATACTGTTGATCAAAGAAGAACGTGTTAGGGACCAGATGTTGCAAGTAGTAATAACATGTCCCAAGCCTTGCAATCACCTACTTCATGGCATGGTAGAGCTAAAAGTACTTGTAAGATGTGATCAATAGGGAAAAACATAAGTGAATACCACAGAAGAGATACCTCAGTTAATTTTCCTTTCATTATTAATTCTCCCCTTTCCTATTTTAACATTCTGCTGTAATTTCCCTCTTGTGTTTAATTTTCTTCATCATATTTTTACCCCACTGGGATATTTAACTTTAAATTGGATTGATAACTGTCTTTAATTTATTCTTCTCATTTAAGATGCATGGGTCCACTTTTTCCCCAAAGGGTACAACACTACTGAGGATTATTTCAAGTCCTAAGGGAATGAAGACTGTTCCAATTAGTCAAACTCCCTCCCTTCGTCTCAGTATGGTTGTTTAATTCTATTTATTCTGTAGACTTTTAATGTAGAATATCCATTCGAGCAGTTATGCTACTATGTTTTGAATCTGTTGAGGGACTCTAGGGTTTAAGAGACGGAAAAAGAAAACTGATAATTGTTTCATTTGCATTTTTGACATGGGTTTCTTATGTCATGTGGTATCATTTGATCTTTCTGTCACACTTTTCCATCTACCAAATGAGTTAGTATAGAAGATCAGAAGATCAGAAAATTAGAAAAATCTTACAAAAAAAAAAAAATTAAAAAAGCCAAGCAAACAAAAAAGCAAACAATATACAATCTATTAGGAAAGCTACTAGGATTGTTTAGACTAAAGAAGAAAAGGCTAATGGCACAGTGTGTTGAGAAGAAGGTGCATTAATCTTTTCTCCATGCCACTACTGAACGGAATAAGAAGCAATAGATTTATATTTCAGCAAGAAAGATGGGGGTTAGTCATTAGAAAAAAGACTCTAATAAAAAGGGCAATGAATACTGGATTATTGTGGAGCCCTTAAGTTCAATTATAGACAAATATCTGTCATAGATATTAACACTTTGGAGGACAGGTTTATGGCTAAGCTGATCTCTTGACTTTTCCATTTGCCAGACACATTTTCTAAAGCTTCTTTCTTTTTCTGAATCTTTTGCTTCCCTATCTTATCTGTAAGAGGACAAAGTGAGTGTTTCTGGGGAAGCATTGTTCCTGACAGAACACCACAGGTGGGACCATGTATGTATAACTGTACATGCCACTGAAATGCAGCTAATTTATGCATTACATCCTTTTACAGATAGTTTATTGCTGATCCTTACCTAATACTTGCTAAAATTGAAAAAATATATTAAAAAAGACCATGTCTTAGCAACTCGGTTCTTCAAATCTTTGCATTTGTCTGGAATACAATATGGACTTTCTTTATTTTGTTATTCAAACCATGGTGTCATATTTTATGGTCACAATCTGTTAACACAGTCTTTTAACTATCTCGTTAGGGACTCAGAATGATTGAGAGTTATTTTTTTCATTCTTTCTGTGATTTTTTTTCTCTAAAATAGAAGAGCATCTTAGCCTTTAAGATGGAGTCTTGTTTGACTTCCTTATTTTCACACAGCCTGTTTGCAAACTTCACTTGTACCTACAGTCTGCCCCTCAACAACAGACCACAGCTGTCCTCTCTGACATCTAGCTGCAGGACACACTTGTCCCTAAGCTGTAACAGGTTGTGCTTGCAAATAACTAGAATTTTTAAAAGGACAATTGAAAATGCTGTAGCAATAAACATTTCCACTTATTCACTGAGAAATTTTAAGGGCATATACAGATTCAGAGGTGAAGATGGAGTCTCTGCTGCTTGCTTGCAATATTCTGGAAACTGGAATAGGGTGAAAATCCTAACAGTTAACTATTATGCTATGCACAGCTGTTGAAATACATCCTTTGCTTGGTGAGTGACATTGGGAAGAGAGGAATTAGTGCAGCAACTTCTTTTGCCAATGTAGCTATGAGGACTATTGGCTTTTCAGAGTTGAGTCATTCGTTATAGAGCGCTTGCTGGACCCATTCTCAGTGGGGGTTACTGCTTGTAAACGGCTTTGGAGAATATAAGTAAATCAGATAACATGTTAATGAGTGTGGTATAAATAGATAAATAGATTTGGCTGCTGAACATCTTTGTAGTTTGTGAAAAGTAATGGTGTTCTGAAGCTTTTGAGGTTAATGAAAATAAATAGTGTGTGCTCAACATATCATTAAAGAAGGTAGTTCATATTAGTATCAACTTTTTTTTTTTAACGTATTTGTCCAGGAAAAATGTGAAAGATATACCATATGCACATTTTCTAAACTCAGTGGGGAAAGGAATTGTAATGTTTAACCCTTTTTTCTTGGCTTATTTATATAAAGCTAAAATGAGCCTTGATAAAAGTGGAATACTTGTACCTCAGAGAAATAATACTGTAATCCATCATCCACTTTCCTTCCTCTTAATTCACGTAAGTAGTTTTATCTTTTTAGTTTAGTGACATAGTAATATGATATCTGTTCTTCTGGCTTTATTGGTCTGAGTAACAGCATTTAGTATTTGAGTTTATTTGAGTTTATTTGAGTTTATTTGAGTTTATTTTCTGTTCCAATGTCCCTGTTGTGGTCTGTAATGGAGAGGAATTTATTCTTTGCCTCTGCACAGCTGACTCGCCTCAGTTTGGACATCTCATACACAGTCCTAAAGAGAATTCTTCTTCATCGGTGAATTATGAAGTCTAAGTTCACTCTTTTAAAGAGTTTAACAGTGCTGATTCACCTGCTTAAACCATAACAACAGTAATTATGGTGCACATTGCACAAAAAATGAGACAGAAAGAGTAGGATGGAAACTTACTCAGTGACATTAGCACAAATCAGTCTTGTTTACCAGTTCAGATCTCAGTAGTCCATTGTCCCACTGTTCTTTAGCCAGCTATTATAAATACACAGAATGAAGTAGATTTTTTTTGCTCCATAACTTCCACAGTCTACGCCATTTCAGTACCTCATTGCACTTGGAGCCAGAAAGTTTTTCATTATTCTCAACATGAAACTTTCCCTCTGCAAGTTAAGCTTCTTACTCACTAACCTATTCATTAGGTTCTCTTCCAGATCAGCATCACAGCTAGCTAGAAAATTTCCATTAAAACCCAATTTTGCCCACAAGATTAGAAAATTGATCATCAACATTTTTCAAATAAATTTTAGCTATCAGCGTGCTCTAAGACCATTTCCAGAAGCCTGTAAAAATGTTTAATAACTAACTGACATTAAACAATATGCAAAAATATCTTAATAATCTAGCATAGCATTTAATTGAATATTTTAATAAAAACTTAATTAAGGTTCCCACATTTGTACTTGGGGGCTATCCTGAACTCAATACCATTCAAATCCCATTAGTGCTAATGGCTTAATGCCATATGTGGGGAATATAAAACACATAAAATTTACTTTTAATAAGTCATTCATCCTACATTAAATATAAAACTATTATTAAAAACACATTAAAGAGGATTAACTGCTAGTATTACAAAGAATGTTTTTAATAATCAGTTGATATTTATTTAGTTTATAGTACTGTCTAATCATTACACAATTATGGTTTTATAATTCCCCTCTAAATCTTAAGCAAATGAAATGTCTATCTGGAAACATTAATTTAAAAAGTTACTGAAATGCATATTTTAATGTCATTGGCTCCATTTTTCAATTTTCCTGTCTTTTCTTTTTTTCTTCTTTTTAATGGGAGAGAGGTAAAAGTTTTATTGTAAGAACATTTAAGCAAAGAAACTTTAATTTAGAGAAACAAGACAGCAAGCACACCCCAGATGATCAGACGAACATTGCATCTCAAAGTCGGTCATTTTTTTAATGCAAAACCCCGTATATTTAAGTGAAAAGAGTTTGTCTTCTTAACATGAGATTTTTACAAAGAAAATGTAATTAACAGATAGTTATCAGACCAAGGGCAAAGGGGATAGTAAACTGGGTAGAATGCAGGCAGAGAGTGTGTCAGACAGCTGAGTTTTGGACAAGTAAAACTTTTCAAGTCTTCAAAAATACAATAGAAATCTTGAATTTGGAATGTTTCTGACTAATGCCTTTGAAGGACAAAGAGAAAAAAGAGTATTTTTGGAGAAGAGGGACTTACCATGGACCAGCTCTAGACCGCTTCTTTTCCATTTGTCACACTTACATTCTAACATCTTTTTAGGATGTCTTCTAACCACCTCTTTAATTTCTTCACCTTGTCTCACACAAATCCACATATTGCCACATCTGTCCCCTTGAGAGACACAACTGAACTTTCTTCTCAGGAGTTAAATCAGCTTCTCTGGTAAAGAACAAATGAACTGTGAACAGTGATTGCCAAAAGGCCAAATGAAAAACGAAGAAAAAGCATTGCTTAAAGTGCCATTAGCCACTGTCCCCATATTTTATCCTGAACAACATTTTGGTAAGTTTTACATGAGATAATAGACACAGGGAACCTGTAGTTAATAAAGCCCCAAACTAAATGCTACACTCCACCAGGGAATATGCAAATGCACACTGGACTAGCCAGAACTAATGAAAATGTCTATATATTGCTTTATAATTATCCTTGCAAATCCACACCCACTAAGTGACAGGAAAGCTCTGAGAATAGCTTGGAGATATGTCTTCAAACAGTTTATATGGTATGCAGATTCTGACCTTAAGTCTATTGAAGCCAATGCTCATCTCTTCATTGACATGGGAAGGGTATGAGTCACAAATAATGCCATATGCCTGGAGTGTATTAATCACTTTAATGAGCCACGGTTGTACTTAGAAGAGGAAAGAAAAGAAATTAAAGATGAAAGAAAGGGTCATCTTTGACTTTGAAATCGTTTGATTTCACCAGTTTCTGTCCTAATATTAAAGTTATTTAAATGTTTTAATTGCTTACATTACAAACACATAAGGCCTTGAAATACAGGATATTAATGAGGCTTCTTAATATTTGGCCACAGTGTCTTATGAAATCTATGTGATTTAGCTGCATTTGGAGAGAAATAATCTCTAAATATTCAAGATACTTCAGTTGTTCCTTTTACTTGTTTTATTTATGTGACATTCTAGACATCTCCTCAAAAAAGTAAAAAGATTCCTTTTCAATCCAAGGATTATACTTGAATCTCTAATCATTGAAAAATACCTCGATTTCACTTTGAAATGGGACTATTACTTCAACTACATTGTATTCTTTTTAAATAATAAATAGTCAGAGATTGTTGTGATCTTTTCTTAGAGAATTCATATCATTCATCTCAGTAGTGCTACTTTTTGCTTTCATGGCACCATCTCCCTCTTTGTGATGGTCGGACCCTCATGCAGCTCTTCATACAGTCAACTATTAAAAAGACACTTTGCATCAAAATTTCACTTGATTTCAGATTATTGTTCTGCCAAAGTATCCAACATAGATGAGTGTTAAATCAGTTTATAGAAGGATTTACGTATATTAAGAGTTGACCATGATGTTTTATGTGTGAATCAGCAAATTGTGAACAATTTAATAAGAATTTGAAAATAAAAACTGGACAATTGTATCTCCTGTTTATGAGTAGTAGACAGGGGAAAGGGAAGGAGGAACAATGTCAGGGAAGGCATCAAAAGTAAGTTATCCTCTATATCCTTTTAAGCAGCAATTCAGATGCATGCTCTCATTCAATAACACCTGGTCATGAGATCCTTTATTTGGTACTAAGAGACTTTTCTCCTTTCTCTCTGGTGCCTGTTGATCTACTGTGACTCAGAAGAGATAGAAATCTTTTTGCAGATAAATTGAGGATCAAAAAAGATGACAGAATTCAAAATGTTTAATGTCTTTTAGTGGTAGTCTTTGTTAAAAATTTTCACTTGAACATGGTCAACTACCAGCAAAGGATAAAATAGAAGAAAAGAAAGAAGGAGAAGGAGAAGGAGAAGGAAGAGAAAAAAACAAGGACAAGGACAAGGACAAGGACAAGGACAAGGACAAGGACAAGAAAATGTTAAAAGAATACTAAGTTAAATGTTTTTCAATCAATTGTGTTTGATAAAATTTTCTCCTAGATACTTAAAAAATGTGCCTGAGGCAATCTCAAAACCATTACCATGGTGTTTAGAACTAGCACAGGGAAGCTGAGACTTGTCAAATAAACACCAGTGTTTAAATACAGAAGAAGAGACCATCACATCCAGGGCTATGAGGACCAGTGGCTCTGTGGGGCCAGGATCCATGGGGACTAATCGTGGCTCCATCAAGGCAGGAGCCCATCCCTCCTCCCCGGGTAGAAGCAGGGGAGACAGAAGGTACTCTGGCAGCCCCAGCCCTGAGCACCTGGCACCTCCCTGGGGACAGGACCAGGGCAGGGATGTTGGAATGCAGGCTGGCCTAAACCAGCAGAGCCCATGGCCAGGCAGGGCAGAGCTGTGGGAGCTGGAGATGTGCCATCCTGGGCTGCCACTGGGGTAGAGTCTTGTGGCCATGGGGTCCTGAGCCCTGGGCATGATGAGGGAGTCTCAGGGCTGGGCAGGGCCAAGCAGGGCTGGAATAGCCTCAAGGACATGACACATCAAATAGTCTCTTCAAGCAGACCCCAAATACCACTTTGCAAACCACTGTCTTAAGAAAGCCAGGTAAAACCAGACAAGACTGAGCAAATGGGACATGTGCCGAAACAGGCAGATAAAAATATTGAAGACACAATTATCAGTTGCTCGAAAGCTGTTTCATGAGGATTGGCTGAATATTTTCATAGCACTCTAGACCATAAAATAGCAAATACCCTGATTAAAGATGGAGAAGAGAGTATGACAAAGGAATGTATTCAGAATGTAATGGAAGTGATCTTCAGAAACAGTAGAAACTGTCTGGAAAATACAGGTCATATTGACCATACATGTTTAGTGTACAGCACTGAACACAGATGTTCTTGATAGTGCAAAACTTAGATATACATCATTCTAGGCTTAATGGAAAAGTTTTCTGTTAGTGAGACACCTCATATTATTGCTTATGTTGCATTCAGAATTTTTGCTATGTTCAATGGTGTTATATGTATAGCTTAGGTAGAGTCTTCAGGAACAACCAAGGAAAATCCAGAGTAAAGCAATGTTCTGTGTGATTTCAGGAGTCTGGGATATGCTAAAGAAGCCCTAATTCTTACCCGAAGTAGCAACTCTGCATTCTGATCATTTGCTGTCCTGTTGTGGATTCACAGGTTCCCCTGAGTTTTGTGGAAGCATTTGAGCAGCTGATGGGAGAAGTCTGGAAATGTGCATTTAACACCGAACATGAGGGGGGAGGATGAAGGGCAAAATTAGGCATGGTAAATAAAGTGCATGCCACCCTAATATATTGTAAACCCACTAAGTTATCAGAAAAGGCAAATAAAAACAGCTTTCTTCACAGATAAAAGGTGGCACAGTTTATCTTCCAAAGACTGACAGTCTGACACATCTGTCATGGAACCTTACGTACATTTATGCAAAAACTTTATGTACACATATGTATTCTGACCCACAAAGACCTGGCCTGAAGACGATCTATTGCAATTCTAGAAGAGATACAGTAATGTAATGAAAGAGGGAGAACATGATAAAAAAACAGATTATGAGTGCAGTTGTTGCATACATCATACCATTTCAATATTTTATTTTGTTTTCTTTCTTGTAAGAGCTGATATGTTCCCTCTGCTTAGAGAGTCACATTTTCTGTCAACATGGTTGGATTTTTGCGGGAGAATGGGTGAGACAAAACTGATGAAAATTGGACCATAAAAGATAGTAAACATTTGTTATTTGCTTGTTTTTTGGTAGACACACAAGGAGGATGTTAAAAAGGATGGCTTGTGAATACAAGTATTTTGTTGGGTTTTGGCACAAATATTTTGGCTGCTGACTGTTGGAAGATGTTATTCTGCTGCCACTCAGATGGGTCTGCCAATACTAAGGGTCTTGCTGATGAGCTGGAACAAGGCTATAGTGGCTGGTCTGCCACATGCTGGCTTCTTCTCTTCATGATTTTTAAATTCTCTCTTACTTGGCCCTGACATCATATGTAAGTCTAATGAACTTCCATCCAGATCTCTATAGAATGTGAGCAGGTCTGACAGCTTTATACTGCTTATGTGAGTAAAAGAGTACTAAACATGAAGACAAATTGAAATATTATGAGCATAAACACAGAGTATGCCAGCTACTCACTAGAAGTACTAGTCATGGTTGAGAAATATAATTTAAAACCACGCACAGGAAAAAAAAGACTTTTGGAGAAAAGTGTGCAGAAAAAATCCTGTACAAAATTAAGGAAGTTTTACTTTTAAACATGCCAAGAAACTAATTAAAATAGAAACTTCAGGCCAACTGTGGAATCACTCTGAAAAGAAAATTAATATGGGAAAATAAGATTACTATTGAATACCATATGTCAGAGGCCAATACCTGGGTTGAATATTGGTTCTAACAAAAGATGGATCTATTTTTTCATTTCATAACTCTGTTAATGTTGTTTAATAAAACTCTTGTATAGAGTCAAATTAAGTTAAACCAGTTGGATTTTTAAAATAAAATTATGGCATTTCGTTATACTTTCAATGAATTGATAAGCAAATATGAATCGGCATCTATAGACAGATAAAAGATGTTATTATTTAGAATTTCTTGGTAATTCTTGTATTGCATTCCATATTCTAATTGGAAACAGCAGAATTCTCTTGAGCTGTTCACAAAAAAACAAGTGCATGAATATGTATTTTCTGTGTAACGTTCACTCATGAATTCTAAGTTTATAGTAGAAAAGTTCTGGGCTGTATCGGCAGTGACCAGTTTTGATAAGAATCTTCTCTTGAATCAAAGGACTTTTGAGGTTCCTAGTGTTTTCTTAACATCTCTATGTATCTACCCCATCCAAAGGAGAAAAAAGAAAGCAGCAGGAGAAAGGCTATGCTTAAAAGTTTTCCGTTTCTAGTCCCAAGAATGAGCAAGTAACAACTCTTTTACTCTCTGGAACTAACGGAATTTCCATATCTTGTTTTACTAAGGATTTTTGCTCGTTTTCAATAAAAATACTTTCATTTGAGTGAAATTTTGTCATCTCACATTATATCTCCCACATTAATTATTTTGGGTGTCATACATTCCATAACAGCAGTGATGGGAGATGCTGACCCTCAAGCCCCTGCGTAAAGGCACACTGCTGAGATGTGAAATATAGATTTCAGGTTCCTGCTCTGCCTTCTCCCAGACAGGAACTAGACCCACTGCTTCCCACAACTCATAGAAGTATCTTATCCACCAGGCTTTCAGCTATGCTGGATGTACTTTGCTCTCAAAATAACATTAGCTGTTATTAACATTAACATTACATTAACATTACAATAACATTAACATTACATATTAATTGCATAATTATTCACCTTTTTCAAGTGAATAATTATTATTATGGAGATGTTTTATGAAGAGAACTTTATGTCAAGAACAGTTCTAGCCCCTCACTCAGCTGTTGTCTTACTGATAACATCAACATTACGCTTCTACTGGACAGAGGGTAGATTATTTAGGTCATCTGTCAGAAAATATAAACCATCGTCCTGCTCTCTTTAGCACTGGTTCTGTGGGTTGAGAAAGGTCAGGACTTGGTCGCTTTAAACTGCAAATAGGTAATCTATGTGAAATCCAGACATCGTTCATCTCCCTACTCCACCTTTCCCCCCTTGCTGTTGAACACCTGGCTATCCCAGTTTCCAGTGGGAGGCCACAGCAGTAGCCTCCATGCAGCCCTTCAAAGTGCTGTGCAGAGAGAATTGTCTGCCAGCATTGCTGTCCACTTGTTGGTTCCTCGCATTCGCTGCCAGAGAGTGTAAAAAGTGAGCTACCTTCCTTGCCATCTGATTCCATGGCAACCACTCCTCTGCTTTCTACCACTAAGCATCTGTTAGTGTTTTTATTGTAAACCCATGTTTTCAGGAGTTTAGAGATTGGCATAAATTGTTATTTAATCTGAAGAATAAAAGATCTGGATCTTTCTCTTTTCAGCTGCTCAAAAAAAAAAAAAAAAGCAAAGTCCTCCAACATTCAATGCAAAACAAAGCAAAAACAATTAAAATTATTAGAGGTTGCCAGGGAAGACTGAATGGCACTTCAGCTCCAGTTCCTATCCTTCTGATAACTCAAGAAGGGAAAATTAAGTCCACGGGTGATTTAGTGACAGGATACAGCAGCTCAACTGCTGACCTCATTCCTGCTTTTATCTGATGCTGTGGCTGGAGATAAAAATTGCACTTCTAAAATCTAGAAAGCTGTGCACATTGGCGAATGAGAGAGGTAATCAAAGTAACAGGTAATGGACTGAGGGAAGTGGGAAATGAATGAAGAAGAAGGGATCACATGTTCAGTATAAAGGAAGCCAGGCACAGAGCTGAACCAGAGGGAAGAGACTATAGATGAGGACAGTTACCAGTAAGAAGGAAGAAAGAACATTGTCAGCAATGAAAGATAATGGTGCTAAAAGAGTAGTTTTTGGTAACATGGAGTACGTTACCAGAATTTCTTATTTGACCATGATAGTCTGACATTCTCCTTAGGGACACAAGCTAGAGGCAAACAACATTTTGGATTCAATGAAAGGAAGTCAGGGTTAGTAAAATAGCTTTTACCAACACTGAAATGACATTAATCTTATTCTTTCCTTCATACCGCAATCCTAAAAAAAAGGTGAGTTTGAGGATAATAAATTTTAAAAAGGACACGGTGATGGCCATACCATCCTACTAGGTAAATCAAGGAGATTTTCACTGTTGACTTGAACAGAATAGGACGGACTAGGAAAACAATTAGCATGTTTGAAAATCAGGTTGGCCTAATAAACTAAAGGATTTTATGTCCAAGATTTTGTGGAATGGCTTCTCCAGTAGTTTCTAGACATCAATACCTCTCCTCTTTTCTATCACACAGAATAAACAGATTCCAACCTTATTTATGTGAATAATCCCTTGGGTCAGAAATACAGGATGTCCAACCAAAATGAGGCACACTATCTTTCTCTTTATTCTGCTTTTAGGACTTGGGCCAAAGCTGGCACTTTGTCAAGATCAATGTCTCACATCTTCCAGGGATATCTGACCTCTTTAGTCACATATTAACTCAGTTCCATTGCTGTCAATCAAGAGTCTTCAATTGCAGCATAGCAAGTATCAAGAGAACTGTCTATATTAATGATATAACATCTTTGTGGTGAAAAGAACAAGGCTGTGAGAAGTCTCACATCATGCCCTAGGGGCACACTAAGACCAGAACAGCAGAGATGGTCACAGGGTTCAGCCTTAACTACGCCAAAAAAGATGGTTCAACAAGAAAAATACCTGACAAGATTGTTCAGCAAGACAAATAAAAATGCATAAGTACCTGCAGGGAGATGCAAAGATGGAGACAGGCTTTTTTTCATGGGGCCCAACAGCAGGAAAGATGCAATGGGCACAATGTGAAATATAGGAGGCTGCCTCTGAACATGAGGAAACAATTTTTTAGGGTGAAAAAGCAGTGGCACAAGTTGTCTGGGGATTTTGTAGAGCCCCCATGTTGAATGAATTCAAAAGCTATCTGAACATAGTGCTGGTCAACCAGTTATGAGTGCCCCAGATTGAGCAGGCTTTGAACACAATGACCTCCAGAACTCCCTTTCAACTTCAGCTGTTCTGTAACAAAATAATGAGTTATTTTGCGTTAGGTTTGAAAAGTAGCCTAGAATTCTTGTGACGAGATGCTCAGTAGTCCTAAATGGAGAGCAACTGGCAAAATCCCCAAACACTGTAGTTTCATGACAACTCTAAAGATGCTAGAAGACATGCCAGGAGTGAACAAAAGAAGCATCCTCATCTTCAGGCACTTGTTGCCATCTTTCCACCTTCTCTCCCTTGGGTCACCACAAAGCATTCCTGCAGCTCTGCAGTCAGGAAGGACTTGGAAATACTTTTAGAAAAATTATTCTTTTGGCAGCAGCAGTTTCCAATAAAGAAATAAAGTTCTGAGAAAGTTTAGGACAGGATTAAGGGCAGAAAAAATTTTTCTACTTTCAGTGTGAAGTCATTTCTAAGTCATTCCTCAATTACCTTCAAGAGTTCGGATCAGCTTACAAATCAGTACCTGCCGGCAGCGCTCCATTGTAGCTGTTAATTCATGCTTTCGCATCTGTTACATTAGCATGCCAAAAGAACTTACAACCTCCTTGAAATTTCCTTCAGCATAGTTTGAGCATAATTGAATATTAAGAGATCAAAATTTAATTTTTGTATTTTCTTAACCAAATCTATTCAAATATGCCCTATGCAATAGCCCCCTTGGAGTATTAGGTGTAGAACAAGGTCAGAACTTTTACAACCAAACATTTCTGAGTGACATATAAACAAAGAAAGGTTGGAACCTTTTCTTTCTTTTAAAACATGAAAAGCCCAAATGTTTCTAAGCAATTTAACATCCACTGGGCCATGCTGCCACCTGTCAGTCTGGTAACCCCTTCTTAGACTTATAAGGACACCTAAAGAATTGTTGAGTTGAAAATATCCTTCATCTAACTATTTTTCATTCTAATTAAAAACATGTCGTCTAAACTCTGCCAAAGAGGGAAAAAAAACCCTTAGAATAAGGGCCTGAATAGACAGTAAGACTGCCTGTGCTGTCTAGGTACACATTTATAAGAGCTTTCATTATGTGGGGATCAAATCCTTTCATTAAATATTCTCATTTAAAACCAATTTGCATAAATAAGGGCTCATTTCTCAAAGAGCGCACTCATTCAAAGAAAATTAGATTTCACTTGGAAACACACACAACTCCAAATTTCTCATCGTGTTCTCAGGCTGTGCAAAACAGAATTTCTGAATGTGTCCTCCAGCATTTCTGAACCATGTTTTTCCCATTCTCAGTCAATCCAGCAAAGCTGCACCAGAGCCTCTCTGAGCACATCAGTAGGTGCTTCCACTTCCTGTGTCAAAGCAAGACCTTGTCAGGCACCTACCTCTGCCTTGCTTTGATTTCAAAGGAAGGATGCACATGTGCTGTCCAGAGGCAAACTGTGAAATGCTCCAGTCACGTCCCTCATGATGCAGCTACCTGGATTTCCAGTTGTTCTGAAACATGTGCTTCATCTCAGTGTGTATGTAGGCAGTGTTAAGGAAAGCCTACATCTCCACCCAGCTTGAAATCATCATTTTGGAGACAGAGTTCCTCTGTTTCCTTCCTTGGTTTCATACATCAGCTACTGCCCAAACTTCCCAAACTGTGTATTAGAAAGCTGTTCTGTTCACCCTCTTAAGCTTTCCTGATTCATCTCCCAGCTGTTTAAAGATGCCCAGGGCCATCAATGAAATCTTTACCTGGAGTTTTTGGCATCTGGGGAATAAGTAGTAAGTAAATGGTTTGCAAGAATTTATTGATTAGTCATACTTGTTCCGTTCAGACTTTTTTTAAGTCTCTAAAGTTAAATTGTCTTTCCTTAGCAGGAGCCAGGTTCTGTCACTGACTCTTTCCAAAACAGTCACCCTCAGGCTTAGTAATGGCTATTACAGTCAGGGTAATTCAGAGACACTCCCTGAGTGTGACAAGGCTCTGAGCTAGCATTTTTGCATTTGACCACGGTGGTAATGTGGATTACAAGTCCATGAAAGAGGCCTGGGGAAGTCACAGATTTCCCAGTTGCAACTGCTACTGTTTTCAGCAAGCGCCCCTCTAACAAAATCAGCATTATAGGCAACATAAGAGCACCTCTAAAAGATGTATCTGTCTAACACCTCTGAATGGCTTTAGTTGCATTGGATGAATTTTTCAGGAGAAGGTATCATCTTCAGACTCATTTCTGGTTGGTTTTATTGTTTGTTTTGCTTTTGAGCTGAAACAGTTCAGCTACTGCTGCAAATATATAAATGAAACACCACATTTTGATCAATTTTCAAAATGAGTGGTTGTGAGCATTTGTTTTGAAGAACTACAGGACTTCTGTGATTTGAAAGGCTTCATGTTGGCAAGGAATTAATTGCAGAAAAATTCGCCTAGATTTGGACAGTTTACAAGCCTGCAGATTCATATTTAAGTACAGTACAAAATGACCAAGTTTTGGCAGCAGAATTCCCTTAAAGTTTAACTTTCACAGCACATCCTCTGTCCTTCCCTGGACCTATAATGACTAAACTATCTGTGTGATGACTATACCATCTCTGTAATGGCCATAAATGCATTTAGGTCTTATTTGTGCTATGATTTTTATCTTAAACCACTTTCTAGTTTTGGAAATTAGGTGTTATCAAACTCTGAAACCATGAACAGATAAACTTTTTCTCATGTTGGCATAACTCTTCTGTGCTAACATATCTAGTTTTCCAGCCTGTTGGGAAAGTTCCAACAAAATGACCTTCTAACGCTGATTTCCATTCTATGTTTTGACAAAGTTTAAAATGCACGATATGTAATATATCAAATGGGCTGAATAGCTAATTGATTGGGTGATGGGATTTGTTTGTTTGTTTAAATTTAAATATACGACATGGCCCAGGCTTGTGAAATTTGGTGACAAGAGTTCGTAGGTTCAGTTATGTTTCTCATTGAGCATGAAATTCGTATTAGCAGAAACATGGGAACTCTACCATCTATTTGGTTTACTTTTTATACTATGTTTAAAATATATTCATAAGAAACCAGGAAATGAAAACAATATGATAATTTATATCAGCTATGTAATCAACTCCAGTTACAATCCCCTTAAACAATTTGTTTTCCATTTCATGAGATGTTTGATATAATCTAAGTATCCAATTATGACATTAAAATTACTTTCTTATCTATCTCACATGACATATTTGCAATACATGTTATAAACCTACATCTGATTTAAAATATTTTATTTGCAGTGACTTTCACTGAAAGCAATTCTTGCCATGCTTTTGCTTAACTAATTTGCTTGCTTCTGTTTACTAACTGAATAATTGTCAGAGTATAATTAACACAGATGTCGCATAAGCCTAGTTTTCAGGTTCAGGTTAAATTTATACTACTGCATATGGAAGTGTCTAATTAGATTGCCATCTGAAATGGTGAAGGAGTTACTATATTTTGAGTAAAATCTTTTTCGCAGACTTCTATCTTATTCAGCGGTACTATAATGTTTTCAATAGTGGCAGTTTCTAAAATAAGACCTTTGTATTAAGCACATCAGTTTATGCACATTAGTGGTGACTGAAGTAGAAATATTTGTAAATTTGACACTAAGGCTCCCAGTTATTTCAAGACATTCTGAATTTTGTAAGCTAAAGTTTTATACTGGGCCAATAATTAACAAGATCTTAAACATTTCAACCCTCTGAGGTTCTAAAATCAAAATTTATATCTTACTCCAGTGACTTAACTTTCAGTGTTTTACTTTCCAGTTACTCCTTTCTCTTTTGGTGATACTTGTAGGCCTGCAAGTACTGAAACCTAGGTTTCAAAAGATTTGGCAAGAAAATGGAGTTGTTTGTTAGCAATAATCTTGAGAGTTTTATGAGTCTTTGTACTACTGTCAAAAACAAGATGTGCACCAAGTGTGACTTTGATACTTTATTTCAAACCACTTATGAAGAATTAGGTATGGTTCTAGTGATAGCATACAATTTATTGTGACATTTTACATTGATGCCAATTGGATCATGTAAAATAGGGAATATAAAATGGTGGCAAAGTCAGTTAGATAGCTCGTTGCTATATGAAAAATGTCATTGTGCACATCTTTCACAAGAAATGACTTCAAACAGTGAGAATGAAAGTCATACTGATAAGTTTTGGCACAGAATATTAATGAAAGAAAATATATTTATCATAGTAGAAAATGAAAAAGTTAGTGGGTCAGGGCAATTACCAATGCTTTTGTTTCATATAGGTTGATAATGAACCCCTTCCCTCTTTGTGCCTTTTTCATTATTGAGTGATTCCAATAAATGATTAAAGTGCTGATTATGTTCTGTAATCCAAATTACTGAATGTGAGTTAAAGAGGCATTCACAGATCTAGCCTACCAAGCAATGTTTTAATTCTAAATTGCCACTTGAAATTTATAAGCAGAGATGTTGAATATGTCTTTCACATTAATTCTGATTTATAATCTGATATCATAACTAAATCACAGAAATTTATTGTTTCATATATTTTTTATTGAAGAAAAACTCTACCATATGTTGTTGAGAACAACTGGCATTGCAATTACATCAATGTCGCAATTGAGTCTTCAAGCTCTGTTTTCTTTCCTTGCCAACATTTCCCTACAGAATAGCAAACATAAGGTATTCCTACTCAAGTAAAATGCACACTGAAATAATAGCATTGTTTTAATTGAGACTCCAAACCAAATAATCTGTTTCTCTATCGCAATCCTTCAGGAAGTGAATAGCTGTTTCACACATTTGAGAAAAGCAGACTCTTTATACCTGACTAGAGAGTTAGCAGAGCAACTAATTACTTACATCCAAACAAGTGTATGACAAGAAAGAACTCCTCAACACAGTCTCAGTACTCAAAACCATCCATTTAAAGCTCAAATTAACTTTACTTCATAGTGAATTCAATGTATGGAAATCCATCAATACACTAAAACTGCGCAAAGGGAAAATTCTCTTTACTATTTATGATAAGTGGCACTCAAATGTGACTATATCTCAGAAATTTCTATCCTCTTTCAAAACAAACATACAAAGCAAGGTGATTTATTGAACAAGTGGGCATGCGTTCTGCTAAAACATCCCCTCTCAATATGTTTGTTTCTTTCCTTTTCAGTGTGTTCCACAGTAGTTCTGGATGCTTCTTTTGCAAAGCTTTGATTGCTATCACTTATTGGTATAATGATGTTTCTTTGCATACCAAGAATAAACCTCCTAAAAACAGAATCACCTGGGGGTTTGTTTGTTTTCTTTACTTAAAGGGCAAAATGCTGCAAGAAAGGCTCTATGGCCCATTAGATCAGGTGCACCATATGGATTTTTCTTCTGAAATTTTCTGTCCAGAGGCCTCAGTGTATCTCAGGACACCATAGCCACATAAGCAAATATTATTTAAAGCTTTGTACCAGTAATCTCTGTATACATGGCATTGAGTCAAAGGATCTGGGTAGTTTTGTCCCAACTTTCTTTTGATAAATTTTTTTAACTTCTAGGAAGTAAACCTGAAAAAGCAACTGTTCTTGAAAATTCAACTGTTCTTCTCAGCAAGGCATGTTTGGGAATAAAATATCCCCTTTTTAGTAGCTCAATGTGTTTATCATATTACACTATAATTCTGTGGTCAGGTACTTTTCTTGCAAAGAAAGCAACATGTAAGAGAGGTAGAAATATTTATCAGGCCTAAATTTGCACAGTGCCATTGCTGTCCATAATATTCACCAATACAGGACTGATTTGTGCTCTCGCTGACTTCAGAAGAGTATCTACACTTTCCATTAAACTTTTCCCAAAGAAATGCAAGACTTTTCTCGAGATTCTTCAAAAGAAAGGCATCCAAAATTTCAAAATTTTTGCTTTCTGGAAATCTTGCCTGGCACCCTCTGTGTGTGCTAAGCACCTACATTTCTGCCTCCATGCCACTCGTTCTATCCGGTTTTATTGACTTCTTCCCATTCACTGAGTTTCTTCCCATACACTGAGTTATCAGTTTTACAATTCCCCCATTTTGTAAAGACCTATTATAATGTAGCAGTAAAAATGAGAAAGATGCATCTATCATGCCTGTGATTTTTTTCTCCTTGATACCAATTAATGAGACAGAACCAGAGAGTGCAGACTAAATGTTTAGAACTGAAGATATCAAAATGATCTCATCAGTGGAAAGTTGGATCTTTTGGTTAGTGGTTTCTAATTTACGCTGCAGCAGATGGATGGTGTTGAAGGTCACAATTACTGTATAAGGCCAACTTGTCTGTAGAGTTTGAACTCCATGTAGTTAACTGTCACTGATAGAGAATGCTTGTAGTGAAAACCTTTTGTTCTTTTGAATCTCTGTTTCATGTTGGTAAATTGCATGTCTGTGATGAAACAAAATCAGATTTCAGGCTATCCTCCATTTCATTCTTCATATTGATTCTGTAGCTATCTAATTAGACTGAAGAATTTTGCAGACATCAAAGAAGAAGAAGGGTTTTGTTACTTACTGAATTGTGAAAGATCTGAACTGAGAAATTTTTAGACATCCAGCCTAATAAATATAAAAATGGAATACAACTTTGTATTTAACTAATAGATGCAAAATATTTTCTTCTAAGGCAAGAAAAAATCAGGTCAATTAACTTTTAAAATAGAACAAGCTAAAATTTTCAGAAATGTGCAACACACTAAAGTGACAAGAGCAAAAGTTGTTAAAAAGCAGTGAAATCAGTGCCTGCTGCAGAGTGGCCTTTTAGCACAAATTGTGGGTGTATGATTTCACAGAATCATCAACTGAAAACAACTGCTGTTTCATGATCTTTCTGAAAACTAAATTGCAAGATAGAATACTCCACATTCAGCAAGGGATGAACTGTTTTGTGTATTGTGAGATAAAAACATGCAGATGTATATATAACACACAGCACTAAACAAAAAAAAATACAGATAATCTTTCTTTTTGCTAATTTGTTTGTGTAGCTATATCCCATCATTCATGAGACAGATCCCTGAATCAAAACACTTTAAAAAACCAAAACCAGCACCAACCAAAAACAAACAAACAAAAAATAACCCTCTCAAAATCTTTTAATTTGGAAATTCAGGACTGAATTACTTGTGTATTGTTTTGTACAGTTAGTGACTTGAAAGGGACATTAAGTTGGTACTGGGAGCATCAAGCAAATGAGCTATAGAATTTTCTGCTGTGATCTTTCCAGTCTAACATAGGCTATGAAGGTGATTGAAAATATTTCTATCTGATGGATATTCACTGACTTATTTATTTTTTAAATGAAATAGGTTCATTTTCTAGCAAATATCTATGTATATAATAGTCCATATCCCATTACAGAGCTTGAAATTAAATTGCCTCCTGAACATTCGTGTCCTTTTATTACCACCTCCCTAGGTCTGGTTATCTCTTTTAAGCTAACTACTCTCTTGAAGTCTAAAAAACTCTAGAGCTATGCTACTGATAGAGACGAAACAATTCTGGGACCCTTTCACCAGGGCAAGTGCAATCAGCTGAAAAGTAGACTTTGGGAACAAGTGCAAATACCCGGAGAGTGCTGCAGCTGAATCCTCACCAAAAAACATTCAGAAAAAAAACCTGCAAAGACTGCTGCATGCTTTTTTGATTGATCACAGACACTGAAAAGGACTGAGGCTTGGTTCTCTGAAAAATCCTTTTATTTCCTACCCATTGACAGTGACCAAGGCACTATTAAACAAGCTCATTTTTTCTCACAATGTTATTTTGTAGTGAGTTGCAAATTTTTTTGCGTTAGTGTCATAGATTTGCAGATGTCACCAAGCTGCAGTGAGGCAGAGAGTGTGGCACTGTGAGGAATGATTCTCAGCCACTTTTCTCACATCTTGAAAGTATGGAAGGGGCAAATGAACACGTAAGTTTAAGAAGCAGGAATTGCCCATAAAAACATATACACATCATTAAGAGACTGAAGATAGAGACAGAAACACATGCTCCATTCCTAGTGACTGCTAAGTGTGATATATTTGCTATGTCACCATCAGATTCAATGTGACCTGTGCTAGTGTGCAGTACCCAATCACCTGTGAGATGTTATTATATCTTATCTCTTCAGAACTGCCTGTGAATAAGGATCTTTTCCTCCTTTATTTTCCACACACCTTCTCTGTGTCCTCTGCAAGTCTTGTGTGAGCAGCCTGCAGTTTCCTGCTTGGCTTTCTCCCCCATGTCCCGCAGCACCACAGGAATGGCCTCCTGCTTCCTCTCTGCTGGAGCCCTGCACACCAGCTCAGGACACTTCAAAATTTAACCCTGATACACATGATCAAATGAAGTAATTAATAATGGTACAGTGACAATTTAAAAATAGGCCATTTTTCATTTATGTGAGTAGCATATTACCTTTTATTTTTTATTTTCCACATTAGTGGGGTTTTTTTCACTTCTGTGTGATTAGCTGATCCATGCCATATTTTAAGTATAACTTTTCCCAAAGCTACCATTTATCATCTGTTTTAGGCTACACATGGTGACATGTGTATGCTTCTTCTAAGAAAAGAAGCATAACTCATCTGTGCAATTTGTGTAACTGCATGTGCACGTATTTTCTCAAGATTAGTGCAAATTATCAATGATGTGTAACAATTTAAGGAGCAAATATTAGGAACAAATACTGGATTTATGTTTGTAACTGTGAGAATGGTCTAGACAGCTTGCAAATTTAATCAGAAAAAAAAATGTGGGCATAAGTTGGCATCTGCTCTTTAACTATGAGAACTTTATTCAGATACTTTGCTCAAAAAACACAAAAAAGTCATTTGCTGCAACAGAACACAGACTGGAACACTGGGGGTGGCAAAACATTTTACATATCTATGCTAATGAAATATGTTACATATTTGTGGAGAATGTGAAATCACAAATAAGTTTTTAAAAACTAAACTTTCTCATTGTGAACACTGGACATAAAAATTAAATTTCCATGTAGGATCTGGGAGATGTATTACCTGACTGTGTGAGACCACAGTATGCACTAGATTTCCACCCAAAGTTTTGTGTGAACATATCAGTCTGTCAGGAAGAGGATAACTGAGACAGGTCACCTTATCCAGACAATCAGGAAGTAACAGGGACCACAAGGTGTACTGTAAAGTATTTCTGTCCCACTATGTACAGAGAACCATATGAGGTAACTTTCTGTTTTATGCTATCCCACATCTACATGTTGTGGAAGTAGTAAAATCTTATACATTCTGTGCCATATACAGTTTTGCAAACAGTTTCTAAGCCTTTTCTTGTGGAGAATTCTGGGGTGATTAATATGACCCTTAGGCAGTAAATTCCACAGTTACCTGCATAGTTATAGGAACACACTTTGTCAGATGCTTTTGATAAAATGAGGTATAAAACAGGCCACATAATCAATATATGGATTTAACATGTTCAGATATGGGCTTTGAGAGAAAAAAAAAGACTACCAAAATATCATATGTTTCTATTTGTTGCAGAGAGGTTTCTGTATAATCAAAATCCTAATGCAGAAACAGAACTCTTCCAGAACACTCCCTGCACTATTTTAGTGCTACTGGGACTGCAAGGGATAAAGTAGTCAGGAGCTTTGGTTCTCTGTTGTGCAGGTCAGGTTCCAGAATCCTGTATCCTGGCAAGGAATAGCAGCCAAGGCATATAAATGTCAGGTAGCTGCTCAGAAGCCTGATGCTCCAAGCATTGGCCTGGGATGAACGAGAACTGTGTGCTACCAAAAATTACTCGAACCAAGGAGAACAGACAGTGAGTTGGATTTAACACAACACAGCCATTCAGAAATGCTGAAATTCCCTGCTTCCAGCTGTACCATCATGAGATGCCCCTCTAATAAGAGAAGTCCTTTTAAAATGAGTACTACTGTGGTCATGGAATTTTTCTAGTTATTTTTCTACTTACAGCTTAACCTCTATTCATTTGCTTTTTTTTCTGCCCCACTACCCCCACTTCAATCCACTCCTCCCCTTAGATTCAGAGTGAATATCAAGCATAATTGAGTAAACTATTTCTTATTTTAACATATTTTATGCAAGCTGTAGCCCAAGGGGCATTACAGAATTAAAAAGTAAGCAAGAGCAGTGGGAAAGAGAAAAATTATGTAGTCATAGATGAGGAAGAAAGAATAGAGATTTGAACAGAGGCAGAGGGGCAATGAAGCAGTGAGGTGTAAGAAGGCTGTTCCAGATGGCAGGAGCAGCAGTTGGGAAGGTTCTGGCACCAACAGTGGCAAGATTGCGGGCAGGGACAGTGAAGAACCAGGCACTCTGCAGAGAGACAAGGGAGAGAGAAATACAAGGTCAGGGAAGCAGTCTGGCTCAACTGCATGGAAAATTATAAAACCCAGGCTGAGGATACTCTGTCAGAAAACCCTGTGCAGCTGAAATACACCTCTGCAGAACTGTATGAAATGACAACTGAAAGGTACTCATCATTCACCACTAGGGCAGGCACCCTGCACTGGTCAGTAGATGATGGGCAGGGCAGGAGTCATTCAAACAGGGGAGATGCAGTTGGAGAAGGTCCTTGAGGAGGGATCTGCTCCTTATGTTTGTAAGTAGAATGGAACAAAATATCTAGATTTAAGTAAAGAGGTTTAGTAAGATTTTTGAATATAACAATTGCCTTTTCAAGGAATCAGCTTTGAAATTTGCTCTCTTATGAATCCCTTCCACAAGAACACCATTGTGTTACACAGGTGATGGGACCATACCCTCTGGTAAGGTCATTTCCTCTTGGATGCTCTAAAAATACCATGCCTTCACTTTAAAAGACAGCCTTTTTTTGTTGTTTTTCAATAGTTCAGGCAAGTGTAAAAGGCTTTTCAAATGTTCGTGCAAGAAGTTTCCTTATGTGAATTAAACAAGTGGTGTATTGTGCGCAAACTATGGAAAAAATCTCTTTGAAATGTCTGTGGAGGATTTTATGATGATGGTTCATTGTCTGCAGCACAGTTTTGCATACATTAATCTACACCCTCGGACTGCTTCACTCACGGCTCTTGCCAGAATAGCACCAGAGACCTTTCAGTGGAATCTGGGGTCAAGCTCTGCTGGGATCTTCATTCCAACACCACTGACACAAGCAGCCGTCAGTCTGGATCTGGACACCCAGCACATACGAACGGCACCATTATGAGCTATCCCTTTCTAGCTGAAACAAAGAAGCACTGAGTGTGCTGTTCAAATGCCGAGGCCACAAATGTGGTGAGGTTCTGTCCTTTGCCCTAAGCCCTGTGAGGCAGATGTCAGGCAGGGATGTGTGCCGAGCAGATGGATCCTTCCTCTCCTGGCAAGACAGACTTGGGACTGAGAGTTAGCCTCAAGTGCTAAAGCCTCAAAGTGTTTAAAATTAACATCAGAATATAGTCAGTGCTGTACTAGTTGGACCAGCATGCTAATAGATTGTACTGCCCTCTTTGTCTGACAGTGCCTAATAGATAGCTGATAGAATGCACTTTGCAGTAAGCAGCTGGGAAATAAGTCACCAAGAGGAAAAACATCTTCTTAAATTCCTTTTCATTTGGGTATTTTTTTATGTATCTAAAACTCCAGATTTTTTGGAGGAATTGCCTACAACACTCCAGATGCTGCAAACTTTCCCCTTGATTTAAACGAGAGTTGGAGCAAGTGATTAATCTTTTTTGTCACATTTTGAGATACCCTTGTTTGCACATCTGTCTAATCATATTGCATAAAATGCTTAAGAACACAGAAAACAGAGGGAAGGAAAGGTTGGATATGTTGATCGTGTACTTAATTACATTTAACTGTTGGGAAACTATTTCTCATTAGGTATGTTTTTGCACATGGCATTTTTAGTGTGCCCTCAGGGAGGATTCAAGTCAACACAGACTCTGCAAAGTGGCTATCACTTACTCAAACTGTAGTTCTACATTTTATTATTCTGGTAGTTCATTGACAAAAGTGATAGGAGGCATCCAAAAGTTTCAGTCTGATTTGTGACATCAGTTCTGGTGTTTAAAATAATAAAATTCATTAAAGAGAAAGAACACTGTCTTGTGCCTATGTATCCTATATGCATACACAAACGTTATTAGGGATATATTAAGGAGGGGGGAAAACTATTATTTGGTGCTTCATAGTTTTCTTTGGGTTTAAACTACAATTTAGTATAAGTCTGAGATGCATTTGCACTTACATATGTATGAAATAGGAAATTTCATAAAATATGAGTACCAATTGTTGCTTGATGGTGACTGATGCAGTTCAATTGCCAGATCCTGATGATGGGTTTGGGTATTCATGTCCATAAGAATTGACTTTACTCTTTGACTTCACTAGTCCAAATAGTCTTACCCTTCTTCATATGAAAAATGTAGTGTAAATGGTGTCAGATTTTCCCTCATTTCCCAGAGAATCAATTAAGCAGCATGGTGCACTACCCAGCCCAAGACATGGCCAGAAATGACTACTGTGCACCATGCACTTCATACCTCCATTTAATTCCTTTGCCAGTGTAATTTAATTAATTTCACCCCATCTTATTAATCCTTAGATGACATCTTGATATAGACTAGAGTACAGCTTCATCGTGTTCATTGGGTCTGTTCTAAGTGCCTCTTTGTGAACAGTTTTTCACTCATATTTCTCTTCCCTCCCTGGAAGTTGATTCGAATAGATGTTTAGTTGTCTGACTTCGCAATTACTAATTTTACATCTATAATATTAGTGGGTGAAAAAATGCATTTATTCTTCTTTAAAATATGATGCTAAGTCTACTCCTGCTTTTTTCTCTCATTTTGAAGTTGACTTAGTTGTTACCCAGGGTGCTGTAACACAAGCTGCAGACAGTGATTCAGTGCCCGCTTGCCTTGAGAGGGTTTGGAGAACTGTTGCTGTCTAACAGTGCTCTCTACTGATGAAGAGTAGAAAAAACATTTCATTTTTGTGCTTTTCTACATGCTCTTAATTTCTTTCAGAAACTGTGAAATTGAACTAAAAGAAGTATTTTAAATATTGTGACAAAGTAAGAATTTTAAGCTGATCCATATATCTTTTCTATTGGCTTTCATTTAATTATATATGACTGTTTTTTCTGTATCTTATGCTTGTGCAATAGCCACAGTAATATATCAAAATATTTACATTTTTCCAAGCAGAACCTGAGTAATTGGGAAGAATAGAATTCCCACAGCCTGTTTTTCCTAAATGCTTGTAGCTTTCTAGGCAACATTTTCCCATAATTTAAGAGTTTACAGCAGAGAGAAATCAAATATTAGACAGCATGCTCACTTCTCAGAGAAATGTACCACAGCATACACAAAAAATTACATCTGCTGGAAGCTGTGAAAGCATCTGCCTTAATTTTCAAAATCCTTAGTGTATTTCAACTGTGTGAAGCCTTCAAGATTAGGCACAGCACTTGGCTTTAAGCAATCTCATGACTCCAATATGAAATCAAATTGGAAGAACTGTTGCCATAAAATATTGTTTTGACCTTTTATTAATAACACAATGTTGTAAGAAGCTGGAGAAATACTTAACCAAGGCCTGTAGTGACAGGAAAAGAAGTAATGGTCTTAAACTGAAAGATGTCAGATTTAGACTCCACATAAGGGAGAAATTTTTTATGGTGGAGGTGGTGAGACAGTGGAAGAGATTGCCCACAGAAGTTATGGATGTCCCACCACTGGTCGGGTTGGATGGGCCTTTGAGAACATGGCCTAGTGAAAAATCACTAGATCTAGAGAAAGAGGGGCTAGATGATGTTTAGAGGTCCCTTTCAATCCAAATTTTTCTGTCATTCGATGAACAGGAAGAAAGAGACAGAGGTAAAGAGTGAGATATTCAATATAAATACAAGAAATCGCTGTCTTTGAGCCTATTCATAAGGAGACACCAGAGACTCCAAGTCACACTGGCTCAGATGCCCAGAACTTGGAAAGCCAAACTGGTAACTCTCACTGGGAAGGAGGGAGGGAGGGAGGAAGGGAGTTCCTCAGATAAAATCTCTGTTCAATGCTCCACAGAGCACTGCAGATCCCTCTGGTTTTGTCTGCATTCTCCCTGTTGCATTAATAGTGTGCATGGCTTCTCTTTCCTGGGGATGTTATAGTTACTGGTTTCTGCTCTTTTATGTCAGACAGATCCTGTGTGTCTGTCCATCGCATACTAAACTTGCTTAGTCACCTTTGAGAGCCTTTAAGCCATCTTCCATGAGCTTATATGTAAATCAATTGGCGACAGGAGGCCACAGTAGCAACAACAATAATTTTCAGTCACATTTCTCCAGTTGCTGTACCTTTTGATGTCTGATTATGAAACAAGATAATAATAACCATATAGTCTTCCACTAACCAGACTGAAATTGGGTGTGGGGGCACAAAACAGCACAGCACAATCTCTGCCTTATTTGCAGTGTTGATGCTGTCTGAATGGGTTTTATAAGTTTTCCTTCGCACTGATTTTTGTAGTTTTAATTTTTTTCTCTATTTAACTCAATATAGAAAAAAAGAACAGCTGGATCATAACCTATTTCCTTGAGGAAACTACAATCACAATACTGAGAACTCTTCTCCCTCCTCTTTTCATTTCTGCCAATGAATTGTCTCAAGCACACAGATTCCTTGGTCAATTTGGAATTCATGTGACATTTTGCATGAAAAACAGTGTGAAATGCTGTTTTCTCTGCTCCTGTGCTATAAATTATTCATCTTTTTGATTTATCAGACAGCTTTTTCTTGTAGATAAGAATTCACCTCTCATTTGCTCTACAGATCACATAGCCTAAACAATAGAAAATGGCTTGAATCCAGCAGGAAAAAAGGAGACCTGAGTATCTGTAGTTTGTGTTAGGATTATTAAAAGAAAATGTTATGGCTTCAAACCTGCTTACCTTTGAATGAAGTTGTTTATGCATGAACTAGGTTTTCCAGTGTGCAGTAAAAATGCAGGTAGTACAAAAGTAGATGTCCAGTTTTGAAGGGTAGGAAAGGGAGTTATAGAAATTGCTGGGGGACTACCTGTTGTCTGAGACTTATAAAGGAGTCTAGGAGTAAGAATATTAAAATACATAAAGACAACTCTGCATTATTAATTCTTGGCAAGTTTTCTTTTGGAAGAAGTTTTAGAAGTTTTTTTTTGTTGTTTTATTTTTGTAGGACATTCTAGTCAACATCAAGTGGTGACCTTGCTGAGAGAATCCACAGAAGTGACTGGGGATCTGTGCAGGAAGGATTGTCATGGTTGAACACTCAGCTCTGCTTCAGACAGTCCCTCAGTCACACATTGCTTTCCCTGTTGCTCCACTCTTTCCCACATTTCCACTGTCAGTCACTGTCTGAGGCATGGCACAGAGCCAGCTGCACTGTTAGCCTAAAGCAATACCATCATGTTTCAGCTTTTGCATATCTTGAGATTTGGAACAAATACTATGCTATTACATGCTAGGAGAATTCTTGCTTCTGAATTTGTCAGCTTCAGACAGATGTTTTGGTGTTTCTCTTCATAATCACATTGGAGTAATATTTCTTATTGGCCTTCAGTTTCAGTCCCAGCAGCGTCTGTGACTGGAAGCCAAAGTGGCCCCTGTTCCCTGGCCTTGATGGCAAATACTGCTTCTCCAGGAAGCTAAACTCTCTTGCTGCCCTTAAAACAGTTTGACCTTATTCATGCAATTGTGAAAGCTCTCTGTTTTCAGCTATTCCCAGAGCAAATTTTGTATTGCCAGGGAAGGTGTTAACTGGCATAAGTCAAAACTGGACAGATTGTTGTACGACCTGTATTCAAGCTGTGCTTTGATGGTGTTTAGGTTACTGACACAGATGTACACCAGTGGCTCCAGCAAACAGAAACCCAAGGGTTTCACCATCTGGAGAAATATATTCTGTATGCAGTGAAACTGAGGCCAGTTTGTTAGGGAAATGCATGTAAATAACATCACATGCTCAAAACCATAGAGGCTGTGTGCTTTCTCCACAGCTTTCACTGAATGGCACAATAAGTTATGTAGACAATATGAAGTCATAATATGAAGACATATGATATGCTCTTGAATTGCTCAATTTTTATTCTCTCAACTCAAAAGCTGCTGCTGCAGCAGTTGCAGTTTATAGTAGTATCACAGAATCATAGAATGGTTTATGTCGCAAACAGCCTTAAAGATCACCCAGTTCCAACCCTCCTGCTCTGGGCAGACACACCTTCCCCTAGTCAGGTTATTCAAATCTCCATCCAACTCCACTTTGGACACTCCCAGGGATGGGGCATCCATGGCTTCTCTGGGCAACCTGTTCCAGTGCCTCATTGGAACACTCCAGTGCCACACTGGAACTCTCCTATGTATGCCACATGCATACACAGGAGAGAGACAAGAATTCAGCACAGACAACAGTGCAATCAGGTCTGTTGTATCAATACTAACTTCTTCTCCCTGAAAGAGTTCTGTAACATCATAGGTAGAAATATTTGTACAGCTTCCTTCAGCTACACCATTTTTTAAATCCTTTTCCCATTACTTATAACTGCTAAATTTTAATTCCTCAAGGCAGACGTTTTCCATGCCATGTGTTTGCCTGAAGACACATTTTTAATTGATCATGAAAGTAGATTAAAGCAGGTTTTTTGCTTGAAAAACTTGGCTATTTCTCAGAATTAATCACAAGCAAAATATGTTTTGCTCACATTAAAATGCCTGAAGTGTCAGCACCTCTGCATTTGAGCTGCTGACTCAGACAGCCTTGCAATGGAATCCACTCAGAATTGCATTTTGTCTTGCAAAATATTATCCACAAACTTACCACAAAATCAGCAGCTCAGGAGTTACATTTTCACAAGATTTTGTTTACTGTAAATAAGTTACATGCTATGTCTCTGAGAGGTTAACATCACTAAGTTTTTTGTTTAGAGTTTCTTATCTGAAGACAAGGAGAGCTGATCAGAGATATTCTGATCTGTGAATCTCTACAGCTTCCAGGAGTAACAAAAATTCACAAAGGTTGTAGACTCACTTGTTCTCTAAATACCAGCCTTAATGAAAACACTGGAATAAGATCATGAGGCTGTTATAAGGGTAATGGACAAGGAACTTTAAAAAGGCAGAAGCAAAGAAGAAAAAATAGACATATCAAATTAGACCGTGGCAGAATGATAAAAAGTAGTGATAAAAATAAAGAAGATATCAAGCCCTTGAGATGTGCTGAAGAGAGTAGCCCATGCTTTGAATGCAATTAGGTAACCAACTTGCAATTTTACCAGCTTATTACCTACCCCATTTATTCCCTGCTGAAATGAGGTCTTACACAACAAGCAGTGTACAATCCTGTGAAAATATTTCATGTGTCTATGTTAACAGGCTAAAATAAACTCATCCATGCAAGCTTAATTCTACGTTTGCCAAATCCACACAGCTTATTCCTTAATGTGGTTTTAAATTCAGAGCTATTGTTTTGGGAGTTAAAGACTGACCCTTCAGACAGGAGAATTGCAAGGGTGTTAATAGTTTAGAGACAACCAGTTAAACCTAGTTAACATGGAAATTCAATAAATATTTGTAGAGCACACTGTGATAGTTTGCAGCAGTTAGGCAGCATGGCAGTTTCCATAGAGTTCCTATAACCTAATAAGAATTTTAAACAGCTGAATCCATCCCAGCTCTTAATCTTTAGAATGGCCATGGAAATAGACTCTTCAGAGACTGATGAGGGGCAGCAAAGCTTAAATGTTTTAATCAGTAAGTGTATCAATATGGCTGGGGTTTCACATTCTGGGTTATATAGACCGAAAAGTTTAGAGTGTGGCTTTGTTTATTTTCTTAGTGCACCATGTATTCAAAAGCAGAGCTGCACGGCGCAGCTGCCTGTGTTAGCTCCAGCTGGTGATACTGTGGGCAGGCGAAGGAGAATCAAAATTGCAGCATCAAATCAGTGAACACAACTGCATGCTAGGTTGCTGAGCAGGAATACAAAACTGATTGCCACTGTGGTTCAGTATCTCAGCTTTTCTTCTGCACATGATCCTCCTTTGAGTGACAGGGAGAAATATTTGGCGCAGTTTTTGTTTTCTCTTGATGAGACTGGAAAAGAGGAAAAATTTGAGAAAATAAACAGTTGCTGGACTGATTTGTGAAAAGTGCAGGTAACTGAACAGGTTTGAGGCAATTAGCAATAAATGTTTTAAAAGTGAAGTAGAAATTCACCTACACAAAAGACTTTCCTGCAACTTATAAAAGAAGAATATTTGTTGATTATCTTTCTTTTACCTCTCCAGCTTTCTGCATCATGACATTGTTACTTCAGCAGAACAAAGAAATTAATCCCTTGGATTTCTGAGGCATTGATATTTCTCTTATTAGTGAAATGCATGTGGAATGAGTCACACTGTCCTAGTTAATCACATTTTTTGAAAGAGAAGATTGGAATAATTTCTTTATTTACACAGAAAACACAATATTTAAAATCAAAATATATGGCTTAATTTAAAATACATGGATATTTTATTTTTGTATCATAAGAAATATACTGAGTAATCTTTAAAAGTACTCACATGTATTACAAGGATTTCAGCAGGAATCATTATTGTGCCTAAGATAAAAACATAAAAATAAACCTTCCATGTATGTCTGCACCTCACAGCTAAGGACTTTAAATTACAGCCAAAGCTATTAAGTCAAACAATTCAATAGACGTGTCCTGGAATCTCTCTGATCTTTTTTCAACATGACCTATTATTTGTATCACCTAATCCCACACTAATATTTTAATACACTTTGTATGTTAGTGTAAAGTCAGCATATGTTAGTGTAAAGTCAGCAGCAGGGTCCAATCCAGGGGTTTATGGGATTTTTCCTCTTTATTGCTGTGCTTTTATTTCTTATTTTAAAAATAATCCCTATTTTAAAAAAGCTAGACACATTCTTCCATCATACCTTAGTTCAGAATCACCTAATGTTACTGACATTATTGACCAGGGATCCCAACCTGTCATTCTGAGGTGACTGCTGGTGAAGGTTTCTGCATGGTTGAGGTCTGTAGAGGTACATAGATTAGAATAGATGTTGCAAGGTGCAGAATGCATTAAACGGGAGATTCTCTGTTTCCCAAGCCCATCAGGGAGACCATGAGACCAAAACATAAAGCAGGATGGTATTAGAGCTGCATAATATACACCAGGAGTCAACACAGGTCAGTGGACAGCACAGAGTGCAAAGAGCACAACTGTGCTTTAAAGCCTTTGTTCCCCTTCTTTATGTCCACTCTAACTATAAAACCAGCAGTTGAGCAAAGACTTGATTTTATGCAGCCATATAACAGCCAGAAGAATAAATGCCCTTGTTGTGCCCTTCTAACACCCACAAAGAATTCATTTCATTAAGTCCACCAGACATTATTTGGTGTAAAACGAAAGCCCTGTATAGGTCTGATCAGAAAAAGGTTCTTAACATATTTTTGGCAGAGAAAGACTGTAATAGTTGTACCAAGAATATGCATCATTTTTAAGTAAAATTTCCATCTTACAAACTTAAATACATATGCAATGGAGTACTTATTATTTTAAAAAATCGTAAGAGAAATAATACTTCATTATATACTTTTTTGTCTTTCCTATTTTGTTTGTTTTCAAATAGTCATGCTTTTCAGTGTAACAGAAAAAGGTTGCTCTTTGACATTAAAAAGAAGAATGAATATTTTGGCTACCCAGCATGACACTCTTCACAAGCTAAGGTAGATATTCTAAGAGCAGATATTCAATATTTCAGAAAATCAATCCTTTCAAGACATTAAGCAGCATTTCACAACTCTGATCTCTCTGAAAAACATCCAAAGACGAATGAGTGCCTGCAGAAAGATAAATGAGGCTGCAAACTACTTCAGAGATTTTTGTAAATCTGAATTATATTTATTAATGCTTGAAGAAAGAAGATCCATATGCAGTGAATTCTTGATTTCCTGGTAAATTAGAATCATACAACCATGGGATATCCTGAGCTGAAAAGGACCTGCAAGGATCACCAAGTTCAATTCCTGACTCCACAGAGGGCAACCTAGAGATTAAATTATGTGCCTAAGAGCATTGTCCAAACACTTATTGAGCACCAAAAAGCTTGGGGCTTAGGACCACTTGTTCCAGTGCTTAACTACCCTCTCGGTGAAGAACCTTTTCATAATATCCAATCAGAACTTCCCTTGACATAGCTCTAATCCATTCCCTCATATCAACAGACATCACGAAGAAGAGATCATAGAATCACAGGATCACAGAATGTTATGTATTGGAAGGGACCTTTAAGGGTCATCTAGTCCAATACCCCTGCAATGAGCAGGGACATCTTCCCTGAATTGCTTCCCTGCAATGAGAGCAGGTTGTTCAGAGCCCCATCCAATCTGACCTTGAGTGTTTCCAGGGATGGAGCATCTTCCACCTTTCTGGGCAACATGTTTCCAGTGTTTCAACACTCTCATCATAAAAAAGGTTCATTCCTTACCTCTAGTCTAAATCTACCCTTTTTTAGTTTAAAACTATTATTACACTTTGCACTACCTCAACAGGCTGTACTAAAAAGACTGACCCCATCTTTCTCCTAAGAGTCCTTTAAGTATTGAAAGACCACAATACAGTCACCCTGGAGCCTTTTCTTCTCCAGTCTGAACAACCCCAAACCCCTTAGTCATAGGAGAGGTGCTCCAGCCCTCTGATCATCTTTGTGGCCTTCCTCTGGACTCACCACTCCCTCCATGCCCTTCTCATGTTGAGGACCCAGAGCTGGATGCAGCATTTTGTGTGAGATCTCATGAGAGAAGAATAGAGGTGGAGAATCACCTGCCTGACCTACTGGCCATGTCGTTTCAGTACAGCCCAGGATGGTGCTGTCTTTCTGGTCTGTGAGAGCACATTGCCAACTCATGTCCAATCTTTCATCCACCAGTACCTCCAGCATCTCCCTCTGCTCTCCCCCTCATGCAGAAGCTGTAGACAGAAATGAGTTCCTCTCTCAGACTCCTCTTTCCTAAGCTGAACAAACCAAGTATCCTCAGCCACTCCTAATAAGCTTGTCCTCTAGTTCTTTCAATATTTTTCGTGCTTTCTTTTGGACATATTCTAATTTCTCGGTACCTTTCTTGCGTCGTGGGAGCCCTAAGCAGCACATGGGTGAGGCTGCACTGGGGCTGAGAATAGCAGGCCAATCTCTCCTTTTGATCTGTGAGCTTTGCCAGGCTTACAGCACCCTGCAAAAGGGTTGGATGTTTTGGCTGCCAGGTCAAATTGCTGATGCATCTCCAACTTGTCATCAACCCAGATCCCTTCCAGCAGGGCTGCACTGCACCCTCATGCCCCACAGTCTACACGTACATCCACCAGGTTATAGTGCTGCAAGCACAGAATCCAGCATTTGTCCTTGTAAATTTCACAAGGTTGGTGATTGCCCAGTGCTCTAATCCGTCAAGATCTAACTGTAAAGCCTCTCTAATCTATCAAGATCTCTCCGTAAAGCCTCTCTACCCTCTAAGGAATAAATGGGTCTTCCTAAATTAATGTCACCAGAAAATTTGTTAGTGTACACTCAACTCCTCAGTCCAGGTCACTCATAAAAATATTGAACCAGTCTTGAGCCCTGGGGAACAAGCACCATTGGTGACTGGACACCAGTCAGGTGTTAACCTGTGGATTAGAACTCTTTGGGAATTAAACCACCACCACATTGTGTACATGTCTAGCTGCATGCTGGACATTTTGTTCAGAAAAAGCTCTGCTAAAATGTGCTGCTTTTAATATGGGAGTGTCAGTAGTGTTTTGAGTGAAAAAATACTGCATATAATATGACTTACTATTTCATGAGAAACTCCAATGACTAAATAAAGTTTTAAATATAAAATAGTACATCTTTTTCAGTGGGGGAGAAAAAAAGGAAGCTTTTCTTTACAATACTATGAGGTGTTGGCCTGTTTACGCCCTTTTCACCTGAATACTACAGAGACCAGTTGTCTGCCACAGTTTATCGAAGTAATTGTTCTTTCAGATGAATTTTTAGAATTTGAAACACTGTATAGGGGCTTGTGGGAGAGCTCTTTTAGGAGCGCAATTGTAATCCAGACTATTTTTTCTAAGGCAAATACATGTCATGCAGTCAGTGGATAAGAGAGACTTTAAATGGATTCAGTCTTCCTATTACTGCAGCAGTGAAATGTAAATATCAGGAGAAATTGATGTGGAAACATGATTTAATTCATCCCCTATTTAAGACATCCCGGTGTGAAATGTGTAAGAGTGCGTTATGGTTAATGATGTCACTGCAGTATAGGAATCCCCTCAGCAGGAAAAAGGTTATTCTGTTTTATTTCTTCAGATAAAAGCTGTCCAAAGACTCCAGACAGGGAAAAGTTTAAATGTAACCAGGGAAAAATATAAGTAGAGTACTTTACAGTAAATAGAAAGAGTCTGCAGTCATTCCATAAGGAAATAAAATCTTTCTTCACTTCAGCTCTGCATTTAATAGGAGGGGGTTTGTTTTTATTTTTAAGGGCTTCTAAGCATCATCATTATAATTATTATCAATATTATAATTGTTCTTTTTTCTATCATACTTTTTTTCTCACTATCTGTCATTAAATTACAAAAACTGTTCTGTCTCATTTTTCCCACATATCACTGACTGTCTTGCACAATGTGGCTCCTGCTTAATTTTTCTCCTGGTGCCCAGCAATTGGACTTCATGTTTTCTCCAAGGTGAAAGATATCTAATGTGCTTGTGAAATTTCAGTTTGTTTTTCAATTCTATGCTGTGGGGTTCCTCACAGAGAAGTTGACTCTCTAGGGAATATTTTAACAATTATTAACAGAGCTTTTTTACATCTGTGTGCTCTTATTTTACTTTAACAGGAATTATCAAAGACCAGTCTTGTTCCATAAGCTTCTGCTGCAGTGTCTGTATGCCCAGCCACAGTCACATGAAAGCTTCACATGGAGGGGGAGAGAGATTGGGGAAAATGTTCTGTACAGCTGACCCACTGCCAAGATATTATGACACAAGAATAAACCTTCTTCAGCTGGTGATGTGGTTGGTCCTGGACCATGGGACAGAAAGACCTTCCTCTTTATAGCCTTGCATAACTAGTAAAAGGAAAATTTTGCCTTCATAGCTGTTCTATTGATAACTGTGATTTGAATCATACAATGCAATTGCCTTCAGCATGTTTTGGGGCACAGAATTTGAAAAGATGAACTCTGATTCATTAAGTATATTTTCCAGAATGAGCTGTGGAGAAAAAAGATATTTTCCCCTGATTTGGTTTGGTATATTTTTATGTCCTGGTTTAAAAATCCTACATCCCACTGAGGTGCCCAGCTGTTTAGATCTGGGGGTTTATTCCTTCTAGGAGACTGCACACCTAATTAAAAACTGTCAAAGTAGTTTGTGTTTAAAAACCATTGTAGGTTTAAATGAACTTAATAAATTCAGTAGTTCCTATGCTTCCACTTGTCCAGAAACTATGCTGAAAGACTTTAATAAAATAACTTGAAATTTTGGTAAATTTTATTTTCTCTTTCCAGACCTTTGTTCACTGTTGTATATTCTTCAGATCTTACCAAAGCCATAACTTTCTAAAAAACCATGAACTTTCTAAGTAAAAAGCTTATGAATAGGGTCTCAAAGCATACAGCCTTAAATTTTATGCTAACAAAATTGAATTTGATTGCAACTTGCTTTATCTGAACTTATTCTGGAAGCCATTACTTCCAGGAATTTTAGAGCATTGTTTTACAGTTGTTAATAAGTTTGCATCAGAAAAATTTATACAATAAGAGGCAGTGTAAAGTTCTTAGTAAAACAACAAAGTCCTGATCTAAGAGTCTTCTCCAAGTAAAATATAAATATACTTGAAAGTGGTTACCTGCAACATTGTCATAAATTAAGTCAGAGACTCAGTGAATCCAATGGCCTATGAAATTTTCATTCAGGATTAATCAGCAAGTTGGACGTACTATTTCTTTAAGAAAGATTTGGAAATGTAGCAAAAGTAGTTTCTATGGGGAATATATCTTCATGTATTTCTGTACCTTAGTCCTTTAATTCCAGCTCAGCTGACTCCTCTGTACAGCACTGGAGTGTCAGTATCTACAGGGAAAAAATCCAGGTTCTTGTGAAAGCTTTAAATTTCTTAAACAAAGACAGATACATGTTGGTATTGAGACAAAATGAAGCCTGCTGTTCAACCATGAGATTTTAGATTATAAGATATTAGGCATAAAAAAATATATTAGTAAATTCAATAAATACATTTTATCAATAGATAATCAGGAGGGGACTCGAGCATAGGTTTGTGCAGTTCCACACTGACAGCAGTTAAGCTGCTGTGAAACTTGCAATGTGAATTGCTTACCACTGGCATGGTCCCTGCATAGCTGATGGCACAGCAAGCAGCAGCTCCAGTGACAGTCAGAAACTGAGCCTGAAATTGCACCCTTCAGCACTGCTCTTTGCAGGCACTGCTTTTGCTCTGCTAATAATAATGTTCATATTGAGTCAATTAAGTCAATTCAGTTTTTCTTCATGAATCCTATGTGATTCAATACTCGGGAAATCTCTTCTGGTATCATCTTCCTGTGCAGTTCTTTCCTCTCACAAGTTATATATTGCACTTCCAAAGCTCTGTGCCAAACCAGGGTCCTGGGAATTAAGGGGAGCAACTATTGATGCATTCTTTTAAGAAGGATGGCAAAATCCCTCTTTCTTACAGAGTGACTTGCTGACCCTTGACATCAGAGCAATGCATAAAAGTGCTGATAAACTGCATTGATTTGTGAAACAATCAGTTCCATCCTCTTGCTGCAGCAAATTTTAACAGGATGAAAATATTATCTTTCAGATAGGCAATCAGAACCCTTCTACCACAGCATGATATCTTGCTTTTCCACATCCACCAAGAGAGATGAAAAGGGAAATCTAAAATCTAAATATTTACAGTGGTATTGCAGCATTATGAAACAGTGTGAGAGAAAGCATTTGAAAATAAAACACATTTGGAAAACTGAGAGGTATGTTGCCCCATTTCCAAGAGGCATAAGATTGGGTTCACATAAGAAAAAATTAAAGACAATTTGCTCTGGTACTAAACAAACTTATGAAAACAAAAGCTTTCTGAGTGCAATGTACAGTTCTTGTCCTCACACCATTACAAAAGATCTAGCAGAACTAACAAAAAGGGGAGGAACAAGTAAAATCAGAGCTATGAAACAGCTTTCATACAAGGAGTGGCTTAATAAAATAGGTTTCTTATTAGAAAAAGGACAGCTGAAGCTATATGTGGCAGGAATTTCCAAAACTGTGAGTAGCAAGGAATCAGAGATAATGACTATTCATTATATTTTCAAGATCAGGACACAACGAGTGGAGGATGCCCCTGCCCACAGCAGAGGGATGGAACTAGATGATCTTTAAGGTTCGATCCAACACAAACTATTCTATGACTCTCCAATTCAAGCAAGAAGTAAAAGTAACAAGCAAAAAGCTGCATGTTCAAACCAGCAACCAAAATGAAGAAAGTTCTTTCTGTGGTGAGAGGTCCACTGCAGAGCTCTTTGTCATGGGTCCTGTGAATGTAAGTTTTGCAGGAGAAGTTGTACAGAGTTACAAGGAAAATACACCAAAAACATTTTAATTTTTTTTTAATTAAAAAAAGAAAGAATATGGTCATCCTCTCAAGAATCTGTTATGTATGACTTATTGGAGGTTCTTCTAGCAGTGTCCAGGCATTTTTCACATTTGGAACTGTAGGACACGGGACTAAAGCAAGATTGGTTCTTCAGCCCAATATGGTCATTCCTACTTTCTTTTGTTGAATTGCAGAGGTAAATTTAGGCAGTTGAAACTTTATATGTGCTATTTACACATCAAGTATACTTAAACACATTTTGCATGTGAATTCTACATCAGTGTAAGGAAAGCATAATGCTCCAAAGTTGGTCGGCAATCTCCTCCATGTAGCAAGGATTGTTGGGTTATATTCATGCATGTTTCACTAAGTCAGTGGCACCACTTCTGCATAAAAGTAAAATGTAAAGTTGTTTAAAAATATTGAAAAATAAAAACAGTCTCAGGGGAAAAAAAGGAAAAATGTGTCACAGCAACCAAATATGTTGTTCCTAATTTACTAGGCCAGCAATAGGGGAGCATGATATATATAAATGCCCTTATCATTGAATGCCTGGCACTGCTGAAAAGGCAAAATATCTGATGTCAATAAAGCAGGAAAATGTTGAACTTGATTTAAAGCAAGCTGGTCAAAAACTGGTTGTGGGAAAACAAATTATTACTAAACAGGATAAAAAATCTCACAGCCCACACCCACACCTTGTTAAAGAACTGTTCATCAGAATTATAGGTGTCATGCTTTTTCTGTATCAATATTTATGCCTGTGCTGAGCAACAGATGCAAATAGGATGGAAATGTAAAAATCTAATTTATTTAGCATGCCTACATCTTTAGATATTACAGAATAGAGTTTGTTTACAATTACCTTTACAATTACTTATATGTATTTCTCAACTCACTGTTTAAAAAACCCTAAGGCTGCCCAAAACCAGTGTAGAATGTTCTTCACTTCAGTCAATGAGCTTTAACAGAAACCAATGCATTTTAACTGAATTTTTGTTTATCTCAAGCTGCACATTTTAATGAAATCAATACATTCTTGCTGAAAGCCTCATGAATCCATTGGAAAGAATACATTTTTTACTGAAACCAATATACAGTTTTATAATGTCTGTATGCTTTAGTGAAAGCATTGCAATACATTTTAGCTGAAACCAATACATTTCTCCAGGGCTGATACCAAAGAAACCTTATTTTATGGTGAAACCAATGAATTCTTACTGAAAATAATATTCCATATTTCTTAGCCAACATTGTCAGGCTAAATGAAAGCTATGTTTTATTTTACTAAAGAAATTGTACTTTCAATGGTATCTTAATACAAGGAGTTTTGCAAAGCTTATATTTTAGTGTGTGCATAAAATAAGAAGCAGATCATAAGAAGTCATTCTGAGATAGATCTATCTTCTTGGGGGTTTTATAATGTAGTCTTGCAACATATATGCATTCTATCAAATGAGTAATGATATAGATAGGAGTTTATTTTCATTCTCATTAGAATTTCACTAAATCTTTTTTTCACTTTGTATGCAAACTGACTTAAAATAAGTCAACATTATGGGTGATTTACACTTCAGAACAGAGGAACAGAACAGTGGTTAATGATTTTATTGTAGACTAGATGTGATTTATTATGCAGGATTTTTTTTTGTAAGAATTGTTTTTAGTACATCAGCTTTGGTATTTTTCTCAACATTATGACTAAAGATGTGCTGATCTACATTACTTGGAAATGTTTTGAGTAGTCTGGTACATGTAGCTAATGATTTGTTATCCTTCTAAGAGTTTTAATCGATGCAATTAATGTGAATTAGAAGGCTCCATCTGAATTTCAAAGATCTGAAGAAATGCATAATCTTCTTAAAATTTATAGACATCTTTTCTTTCTTTATCTTTTCAGTATAAGGACATAAAGTAGACTGAGCAAGAAAACCATCAATACAGTGACTTCCAATAAAAGTGTTTTAGCATAACATGACACAGTAGAGAACCACAAACACAAAGCCATTATACAAAAAGGACCAATTTTATACAATTACAGTTCTCACCACATGGACATCAAAATAGCATATTCAGTTAAACCAAATATACCATCATTTCCTAATGAAAACCCAAATGCAATGAAAGAATAAACAAATTTGCCATAGCTTATTACACTGAAAAATTAATTGTGTGACTGCAACATGTAACAAGCTAGAAGCCCAGATGCTAAATCTGATCATTTGCAAACTGAAGAGTGCAAAGAGTTTCCCCAACTCCCACAGAAAATGTGTTGAAATTATTCAGTCTTTATTAGCTAAGAGATGTAATTGATTGCCTTAAGGTGACCTTGACTGAGTAATTATTAGGGCTTTGAGCATTACAGTATCCAGTTCTGACCCCACTGCTCATGGGTTCCTTGATGAAACACTAAAGATACTAGCAAGCAACATGGAGCACTCCCGATTCATCAGCTCCAGTTCTGCATTCCTATCTGTGCAGATGGGATCCTGATATTTCAGGGACTAATGAAGCCACAGACTTGCCATAGCAAAGTTTGCTTTGCCAAGCTTGCTGGTTTGCAGAGCTGACCTACTTACAAACCTTATGAAAACAAAATGGTCATTTTATCTCTGAAGTTATGCCTAATCACATCTTAAAAAAAATTCTTTCCCTACTAATGATGCTTGAGAAATAATGAATAAAATGCAAATGTACTGGAAAGTCAGAGGAAAATGGCAATATTGAGGAAAATATATAGTCCAATTAAAATTATTAGCATAGAAAAGAGTAGTCTATATTCCTACTGCAGCTGCTTGCTCACTGAATGGTTTTCTTCATCTACAATAGGTTGCCTTGGGGGTGATTGATCCATTTCCAGAAAGATAATCATTGCTTTCCAAAGAGTCTAAAAGACAAAGTGTAACAAGACCATGTACTCTACTAGTATTGGATTTTACATCTCCTCATTATTTAGGCCCCTCTAGCAATTTTCCCTTAATAAGTTCCTACAGAGCTTTGTCAGATTCCTTTTTACTATAACATATTTTATTCTTCCAAATTTATGTGGTCCACTCATCTTGACATGACTTCTACCCCATATTTTTCTAATTACTGTTCTTGCTGCCATACCTTTTCTTACAAGCATTTTTAAATGAGTGCCACTATTATATTTGTTTCAGAATCCCACACAATAAGGAAGGATAATATTAGTTGCTCAGTTTCATCCTTTTCAATGCCATTATTAAAACATACTTGACTTTGAAAAGGAGTTAAAGTTTTGGACCTTTTAAAAGAAATAACCATACACCACACACTTAAATGTAGCCGAACTAAAATCAAACCAGAAAAGAATTTAAGTACTCCATTGGAAACTCAGGTACCAATTGCGAGTTTTCATGATCACAGACACAAACAAGTTTTAAATTCACAGTTAGTTTTAAAGGCATTTAGTAGGAACCACTGGAAACTGGGAGGATGGTTTTCATAATTACACTAAGTGCATGTTCGGCATGAATGTTTTGTAGTGCTGACATTCATACAAGACTCAAAGTCTCGTCCAGACAGGATGTACAGATACTTCATGTCACAGCTTTCAGTTCTCATTTGAACAATCTCAACAAAACCATGAAGGTATAGAAAGCTGAAAGATTCATTTAGATCTTTGGGGATTTGCCTTTGGATAATTATATGCCAAGCATATTGTACATAATAGCAGGAACATTAGAAGGGACTTGATCATGGTCCTTAAAAGTCAGGTCAGGGAATGGGTTTATAGCAGGAAGAATCTTGCAAACCAAGGAGAATCAAATGTGTCAAAATGACGTTAAGCATGCAATGAGGGCTAGGAGGAATATTCCAGTGAAATGTAATTAATGACTGAAACAATTAATATAGGAATCCAGTTCTGTGTGTTTTGCAGTCTTTCATTCTGCACCAAAGATAGTATTCAAGCTTGAGAGGGAGAATGAAACTGATAGAAATATTTATGTTTTCAGATCTCTGACTATTTCACACAGAAGTTCAATTTAACAGACACATTGGTTTCTCTTGCTGCTGATAAAAATCACCATAACTGACACGATTTCATAATATATACTTGCAGAGATTTATAATCAAACACCATTAAGATTCAGTGAAGAAAACCCTATAGAACAATCTTTAAGATGTGGCTGGATATAATGAAGCAAGAGGGAAATCCAGTATCCAGATTGTCTGTTTCACATTGCATTAAAATTAACATTTCAGTTTGAAAAGGTTTTTCTGAATTTACTTGCAAGACAGTAATTAAATTTTGTTTTAAAGTATGGTTGTCATTTGGGATTGCGTTTCTGAAGTTAATAAGAGGAAAAACAGAAGTAAAAGATGCAGGAAACCTTCCCTACCTTATTACACACAGGGTTAGACGGACCTTGTTCATCAGCATCTTATCACAGTTACAACCTTAGCCTCCTTAACCATAAATGTTTTCCCGGACTCTGCTCCTATTCACAACACTGTTTACTCTCCCATCATTAGTTACAGCATCTTCACCATTTGTTACCCACAAAGATTCCTCTTCTGAAGGCCAATTATTTTTGAGACAGAAGTTTCACCTTTCCTCTCTCTTTTGCATTTGCTTTCCACTAACAGTCATAGCATTCTGATCCAAAAGAAAATACACTTTTTTTGCTACATAATTCATAACTACTTCAAAGCTAAAGGAAAGACCTCCTGGGAAAAACTAGAGACCAATAAGAGCAAAAATAGCATCAACAACTGTCATCATCTTCATAAAGGAGAGAACCCTTCATGTTTTCCTCTTCTATGTCAACCAATATCACACCCCTCTCCTTCATCAGTTGTCATATTTATGCCACAGGTGGCCTCTAAAACACTATCCCCTTTTGTTTCTACCTTCAAAAAGCCCTTCCTAGCTCCCAGAATCTTTATTAAGTAATTACTCCATCACTAAGTATTATCTCTGCTCCTAGGTTGCTTTGCAGAGATTAGATTCAAGGCAAATCATGTATGTAAAATGTGTGGATAACAGAAGTAAAGGAAATAATGACATCTCAAATGCATTTGTGAAAGCTTTCTGCAAATACGGGTTATCATCCTGAGCTGGAAAGAATAAATACATTGCATAGTTATGACTGGCCAAACTCATATGAAGAAATCTAATGCCACATGCTGGAAAACCTGTTTTCAGTTTATCAGACATAAAAGAACTGCTGCTCATAGGTTGCTCCTTTATGAAGCATTCAGATTTGACAGTTACCTGGCAGAGAAAAAAAACAAAACCACACGGGTAAATGTAAAACTACCTAAAGCACTAAGAACACAGAATTTGAGATCTAAATGAACTACCTCCTCTAATAATGATGCACTGAGCTTTATTAAAAATGCTGAGTATTTCATATCCCACAGAGTGCTTCCTATTGAAGCACTAGCACTGCAAGAGCTCTCTCCTCCTGACAGAAAAATTGCTTCAAATACCCAGCATGTTCACCTGGGGATGCTCATGCAAAGGTATGTCTTTAGTTGTTCTGATAAGACAGAGCAGTCTTTGTCAGTAATTAAAATCTCTGTTAAAGGTGAATGTAACTCTTCTTAAAATCAGTAAAATTATTTGCCTCGCTTCAGAAACTCCCGTATCTCACCACAAGTGATTTACAGTATCTCCTTCCTCTTAATTTCTGAAGGATGCTCCATAGAGCAGGGGGATAAAAAAGGCACATAGCATCATGTCCCATGTGGTACATGGAGAATTCTCTGTCATTTCCTGTTCACAGAAACTGTCTCCAGTTGAAATTCACTTTTCAGTTATTTGGTCCCTGTATAATGTCATCTGTGCACATCTAAGGCTCAGAAAAATTTGCTACCTAGGGAAGCCTGGTGACAAACAAATCAATGGTTTCCATTTTGCTCTTGGCATACCTGACAGGGTACGTGACTACTGGATGTCAGATTCTTTTTAGACTGGATTTATTGATCAAGCCCAGCCAAAACACTTAAAGCCTTCCCTTGTGTTTTGAAGTATATAGAAAATGTTTTGCTGCTCAAGGTTTTACAGATGCTGAGTTATCCATTTTCACTTATCATTAGTGTATTTACAGGCAGCCTGTATGGTAATCGTATGTCTTTTCTTCCTTTTAGCTAACTTCTGTCAAATATCCTTTCTCATACCTATCCCCATTAAGTATTATGACATAGGGTTGGCAAAATGTTCTGAACAAAGTAATTGTGGTTGCTGTTAATAATCATCTTTCTAATATTTCATTAAGAACTAAGAATATATGTTCTGAGAACAAAGGAATGGACTGAAAATCCTTGATTTGCTCCTTTGCATGTTCATTCACAGGTTTTGTTCAGGATAAAATTTTAAGCTTTTTCTCACTGGAAAGCAGACTCTGGAATGCCTTTGACATCCCAGCCCTCTGGCATTTCCATTTTAAGTCAGATGTGTTGCCTACCCAATTCTGTTGCTCTTAAAATTCATGGTAGGCTGCAGTGTGTCAGTCAGTCCTGCATCCAACACACCACTTGTTATGTGATTCTATGAAGGGATCTGAGCCTAGAGCAAACATCTGTATCTTTTTTGCTTTGCCTGCCCCTCTTGGTATTTCACAAAATTATCTAAATTCCAGTAGCTGGCTAGATTCCCACAACAGGTACTTAATCAATAGGACCCTGGAGAACAACAAGTATAGTTTAACACAGTCAATCCACTCATGTTGGTGCGTGGCCTCCGATTTTCTGGGTCAGCATAATCCCTTCTTCGCAAGGGTGAGGGATGGCATTGAAGCACTTGAGTTCTCTGTCTTTAGCATACTGTGTGCATGTCCTTATTGCTCTGTAACTTGCTGCTGTCTTGGCAGCCTCTGACAAAGGTGAATTCAAGCAGTTCTGTGGCATGATTTATTTACAGGAGCACCTACAGGTCTGCTGTGCATTGAAGGCTCATACAGACTCTCTGTGAACCAGAAGAGCTGGGTCACTCCTTGCCCTCTTCTAGAATGAAACCAAATTCCAAATTTTATAAACCCTTCAGCAACAAACAAAAAGGCTTTTTCCTTCCTTCATACATCTCTAGGAAGCAACACTGTTTTTTCCAAACCTTCGTATAAGTAAGATGTGGTATTCTGGCTCTTTGTGTACCAGGGCAAAGCAGATTCTGTGTTAGATTCACTTGAATGCTTACAAAATAATGCCATTTACTTGGCTTCACTCTTCGTTGTAATGATCCCAACAGAATTTTCATTTGAAAAGTAAATACCATGCTAATAACTAGAAAAGGAATGATACGAGTTGCAGTTCAGCCCTACTGTGATGGCTCTGTTATGGCTGTGTTCTTTGCCCTGTAGTAGAAATGAAAGTCCAGGATACCTGTGGAAGTGGAAGATATTTAATCCATTAGGAAACATCATC